>CM068368.1:223201774-224401774 GCA_034769895.1 Magicicada septendecula
TACAATTTAGGTCTGTATGCAAATAATCTTTTGATTCTGTTTGAATTTGCGGCTGTTATCGTTTGCCAAAAAAAAAAATTTTCCCTTGATAAAAAAACCCGTTGCCGGTAAACTACCCCTTTTCCTCAACCGATCTTCACCAAAAAGAACAGATCGTGAGTACTCTACAAATCAGGGCTGTATGCAAAAAATTATTTGATTCTGTTTGAATTTGCGGCAGTAATCGTTTGCCATTAAAAAAAAATCTACAGACACACAGACAGACACACAGACAGACAGACAGACACACACACAGACACTTTTCGGAAAACGACTTTTTTCATGTTTTGAGTGTAGTAGAATCAAAATCTGCAATAATCTCGAACACGATTTTTTTTGCCATCACCATACTTCCATTCCTTAAGGAATATGGAAGTAAAATATCGGTATGGAGAACCATACATGACTTCCATGTTCTAAGATTTATATTTAAAATCATATTCGAAATGAAATATTTCCATAGAAACTACGTCTTTCTACTTATTGCTTTAGCATTAACCACAGTACTGTGGACACTAACGTATACCACCTCACATTTTCGCACTCGATTTTCACCGATGATGGCAGTCGATGGCACTGCCGAAAAGTCTGGTTTTGCAGAAAACATTGGACTACGGCTAAAGAGCCCGGGAAGCAATTTTAACAAAAAACTACTTGTTTGTTGCCGATAACGTTGTACACATATAAAAAATTCTCACCTCCACCTTCAACTATAATTTTTAATAACAGAAAATTACCGCCACCACGTTCACCTAACTCAGATATTTCATCTACGTTTCTACAGTGGATTACTATGAGCTTCTTATCAGGATACTTTATTTATAAAAATTAAGTACTTTACTCTTGTTAAACCATAAAATGTTTCTGGTAAACTACCCCTTTCTCTTAACCGATCTTCTCCAAAATCAACAGACCTTCCGTCCTCTACAATTCAGCAAAGCATACAAAAAAATATTTGATTCTGTTTGAATGTGCGGCAGTTATCGTTCGTCATGTAAACATTTCTCTTGTTACAACATAAAATGTTGCAGGTAAACTACCCCTTTCCCTTAACCGATCTTCACCAAAATCAATAGGCCTTGAGCTCTCTGCAACTCAGGGGGTGCAAAAAATTATTTGATTCTCATTGAATTTTCGGCAGTTATCGTTCGTCATAAAAAAATTACTCTTTTTAAAACATAAAACGTTGCTGATAAACTACCCCTTCCTTTAACCAATCTTCAACAAAATCAACAGACCTTCAGTTCTCTTTAGTTCAAAAAGGTATGCAAAATCCTAGTGGATTCTGTTTGAATTTACGGCAGTTATCGTTCGTCATATAAAAAATTACCCTTGTTAAAACATAAAATGTTGCTGGTAAACTACCCCTTCCCCTTAACCGATCTTCACCAATACCAATACGTATTGAGAACTCTACAATACAGGGCTGTATGCAAAACATCATTTGATTCTGTTTGAATTTGCGGCTGTTATCGTTTACTATAGAAAAAAATTACCCTTGATAAAAAACCGTTGCTGGTAAACTACCCCTTTCCCTTAACCGATCTTCACCAAAAACGACAGGTCTTAGGTACCCTACAATTCAGACCTGTATGCAAACAATTATTTGATTCTGTTTGAATTTGCGGCTGTTATCGTTTGCCATAGAAAACACCCTTGATAAAACATAAAACGTTGCTGGTAAACTACCCTATTTCATTGACCGATCTTCACCACAAACAATAGGTCTTGAGAACTCTACAATTCAGGGCTGTATGCAAAATATTGGTTGATTCTCTTTGAATTTACGGCAGTTATAGTTCGTCATAGAAAAAATACCCTTGTTAAAACATAAAACGTTGCAGATAAACTACCCCTTTACCTTAACCGATCTTCAACAAAATCAACAGACCTTGAGTACTGTATAATTCAAAAAGGTATGCAGAAGAGTAGTTGATTCTGTTTTAATGTACGGCAGTTATCGTTCGTCCAAAAACAAAATTACCCTTTATAAAACATAAAATGTTGCTGGTAAACAACCCTACTCCCTATACCGATCTTCACCAAACCAACAGGTCTTGAGAACTCTACATTTCAGGGCTGTGTGCAAAAACGTATTTGATTCTGATTGAATTCGCGGCTGTTATCGTTTGCCATCTAAAATACCCTTGATAAAACAAAAAACGTGTCTGGTAAACTACCCCTTTCCCTTAACCGATCTTTGCCAAAAACAATAGCTCTTTAGTACTCAGCAAAACATGACTGTATGCAAAAACGTATTTGATTCTGTTTGAATTTGCGGCTCTTATCGTTTGCCATAATAAATACCCTTTTAAAACATAAATGTTTGCTGGTAAACTACACCTTTCCCTTAACCGATCTTTACCAACACCAATAGGTATTGAGAACTCTACAATACAGGGCTGTATGCAAAACGTCATTTGATTCTGTTTGAATTTCCGGCTGTTATCGTTTACCATAGAAAAAAATTACCCTTGGTAAAAAACCGTTGCTGGTAAACTACCCCTTTCCCTTAACCGATCTTCACCAAAAACGATAGGTCTTGAGAACTCTACAATTCAGGGTTGTATGTAAAAAATTATATGATTTTGTTTGAGTTTGCGCTTGTTATCGTTTGCCATACAAAATACCCTTGATAAAACAAAAAACGTGGCTTGTAAACTACCCGTTTCCCTCAAACGATCTTCACCAAAAACAATAGGTCTTTAGTACTAAGGAAATTAGGGCTGTATGCAAAAACGTATTTGATTCTGTTTGAATTTGCGGCTCTTATCGTTTGCCATATAAAATACCCTTTTAAAACATAAAACGTTGCAGGTAAACTACCCATTTTCCATAACCGATCTTCACCAAAACCAGAAGGTCTTGAGAACTCTACAATTTAGTGCAGTATGCAAAACATTATTTGATTATGTTTGAATTTGCGGCTGTTATCGTTTGCCATAGGAAATACCCTTGTTAAAACATAAAACGTTGCTGGTAAACTACCCCTTTCCCTATACCGATCTGTACCAAAATCAACAGATCTTGAGAACTCTACAATTTAGGGCTGTAAGGGCTGTACGCGAAACATTATTTGATTCTGTTTGAATTTACGGCTGTTATCGTTTGCCAAACAAACAAAATTACCCTTGATAAAAAAAAACCGTTGCCGGTAAACTACCCCTTTACCTTAACCGATCTTCACCAAAAATAAAAGGTCGCGAGTACTCTACAAATCAGGGCTGTATGCAAAATATTATTTGATTCTGTTTGAATTTGCGGCTGTTATCGTTTGCCGTAGAAAAAATCTACAGACACACAGACACACACACAGACACTTTTCGAAAAACGACTTTTTTCATGTTTTGAGTGTAGTACAATCAGAATCTGCAATAATCTCGAACACGATTTTTTTTGCCATCACCATACTTCCATTTCCTTAAGGAACATGGAAGTAAAATTACCATTGATAAAAAACCGTTGCTGGTAAACTACCCCTTTCCCTCAACCGATCTTTACCAAAAACAATAGGTCGTGAGTACTCTACAAATCTGGACTGTATACAAAAAATTATTCGATTCTGTTTGAATTTGCTGCTGTTATCGTTTGCCATATAAAAAAATCTACAGACAGACAGACATACAGTTAGACACACAGACACACACACACACACACACACACACCCACACACTTTCCGAAAAACGACTTTTTTTCATGTTTTGAGTGTAGTACAATCAGAATCTGCAATAATCTCGAACACGATTTTTTTTGCCATCACCATAATTGCATTTCCTTAAGGAACATGGAAGTAAATAAAACAAAAAACGTGGTTGGTAAACTACCCCTCCCCCTTAACCGATCTTCACCAAAAACAATAGGTCTTGAAAACTCTACAATATAGGTCTGTATGCTAATAATCTTTTGATTCTGTTTGAATTTGCGGCTGTTATCGTTTGCCATAGGAAATACCCTTGTTAAAACATAAAACGTTATTGGTAAACTACCCCTTTCCCTTAACCGATCTTCACCAAAAACAATATGTCCCGAGTACTCTACAAATCAGGGCTGTATGCAAAAAATTGTTTGATTCTGTTTGAATTTGCGGCTGTTATCGTTTGCCGTAGAAAAAAATCTACAGACACACAGACACACACACAGACACTTTTCGAAAAACGACTTTTTTCATGTTTTGAGTGTAGTACAATCAGAATCTGCAATAATCTCGAACACGATTTTTTTTGCCATCACCATACTTCCATTTCCTTAAGGAACATGGAAGTAAAATTACCATTGATAAAAAACCGTTGCTGGTAAACTACCCCTTTCCCTCAACCGATCTTTACCAAAAACAATAGGTCGTGAGTACTCTACAAATCTGGACTGTATACAAAAAATTATTCGATTCTGTTTGAATTTGCTGCTGTTATCGTTTGCCATATAAAAAAATCTACAGACAGACAGACATACAGTTAGACACACAGACACACACACACACACTTTCCGAAAAACGACTTTTTTTCATGTTTTGAGTGTAGTACAATCAGAATCTGCAATAATCTCGAACACGATTTTTTTTGCCATCACCATAATTGCATTTCCTTAAGGAACATGGAAGTAAATAAAACAAAAAACGTGGTTGGTAAACTACCCCTTCCCCTTAACCGATCTTCACCAAAAACAATAGGTCTTGAAAACTCTACAATTTAGGTCTGTGTGCAAATAATCTTTTGATTCTGTTTGAATTTGCGGCTGTTATCGTTTGCCAAAAAAAAAATTTTCCCTTGATAAAAAAAACCGTTGCCGGTAAACTACCCCTTTTCCTCAACCGATCTTCACCAAAAACAACAGATCGTGAGTACTCTACAAATCAGGGCTGTATGCAAAAAATTATTTGATTCTGTTTGAATTTGCGGCAGTTATCGTTTGCCATTAAAAAAAAATCTACAGACACACAGACAGACACACAGACAGACAGACAGACACACACACAGACACTTTTCGGAAAACGACTTTTTTCATGTTTTGAGTGTAGTAGAATCAAAATCTGCAATAATCTCGAACACGATTTTTTTTGCCATCACCATACTTCCATTCCTTAAGGAATATGGAAGTAAAATATCGGTATGGAGAACCATACATGACTTCCATGTTCTAAGATTTATATTTAAAATCATATTCGAAATGAAATATTTCCATAGAAACTACGTCTTTCTACTTATTGCTTCAGCATTAACCACAGTACTGTGGACACTAACGTATACCACCTCACATTTTCGCACTCGATTTTCACCGATGATGGCAGTCGATGGCACTGCCGAAAAGTCTGGTTTTGCAGAAAACATTGGACTACGGCTAAAGAGCCCGGGAAGCAATTTTAACAAAAAACTACTTGTTTGTTGCCGATAACGTTGTACACATATAAAAAATTCTCACCTCCACCTTCAACTATAATTTTTAATAACAGAAAATTACCGCCACCACGTTCACCTAACTCAGATATTTCATCTACGTTTCTACAGTGGATTACTATGAGCTTCTTATCAGGATACTTTATTTATAAAAATTAAGTACTTTACTCTTGTTAAACCATAAAATGTTTCTGGTAAACTACCCCTTTCTCTTAACCGATCTTCTCCAAAATCAACAGACCTTCCGTCCTCTACAATTCAGCAAAGCATACAAAAAAATATTTGATTCTGTTTGAATGTGCGGCAGTTATCGTTCGTCATGTAAACATTTCTCTTGTTACAACATAAAATGTTGCAGGTAAACTACCCCTTTCCCTTAACCGATCTTCACCAAAATCAATAGACCTTGAGCTCTCTGCAACTCAGGGGGTGCAAAAAATTATTTGATTCTCATTGAATTTTCGGCAGTTATCGTTCGTCATAAAAAAATTACTCTTTTTAAAACATAAAACGTTGCTGATAAACTACCCCTTCCTTTAACCAATCTTCAACAAAATCAACAGACCTTCAGTTCTCTTTAGTTCAAAAAGGTATGCAAAAACCTAGTGGATTCTGTTTGAATTTACGGCAGTTATCGTTCGTCATATAAAAAATTACCCTTGTTAAAACATAAAATGTTGCTGGTAAACTACCCCTTCCCCTTAACCGATCTTCACCAATACCAATACGTATTGAGAACTCTACAATACAGGGCTGTATGCAAAACATCATTTGATTCTGTTTGAATTTGCGGCTGTTATCGTTTACTATAGAAAAAAATTACCCTTGATAAAAAACCGTTGCTGGTAAACTACCCCTTTCCCTTAACCGATCTTCACCAAAAACGACAGGTCTTAGGTACCCTACAATTCAGACCTGTATGCAAACAATTATTTGATTCTGTTTGAATTTGCGGCTGTTATCGTTTGCCATAGAAAACACCCTTGATAAAACATAAAACGTTGCTGGTAAACTACCCTATTTCATTGACCGATCTTCACCACAAACAATAGGTCTTGAGAACTCTACAATTCAGGGCTGTATGCAAAATATTGGTTGATTCTCTTTGAATTTACGGCAGTTATAGTTCGTCATAGAAAAAATACCCTTGTTAAAACATAAAACGTTGCAGATAAACTACCCCTTTACCTTAACCGATCTTCAACAAAATCAACAGACCTTGAGTACTGTATAATTCAAAAAGGTATGCAGAAGAGTAGTTGATTCTGTTTTAATGTACGGCAGTTATCGTTCGTCCAAAAACAAAATTACCCTTTATAAAACATAAAATGTTGCTGGTAAACAACCCTACTCCCTATACCGATCTTCACCAAACCAACAGGTCTTGAGAACTCTACATTTCAGGGCTGTGTGCAAAAACGTATTTGATTCTGATTGAATTCGCGGCTGTTATCGTTTGCCATCTAAAATACCCTTGATAAAACAAAAAACGTGTCTGGTAAACTACCCCTTTCCCGTAACCGATCTTTGCCAAAAACAATAGCTCTTTAGTACTCAGCAAAACATGACTGTATGCAAAAACGTATTTGATTCTGTTTGAATTTGCGGCTCTTATCGTTTGCCATAATAAATACCCTTTTAAAACATAAATGTTTGCTGGTAAACTACACCTTTCCCTTAACCGATCTTTACCAACACCAATAGGTATTGAGAACTCTACAATACAGGGCTGTATGCAAAACGTCATTTGATTCTGTTTGAATTTCCGGCTGTTATCGTTTACCATAGAAAAAAATTACCCTTGGTAAAAAACCGTTGCTGGTAAACTACCCCTTTCCCTTAACCGATCTTCACCAAAAACGATAGGTCTTGAGAACTCTACAATTCAGGGTTGTATGTAAAAAATTATATGATTTTGTTTGAGTTTGCGCCTGTTATCGTTTGCCATACAAAATACCCTTGATAAAACAAAAAACGTGGCTTGTAAACTACCCGTTTCCCTCAAACGATCTTCACCAAAAACAATAGGTCTTTAGTACTAAGGAAATTAGGGCTGTATGCAAAAACGTATTTGATTCTGTTTGAATTTGCGGCTCTTATCGTTTGCCATATAAAATACCCTTTTAAAACATAAAACGTTGCAGGTAAACTACCCATTTTCCATAACCGATCTTCACCAAAACCAGAAGGTCTTGAGAACTCTACAATTTAGTGCAGTATGCAAAACATTATTTGATTATGTTTGAATTTGCGGCTGTTATCGTTTGCCATAGGAAATACCCTTGTTAAAACATAAAACGTTGCTGGTAAACTACCCCTTTCCCTTTACCGATCTGTACCAAAATCAACAGATCTTGAGAACTCTACAATTTAGGGCTGTAAGGGCTGTACGCGAAACATTATTTGATTCTGTTTGAATTTACGGCTGTTATCGTTTGCCAAACAAACAAAATTACCCTTGATAAAAAAAAACCGTTGCCGGTAAACTACCCCTTTACCTTAACCGATCTTCACCAAAAATAAAAGGTCGCGAGTACTCTACAAATCAGGGCTGTATGCAAAATATTATTTGATTCTGTTTGAATTTGCGGCTGTTATCGTTTGCCGTAGAAAAAATCTACAGACACACAGACACACACACAGACACTTTTCGAAAAACGACTTTTTTCATGTTTTGAGTGTAGTACAATCAGAATCTGCAATAATCTCGAACACGATTTTTTTTGCCATCACCATACTTCCATTTCCTTAAGGAACATGGAAGTAAAATTACCATTGATAAAAAACCGTTGCTGGTAAACTACCCCTTTCCCTCAACCGATCTTTACCAAAAACAATAGGTCGTGAGTACTCTACAAATCTGGACTGTATACAAAAAATTATTCGATTCTGTTTGAATTTGCTGCTGTTATCGTTTGCCATATAAAAAAATCTACAGACAGACAGACATACAGTTAGACACACAGACACACACACACACACACACACACACCCACACACTTTCCGAAAAACGACTTTTTTTCATGTTTTGAGTGTAGTACAATCAGAATCTGCAATAATCTCGAACACGATTTTTTTTGCCATCACCATAATTGCATTTCCTTAAGGAACATGGAAGTAAATAAAACAAAAAACGTGGTTGGTAAACTACCCCTCCCCCTTAACCGATCTTCACCAAAAACAATAGGTCTTGAAAACTCTACAATATAGGTCTGTATGCTAATAATCTTTTGATTCTGTTTGAATTTGCGGCTGTTATCGTTTGCCATAGGAAATACCCTTGTTAAAACATAAAACGTTATTGGTAAACTACCCCTTTCCCTTAACCGATCTTCACCAAAAACAATATGTCCCGAGTACTCTACAAATCAGGGCTGTATGCAAAAAATTGTTTGATTCTGTTTGAATTTGCGGCTGTTATCGTTTGCCGTAGAAAAAAATCTACAGACACACAGACACACACACAGACACTTTTCGAAAAACGACTTTTTTCATGTTTTGAGTGTAGTACAATCAGAATCTGCAATAATCTCGAACACGATTTTTTTTGCCATCACCATACTTCCATTTCCTTAAGGAACATGGAAGTAAAATTACCATTGATAAAAAACCGTTGCTGGTAAACTACCCCTTTCCCTCAACCGATCTTTACCAAAAACAATAGGTCGTGAGTACTCTACAAATCTGGACTGTATACAAAAAATTATTCGATTCTGTTTGAATTTGCTGCTGTTATCGTTTGCCATATAAAAAAATCTACAGACAGACAGACATACAGTTAGACACACAGACACACACACACACACTTTCCGAAAAACGACTTTTTTTCATGTTTTGAGTGTAGTACAATCAGAATCTGCAATAATCTCGAACACGATTTTTTTTGCCATCACCATAATTGCATTTCCTTAAGGAACATGGAAGTAAATAAAACAAAAAACGTGGTTGGTAAACTACCCCTTCCCCTTAACCGATCTTCACCAAAAACAATAGGTCTTGAAAACTCTACAATTTAGGTCTGTGTGCAAATAATCTTTTGATTCTGTTTGAATTTGCGGCTGTTATCGTTTGCCAAAAAAAAAATTTTCCCTTGATAAAAAAAACCGTTGCCGGTAAACTACCCCTTTTCCTCAACCGATCTTCACCAAAAACAACAGATCGTGAGTACTCTACAAATCAGGGCTGTATGCAAAAAATTATTTGATTCTGTTTGAATTTGCGGCAGTTATCGTTTGCCATTAAAAAAAAATCTACAGACACACAGACAGACACACAGACAGACAGACAGACACACACACAGACACTTTTCGGAAAACGACTTTTTTCATGTTTTGAGTGTAGTAGAATCAAAATCTGCAATAATCTCGAACACGATTTTTTTTGCCATCACCATACTTCCATTCCTTAAGGAATATGGAAGTAAAATATCGGTATGGAGAACCATACATGACTTCCATGTTCTAAGATTTATATTTAAAATCATATTCGAAATGAAATATTTCCATAGAAACTACGTCTTTCTACTTATTGCTTCAGCATTAACCACAGTACTGTGGACACTAACGTATACCACCTCACATTTTCGCACTCGATTTTCACCGATGATGGCAGTCGATGGCACTGCCGAAAAGTCTGGTTTTGCAGAAAACATTGGACTACGGCTAAAGAGCCCGGGAAGCAATTTTAACAAAAAACTACTTGTTTGTTGCCGATAACGTTGTACACATATAAAAAATTCTCACCTCCACCTTCAACTATAATTTTTAATAACAGAAAATTACCGCCACCACGTTCACCTAACTCAGATATTTCATCTACGTTTCTACAGTGGATTACTATGAGCTTCTTATCAGGATACTTTATTTATAAAAATTAAGTACTTTACTCTTGTTAAACCATAAAATGTTTCTGGTAAACTACCCCTTTCTCTTAACCGATCTTCTCCAAAATCAACAGACCTTCCGTCCTCTACAATTCAGCAAAGCATACAAAAAAATATTTGATTCTGTTTGAATGTGCGGCAGTTATCGTTCGTCATGTAAACATTTCTCTTGTTACAACATAAAATGTTGCAGGTAAACTACCCCTTTCCCTTAAACGATCTTCACCAAAATCAATAGACCTTGAGCTCTCTGCAACTCAGGGGGTGCAAAAAATTATTTGATTCTCATTGAATTTTCGGCAGTTATCGTTCGTCATAAAAAAATTACTCTTTTTAAAACATAAAACGTTGCTGATAAACTACCCCTTCCTTTAACCAATCTTCAACAAAATCAACAGACCTTCAGTTCTCTTTAGTTCAAAAAGGTATGCAAAAACCTAGTGGATTCTGTTTGAATTTACGGCAGTTATCGTTCGTCATATAAAAAATTACCCTTGTTAAAACATAAAATGTTGCTGGTAAACTACCCCTTCCCCTTAACCGATCTTCACCAATACCAATACGTATTGAGAACTCTACAATACAGGGCTGTATGCAAAACATCATTTGATTCTGTTTGAATTTGCGGCTGTTATCGTTTACTATAGAAAAAAATTACCCTTGATAAAAAACCGTTGCTGGTAAACTACCCCTTTCCCTTAACCGATCTTCACCAAAAACGACAGGTCTTAGGTACCCTACAATTCAGACCTGTATGCAAACAATTATTTGATTCTGTTTGAATTTGCGGCTGTTATCGTTTGCCATAGAAAACACCCTTGATAAAACATAAAACGTTGCTGGTAAACTACCCTATTTCATTGACCGATCTTCACCACAAACAATAGGTCTTGAGAACTCTACAATTCAGGGCTGTATGCAAAATATTGGTTGATTCTCTTTGAATTTACGGCAGTTATAGTTCGTCATAGAAAAAATACCCTTGTTAAAACATAAAACGTTGCAGATAAACTACCCCTTTACCTTAACCGATCTTCAACAAAATCAACAGACCTTGAGTACTGTATAATTCAAAAAGGTATGCAGAAGAGTAGTTGATTCTGTTTTAATGTACGGCAGTTATCGTTCGTCCAAAAACAAAATTACCCTTTATAAAACATAAAATGTTGCTGGTAAACAACCCTACTCCCTATACCGATCTTCACCAAACCAACAGGTCTTGAGAACTCTACATTTCAGGGCTGTGTGCAAAAACGTATTTGATTCTGATTGAATTCGCGGCTGTTATCGTTTGCCATCTAAAATACCCTTGATAAAACAAAAAACGTGTCTGGTAAACTACCCCTTTCCCTTAACCGATCTTTGCCAAAAACAATAGCTCTTTAGTACTCAGCAAAACATGACTGTATGCAAAAACGTATTTGATTCTGTTTGAATTTGCGGCTCTTATCGTTTGCCATAATAAATACCCTTTTAAAACATAAATGTTTGCTGGTAAACTACACCTTTCCCTTAACCGATCTTTACCAACACCAATAGGTATTGAGAACTCTACAATACAGGGCTGTATGCAAAACGTCATTTGATTCTGTTTGAATTTCCGGCTGTTATCGTTTACCATAGAAAAAAATTACCCTTGGTAAAAAACCGTTGCTGGTAAACTACCCCTTTCCCTTAACCGATCTTCACCAAAAACGATAGGTCTTGAGAACTCTACAATTCAGGGTTGTATGTAAAAAATTATATGATTTTGTTTGAGTTTGCGCCTGTTATCGTTTGCCATACAAAATACCCTTGATAAAACAAAAAACGTGGCTTGTAAACTACCCGTTTCCCTCAAACGATCTTCACCAAAAACAATAGGTCTTTAGTACTAAGGAAATTAGGGCTGTATGCAAAAACGTATTTGATTCTGTTTGAATTTGCGGCTCTTATCGTTTGCCATATAAAATACCCTTTTAAAACATAAAACGTTGCAGGTAAACTACCCATTTTCCATAACCGATCTTCACCAAAACCAGAAGGTCTTGAGAACTATACAATTTAGTGCAGTATGCAAAACATTATTTGATTATGTTTGAATTTGCGGCTGTTATCGTTTGCCATAGGAAATACCCTTGTTAAAACATAAAACGTTGCTGGTAAACTACCCCTTTCCCTTTACCGATCTGTACCAAAATCAACAGATCTTGAGAACTCTACAATTTAGGGCTGTAAGGGCTGTACGCGAAACATTATTTGATTCTGTTTGAATTTACGGCTGTTATCGTTTGCCAAACAAACAAAATTACCCTTGATAAAAAAAAACCGTTGCCGGTAAACTACCCCTTTACCTTAACCGATCTTCACCAAAAATAAAAGGTCGCGAGTACTCTACAAATCAGGGCTGTATGCAAAATATTATTTGATTCTGTTTGAATTTGCGGCTGTTATCGTTTGCCGTAGAAAAAATCTATAGACACACAGACACACACACAGACACTTTTCGAAAAACGACTTTTTTCATGTTTTGAGTGTAGTACAATCAGAATCTGCAATAATCTCGAACACGATTTTTTTTGCCATCACCATACTTCCATTTCCTTAAGGAACATGGAAGTAAAATTACCATTGATAAAAAACCGTTGCTGGTAAACTACCCCTTTCCCTCAACCGATCTTTACCAAAAACAATAGGTCGTGAGTACTCTACAAATCTGGACTGTATACAAAAAATTATTCGATTCTGTTTGAATTTGCTGCTGTTATCGTTTGCCATATAAAAAAATCTACAGACAGACAGACATACAGTTAGACACACAGACACACACACACACACACACCCACACACTTTCCGAAAAACGACTTTTTTTCATGTTTTGAGTGTAGTACAATCAGAATCTGCAATAATCTCGAACACGATTTTTTTTGCCATCACCATAATTGCATTTCCTTAAGGAACATGGAAGTAAATAAAACAAAAATCGTGGTTGGTAAACTACCCCTCCCCCTTAACCGATCTTCACCAAAAACAATAGGTCTTGAAAACTCTACAATATAGGTCTGTATGCTAATAATCTTTTGATTCTGTTTGAATTTGCGGCTGTTATCGTTTGCCATAGGAAATACCCTTGTTAAAACATAAAACGTTATTGGTAAACTACCCCTTTCCCTTAACCGATCTTCACCAAAAACAATATGTCCCGAGTACTCTACAAATCAGGGCTGTATGCAAAAAATTGTTTGATTCTGTTTGAATTTGCGGCTGTTATCGTTTGCCGTAGAAAAAAATCTACAGACACACAGACACACACACAGACACTTTTCGAAAAACGACTTTTTTCATGTTTTGAGTGTAGTACAATCAGAATCTGCAATAATCTCGAACACGATTTTTTTTGCCATCACCATACTTCCATTTCCTTAAGGAACATGGAAGTAAAATTACCATTGATAAAAAACCGTTGATGGTAAACTACCCCTTTCCATCAACCGATCTTTACCAAAAACAATAGGTCTTGAGAACACTACAATTCAGGGCTGTATGCGAAACATTATTTGATTCTGTTTGAATTTGCGGCTGTTATCGTTTGCCAAAAAAAAAATTTTCCCTTGATAAAAAAAACCGTTGCCGGTAAACTACCCCTTTTCCTCAACCGATCTTCACCAAAAACAACAGATCGTGAGTACTCTACAAATCAGGGCTGTATGCAAAAAATTATTTGATTCTGTTTGAATTTGCGGCAGTTATCGTTTGCCATTAAAAAAAAATCTACAGACACACAGACAGACACACAGACAGACAGACAGACACACACACAGACACTTTTCGGAAAACGACTTTTTTCATGTTTTGAGTGTAGTAGAATCAGAATCTTCAATAATCTCGAACACGATTTTTTTTGCCATCACCATACTTCCATTCCTTAAGGAATATGGAAGTAAAATATCGGTATGGAGAACCATACATGACTTCCATGTTCTAAGATTTATATTTAAAATCATATTCGAAATGAAATATTTCCATAGAAACTACGTCTTTCTACTTATTGCTTCAGCATTAACCACAGTACTGTGGACACTAACGTATACCACCTCACATTTTCGCACTCGATTTTCACCGATGATGGCAGTCGATGGCACTGCCGAAAAGTCTGGTTTTGCAGAAAACATTGGACTACGGCTAAAGAGCCCGGGAAGCAATTTTAACAAAAAACTACTTGTTTGTTGCCGATAACATTGTACACATATAAACAATTCTCACTATCTTCCACCTTCAACTATAATTTTTAATAACAGAAAATTACCGCCACCACGTTCACCTAACTCAGATATTTCATCTACGTTTCTACAGTGGATTACTATGAGCTTCTTATCAGGATACTTTATTTATAAAAATTAAGTACTTTACTCTTGTTAAACCATAAAATGTTTCTGGTAAACTACCCCTTTCTCTTAACCGATCTTCTCCAAAATCAACAGACCTTCCGTCCTCTACAATTCAGCAAAGCATACAAAAAAATATTTGATTCTGTTTGAATGTGCGGCAGTTATCGTTCGTCATGTAAACATTTCTCTTGTTACAACATAAAATGTTGCAGGTAAACTACCCCTTTCCCTTAACCGATCTTCACCAAAATCAATAGACCTTGAGCTCTCTGCAACTCAGGGGGTGCAAAAAATTATTTGATTCTCATTGAATTTTCGGCAGTTATCGTTCGTCATAAAAAAATTACTTCTTTTAAAACATAAAACGTTGCTGATAAAGTACCCCTTCCTTTAACCAATCTTCAACAAAATCAACAGACCTTCAGTTCTCTTTAGTTCAAAAAGGTATGCAAAAACCTAGTGGATTCTGTTTGAATTTACGGCAGTTATCGTTCGTCATATAAAAAATTACCCTTGTTAAAACATAAAATGTGGCTGGTAAACTACCCCTTCCCCTAAACCGATCTTCACCAATACCAATACGTATTGAGAACTCTACAATACAGGGCTGTATGCAAAACATCATTTGATTCTGTTTGAATTTGCGGCTGTTATCGTTTACTATAGAAAAAAATTACCCTTGATAAAAAAACGCTGCTGGTAAACTACCCCTTTCCCTTAACCGATCTTCACCAAAAACGACAGGTCTTAGGTACCCTACAATTCAGACCTGTATGCAAACAATTATTTGATTCTGTTTGAATTTGCGGCTGTTATCGTTTGCCATAGAAAACACCCTTGATAAAACATAAAACGTTGCTGGTAAACTACCCTATTTCATTGACCGATCTTCACCACAAACAATAGGTCTTGAGAACTCTACAATTCAGGGCTGTATGCAAAATATTGGTTGATTCTCTTTGAATTTACGGCAGTTATAGTTCGTCATAGAAAAAATACCCTTGTTAAAACATAAAACGTTGCAGATAAACTACCCCTTTACCTTAACCGATCTTCAACAAAATCAACAGACCTTGAGTACTGTATAATTAAAAAAGGTATGCAGAAGAGTAATTGATTCTGTTTTAATGTACGGCAGGTATCGTTCGTCCAAAAACAAAATTACCCTTTATAAAACATAAAATGTTGCTGGTAAACAACCCTACTCCCTATACCGATCTTCACCAAAACCAACAGGTCTTGAGAACTCTACATTTCAGGGCTGTATGCAAAAACGTATTTGATTCTGATTGAATTCGCGGCTGTTATCGTTTGCCATATAAAATACCCTTGATAAAACAAAAAACGTGTCTGGTAAACTACCCCTTTCCATTAACCGATCTTTACCAAAAACAATAGGTCTTTAGTACTCAACAAAACAGAACTGTATGCAAAAACGTATTTGATTCTGTTTGAATTTGCGGCTCTTATCGTTTTACATAATAAATACCCTTTTAAAACATAAAAGTTTG
This sequence comes from Magicicada septendecula, assembly GCA_034769895.1. Classification (NCBI taxonomy): domain Eukaryota; kingdom Metazoa; phylum Arthropoda; class Insecta; order Hemiptera; family Cicadidae; genus Magicicada; species Magicicada septendecula. Next base: position 223,217,964 of record CM068368.1, read on the forward strand.
CTGGTAAACTACCCCTTTCCCTTAACCGATCTTTACCAACACCAATAGGTATTGAGAACTCTACAATACAGGGCTGTATGCAAAACGTCATTTGATTCTGTTTGAATTTCCGGCTGTTATCGTTTACCATAGAAAAAAATTACCCTTGGTAAAAAACCGTTGCTGGTAAACTACCCCTTTCCCTTAACCGATCTTCAAAAAAAACGATAGGTCTTGAGAACTCTACAATTCAGGGTTGTATGTAAAAAATTATATGATTTTGTTTGAGTTTGCGGCTGTTATCGTTTGCCATACAAAATACCCTTGATAAAACAAAAAACGTGGCTTGTAAACTACCCCTTTCCCTCAAACGATCTTCACCAAAAACAATAGGTCTTGAGAACTCTACAATTCAGGGTTGTATGTAAAATATTATATGATTTTGTTTGAATTTGCGGCTGTTATCGTTTGCCATACAAAATACCCTTGATAAAACAAAAAACGTGGCTGATAAACTACCCCTTTCCCTCAAACGATCTTCACCAAAAACAATAGGTCTTTAGTACTAAGGAAATTAGGGCTGTATGCAAAAACGTATTTGATTCTGTTTGAATTTGCGGCTCTTATCGTTTGCCATATAAAATACCCTTTTAAAACATAAAACGTTGCAGGTAAACTACCCATTTTCCATAACCGATCTTCACCAAAACCAGAAGGTCTTGAGAACTCTACAATTCAGTGCAGTATGCAAAACATTATTTGATTATGCTTGAATTTGCGGCTGTTATCGTTTGCCATAGGAAATACCCTTGTTAAAACATAAAACGTTGCTGGTAAACTACCCCTTTCCCTTTACCGATCTGTACCAAAATCAACAGATCTTGAGAACTCTACAATTTAGGGCTGTAAGGGCTGTACGCGAAACATTATTTGATTCTGTTTGAATTTACGGCTGTTATCGTTTGCCAAACAAACAAAATTACCCTTGATAAAAAAAAACCGTTGCCGGTAAACTACCCCTTTCCCTTAACCGATCTTCACCAAAAATAATAGGTCGCGAGTACTCTACAAATCAGGGCTGTATGCAAAAAATTATTTGATTCTGTTTGAATTTGCGGCTGTTATCGTTTGCCGTAGAAAAAATCTACAGACACACACACAGACACTTTTCGAAAAACGACTTTTTTCATGTTTTGAGTGTAGTACAATCAGAATCTGAAATAATCTCGAACACGATTTTTTTTGCCATCACCATACTTCCATTTCCTTAAGGAACATGGAAGTAAAATTACCATTGATGAAAAACCGTTGCTGGTAAAGTACCCCTTTCCCTCAACCGATCTTTACCAAAAACAATAGGTCGTGAGTACTCTACAAATCTGGACTGTATACAAAAAATTATTTGATTCTGTTTGAATTTGCTGCTGTTATCGTTTGCCATATAAAAAAATCTATAGACAGACAGACATACAGTTAGACACACAGACACACACACACACACACACTTTTCGAAAAACGATTTTTTTTCATGTTTTGAGTGTAGTACAATCAGAATCTGCAATAATCTCGAACACGATTTTTCTGCCATCACCATACTTCCATTTCCTTAAGGAACATGGAAGTAAAATTACCATTGATAAAAAACCGTTGCTGGTAAACTACCCCTTTCCCTCAACCGATCTTTACCAAAAACAATAGGTCGTGAGTACTCTACAAATCTGGACTGTATACAAAAAATTATTCGATTCTGTTTGAATTTGCTGCTGTTATCGTTTGCCATATAAAAAAATCTACAGACAGACAGACATACAGTTAGACACACAGACACACACACACACACACACACCCACACACTTTCCGAAAAACGACTTTTTTTCATGTTTTGAGTGTACTACAATCAGAATCTGCAATAATCTCGAACACGATTTTTTTTGCCATCACCATAATTGCATTTCCTTAAGGAACATGGAAGTAAATAAAACAAAAAACGTGGTTGGTAAACTACCCCTCCCCCTTAACCGATCTTCACCAAAAACAATAGGTCTTGAAAACTCTACAATATAGGTCTGTATGCTAATAATCTTTTGATTCTGTTTGAATTTGCGGCTGTTATCGTTTGCCATAGGAAATACCCTTGTTAAAACATAAAACGTTTTTGGTAAACTACCCCTTTCCCTTAACCGATCTTCACCAAAAACAATATGTCCCGAGTACTCTACAAATCAGGGCTGTATGCAAAAAATTGTTTGATTCTGTTTGAATTTGCGGCTGTTATCGTTTGCCGTAGAAAAAAATCTACAGACACACAGACACACACACAGACACTTTTCGAAAAACGACTTTTTTCATGTTTTGAGTGTAGTACAATCAGAATCTGCAATAATCTCGAACACGATTTTTTTTGCCATCACCATACTTCCATTTCCTTAAGGAACATGGAAGTAAAATTACCATTGATAAAAAACCGTTGTTGGTAAACTACCCCTTTCCCTCAACCGATCTTTACCAAAAACAATAGGTCTTGAGAACACTACAATTCAGGGCTGTATGCGAAACATTATTTGATTCTGTTTGAATTTGCGGCTGTTATCGTTTGCCAAAAAAAAAATTTTCCCTTGATAAAAAAAACCGTTGCCGGTAAACTACCCCTTTTCCTCAACCGATCTTCACCAAAAACAACAGATCGTGAGTACTCTACAAATCAGGGCTGTATGCAAAAAATTATTTGATTCTGTTTGAATTTGCGGCAGTTATCGTTTGCCATTAAAAAAAAATCTACAGACACACAGACAGACACACAGACAGACAGACAGACACACACACAGACACTTTTCGGAAAACGACTTTTTTCATGTTTTGAGTGTAGTAGAATCAGAATCTGCAATAATCTCGAACACGATTTTTTTTGCCATCACCATACTTCCATTCCTTAAGGAATATGGAAGTAAAATATCGGTATGGAGAACCATACATGACTTCCATGTTCTAAGATTTATATTTAAAATCATATTCGAAATGAAATATTTCCATAGAAACTACGTCTTTCTACTTATTGCTTCAGCATTAACCACAGTACTGTGGACACTAACGTATACCACCTCACATTTTCGCACTCGATTTTCACCGATGATGGCAGTCGATGGCACTGCCGAAAAGTCTGGTTTTGCAGAAAACATTGGACTACGGCTAAAGAGCCCGGGAAGCAATTTTAACAAAAAACTACTTGTTTGTTGCCGATAACATTGTACACATATAAAAAATTCTCACCTCCACCTTCAACTATAATTTTTAATAACAGAAAATTACCGCCACCACGTTCACCTAACTCAGATATTTCATCTACGTTTCTACAGTGGATTACTATGAGCTTCTTATCAGGATACTTTATTTATAAAAATTAAGTACTTTACTCTTGTTAAACCATAAAATGTTTCTGGTAAACTACCCCTTTCTCTTAACCGATCTTCTCCAAAATCAACAGACCTTCCGTCCTCTACAATTCAGCAAAGCATACAAAAAAATATTTGATTCTGTTTGAATGTGCGGCAGTTATCGTTCGTCATGTAAACATTTCTCTTGTTACAACATAAAATGTTGCAGGTAAACTACCCCTTTCCCTTAACCGATCTTCACCAAAATCAATAGACCTTGAGCTCTCTGCAACTCAGGGGGTGCAAAAAATTATTTGATTCTCATTGAATTTTCGGCAGTTATCGTTCGTCATAAAAAATTACTCTTTTTAAAACATAAAACGTTGCTGATAAACTACCCCTTCCTTTAACCAATCTTCAACAAAATCAACAGACCTTCAGTTCTCTTTAGTTCAAAAAGGTATGCAAAAACCTAGTGGATTCTGTTTGAATTTACGGCAGTTATCGTTCGTCATATAAAAAATTACCCTTGTTAAAACATAAAATGTTGCTGGTAAACTACCCCTTCCCCTTAACCGATCTTCACCAATACCAATACGTATTGAGAACTCTACAATACAGGGCTGTATGCAAAACATCATTTGATTCTGTTTGAATTTGCGGCTGTTATCGTTTACTATAGAAAAAAATTACCCTTGATACAAAAAAGCTGCTGGTAAACTACCCCTTTCCCTTAACCGATCTTCACCAAAAACGACAGGTCTTAGGTACCCTACAATTCAGACCTGTATGCAAACAATTATTTGATTCTGTTTGAATTTGCGGCTGTTATCGTTTGCCATAGAAAACACCCTTGATAAAACATAAAACGTTGCTGGTAAACTACCCTATTTCATTGACCGATCTTCACCACAAACAATAGGTCTTGAGAACTCTACAATTCAGGGCTGTATGCAAAATATTGGTTGATTCTCTTTGAATTTACGGCAGTTATAGTTCGTCATAGAAAAAATACCCTTGTTAAAACATAAAACGTTGCAGATAAACTACCCCTTTACCTTAACCGATCTTCAACAAAATCAACAGACCTTGAGTACTGTATAATTCAAAAAGGTGTGCAGAAGAGTAATTGATTCTGTTTTAATGTACGGCAGGTATCGTTCGTCCAAAAACAAAATTACCCTTTATAAAACATAAAATGTTGCTGGTAAACAACCTTACTCCCTATACCGATCTTCACCAAAACCAACAGGTCTTGAGAACTCTACATTTCAGGGCTGTATGCAAAAACGTATTTGATTCTGATTGAATTCGCGGCTGTTATCGTTTGCCATATAAAATACCCTTGATAAAACAAAAAACGTGTCTGGTAAACTACCCCTTTCCATTAACCGATCTTTACCAAAAACAATAGATCTTTAGTACTCAACAAAACAGAACTGTATGCAAAAACGTATTTGATTCTGTTTGAATTTGCGGCTCTTATCGTTTTACATAATAAATACCCTTTTAAAACATAAAAGTTTGCTGGTAAACTACCCCTTTCCCTTAACCGATCTTTACCAACACCAATAGGTATTGAGAACTCTACAATACAGGGCTGTATGCAAAACGTCATTTGATTCTGTTTGAATTTCCGGCTGTTATCGTTTACCATAGAAAAAAATTACCCTTGGTAAAAAACCGTTGCTGGTAAACTACCCCTTTCCCTTAACCGATCTTCACCAAAAACGATAGGTCTTGAGAACTCTACAATTCAGGGTTGTATGTAAAAAATTATATGATTTTGTTTGAGTTTGCGGCTGTTATCGTTTGCCATACAAAATACCCTTGATAAAACAAAAAACGTGGCTTGTAAACTACCCCTTTCCGTCAAACGATCTTCACCAAAAACAATAGGTCTTGAGAACTCTACAATTCAGGGTTGTATGTAAAATATTATATGATTTTGTTTGAATTTGCGGCTGTTATCGTTTGCCATACAAAATACCCTTGATAAAACAAAAAACGTGGCTGATAAACTACCCCTTTCCCTCAAACGATCTTCACCAAAAACAATAGGTCTTTAGTACTAAGGAAATTAGGGCTGTATGCAAAAACGTATTTGATTCTGTTTGAATTTGCGGCTCTTATCGTTTGCCATATAAAATACCCTTTTAAAACATAAAACGTTGCTGGTAAACTACCCATTTTCCATAACCGATCTTCACCAAAACCAGAAGGTCTTGAGAACTCTACAATTCAGTGCAGTATGCAAAACATTATTTGATTATGCTTGAATTTGCGGCTGTTATCGTTTGCCATAGGAAATACCCTTGTTAAAACATAAAACGTTGCTGGTAAACTACCCCTTTCCCTTTACCGATCTGTACCAAAATCAACAGATCTTGAGAACTCTACAATTTAGGGCTGTAAGGGCTGTACGCGAAACATTATTTGATTCTGTTTGAATTTACGGCTGTTATCGTTTGCCAAACAAACAAAATTACCCTTGATAAAAAAAAACCGTTGCCGGTAAACTACCCCTTTCCCTTAACCGATCTTCACCAAAAATAATAGGTCGCGAGTACTCTACAAATCAGGGCTGTATGCAAAAAATTATTTGATTCTGTTTGAATTTGCGGCTGTTATCGTTTGCCGTTGAAAAAAATCTACAGACACACACACAGACACTTTTCGAAAAACGACTTTTTTCATGTTTTGAGTGTAGTACAATCAGAATCTGCAATAATCTCGAACACGATTTTTTTTGCCATCACCATACTTCCATTTCCTTAAGGAACATGGAAGTAAAATTACCATTGATAAAAAACCGTTGCTGGTAAAGTACCCCTTTCCCTCAACCGATCTTTACCAAAAACAATAGGTCGTGAGTACTCTACAAATCTGGACTGTATACAAAAAATTATTTGATTCTGTTTGAATTTGCTGCTGTTATCGTTTGCCATATAAAAAAATCTACAGACAGACAGACATACAGTTAGACACACAGACACACACACACACACACACTTTTCGAAAAACGATTTTTTTTCATGTTTTGAGTGTAGTACAATCAGAATCTGCAATAATCTCGAACACGATTTTTTTTGCCATCACCATACTTGCATTTCCTTAAGGAACATGGAAGTAAATAAAACAAAAAACGTGGCTGGTAAACTACCCCTTCCCCTTAACCGATCTTCACCAAAACAATAGGTCTTGAAAACTCTACAATTTAGGTCTGTATGCAAATAATCTTTTAATTCTGTTTGAATTTGCGGCTGTTATCGTTTGCCATAGGAAATACCCTTGTTAAAACAAAAAACGTTACTGGTAAACTACCCCTTTCCCTTAACCGATCTTCACCAAAAACAACAGATCGTGAGTACTCTACAAATCAGGGCTGTATGCAAAAAATTATTTCATTCTGTTTGAATTTGCGGCAGTTATCGTTTGCAATATAAAAAAATCTACAGACACACAGACACACAGACAGACACACACACAGACACTTTTCGGAAAACGACTTTTTTTATGTTTTGAGTGTAGTAGAATCAGAATCTGCAATAATCTCGAACACGATTTTTTTTGCCATCACCATACTTCCATTCCTTAAGGAATATGGAAGTAAAATATCGGTATGGAGAACCATACATGACTTCCATGTTCTAAGATTTATATTTAAAATCATATTCGAAATGAAATATTTCCATAGAAACTACGTCTTTCTACTTATTGCTTCAGCATTAACCACAGTACTGTGGTCACTAACGTATACCACCTCACGTTTTCGCACTCGATTTTCACCGATGATGGCAGTCGATGGCACTGTCGAAAAGTCTGGTTTTGCAGAAAACATTGGACTACGGCTAAAGAGCCCGGGAAGCAATTTTAACAAAAAACTACTTCTTTGTTGCCGATAACGCTGTACACATATAAAAAATTCTCACCTCCACCTTCAACTATAATTTTTAATAATAGAAAATTTCCCCCCACCACGTTCACCTAACTCATAGATATTTCATCTACGTTTCTACAGTGGATTACTATGAGCTTCTTATAAGGATACTTTATTTATAAAAATTAAGTACTTTACTCTTGTTAAATCATAAAATGTTTCAGGTAAACTACCCCTTTCTCTTAACCGATCTTCTCCAAAATTAACAGACCTTCCGTCCTCTACAATTCAGCGAAGCATGCAGAAAAATATTTGATTCTGTTTGAATGTGCGGCAGTTATCGTTCGTCATGGAAACATTTCTCTTGTTACAACATAAAATGTTGCAGGTAAACTACCCCTTTCCCTTAACCGATCTTCACCAAAATCAATAGTCCTTGAGCTCTCTGCAACTCAGGGGGTGCAAAAAATTATTTGTTTCTCATTGAATTTTCGGCAGTTATCGTTCGTCATAAAAAAATTACCCTTTTTAAAACATAAAACGTTGCTGATAAACTACCCCTTCCTTTAACCAATCTTCAACAAATTCAACAGACCTTGAGTTCTCTTTAGTTCAAAAAGGTATGCAAAATCCTAGTTGATTCTGTTTGAATTTACGGCAGTTATCGTTCGTCATATAAAAAATTACCCTTGTTAAAACATAAAATGTTGCTGGTAAACTACCCCTTTCCCTTAACCGATCTTCACCAACACCAATACGTATTGAGAACTCTACAATACAGGGCTCTATGCAAAACATCATTTGATTCTGTTTGAATTTGCGGATGTTATCGTTTATTATAGAAAAAAATTACCCTTGATAAAAAACCGTTGCAGGTAAACTACCCCTTTCCCCTAACCGATTTCACCAAAAACGACAGGTCTTAGGTACTCTACAATTCAGACCTGTATGCAACCAATTATTTGATTCTGTTTGAATTTGCGGCTGTTATCGTTTGCCATAGAAAACACCCTTGATAAAACATAAAACGTTGCTGGTAAACTACCCTATTTCATTGACCGATCTTCACCAAAAACAATAGGTCTTGAGAACTCTACAATTCAGGGCTGTATGCAAAACATTGGTTGATTCTCTTTGAATTTACGGCAGTTATCGTTCGTCATAGAAAAAATACCATTGTTAAAACATAAAACGTTGCAGGTAAACTACCCCTTTACCTTAACCGATCTTCAACAAAATCAACAGACCTTGAGTACTGTATAATTCAAAAAGGTATGCAGAAGAGTAGTTGATTCTGTTTTAATGTACGGCAGTTATCGTTCGTCCAAAAAAAAATTACCCTTTATAAAACATAAAATGTTGCTGGTAAACAACCCTATTCCCTATACCGATCTTCACCAAAACCAACAGGTCTTGAGAACTCTACATTTCAGGGCTGTATGCAAAAACGTATTTGATTCTGATTGAATTTGCGGCTGTTATCGTTTGCCATATAAAATACCCTTGATAAAACAAAAAACGTGTCTGGTAAACTACCCCTTTCCCTTATCCGATCTTCACCAAAAACAATAGGTCTTTAGTACTCAGCAAAACAGGACTGTATGAAAAACGTATTTGATTCTGTTTGACTTTGCGGCTCTTATCGTTTGCCATAAGAAATACCCTTTTAAAACATAAAACGTTGCTGGTAAACTACCCCTTTCCCTTAACCGATCTTTACCAACACCAATAGGTATTGAGAACTCTACAATACAGGGCTGTATGCAAAACGTCATTTGATTCTGTTTGAATTTCCGGCTGTTATCGTTTACCATAGAAAAAAATTACCCTTGGTAAAAAACCGTTGCTGGTAAACTACCCCTTTCCCATAACCGATCTTCACCAAAAACGATAGGTCTTGAGAACTCTACAATTCAGGGTTGTATGTAAAATACTATATGATTTTGTTTGAGTTTGCGGCTGTTATCGTTTGCCATACAAAATACCCTTGATAAAACAAAAAACGTGGCTTGTAAACTACCCCTTTCCCTCAAACGATCTTCACCAAAAACGATAGGTCTTGAGAACTCTACAATTCAGGGTTGTATGTAAAATATTATATGATTTTGTTTGAATTTGCGGCTGTTATCGTTTGCCATACAAAATACCCTTGATAAAACAAAAAGCGTGGCTGGTAAACTACCCCTTTCCCTCAAACGATCTTCACCAAAAACAACACGTCTTTAGTACTAAGGAAATCAGGGCTGCATGCAAAAACGTATTTGATTCTGTTTGAATTTGCGGCTCTTATCGTTTGCCATAGAAAATACCCTTTTAAAACATAAAACGTTGCATGTAAACTACCCATTTTCCTTAACCGATCTTCACCAAAACCAGAAGGTCTTGAGAAATCTACAATTCAGTGCAGTATGCAAAACATTATTTGATTATGTTTGAATTTGCGGCTGTTAACGTTTGCCATATGAAATACCCTTGTTAAAACATAAAACGTTGCTGGTAAACTGCCCCTTTCCCTTTACCGATCTGTACCAAAATCAACAGATCTTGAGAACTCTACAATTTCGGGCTGTAAGGGCTGTACGAGAAACATTATTTGATTCTGTTTGAATTTACGGCTGTTATCGTTTGCCAAACAAACAAAATTACCCTTGATAAAAAAAACCGTTGCCGGTAAACTACCCCTTTCCCTTAACCGATCTTCACCAAAAACAATAGGTCGCGAGTACTCTACAAATCAGGGCGGTATACAAAAAATTATTTGATTCTGTTTGAATTTGCGGCTGTTATCGTTTGCCGTAGAAAAAAATCTACAGACACACAGACACACAGACACACACACAGACACTTTTCGAAAAACGACTTTTTTCATGTTTTGAGTGTAGTACAATCAGAATCTGCAATAATCTCGAACACGATTTTTTTTGCCATCACCATACTTCCATTTCCTTAAGGAACATGGAAGTAAAATTACCATTGATAAAAAAACCGTTGCTGGTAAACTACCCCTTTCCCTCAACCGATCTTTACCAAAAACAATAGGTCGTGAGTACTCTACAAATCTGGACTGTATACAAAAAATTATTTGATTCTGTTTGAATTTGCTGCTGTTATCGTTTGCCATATAAAAAAATCTACAGACAGACAGACATACAGTTAGACACACAGACACACACACACACACACACACACACACACACACACACACTTTTCGAAAAACGACTTTTTTTCATGTTTTGAGTGTAGTACAATCAGAATCTGCAATAATCTCGAAAACGATTTTTTTTGCCATCACTATACTTGCACTTCCTTAAGGAACATGGAAGTAAATAAAACAAAAAACGTGGCTGGTAAACTACCCCTTCCCCTTAACCGATCTTCACCAAAAACAATAGGTCTTGAAAACTCTACAATTCAGAGTTGCATGCAAAAAATTATTTGATTATGTGTGAATTTGCGGCAGTTATCGTTTGCCATAGAAAATACCCTTGTTAAAACATAAAACGTTTCTGGTAAACTACCCCTTTCCCTTAACCGATATTCATCAAAAACAATACGTCTTGAGTACTCTACAAATCAGGGCTGCATGCAAAAAATTATTTCATTCTGTTTGAATTTGCGGCTGTTATCGTTTGCCATATAAAAAAATCTGCAGACACATAGACAGACAGACAGACACACAGACACACACACAGACACTTTTCGAAAAATGACTTTTTTCATGTTTTCAGTGTAGTACAATCAGAATCTGCAGTAATCTCGAACACGATTTTTGTTGCCATCACCATACTTCCATTACCTTAAGGAACATGGAAGTAAAAATTACCCTTCTTAAAACATAAAACGTTGCCGGTAAACTACCCCTTCCCCTTAACTGATCTTTACCAAAATCAAAAGGTCTTGAGTCCTCTACAATATAGGAACGTATGCAAAAATGTATTTGATTCTGTTTGAATTTGCAGTTGTAATCATTTGCCATAGAAAAAATTCTACACTTAGACACACAGACACTTTTCGAAAAATGAATTTTCTTCATGTTTTGAGGGTAGTACAATCAGAATCAGCACTTATCTCGAACACGATTTCTTTCGCCATTATCATACTTCCATTTCCTTATGGAATATGGAAGTAATAAACGATGTAGCTATACAGCCTTACAATCGATACATCAACAATCTTCAATAAACACATTTACAATTGATAAACAAACTGTGTCAACGGAAGTCTCTGTCACTGAATGTTCGTTTTTTAATTAATTTTATTGTACAGTGATTGCCTTACATTCTAGTTTTGTTTAAATTAACTTTTGTTTTTTATTAATTACACTGAGTTTTAATTAATTGATTTTACTTCCATGTTCCTTAAGGAAATGGAAGTATGGTGATGGAAAAAAAATCGTGTTCGAGATTATTGCAGATTCTGATTGTACTACATTCAAAACATGAAAAAAGTCGTTTTTCGAAAAGTGTGTGTGTGTGTGTGTGCTGTAGATTTTTTTTTATGGCAAACGATAACAGCCGCAAATTCAAACAGAATCAAATAATTTTTTGTATACAGCCCTGATTCGTAGAGTACTCACGACCTATTGTTTTTGGTGAAGATCGGTTGAGGGAAAGGGGTAGTTTACCAGCAACGGTTTTTTTTATCAAGGGTAATTTTTTTTGTTTGGCAAACGATAACAGCCGCAATTTCAAACAGAATCAAATAATATTTCGCATACGGCCCTGAATTGTAGAGTTCTCAAGATCTTTTGATTTTGGTAAAGATCGGTTATGGGGAAGGGGTTTTTTACCAGCAACATTTTATGTTTTAACAAGGGTATTTCTTATGGCAAACGATAACAGCCGCAAATTCAAACATAATCAAATAATGTTTTGCATACTGCCCTGAATTGTAGAGTTCTCAAGACTTTTTGTTTTTGGTGAAGATCGGTTAAGGGAAAGGGGTAGTTTACCGGCAACGTTTTATGTTTTAAAAGGGTGTTTTTTATGGCAAACAATAAGATCCGCAAATTCAAACGGAATCAAATAGGTTTTTGCATACAGCCCTAATTTCTTGAGTACTAAAGACCTATTGTTTTTGGTGAAGATCGTTTAAGGAAAAGGGGTAGTTTAAAAGCCATGTTTTTTGTTTTATCAAGGGTATTTTGTATGGCAAACGATAACACCAGCAAATTCAAACAAAATCATATAATATTTTGCATACAGCTCTGAATTGTAGAGTTCTCAAGACCTATCGTTTTTGGTGGAGATCGGTTCAGGTAAAGGGGTAGTTTACCGGCAACGGTTTTTTATCAAGGGTAATTTTTACTTCCATATTCCTTAAGGAATGGAAGTATGGTGATGGCAAAAAAAATTGTGTTCGAGATTATTGCAGATTCTGATTGTACTACACTCAAAACATGAAAAAAAGTCGTTTTCCGAAGATGTCTGTGTGTGTGTCTGTGTGTCTGTAGATTTTTTTTTATGGCAAACGATAACTGCCGCAAATTCAAACAGAATCAAATAATGTTTCGTATACAGCCCTGAACTGTAGAGTTCTCAAGACCTGTTGTTTTTGGTGAAGATCGGTTAAGGGAAAGGGGTAGTTTACCAGTAACGTTTTTTGTTTTAACAATGGTATTTCCTATGGCAAAAGATAACAGCCGCAAATTCAAACAGACTCAAAAGATTATTTGCATAAAGCCCTAAGTTGTAGAGGTCTCTAGACCTATTGTTTTTGGTGAAGATCGGTTAAGGGAAAAGGGTAGTTTACCAGCAACTTTTTTTAACAAGGGTATTTTTTGTGGCAAACGATAACAGCCGCAAATTCAAACAGAATCAAATAATGTTTTGCATACAGCCCTAATTTGTAGAGTACTCAAGACGTATTGTTTTTGGTGATGATCGGTTAAGGGGAAGGGGTAGTTTACCCGCAACGTTTTTTTATCAAGCGTATTTTCTATGGCAAACGATAACAGCCGCAAATTCAAACAGAATCAAATAATTTTTTGCATACGTCCCTGAATTGTAGAGGTCTCAAGGAAATTCGATTTTGGTGAAGATCGGTTAAGGGGAAGGGGTAGTTTACCTGCAACCTTTTACGTTTTAACAAGAGTAAAGTACTTGAAAATTTATTTAAACTTTTTGAAACAATGGTAATTGTTAAAAAGAAAATAATTTTGTTGCCATGCAATAAAATTATAATTTTTTCATTTTAATGTAAATCTGTACATAGTATAGAGTAAAGTCGGTCCGTTTTCCCTCTGTGTTTGAAATCGCTAATCTCAGGAAGTACTGAACGGATTTTATTCAAGTTGTCGCCAATAGATAGAGTGTCTATCGAGGAACATTTATGTGTGTAATTAATACATTTACATATATGTTGTACATTAGCTTAGCTATCACGGTTTATGTCAAGTAAGTGGTATAGTTTACATCTTATATATAAAAATGAATGTTTCTTTGTTTGTCCCGTATGCGTTCCTATACCATTCATCCGATTGCGATGAAACTTCGGTGAGTTGTTGTGCGCACGTCCGCGAAGGTTTCTTCCACATCTCCTCCTAAACCACTGAACCGATTTCAACCAAACTTGGCACAAATATTTTCCGCAAAGGGAGTACCAACATAGGACAAGTGTTTTTTTCGATACGATCCTTTGGGGATCCTTTGGGGTCTTCCACGTCTCCACCTAAACCATTGGACCGATTTCAACCAAACTTGGCACAAATATTTTACGCAACGGGAGAACCAACACAGGACAGGTGTTTTTTCGATACGATCCTCTGGGGGGTCCTTTGCGGTCTTAAAAACTATTAGATCTGGTTACTATGGCAACCCAATAGAATAGATTCTGTTCTAAATATATTATCGGATTAAATTGAAGAACACGCGAACGAAGTTGTAAGCAACAGCTATTTATTTTTAAGAAGCCTACTGTAATTAAACTTTATTAATTAAACTAACATTTTCATTACGTACAACGTGAAACTCCGTAGCGAAGCACGGGTATTCTGCTAGTCATGTATAAGAGAAAATATATCGTGCGTGGCAGGCAAGCATATCTCAGTTATGTACTGTTTACGTTTCCATTTTATTATTATCACTACCGCAATAAAAAGGCAGGGAAGACACACACACACACACAATTCGCGTTATTTCTGGCCTCATTCATGTTTATTTTCTTACATTTGCACGCTTTTTAAATGGAAAGTGCCGAACCCATACCAACATAACGCATGCAAGCCGAAAAAGTGTCCAGCGTGGATAGCGATTTGCTTCCTGTGGATCGCTGGGCAGTGTAACTGCACGTGTTTACAGAGGAACGATTCATAGACAGACTTTTCGTCTTTAGGGAATGAACCCTCTGCAAGATGCTGAGGGTCCATGAGTGACTTCGGAGCGCTCCTTCTTTTCCGCGTGTTTGTTCTGTGAAACGTACACTGTAGATTCGCAGATTTATTCTAAGCAACGCTCAATAGGAAATGTTGAAAATTTTTGTCCACGGTGAACCCTCATACACACTAAACCTGCTCTGATGTTTTAATTACGGACATCATAATATTAAAACTTTGGAAACTTGAGCACTACTTAATGGAGATCAATCATTAACTTATACAAGCCATTAATTTTATGCATATTTTTTATATATATGTGTACAACGTTATCGGCAACAAAGAAGTAGTTTTTGTTAAAATTCCTTCCCGGGATATTTGGCCGTAGGCCAATGTTTTCTACAAAACCAGACGTTTCGGCAATGCCATTGACTTCCATCATCAGTGAAAATCGAGTGCGATAACGTGAGGTGGTATATGTTAGTGACCACAGTACTGTGGTTAAGGCTGAAGCAGTAAGTAGAAAGAAGTAGTTTCTATGGTAATATTTCATTTCGAAAATGATTTTAAAAATAAATCTTAGAATATGGAAGTCATGTATGGTTCTCCATACGGATTTTTTACTTCCATATTCCTTAAGGAATGGAAGTATGGTGATGGCAAAAAAAATCGTGTTTGAGATTATTGAAGATTCTGATTCTACTACACTCAAAACATGAAAAAAAGTCGTTTTCCGAAAAGTGTCTGTGTGTGTGTCTGTCTGTCTATGTGTCTGTCTGTGTCTGTAGATTTTTTTTCTATGGCAAACGATAACTGCCGCAAATTCAAACAGAATCAAATAATTTTTTGCATACTGCCCTGATTTGTAGAGTATTCACGACCTATTGTTTTTGGTGAAGTTCGGTTGTGGGAAAGGGGTAGTTTACCAGCAACGTTTTTTTTTTATCAAGGGAAATTTTTTTTTTGGCAAACGATAACAGCCGCAAATTCAAACAGAATCAAATAATGTTTCGCATACAGCCCTGAATTGTAGAGTTCTCAAGACCTATTGCTTTTGGTGAAGATCGGTTAAGGGAAAGGGGTAGTTTACCTACAACGTTTTTTTAACAAGGGTATTTTCTATGGCAAACGATAACAGCCGCAAATTCAAACAGAATCAAATAATTTTCTGCATACATCCCTGATTTTGTAGAGTACTGATGACCTGTTGTTTTTGGTAAAGATCGGTTGAGGGGAAGGGGTAGTTTACCAGCAACGTTTTTTATCAAGCGTATTTTCTATGGCAAACGATAACAGCCGCAAATTCAAACAGAATCAAATAATGTTTTGCATACTTCAGTGAATTGTAGATGCCTCAAGGCCTTTAGATTTTGGTGAAGATCGGTTAAGGGGAAGGGGTAGTTTACCTGCAACCTTTTACGTTTTAACAAGA
This sequence comes from Magicicada septendecula, assembly GCA_034769895.1. NCBI lineage: Eukaryota > Metazoa > Arthropoda > Insecta > Hemiptera > Cicadidae > Magicicada > Magicicada septendecula. The sequence goes on from CM068368.1 coordinate 223,233,938, forward strand.
GTAAAGTACTTGAAAATTTATTTAAACTTTTTGAAAGAATGGAAATTGTTGGAAATAAAATAATTTTGTTGCCAGGTAACAAAAATAAAGTCATTTTGATTATAAAATATAAATATTTACAACAAGAAAAGAATTTTCAGTTTTCAAAATTTAAATATATTTTTATAAAACAATGGGTTCTTCATTGTGGTGGGGACCATGTCACTCACTCCATCTCAAGCCTCTCCCATTTTGCAAAAAAGGAGGACCCTGTCAAGGCTGACACTTTGACGACAGTGACAGTGCTTTCCACCAAATTCAGCAGAGTGACAGGTAGGCCCAACTCTGATTGGCTCCTCAGATTTCCCCAGCGTTAGTAGGTTCTATGAAAATATTTTATTTCAAAAATGATTTTAAATATAAATCTTAGATATGTTTTATAAATCTCATGTTTTATGTTTTAACATGGGTAATTTTTTATATGACGAACCATAACTGCCGTAAATTCAAACAGAATCAAATAATTTTTTACATATGTGCCTGAGCTATAGAGAACTCAATGTCTGTTGATTTTGGTGAAGATCGGTTACGGGGAAAGGGCAGTTTACCTGAAACATTTTTTGTTGTAACATGAGTAAAGTACTTAATTTTGATAAAGTATCCTGATAAGATCTTAATAATCCACTGTAGAAACGTAGATGAAATATCTATAAATGAAGAGGCTAGTTGAACGGGCTGGGGGTAATTTTCTATAAATCAAAATTATAGTTGAAGGGGGAGGGGATAATTTTTTTTATATGTGTACTACGTTATTGGCAACAAAGAAGTATTTTTTTGTTAAAATTCCTTCCCTGGCTGTTTGGCTGAAAATGATTTTAAATATAAATCTTAGAATATGGAAGTCATGTATGGTTCTCCATACCGATATTTTTCTATGGTAAATGATAACAGCCGCAAATTCAAACAGAATCAAATGATGTTTTGCATACAGCCCTGTATTGTAGAGTTCTCAATACCTGTTGGTGTTGGTGAAGATCGGTTGAGGGAAAGGGGTAGTTTACCAGCAACGTTTTATGTTTTAAAAGGGTATTTTATATGGCAAACGATAAGAGCTGCAAATTCAAACAGGATCAAATACGTTTTTGCATACTGCCCTGCTTTGTTGAGTACTAAAGACCTATTGTTTTTGGTGAAGATCGGTTAAGGGAAAGGAGTAGTTTACCAGACACATTTTGTGTCTTATTAAGGGTATATTGTATGGCAAACGATAACAGCCGCAAATTCAAACAGAATCACATAATATTTTGCATACAGCCCTGAAATGTAGAGTTCTCAAGACCTGTTGGTTTTGGTGAAGGTCGGTTAAGGGAATAGGGTTGTTTACCAGCAAGATTTTATGTTTTATCAAGGGTAATTTTGTTTGACGAACGATAACTGCCATACATTAAAACAGAATCAATTATTCTTCTGCATACCTTTGTGAACTATACTGAACTCAAGGTCTGTTGATTTTGTTGAAGATCGGTTAAGGGAAAGGGGTAGTTTACCTGCAACGTTTTATGTTTTAACAATGGTATTTTTTCTATGACGAACGGTAACTGCCGTAAATTCAAAGAGAATCAACTAATGTTTTGTATACAGCCCTGAATTGTAGAGTTCTCAAGACCTATTGTTTTTGGTGAAGATTGGTTAATGGAATAGGGTAGTTTACCAGCAACGTTTTATGTTTTATCAAGGGTGTTTTCTATGGCAAACGATAACAGCCGCAAATTCAAACAGAATCAAATAATTGTTTCCATACAGGCCTGAATTGTAGATTACTCAAGTCCTATCGTTTTTGGTGAAGATCGGTTAAGGGAAAGGGGTAGTTTACCTGCAACGGTTTTTTACCAAGGGTAATTTTTTTTCTATAGTAAACGATAACAGCCGCAAATTCCAACAGAATCAAATGATGTTTTGCATACAGCCCTGTATTGTAGAGTTCTCAATACCTATTGGTGTTGGTAAAGATCGGTTAATGGAAAGGGGTAGTTTACCAGCAATATTTTATGTTTCAACCAGGGTATTTTTTATATGACGAACGATAACTGCCGTAAATTCAAACAGAATCAACTAGGTTTTTGCATACCCTTTTGAACTAAAGAGAACTCAAGGTCTGTTGATTTTGTTGAAGGTCGGTTAAGGGAAAGGGGTAGTTTACCTGCTATATTTTATGTTGTAACAAGAGAAATGTTTCCATGACGAATGATAACTGCCGCACAATCAAACAGAATCAAATATTTTTTGCATGCTTCCCTGAATTGTAGAGGACGGAAGGTCTATTGATTCTGGAGAAGATCGGTTAAGAGAAAGGGGTAGTTTACCTGAAACATTTTATGATTTAACAAGAGTAAAGTACTTAATTTTTATAAATAAAATATCCTGATAAGAAGCTCATAGTAATCCACTGTAGAAACGTAGATGAAATATCTATAAATGAAGAGTTAGGTGAACGGGGTGGGGGTAATTTTCTATTATTAAAAATTATAGTTGAAGGTGGAGGGGAGAATTTCTTATATGTGTACTACGTTATCGGCAACAAAGAAGTAGTTTTTTGTTAAAATTGCTTCCCGGGCTCTTTAGCAGTAGTCCAATTTTTTCTACAAAACCAGACTTTTCGGCAGTACCATCGACTGCCATCATCGGTGAAAATCGAGTGCGAAAACGTGAGGTTGTATACGTTAGTGACCACAGTACTGTGGTTAATGCTGAAGCAATAAGTAGAAAGACGTAGTTTATATGGAAATATTTCATTTCAAATATGATTTTAAATATAAATCTTAGAACATGGAAGTCATATATGGTTCTCCATACCGATATTTTAGCTTTAGTAATACATTACAGTACAGTATACAGATTGCTGTAATTATATAAAAGTATGTTAGAAACGTCAGTATATAATAAAAATCTTTTCTTTTGTAAAAAAAATGATTTCAATTTACGATCTATTATCCGAAATACCGATTATCCGAATGGGCCCTCGTGCCGAGAGGTTATCTAATCGATGCTCTACTGTAGTTTTAAAAAGTATGTTGTGTAAAATTCACACTGTTCACTGTTTTGCCATTGGCTCTCCTTAAACAACATAACGGAATTCTGCTTTGTGATTGGCTCTCTGGTTCGAACGTATTTTGACATAGGGAACCTCACTTCCTCGCAAACTTGTTGCTTACACCTCAGCTTAGGGTACGTTCGACCTGCCATCACGTGACGAACATTTTTCGCTACAGAAGAAGGCCACCGGTAGGTAGCCTAACCGAAAAGTTTAGAAGGAATATAATGTCTCTAGGTATAAGAATCAACCACGGCCCAACACTCTAGTAGTTTGTTAATCTTTTTACTTCCATGTTTCCTTAGGAAATGTAAATATGTTGATCGCGAAAAAAATTGTGTTCGAGATGTGCCGGGGCAAATTTTAAATTTGAATTCCCACGCCGGATTTCGGACTGTGTGCTGTTGGAAAGTAAGAGTGGCCTTGACCGATATACCGCGACAGCGCGAAGCAACGTAATCAAGCCGGCTACTATCACCTGTTTTTGTAACCCTTCACAATTCGTAACAAGTTTTCTGTATTCGTACTCGGCAGGCAGAAAACGCCGCTCTCTCTCATTTCATTTTTTGCACTCCGACGGGACGTTTGGTCTGACGGCGTGGTACATTTGTGGTCCATCTTTACGAAAAGAGTTCGTAATTATCTAAAGTGCTTCAGGTAAGCCACAGTATTGTGTTTAATGTTAATTTAATGAAGGGTTGTGTGTGTATTACGTTTATATATGTGTGTGTGTGTGTGACTCAACTCGCCATGTTACTTCTGGTGTAGCTGAGAACACGTGGCCGCCTTGCACTCAATTGCTTAAAAATCAAATGTAAAGTAACAAATTAATGTAACGAATACTTAAAGGAAAATGTAAACGAATTTGTAAAGGCATACGAATTGTAATATAAGATGAAATTTGCAGTTTAATAATTTGAAAATGTGAGCCTTACTATTACTAATGACACGTAGTTGTCGGAATAAAATTATGACAGTGTGTCTGTGATCAGGGTTTACGGGGCTAGAAAGATTTGGGGTTAAGGTATTTTTCTGAGGCAAACTACAAATAAAATTTTTCCAGGGTTCCCGCATAGTCGGGAGGAAAGGGGTTGCGAGGATGGGGACATTCCATCAGTTTTCATCTGCAGAGCATAGCAACGAGCTCCCCAACGCCGTCAGACCTACAGAGATCCCAACAACACCAAGCGGAACAACTTCCCAGAAGAAGAAGTAAACGATCCGGAGTTCGAGCCCACCAGTTACCTTACCATAGTCATCGTCATCTCATGTTTTACATTGCATGTATTCTTCTAAGTACAGGTGGGAGGATTCCTTTTATTAAAACAGCACTCCACTGGTTTTAACTCATGAAATGAAAGACACATTTATAAACAATAAATTCAGATTTTGAATGATTAAAATTTTCTTGAAATTTGACACAAGCATAATTATGTTTTGGTATTTGTTTTATATCCGTAATTATATTCCCTGTTTTACTAGTGAATCACTTATACCGTTTTCTTTTGCTCAGTGGTCTTTGCTGTGAGTATTCCAACATTGTTTTATGTTATATACTTTACTACTTACATAATATTTTCTATGTCGATGTAGACTTCTTATGTTAGATAACTTTCCAAGAAAATAGTTGTTTCATAATTTTGCAATAAGAAGAAAATATGTCTTACTTTACATTATTCACTACCTGTAACTGCAAACAATTGTGTTTGTGATAAATCAAATTTGTTGTATTTAACTTAACAAAGTTGACGGTTATAAAATTTGACACAAAAGACCAATACGACTCAGAACTCCATTCAATGGGGGAGCTGCAAACCTTACTAAAACAATTGTCTAATTTATTAAAATTTGTTTCTTGTAAAAGTTTTATTTTGTGCTATTTATTGCCTACATCGTATTTGTACGGTATATTGTACATTATAGTTATATGGTATACACATTCTTCGTATTTTATACATTAACTCCTCGCAATAAAAAACAATTACTCAATTTGCATCTACTACAACGATGCCACTACACGTCGACACGTCTTCCAACTTGTGGCTAGTTCAACACATGCTGGGAATTTAATCTGTTAGAGCAATACGAAGACATTTGAGTCAGGCTCAAGAAACTGACTTCGTTTTTGTAAAGCAATGTAGTCTGTAGGTAACAGATTTTAACAACGTTTGATAGATTACTGGCAAACAGAAAGTTTCCAGTTGAGAAGAAATAACTTTTAGCAGTTTAGCTTCCAGTTATCGGAAAACTTGAATGTTCCTTTTTATCAACAATCTTTGATAAAATCTTGAACAATCTTTTTAAACCTCAGAAGACTACTTTAACTACTAATCAGTTCTGTACTGAGTTACAAACCTTGAGTTTTTAAAACTCTTTGTTTACGATCAGACGCTGTGGGTAACTGTGACCGTCAGTTTACTACACTTAACTTAACTATATGAATACGTTATCTATTGTGCTTTATATTTTTTCGATGGTTCGAGATTACTATTTGTGGAAAGTTCATGTTATCGTGACCCATCTAGCTTGCATATTCTGTATCATGTACTCTTTTCTCTTTTACTAGTGTAAGTGTCCTCTTTCCTCTTTCCTTACTATAACTGTAAGAAAGAAAATATTTCTACTCTACGTTCACGATATTACAGAGATAGATTATAAAAAATTATTTTTCTCGGTGGCATTACTGCAAGTGCAACTGCAGAGAAGGTAAATGAACATTTTGTCAAAAAATCATTTATAAATTACAATTTATAATTTATATTTGTAAGTATAAAATTATTAGAACATAGGTGAAATATAGAATACGTCTGGAGCCAAATCGTGACTCACGGAGCTGAAGCATGGCCACTTATAGCTGTATCAATCAATTCGTTGTGACTATTTGGAAGGAAAATAGTGAGGAAGATATAAGGACTAATAATGGAAGCAGGAGAGTGGAGATGCCTTCGAAATCCTGAAATTGATGAAATACGCAGATAAGCTAGCTGGGACATGTGGAGACAGTGTCACAGGAGAGATTGCCCAAACAAGTGTTAAATGGAACATGGAAGGAAAAAAAGAAGGAGCAGACCCATTAGACGATGGATACATGAAATAGAGGAAAAAGAAGAATGGGCGTACAAAGATGGAGGAACGTTGCAACAGAGAGAAGCAACAATGCGAGTGGTGGCGGAATCCAAGGGTCATCCCGGGCTTTAGAGTTTCGGAAGAAGAAGAAGAAGAAGAAGAAGAAGTGTAAAATTATGCAGCTTGAATTATTTTTTGTACAGTTTGCGTGAATAAGACACAATGAGCCTAATATATCTTTATTGTTATGGAGATACTTTGGCAGTAACTTACATCAACTTCACGACAAAACTTTGTATAATTTACTTCAATTTAAGTTGTACAATATGTAGGCATGTAGCCTATATTAAAATAATGATAGAAATATACACTCAACAAATTAATTACATATTCTGTACCCAATTATCCACATTCCATTTACATAAGTCTATATGCAGTTGCATTAAGAAAGAGTACAAGAGAAAGGCAAAGGAAGAGTGTTAGTGAGAGATAGAAGGGAGACGGACGAGGGAGAGTGTTTTAAGGGTGAAAGGGATGTAGAAAAAGACAAGAAGGATTGGGCATGTGTAAATATGAGTTTGTGTGACAGTAAATACATCGAATGTTTCAAACATGTAAATAAAATAAATATATCTTTCAGGAACAAACGACTTACTGAAATCGGTAAAATTAGAATAGTTAATGACTGAAACATGACACAACTCGGACTTTCCAATATGTTTACTACGTTATGCTAAGTTGCCAAGTTTGTAACTCAAACGTTTGGACTACTTTGTTTAAAGGCTTTAATTTTTCTACTAAATGTTATTGGCATATTATAACTTTTTAAATTGTGTCCAAGACTTTAATGTACGCAGATAATGCTTTCAACAAATTAAAGTAGTGACCGTAGGAAATCAGAAGAATTGTTATGTTCACACTGTACAAATAATTCTTTACTGTATACACATAAAAACATCTTAACATTTAGTGGTTTCTTCGTATTGTTTAAATTAGCAGCCATCCTTACTATTTTTTTTATGAATTTGCTAACTGCTATAATTTTTTATTTTTCGACTAAGCTTTTCGTCATTACTGACATCTTCAGGTCTTAAACAACCTAAGACCTGGTTGTTTAAGACCTGAAGATGTCAGTAATGACGAAAAGCTTAGTCGAACAATAAAAAATTATAGCAGTTAGCAAATTCATAAAAGAAATATTTAGTGGTTTCTTGCTGGCTTCGCCAGCGGAAATTGAACTTAACGGCAAGTGTGCTCGGCAATGTTTGTTCATTAATTACAACTGTCACAAAGTTTATGATTGAACTTCTCTGGTTTTATTTACTTAGAGTGGCTAATTTGTAGCAGGTTCTGTATTTTGAAGCAGTTTTTGTTAAAAGTAAACTCAGCTGTAAACCAAACCTGGCAAAAGTTTATCGCAAGCAAAATTATCACTGTTGCACACCACTATATGCTTGTAATTTTAACCACTAACACAACTTTCTTCATTCAAAGATTATCGGCTTTGTAAAACAAAACTAATTATTAAATATTCAAATATTATAATTGAAGAAGAAAATTATACTGTAGAATCAAAACGTTGGAAAACCGTGTAGCCAACCGAGACAACTGACAATAGAAACACAGTCATCGAGTTTAGGATTGTATTTAGCGCTACCAGCAAAGTCTACTGTTGATGGGATGGTGAAAACATCCCTCATCAACTGGAGCTTCACATAGATGTAGCAGAAACATTTTTATACCAACAATTATTTCAGTATACTTGGTCGTCGACTAATATACGTGGACATTTATTCTTTTTGATACTATTAGTTTGTATATATTATTCTTATGATAATAATTCTACGCTTTTACAAAATTCCTCGTTTCCCTAATTTAATTCTGTCAGAGAAATGACTTTTATACTTTATTCTTTTATTCATAGAAAAATAATCTTACGTTCAGATAAAATATATGTTATATAATAAAATATACTCCTTGAAATTCCAACTGTGAATACAAAATTTGGAAGGAAGTCTATTTTTCTGTTAGTACAGTCGTTTGAAATTTACTCTAGAATAAATGTGCGTGGATGTTTATCGCGTTGTTTGCTGTCAATTGAAACCAGGAGGGGAGGGCTGGAAATAGATAGGAGAAAGTCATGACAAGAGAAATTATATAAAGACAAGACACGAAAAAAATAACAAAGACTAAGTTGAGAAAGTAAACTGTAAATATGAGAAGTGATCGATTTTCAGTATCTAGAGAAATAGAAAACGACAGGAATGAGAAAAGAGAAGAGATAAGTAAGAGAATATAGACACGACAAAATCAGGTAAACGCTTCACGTTTAGATCCCTGGAATCTGGGATCGTCCTCAGAAGCTGTGAGTGGCGGTGGAATGACACTGTTGAAACACCTAAGCGACAAAAATATTACGATGGAACCAGTCCGAATAGAGGATTTACCCGTAATAAATCACCCATAGATTAGACGTTTTAAAGCAAGTACAGAAACAGTCTTCAAATGTACAATTTTTATTAAAAGCAAAGAAATTATTATAAACGCGTGAATATTCTCCCCATGAAATCCGTCAGTATATCATACCATCTTTTCGTTTCCTGACGTCCCTCAGTCCTTCCTTCTACAGTTAACTCCTGTTTCCTTTAAACGTTATTCTGATTCACTTCATCATGATGTGACCAATCCAATTTGCTTTTCTCTGTCTAACAGTTTCATTAAAATTCCTTTGTCATTTATTTTCTGTTACAGTTGTTCTCTTCCCTCACTCCAATTAATATTTTTGATTCTTAACACAAACCACATAGAAAACCGTTCCAATGTATTTTCCGAGTTCCATAAAGCTGTTAAACTCTTTCCTACAATACCAGTAACAAACGCTTCATGCAAGAGATGATTTTCCAAGTTTAGTACTGTGAAATCAAAAATTAGAACTACCATGACTCAAGATCGTTTACAAATTTTCACGCTTTCTGTCATTGGCAAGAACTAGCTATCAATATGAACTATATTAATATTAATGAAGAATTAAGGTGTCAATTCATGGAGGCAGACGAATGTTATTGTAAAATTGTTACTCAGTTGTAAACTTAAATTCAATAAAATGAAACGTTTAACTTCAAATCTGTTTTTGTGTATTTTTAATAGCATTCTAAATCCTTATAATTTCACTGTTTACTATTTTATAACAAAACCTTATTTGACTATAAAATTTAACAGTAGACCAGGCAAATAAAAAAATGTATCACAATTTTTATAAAATGTTGGGGTTCTCAGTTACATTTTACAAACCTGAAATGTCATTAAAATGCGAGTTTTAAAGGTACATGTTTCAAAATTTTCTCGGAAGAGAACCCTCAGGGGTATTTCCATTCCATTCCATTCCATACCCCCAGACCTTCCCGGGTTCACCCTCTAATAAAGGACGCCGCTCACGCCTTAATGTCTGGGGAGACTTTTGCCGAGCATTGGTTAGACAAGGTTTAACAATAAATCATGATGAATATGATGTAATTATTTGAACTTTTTAAAATCGTTTTCATTGTTTTACAGCAGAAGTTGTCCTTTAAATATCGTAATACTGCATAGGTTTAGCATTGCATTTCTGAGTGTTTTATATTAGCCGAATTCAGATAATAAATTAATTAGGTACAAAAAACTAATTGGGTCTTATAGACCTATAAACAAACATAATAAGAACATATAAAGATTCAAAATTTTTGAGTATCTTTTTTATTTGATTCAATCAGAAAACAGTTAATACAGTCATTGTGGCTACACAGTTCACACAGTCCCCTGCTCACTGTACAGATCTTACAAATCTTCCTCAGATTTTCCAGTGTTAACTTTTCTGACAAACAATCTTCAAAAAATGACGTGTTCTGAATACTGTATCACCTTCAGGTACTTGTGAATATATTAATTATGGTACTAATCACACAGATCCTGCAAACATATAGCTCTGTACAGGTTTTCATACTCTGGGATCATCCATGAGAAAAATCCTCAACTGGTCACTTTTCCGTGTGAAACCTTAACCTTTCTTCTGTGTGGGAAACGATGAGGCTTGGAATAATGCGCCGAGTAAAATGTGAGGCGGGTGGGGTGGTTGATGACTTGGGTAAAGCGATGTGGCCCTCTTGGTTTGTCGACTTCTTCTTACCATAAGCCCTGCCACCACGGCAAGGTGGGGCCACATCGGCAGGGGCCGGGAGCCCTAAGGTGTAAGGCGGGCTCCCCCTAGTTTTGTGTAGTCGTTGTGTAGTCGTTTAGATGTGTCCGACTACTACTCCAGCTTCTGCTGGACACTCAGGAAACAGCTGAAAAAGCAATTAATCATCCATTAAAACTACACGAAATAAAACTTATGAATACTTATGAAATAACACTTGTGACAATAGGTTTTTAAAAAATGTTAATGTCTTACTACAAAAATTTGAAATAGCAGTTTTTTGAGAAGTAGATGTTATTTTCGTTTAACATAAATACCCTACTGATTATGCCCGTCAGTGACTTGTGATAAACAATTCGTGTATAAAGTACTAACTTCGCAAATACAAATTTTAAGTTTAAATAGTGATATAAAGTATACTCGCTTGCGAACACACACACACACACACACACACACACACACACACACACACACACACACACACACACACACACAGAGATAAATTAGCCTGTTCCGTTTACAAGCTAAACTAAAAAATGTATTAATACTTTTCAAGGAGTATAAAATTTTTCAATAAGGAATGTTTCTTATTAGGAAACGCATATCGCTTTTGTTGATCTGGGAAAAGCATTTGATAATGTAGACCCCCAAAAGTTATGGAACATTATGGATAAAAGAGGATATCCATAGCATTTAATAAGTTCAGTTAAGGTCCTTTACAAAAGTACATATGTGGTCCTGGATCTGAATGGTAGGTTCTCAAGTGACATTCCAATAAATAATGTCAAACTTTATTTATAATGTAATGAAACACAGGATTCTGTGTTTCCCCAAACTTGTTTAGTGTACAAATTGACGATATGTTGGGAGCATGGAAATCCAGAGGAATTGCTTTACTCCCGGGTTACGTAATCACATTTACTTGGGTCTTCGGGAATCACAGCTTAAAAAATCAGTTTGTATGGGTTCTCTGTTATATGGGGATAATAGAGTTCCTATTCAAGAAAATAAGGATGATTTACAAAGAGCTATGTTTCAATTACAAGAAGTAGCAAGAGAGTACACACCGACAATTTCAGTAAGAAAGGCCAAAATCATGTCCTTTAAAGGTAAATATACAGTGAGGACTAAGATAGTTATAGACAACACCATTTTAGAATAAGTAAGCCCTTTTAAATATGTCGGCTTTGCAGTAAGCTATGAATCTGAATATGATATAAAAGAGAAGATACATCAATTTAGGAATATTTGTGGTACGATTCACAGAAAAATTAGAAATAAAAAAAGACACAGCACAAGAATTAAATTTTATAAGACAATTGCAAAACCCACATTGACATATGCGAGTGAAGCGTGGGTTATGACAAAAAAGGAATATGGCAAGATTCAGAGTGCTGAAATGCAGTTTCTTTGAAGTAATTTAAATTATACATTGCAAGTACATTGCAAGATATAATAAGGAATGATATTAGAGCGTAATTCAAAGTAAAGGACATCAATGGAATTATTTCAGCTTACAGAAGACAATGGTGGGATCATCTGCACAGGATGACAGACGATAGATTGCCGAAAGCTGCACTGAACTATAAATCCATTAGTAGAAGAAACGTGGGTCGTCCGAGGATGAGATGGGTGCCGGAACAGGTTTATATAACCTAATCCTTGAAGAGAAGAAGAAATGTTTCTTATTTATTTACATTTAGTAGATTTATTAAGAACGAAATATATATTTATAATTGAAACTTCACTTTTAACGATAATGGTCATAACCAATTAAAACATACAAATCGTAATACTCACATAATCAAAACCAAAGTAATTACTTCTTTTAAAAGTGATCGGATGCGCGCACACAAACACATACACACACATTCGATGTATAATCAAAACGTTCGTGCAATTTCCACTGCAACAAGTGTCCGATTAAAAAATTATTTTTGTAACATGTTGGTACACATGCTAATGACAATAATTGTCTAAACGGTTAGCGCTATTTGATGAGTAGTTTAGATTTCACAGCTAATTGAGTAAGTTGTCCTTAGGTGTTTTAGGAGATTTTTTGTCATTCTACAACGCAAGGTTGAAGAACACGGATTAAATTTTGTATAAACTGTGACATGAACTGTTGTGTCCTGCTCAAAAATAAAAGGATATAACGTCTACGTAAATTGTTTAACATGTTTCGTACTGCGTTCTCAACTTACGTCAGCTGTGTATACAGCAGTAATGTCTCGCCTTTCATGACGTGTTGCCTTGAGGATACGACCTCCTTCCCGGCTGTAATAGACTCGCCAGACATCGGTGCAGAACTGAAAAATAAACAGAAATATTTTACGTTTTCTACATTCACTTAACAATTATATTACGTAACATACAGATGTTAGAAGAACTGTATAACTTTAAACGTTCCCGTTTGTGTTTGTAGAAACTGTACTTTAGAAGTTTACTACAGGCGTGCAAAACTCTAAGCGTTTATGCACAAACAATATTTACCCATTATAGATTTATCTTTTGTAGAAATACGCTTGTTAAAGAAACCTATCGTTTGCAATCTAACTTGAAGGGAGTTTCTCATAAGAAATTGGAATTTTCATTGTGTCTCGTAGTTGCTCAAGGTAAAAAAATTAAAATATCATCATCATCTTCTTCTTCATCACCATCACAACACGGCATAGGCATGGTACTGCCTGTTCCGCCTTCAAAAATACTCCAGCTATCACTTCCTGGATCTATCTACACACCTAGGTTCGTATTTCCAGACTTGTCTGGCCAGTCTAGAATCTGGCATTCTTTGTAAGTGTTCTTCTTTCTACCGTTGTTTGTAATCTGTTAATTTTTCATTCAAATTAAAAACTTGTAACTCTTCTCTTATACCTTATGCGGTCAAGTTTAGAACACGTTTTAACTCCTCTTAACAACGCTATTTCTGAGGCCCGTATTTTACTGTTTTCTTTCTTGGTTGTTGCCGATAATTCACACTCATAGGACAGTACCGGGATACCATAACTTTGTAGAACTTTAATTTTGTATTTTTTTAAATCTCCACTAATAATTTTATAAATTTTGTATAAGAATCTGTACTATAATAACAAAGGTTGTCACATTTCGAGGCAGGGAGCCAATAAGAGCAAAATAATGATTAGAAATGGAATTCTAGACCAGGTGAGCCACTTTAATTATCTAGGAAATCATATTGGCTATAATAGGAATTATAGTTTTGATGTTAAGTAGGGTAAGTTCCAAACGACCTGTGGGACAATCAAGCGTATTATTGGTATTATTTGTTACAATTTTACTTAACTGGAGACATAAGTGTGTTTCCCCTCCTCTTTTTTTTTTTTTTTTTTTTTTTTTTTTTAAGGAGAGGCTACTAGATATTTAGAACACTAGGCAGAAAGCCTAGAAGAAGCATAAAATGTGCTGGGTCCAGTGAGACGGGACTTGCAATTAAAACTCTCTATTAACAGACAAGATAACAACTTTTATTAAACTTTCTTAATTTCCATAATCCATGTTATATATATATATTAATTATAATTCAAAAATTTTCCATTATTTGTTTAATACATCATAATCCAGAAAAATTTCAATATCACAAATTCCCATAATTTATATGAAATGATTATTTCATATATTTTCCTAATTCACATAATTTTTACATTAATACTTCTTAAATATTTATCATGATTCCAAAATTGATCATCATGATTCAGGATAAAATTCCAATATTACCTGTAATTTCAAGTGTAACAATAGTCTCAGCTTCAATTTCAATTGAATATTTCAATAAATCAATTTCAATTATAACATGTAAATATCATTCCTTCACAAAATTCAACAACATATACATATATATATATATATAAAAATCTTATTCATTATTTTAACACATAATTCAAACACATAATATAACATATATACCTATACATGACATAATCACAGACAAATTACAATTATAAAGCCTGGCGCACCGCCTGCATATTTTTATCAAATGCATACATAAAAGTAGAGAAAATCTGGACTTGCCATAATAACAAGAAACTACAATTATAAACTTAAGATGCCAGCACAGCCTGTATAAATTTTATAAAAATTGTAAATACTTTAATTTTATAAAAGTATAAAAATTTAAAGAAAATCTGAATGACATAACAGCGAGAAAAGACAATAATAAACTTGAGTGTCGGTACAGCCTGTATAATTTCATAAAAATTGTAAAATCTTTAATTCCACAAAAATATAAAAAATGTAAAGAAATCTGAATTGACCATAAGAACGAGAAATCACAAATTCAAAGTGTCAGTGCAGCTTGTATAGTTTTATAAAAGATACATTCAGAAATTTAAAATAATCTGGCTTGACCATAATAACAAGAAAATCTAATTGTAAAATTAAGTGTCAGTACAGCCTGTATAATTTTACAAAAATTGCAAATTTATAAATTTAAAGAAAATCTGAATTGGCCCGGCCGCGGACATGTTCCAGCGCCTGACCCGACATTGAGTAACATGTCGGAAGCTTGCATGAATTTGCACCAACCGGTGCCTACCCCTGATTTAGTGAAATATTTAAAAGTAACACGTCATGATAGCAGAATAAAAAAAAACCCCAGCCCTTCTATGAAAAAGAAAGTGATTATGTGCAATAAAAAAACCCCGTGATAAAAATGAAACCAAACCAGCCGGTTCGGCTCATTGTACAACAGCACCCATTTACTTAATAAAAAAAAACCGTCCCCCACAAACCTTTACAAACTCATTATAGAGCATAAAATTAATGCGCGCTGGACCCATCCAGCGGGCGGGCCTACAATTGTTCTCGTACTAAATGTATTCTTAAACCCAAGTTACACGAAAACTGTCCGGCCGGCACGCACCCGATTAAACAGTTTAACGGTGTAAAAAAAGTCAATCTAAGTGTATGTTAAATGCACAAAACATAGTGTTTCCTGTAGAGCCCTAGTGTGAATAGGAATTGGTTGAATATCACCTTAATTGATCCAGATTATTCCCGTTGGTTACTGTGGCATGCTATGCAATCGTTTCTCCTCTGGCAGGCGAGGAGCGAGCGTCTAGGTGTTCTTAAGTCATTGTGGACGTTGTAATCACCACATGGGTCACCTCTCCGACGACTCGGGCACCCGGAGATCTAAGAGCGCTTAATCAGCCATGAAAGATAGAATTTACAACGATTAATGCCAGCTCTGCCAGGGAGCACGGGCAGTGCACGCAGCAGTCGTCCAAGCTTGACTAAATTAACATGCAGAAATGCTCTGTGTCGGGAACATAATCGCCCGGTTTCGTCAACAGAGCGCGTTGGCCTTCCGAAAACTCGATAAACGGCGCACGGACAACGAATATAATAAATCACAAATATTAAATAAATTATATTTTTACACAGACTGCCGGTTCTAAAAAAAAACCCGGCACAAGTGTATTTAATAAACTCAAAAAACTGTTTTTTAGACTGCACAAACGGCTTAAATTCGATTTCATTAATAATGCACATTTAATAAATCATTATAGTAACGTATCTACTGCTAGCAGAATACAAGATTTATTATCGGTACAGTAGAACCTTAATAATGCCAACTAAGTAAACTAAGACGGTTTTGATAGTCACAATGTTTTTAGACCATTAATCATGTGGAATTCTTATAACTCAGTGATGGAACATAATTATTATAGTGGTGTTGTGAACCGCCAAATTAAAGTTAAAGGAATGAGAATGAACAAAGTACAATAATCAAGTGCACGTTATTTTGGTAACAAAGATTTTTAGGCTAATTTAACATAAAGGACACTTACTACGTCTTACATTGCTGTGATATCAGTAATAATAATTATTTTGTAACATTATTTTGGAAGCTGACATATTAGACTCTAGAGTCTTTGTTACTTAAGAAATATGAAAACAGCTGCATTTTGTTTGCTGTTCCCTCTTTACAAAATTGAGTCGGGTATTTAGTCAGGTGTTAATAATTTTTGATCAACTGACTATACGTGGAACTGATGTTTGTCACCTTAAATATTTACTATACGCATTCAGAAAGTCAGTTTCTTTTCATTTTTGTTAATTATTAATTATATTTATTGACTTAAACCTAACGAAGTGTAAAAATAAAAGTATTTGATCACAGATACCAGCACAACTGTATGTACATTTTTTGTATGGACCCGTGTTTTTTTAATTTGATGTTAATAAGTGAGCTGAGCAGATTATTGCCGGCTAAACAATAACCAACAACCGTTAGTTTGAAATCTCACTCTCGACAAACAGTGGTTCGGATTTTTCAAAAGTAACAGAAACTTTGACACATGACAAACTTCTTGAAATCTGTCAATTTTTGCTTTATAACTAAAAATAAAACATTAAAACGATTGAATGTTATAACAATCAGCGACGGGCAAAGGAAAAAAGAAGTGCTCGTTGACACCTTTAACGATAAACGTGGGTAAAACAAAATTGAAACCATGTGCCGGGAAGGATTTCACGTTCTGCTGCAAGAAAGTAACGCAGTTATTCTCTCAAGATCAGTGCTGTCGAGAAGTAAGATCCTGCAGTCAACACAGCTTTAACATTGTCTGTAACATGATTATTTAACTTGCTAGAAAATTTTACATCTTCTTCTGCAGCACTACAACCCACCGGAACCCTAGCTTCCAACATCAATTTTCTCCAAAAGTCTCCTGTCCAATTCCATCTCAGTGTAACCACTCACATCCATTCTTCTGAAATCTTCTTGCATATCATCCAAACATCTTATACTAGTTCGGCCTCTCTTTTATGTTTTTATAAACCTGCGCCCTCAGAATTTTTTTTGACATACGCTGATCATCCATCCGCTCTAGGTAACCTAACAATTGTATTCGTCGAGGCTTTGTGAATCTTACAATATCCTCATGATTCAATATCTCATCTATCTCCTCGTTATTTATGATTCTCCATGCGACATCTTCTTTAACCGGGGCCACAAATACGTCTTAGGATCTCGCTTTCAAACCTTCATAGTGTTTCTTGTTCCTTTTTACTTCCATGTTCCATAAGGAAATGGAAGTATGGTGATAGCAAACAAAATCGTGGTCGGGATTATTGCAAATTCTGATTGTACTACCCTCAAAACATGAAAAAAAGTCATTTTTCGAAAAGTGTGTGTGTGTGTGTGTGTGTGTGTGTGAAGATTTTTTTCTATGGCAAACGATAACAGCCGCAAATCCAAACAGAATCAAATAATTTTTTGCATACAGCCCTGATTTGTAAAGTACTATTGTTTTGGTGAAGATCGGTTAAGAGAAAGGGGTAGTTTACCTGCAACGTTTTATGTTTTAACAAGGGTATTTTCTATGGCAAACGATAACAGCCGCAAATTCAAATATAATCAAATAATGGTTTGCATGAAACTCTGAATTGTAGAGTTCTCAAGACTATTGTTTTTGGTGAAGATCGTTTAAGGGAAAGGGGTAGTTTACCTGCAACGTTTTTTGTTTTAACAAGGGTATTTTCTATGGCAAACGATAACAGCCGCAAATTCAAACAGAATCAAATAATGTTTTGCATACAGCCCTGACTTTTAGAGTTCTCAGGACCTATTGTTCTGGTTGAAGATCGGTTTAGGGAAAGGGGTAGTTTACCAACAACGTTTTATGTTTTAACATGGGTAATTTTTTCTATGGCGAATGTTAACTGCCGTAAATTCAATCAGAATCAAATAATATTTTGCATACCCTCTTGCTCTATAGAGATCTCAATGTCTGTTGATTCTGGTGAAGATAGTTTAAGGGAAAGGGGTAGTTTACCTGCAACATTTTATGTTTCAACAACGGTAATTTTTACAAACGATAACTGCCGCACATTCAAACAGAATCAAATATTTTTTTGCATACTTTCCTCAATTGTCAAAGACTGAAGGCCTGTTGATTTTGGTGATGATCGGTTAAAGGAAAGGGGTAGTTTACCAGCCACATTTTATGTTTTAACAAGAGCAATTGTTTTTATGACGAACGATAACTGCCGCACATTTAAACAGAATCAAATAATTTTGTGCATACCTTCCTCAATTGTAGATAGCTCAAGGTCTGTTGATTTTGTTGAAGATCGGTTAAGGGAAAGGGGTAGTTTACTAGCAACATTTTATGTTGTAACAAGAGAACGTTTTCCATAAAGAACGATAATTGCCGTAAATTCAAACATAATCAAATAATTTTTCACATATATGCCTGAGTTGTAGGTTTTTTGATTTTGGTGAAGATCGGTTGCCTGAAACATTTTATGTTGTAACAAGAGTAAAGTAGCCTACTTAATTTTGATAAATAAAGTATCCTGATAAGAAGATCTTAATAATCCACTGTAGAAACGTAGAAGAAATATCTATAAATGAAGAGGCTAGTTGAATGGGGTGGGGGTAATTTTCTATAAATGAAAATTATTGTTGAAGAGGGAGCGGGTAATTTTTATGTGTACTAAGTTATCGGCAACAAAGTAGTAGTTTGTTGTTAAAATTCCTTCCCGGGCTGTTTGGCCGTAGCCCAATGTTTTCTGCAAAACCAGACTTTTCGGCAGTGCCGTCGACTGCCACCATCAGTGAAAATCGAGTGCGATAACGTGTGGTGGTACACGTTAGTGACCACAGTACTGTGGTTAAGGCTGACGCAATAAGTGAAAAGAAGTAGTTTCTATGGAAACATTTCATTTCGTAAATGATTTTAAATATAAATCTTAGAAAATGGAAGTCATGTATGGTTCTCCATACCGATATTTTATTAGCGTCCGTATCTCGCCTCCATAAGTAACAACCGGTCTGATAAGTGTCTTATATATTTTTATTTTTGTGTTACGATTAATGAGTTTGCTATAAAATGTTACTTAAGGGTCTGAATTAGTTTACTGCCACTTTATTAAAAGCCGTCTATTCTCTGAAATAATATCCTGTATTTATACTTATTTACACGCTAATTCTAAGTAAGAGTCAAAATTTAGTAAGACCTCAGTTTTAATCTGTTTAAAATTCTTTCGTTTGAGTCTAAAAATGCAGCTGGTTATAACAATAGTGTTGAAAAAACAAAGAGCCACATTTTTTGTGCAGATATGAAGAAATGGGTCATATTAACAGTTATTGGCCTTACAGCGACCAGTATATACACGTGTGTATCAACAATTTGCTTAGTTCCACATATAACCAGTTACTAACAATTTTAAACATATTTAAACGTTTTTATATTTTATATTCTGACTAAAACTGCGTAAAAACTTTATGAGTTAAATACACTATACATACTAGGGTCTTGCGCCCGTCGTAGCGTATCTCTGTCCGTATCTGAAAAAGAAGGAATTAAAATAATTATTTAAATTAGACGTAGTCATTAAAATATTAAAACGTTAGTATAATATTTATGTATAATGAATGAAAACTAAGGCTACTTTCAAAAATAGCTAAAGTATAGAATAGAGAAATTTCGAAGAGATGCAGGACAGCCTGTGACTTACAGCATGCAAAGTACCTAAAGTACCTGGTACCTGGAAGTGTATGAAAGAAAATATAACGGCAATTTTGTGAGATGAAACTGTTTAGTTTTATTGTCTATCTTATTGTCTTCCCCTCTGTGTCAGTTTGCTACAGAAGGCCGGCCGCACAGTGGAGCGGCATTTTGTTTCGCGACAGAACCGTTTCGACGCTCCGTGTAGAAAACGTCGAACGGTGGAGAGAGGCTTGTGACATTGCCTTAGACCGAACCTATTTCTCGTCACCAGTTTTTGACCTGTGAAAATGTGTGGTTCGTGGGTACGTGACAGGTATTAAAATAGAAGGGATGGACTAGGTAAGTGTAATACAAATCTTGTGTTTAGAATCCAGCGCATGCGCAGATAAAAATGTCACAAGCTGTTTTGTCGCGAGATATAAATTGAAGGAGCTTCGTCTTTGGTCGCGAGGGGTCTTGCCACGCCTCTAGACAATATCGCAGCCAGTGTGAGGCGCTTTATACATCCTAATAGCAGTAGAGTCATCTGCGACGCTTAGCGACACTATGCGTCAAAACGGTTCTGTCGTGTAACAAAATGTCGTTACTGTGCGGCCGTCCTAAGTCTTTTAGTATGTGGTTTGTGGATGGTGGGGTGGGGGAGGATTAGAAGACATAGGTAAGTGAAAGGAAGACACATTAAAATATCACTGACGGGTTTGACAAAAAACTGACTAAATACATGAAGAGGAACACAAGAACGATGTGTATTAATTTTTTAGTGGACGTTACGAACGAGTATGATCTTCAGTCCCAGTGTCTTAGTCAGGTTACGAAGGTTACAGTTGTTGTTCAACTATTGAAAGTAATTTAGATGACGTAGACAATTTCAAAAATTAAAAGAAATTAGAAAACGGAAGTACAAACTTACACTATATGCTAATTTATTCTATCACAATATACAAATGCACAGAAGAATAAGATTTAAATATTAAGAAAGATAATGGAAACGTCTAGTGAACCCTCGTATTAAGTTATCACGAGACAGATATTTCAATGTGGTGTTGTTTGCTGACGACTTACTTGTCGTATATAAGCTTTTAGTAAATTTAATGATATTAAAGAACCTGTTTTGTACACCAAATTTTATTTAAATTCAAAGTACAAGGATTTTCAAGGAAATTCAAGATGCTTCGGTTATCAATATGTTTTGGTTATCAAGATGTTTCAGTTATCGAGATGTTTCGGTTACTTCGAGTCTATGAAAAAAAAACAATAAAAAAATTTTTTAATGTAATTGGGCATACTAATAAATATATTATTCATTCTTCCAAAAAAGTTTGCAATTTCCATTCAGATACAGAATACAGAATAACAAAACTAGCAAACTAGCATGCCTTACTAAAAATGATTAGACTAGCAGGAAGGAAGGAAAGATTATGTTTGTAATATAAACCATATTTTTGACAAGAAGGTTAAGAAAAAACAAATCAAGTAAGCGCACGTTCGTTAAAAAGATTGTTTCATAGTAAAAAAATCAATATTTTTTTAACAAACTTGTGGATAAAGAACACATAGATTATCGAAAGAAAAAGAATTTAAAGGAATTAAGGTTAAAAAAAAAAACAACAAAATGTGTACAATGTTTACTCAGTTACGCAGCGGGCAGTGCAGACCGACACATTATATGTAAACAAATTAGAAATCTTGATGTACATATACTATATATATAAATAAATTATGCTTCATGTACATACCTCCGTGTCGTTGTAGTCGGGAGCTAGTGTGACAGCCGTGGCGTCTGTTAACACAGAAGACATTACGTATGAGCATAAGTTTCAAACCAACTAGTAAGTGCTATTAAATTTTCTATAATTACAAAATACTACTACGTACCTTTATTTATACAGGGTGGTCACGGAAATCTGAAGATTTTTAAAATGAAATAAGTTCTATAAAATATATTTTATTTACTTTTGTTTTACTATGTAATTACAGCAAATGCGGTGCCATTTGCAAGTGTAACATCAGTTTTTATATACAAAATCAGTTTTTATCTCCTAAATGTCTTCCATCATTTTGGTCATTTTGTATGCAATGCTGCAGTCTGTGCCGTAGATTTCGCATTGTTGCTTGCACCATGTTGATTGGTATGGCTGTTATTTCTTGCAGTATAGAGGCCTTGTGTTCATTAATGTCGCTAGGTTTATTAAGAAACACTCTACGTTTCAGGAGGTATCCCCAGAGGAAATAGTCACATACTGACAGATCTGCAGGTCGTGCCGGCCATGCAACGTATCCTCCTTCGAAAATCACGTGGCCTGGCAACATCTCTCGAACTACCGCCATGGTTGCTCTGACAGTGTGGCTGTTGCTCCACCCTCCTAGAACCAAACAGCATTCAAGTCGATCCCATGACGACGCAGTTCAGGAGAAAGGAATTCCTGTAATATCACTGTGTATCTAGCAGAAGTGACTGTCACCGGTTGTCCTTCCTCTTCAAAGAAATGGGACCTATGATCCCAAAATTGCCCACAGCACACCAGACAGTGCTTATTATCAACAATTTTATCGTATTGCGACTAGGAAGAGCATCATGACGTGGAACATGAAAGTGATGGTGGAATAATTGCTGCGTAATCACAATCGAATCACTATTTTTAAAATAAGTTCCCATTACAAACACACAGTAAGTAGCAGTTCACTGCTCCACTGTAACTAAAATGGCATCAGTTATGCAAGGCCACAGCTAGTCCGATTCCTGTTTGGATGCCAGGTTTGCCAACCTATGTCTCCTTAAAAATCGTCAGATTCCCATGGACCACCCTGTATATGAATACAACTCAGATATTTTATAATTAAACAAATTTTGCAAAACGTTTTCTCTTTTCTTACTGCCAGGCATTACTTTGTCTGTTCCCGAATTGTGCTCAGTTCGGTAGAGTTAAAAAAATTATAAGACATAGAATCGTAAAATTTTGTCACAAATATATGCAATTTTCAATTACTTATAATCAATTATGCCTTATTATAATCATACGCCATAATTAATAAGATTGTTTATGACATTGAACTATTTTGAACTACTGTATTCTGCGTTCAGCAATACGTTTTACAATAACCATGCGTTGTTTTCTGGTGTTTTCGTGTTTTATTCTAATAATTTTAAAATCTACAATTAAGTTATACAAACAGGTGACTAAGAATCTTATAAATAATTAGTTTGGTAGCCATCAAACTCAAGTTTATGGTTTTTTAAATTACTCCCTTAAACTGTATTAAGAACAAAAATCATTTAGATTATTTACAAGTGCACACACCATTAAGATTTTGGTCCCCAACAAAATAATAATACTTCCTTTCCTACTTCTTACATCTTGCTTTGTAATAATAATAATAATAATAATAATTATTATTATTATTATTATTATAAAAATAATAATTATTATTATTATTGTAATTGTTATTACTAAACTGTGGATCCCAGATGAATATTAATTAGGTCATAAGGAAACCGAGAGCACTGACTTTTACAGTTTAACTGCTCTAGTACTCTACCAGTGGTGCACGTTTTAAAAAACTTTTTACCAGTACTCTCAAGTTAGGAAAGGTTATGTTGATAAAAATTTTAATTACAAGATAATTATTAGTCTGTAAAGAACCGAATTGTAATCCAGTACAAAGGGATATGACACTAAGCTCACACAAACCTAAATTAAAAAGCCTTTTTTGTAGTTTATCTGTGACTGTATGTAGTTTATTTGCCTACACAGCCATGATTATGATCAACCCTGTAAAAACAACATCATGACAATATGAGTGGATAGTAGTGTATACGGAAAAATGGCGTTGCATACACATACGAAACAGGAAATATAATAGAACTGATATATTCTTGCATAAGATCAATTAGTAGGGTCTATATAAAATACTCCTAAAAGTCGAGTTACGTACATATGTAGCGTGGTTGACTTCGCCAGATTAATTGAGGAAAAACGAATCTTCATAAATTATCTAAGCTCTGTTACTTTACTCTTCTTTTCTTCTTCTTCTTATGACTACCACCACTACTACTACTACTTCTACTACTACTACTACTACTACTACTACTACTACTACTACTACTACTACTACTACTACTACTACTTCTGCTACAATTATTATTATTACTATTATTATTATTATTTACCCGTTGTAATCGAACAGCAAAGAATTCCACACACAAGTGCAGTTAAGTATTTGGACATGACTCTGGATGTTAAACGTAGGCGGAAGAACATGTTCAGAAGAAATGGGAAGATCTTGGATTAAAATTGAAGAAAACGTGGTGGTTGGTTGGAAGACACTCTGAGTGATTGACATCTGTCACTTTAGAATTACAAACAATTTAAGAAACAGATCTGGATAATGAATGCTCAAGAGTGCAACTGTGTGCTGTCTGAATCAGCAACAGATAGAGAAGGCAGAAAGTAAAGAAGACATTGGCTCCGGTAACCTTCGTCCTTCGTCCGGTAACTTTGGGATCAGTATATGATCAAGGACAGACCTACGCGGTATTCAGACAACCTGGGTACTGCAGCTATATGGGTTTCACATTCACAGCGAGTCCACCTCTTTAGCCATGGATGTAGTGACAGCGTTGTATGAACAGAGAGAGCAACAGCATATATGTAAGCTGTTACTTTACACAAAACGTGCCATTCGGTAGTTTTAGGGGTAAGTTGGAAGGACCAGACAATGCTATACAAGAAATAGAACGAGAAAGTATTCTCTCCCGCAATCTCAACGCTAAGGCTTTAGAGTGGGGCACGCCCAAATCAGCCAATAGAGGGAAGCGATTAGTTAACATATCATCCAGTTTGGATCCGGTAGTGCTTAATACTTTGAGGTCGTCGGCATTAATTTGACCTGGTTATTGGGAAAATATTTTCGATGTCTCTCTAGCGTTGGAACGACTAGCACCAAGGATGCGACAGTGGCGTGTCATTGATATATAAATACCCTGTGACTACCGGTATCTAACTTACAAGTGTCTGGACAGGCGGACAGGGGGAAGTGTAGCAGAGAGGCCACGTGGGCGGCACACGGCAAGGATAGATTTAGGAAAGCTGTCTTTAGTAATACAAGAGGGTGAGCGCAATTTTGTTGAGACTCTGAAGGAACCGGATAACCAGAATGATGCAGAGGCTGTGATCTGGCTGATGCAGCAAGCATTCAGAGAGGGTTTGCCAATAAAAAAGACTTCACACAATAGGCGACCGGTCTTCACCAAACGCCGCCTCCATGTCGTAAGCTACATGGATCGATCCAAGGCTCTAAGGCAGAAGAAGATAGCAGAAAATGTCTTGCTAAGGCCGCTAACAGAATAGCAGAAAGCAGGTAACGGGGATCAGCGCTTTGAGTACTTTGGTTTTGGGAGTACATGATGCTGTGTTCACCTTCAATGAAGGTAACATATGTAAGTGTCAAGTCTTACAAGTCTTACAAAAATTAGGGGTCAAACTAGGATAAAGTATGGTGAAGGTAATGAAAAAATTGACTTGCAAGGAATCCCTGTCACAGAGACAGCAGTAGATGATTTGACGAAGAAGGTTCGACGGTCGACTAAAAATGTGAAGACGAAACTAGAGGACCAAATGGACATACCTGAAGACCCCGAGTATGGATCTGTACTATTTTAAATCAGGTAAAACAATACAAATCTGTTGTAAAACTTTAAACGTGTTTTCCTGAAAATCTATTTATAATTAGACAAATAACCTATTATTCAAAAACCAAGTGAACTATCAAGCTGAACTTTTTTGTTGCTATAGGGTTAATGGAGATATAACTACATGACTAGAACTATATAGTTTCACTGAAAAACAAGAAAATAATAAAATATAAGTATGTTTTTGTATGCAAATTTTGTAGAGCAAACCATAAAAAATCAGGAAATTGAGATATATTATAACTGTAGGACCTTTTGTAGCGTATAATGGTGCTTACTAGTGTGGTAAAATTTCAGACTTGTGTGTTTCATAGATTCTGAAATAATGGGTCTGCAAATTGATGAATTTAACATGGTGGTCATAGTTTACGAGTGCCCTTAACATTCACTTTTACTCTAACCCTTGCCACGATTTTTGCATTTTTTCAAATTTCTAAACACTTTTCTCGCTCTTGGTGGCATAAAAATTTGAAATTTTTATAACTGTCTACTATCCTCCGATTTTGGTAAAAATTCTCTTTAGTTTGATACCCCACATACATTTTTGCTAATACAAATTCCTCAAACTCTCACTTTATGGGCTATGGCGTTGAAAAAATTTTAAACACAGATTTAGTTTAACACAGTTTGATATACAATTAAAAGTTTGTCACTTTGAAAAATACAAGATTTGTGACAAGCATTTTAGAGCGTTAAGCCCTCGTTTATTAAAGCAATATTTTCTAAACAAATTCAGTGTAAATAACATTCATGAAATAAAATAGATACTCGTACATTAAAAAGTTATCAATAATCTTTAAAACTGTAAACTCGTTTTTCTGAAAATTAACTGAAACTCAGTTAGAAGCTTGTCAAATCAATACAGTGTAATGCTGCTATTGTGTATAATAAAAAATTTATAGTTCAAATAGTTTATTATTTTATATACATTTCAATACACAATTATTCACATATATGTAAGAGAGTGTAGTAGTTTGAAAAGCTAATAAATTTTATAATTACCTTTGCCCGAGATCGTGTTTCTCAGGATGTGAGTTGGTGCCGGTTGGTACGGAGCAGAGTCCGGACGATCTATAAAAGTAAATGTAACAAAGTAATATTAGTAGTGTTCAAAGTGGTCGCTGATATATAGGTCAAGGTGACCGGTGTGTAGGTCATGGTAAAAAGTTCATGGCGAACGGTGAACATGATAAAAAGGTCATGTTAACTCACAATTAAGAGCGCATTGTCTATGCGCATTTAACGTGCCAAATGAAACCAAATTAAAAGTGAAATGTAATGACTTTAAATTATTAGTAAAACCTATCTGGAAGAAGAGAGATTACTTGCGTCCAGAATTTTTCACAGTGACAGTTTAATTAAGTTGAAGGAGAAAGAGAAGTCAAAGAGCCAACAAATTATCTTTTCTTAAATTGTGCGCGTCCACTAAAAAAAAAGGATGACGAATGGCAAAATTTAGTACTCTGTATTATATTTTAAGCCTACTAACTGTAATTTCCATAATTCGTTTTCATACAAGTCTTTCATTATACTTGTGTTTAAACGGTTTCCTGTATATATAATAAAATTAGTTCTGCATTGTATAATATAATCAGAAATGAAGAAAGCGTTACGTATTTATTAAACAAGTTTACTGTTATATCAAATAATAAATCTAAAATTTACCGTAGTAAGCCTTTGTGATCGTTTGGAAACGTTTACTGATTTTCCATGTTTACGATTCCATCAGGTTTACTCAGGATAATTGGGAGTTGACTTTATTAACGTTACACCAGGCAGAGGACTATACACTGTATTTTGTTAATATCGATAGGTTTACAACAAGCCTTGTCAAAGGTTAAACTAAACTGGAAACCGTTTGTTCTTCAGTACAGACAAAAATTGTATAACGAATACTAAATAAATTATTATATCTTGCCACTCTCCTTTCATGGGATTAAAATTGAATGTGATTTTGCTAAATTAAGCTGACCTTAATATAACCAGCTGCTGAAGTTGGTATTTCAATTTTTTTTTTAATTAAGAAATAAGTGCCTTGAGTCTTGAGCGATTTTCTATGTAGGAATCAATACGAAATTGACAAAAATTCTACAGAGTTTTAACAATTCAGATGGTAATTTTAAGGCGAGGGAACTTGTGCAACGTTATCCACATTGTTTTTATTATCTTTGAACATG
This sequence comes from Magicicada septendecula, assembly GCA_034769895.1. Taxonomy (NCBI): domain Eukaryota; kingdom Metazoa; phylum Arthropoda; class Insecta; order Hemiptera; family Cicadidae; genus Magicicada; species Magicicada septendecula. The sequence continues at coordinate 223,261,587 of CM068368.1, forward strand.
GATTTATATGCTTTAAAGAATTAGAATTATTACATCAGAAAATAATAAAATGACTTTCTCTTAATAGTGTTGTGAGAAAGTTTATTTTTCATGCCAGATTTCCCCTCATTACCTTGTCTTAATCCGCCTTTGCTATTCTGGTCGTAATTAATTACCCCCTGTAAACATTATTTATATTGTATTACAGATTTCATTTTCTTTTTTCCTGTAATACATATCGAAAATCTGTTTGGACATAGTTCGATTTGTTGTTGTTGTTTTGTTTCACGTAAAAATTGCGATGTTAATGTTACTGTCAGACGATCTTTTTATTACCTTCTTGAACTACTATAAATTACTAAGACCATCATGATCATTTTGTATGTAGGTTAAGGTTATAAGGTATAATTTTGTTTTTTCACCTATATTTGTACAATAAAGCCTTCTTACTGAGTACGTACAAGATAAATAAATTCTATGATTTTAGTAGCACATTATTATGTATTATTTTGAGTACTGTACAATGATACTACAATTTTGCTTACTTTTATTATTATATAATGTAAAATATAATGTTAAACATTTTAAAAATACTTACCCTTCCTCTTCTTCTTGCCTTTCAGCAGGCAACAGCAGAAAACGTCTGAAACACGTACATATCGTAACAATTATTGCCTATTCTTATAGGCCTAGGAGTCTATATTAAAAATTCCCTTTTAATTTAGATTAGCTAGTAAATAAAACATTGTTTCCTAAATTTACATAAACACCTTTTTGTAAGAGCACATTAATCTTTTTTTTATAAGAATACAGAAACAACAGCTGACAAATTGTTCATAACTTATTTCTACAATTTATTAAATTTTTAAAAATCAAAAATCAAATCGTTTTAAAAAATTACATGTATTGCTTTGATTAAATATTAGGTTTTGCCTAAGAGCAAGCGAACCAAGAAGAAGAGAGAAAAGAGTCCAAAATTGGTAAGTGCTGGAGATCATGTATCAGTCTTGGGTTCAGGCAGAGGCGTGCTTATTGGAGCACAGAAAAAGCAGAAAAGACCAAATTTGGTTTGTAAAGCTTGTTAAAGTGCCCTTTACAACTCATGTTTTACACTGTATCACAACAATTGAAAAAAATTAAAAATTTTTTGTACCAACAAATAACGACTATTTTTCGAATAAACTTGTTTTAAATTTTACTTTCCTTTAAATGTTTAAACAATTCTCGTTAAGAAATATTTCAAAAAGTCTATTTCATTATATTATAAAGTTTAACAATTTTTAATTTAAATATGCTTAAGTTGTTTAAATTTTTTAAACTTTACAATACCCTATTTAGTTTTAATAATGTGTAATGCCAATGTGTTTAAAACCGTTTGTATTGTATAATGCTTATCAATTTTACTTCCATATTCCTTAAGAAAATGGAAGTATGGTGATGGCAAAAAAAATCGTGTTCGAGATTATTGCAGATTCTGATTGTACTACATTCAAAACATGAAAAAAAGTCGTTTTCCGAAAAGTGTCTGTGTGTCTGTCTGTCTGTGTGTCTGTCTGTCTGTCTGTCTATCTGTTTGTAGATTTTTTTTCTATGGCAAACGATAACTGCCGCAAATTCAAACAGAATCAAATAATTTTTTGCATACAGTTCTGATTTGTAGAGTACTCACACCCTATTGTTTTTGGTGAAGATCGGTTGAGGGAAAGGGGTAGTTTACCGGCAACGGTTTTTTTTATCAAGGGAATTTTTTACTTCCATATTCCTTAAGGAATGGAAGTATGGTGATGGCAAAAAAATCGTGTTCGAGATTATTGCAGATTCTGATTCTACTACACTCAAAACATGAAAAAAAGTCGTTTTCCGAAAAGTGTCTGTGTGTGTGTCTGTCTGTGTGTCTGTGTGTCTGTGCGTCTGTAGATTTTTTTTCTATGGCAAACGATAACTGCCGCAAATTCAAACAGAATCAAATAATTTTTTGCATACAGCCCTTTTTTGTAGAGGACTCGCGACCTATTGTTTTTGGTGAAGATCGGTTGAGGGAAAGGGGTAGTTTACCTGCAACGGTTTTTTTTTATCAAGGGAAATTTTTTTTTTTTGGCAAACGATAACAGCCGCAAATTCAAACAGAATCAAATAATGTTTCGCATACAGCCCTGAATTGTAGAGTTCTCAAGACCTATTGTTTTTGGTGAAGATCGGTTAAGGGAAAGGGCTAGTTTACCTGTAACGTTTTATGTTTTAACAAGGGTATTTCCTATGGCAAACGATAACAGCCGCAAATTCAAACAGAATCAAAAGATTATTTGCATACAGCCCTAAATTGCAGAGTTCTCAAGACCTATTGTTTTTGGTAAAGATCGGTTAGGGAAAGGGGTAGTTTACCTACAACGTTTTTTTAACAAGGGTATTTTCTATGGCAAACGATAACAGCCGCAAATTCAAACAGAATCAAATAATGTTTCGCATACAGCCCTGAATTGTAGAGTTCTCAAGACCTATTGTTTTTGGTGAAGATCGGTTAAGGGAAAGGGGTAGTTTACCGACAACGTTTTTTTAACAAGGGTATTTTCTATGGCAAACGATAACAGCCGCAAATTCAAACAGAATCAAATAATTTTCTGCATACAGCCCTGATTTGCAGAGTACTCAAGACCTCTTGTTTTTGGTGAAGATCGGTTGAGTTGAAGGGGTAGTTTACCAGCAACGTTTTTTATCAAGCGTATTTTTTTGGCAAACGATATCTGCCGCAAATTCAAACAGAATCAAATAATTTTTTGCATATGTCAGTGAATTGTAGAGGACTCAAGGCCTTTAGATTTTGGTAAAGATCAGTTAAGGGGAAGGGGTAGTTTACCAGCAACCTTTTACGTTTTAACAAGAGTAAAGTACTTGAAAATTCATTTAAACTTTTTCAAACAATGGTAATTGTTGAAAATAAAATAATTTTGTTGCCAGGCAGTCTGAAAATTTCAGATTTTGTACCACAAAATCTGAAAAGATTATACCATAGTTTATGAAATGGTTAATAATACGTCAGTGGAACGTGTAATGAGAAATTAGCAGAAATGGAAACCTGGGGAATGTTAACTGTTCTGTAGATACAATTTTGTCAGAATGTTTGGAAATGATCATCAACATTGAAGAAAAAGTAAGCATATTAAGAAACATATGTAAGTACTTATTATAAAAAAATAATGTTTGTTTTTTGATAAAGTCATTTTGATTATATAATATAAATAATAACAACAAGAAAAGAATTTTCAGTTTTCAAAATTTAAATATATTTTTATAAAACAATGGGTTCTTCATTGAGGTGGGGACCATGGGTAGTTTACCTGCAACGGTTTTTTTTAGCAAGGGTAATTTTGATTGTTTGGCAAACGATAACAGCCGCAAATTCAAACAGAATCAAACAATGTTTCGCATACAGCACTGAATTGTAGAGTTCTCAAGATCTGTTGACTTTGGTGAAGATCGGTTAAGGGAAAGGGGTAGTTTACCTGTAACGTTTTATGTTTTAACAAGGGTATTTCCTATGGCAAACGATAACAGCCGCAAATTCAAACAGAATCAAAGATTATTTGCATACAGCCCTAAATTGTAGAGTTCTCAAGACCTATTGTTTTTGGTGAAGATCGGTTGAGGGAAAGGGGTAGTTTACCTGCAACGTTTTTTTAACAAGTGTATTTTCTATGGCAAACGATAACAGCCGCAAATTCAAACAGAATCAAATAATGTTTTGCATACAGCCTTGATTTGTAGAGTACTCAAGACCTATAGTTTTTGGTGAAGATCGGTTAATGGAAAGGGGTAGTTTACCTGCAACGTTTTTTTATCAAGCGTATTTTCTATGGCAAACGATAACAGCCGCAAATTCAAACATAATCAAATAATTTTTTGCATACGTCCCTGACTTATAGAGGTCTCAATGACTTCCGATTTTGGTGAAGATCGGTTAAGGGGAAGGGGTAGTTTACCAGCAACCTTTTACGTTTTAACAAGAGTAAAGTACTTGAAAATTCATTTAAACTTTTTCAAACAATGGTAATTGTTGAAAATAAAATAATTTTGTTGCCAGGCAGTCTGAAAATTTCAGATTTTGTACCACAAAATCTGAAAAGATTATACGATAGTTTATGAAATGGTTAATAATACGTCAGTGGAAGGTGTTATGAGAAATTAGCAGAAATGGAAACCTGGGGAATGTTAACTGTTCTGTAGATACAATTTTGTCAGAATGTTTGGAAATGATCATCAACATTGTAGAAAAAGTAAGCATATTAAGAAACATATGTAAGTACTTATTATAAAAAAATAATGTTTGTTTTTTGATAAAGTCATTTTGATTATATAATATAAATATTTACAACAAGAAAAGAATTTTCAGTTTTCAAAATTTAAATATATTTTTATAAAACAATGGGTTCTTCATTGAGGTGGGGACCATGGGTAGTTTACCTGCAACGGTTTTTTTTTAGCAAGGGTAATTTTGATTGTTTGGCAAACGATAACAGCCGCAAATTCAAACAGAATCAAACAATGTTTCGCATACAGCACTGAATTGTAGAGTTATCAAGACCTATTGTTTTTGGTGAAGATCGGTTGAGGGAAAGGGGTAGTTTACCTGCAACGTTTTTTTAACAAGTGTATTTTCTATGGCAAACGATAACAGCCGCAAATTCAAACAGAATCAAATAATGTTTTGCATACAGCCTTGATTTGTAGAGTACTCAAGACTTATAGTTTTTGGTGAAGATCGGTTAATGGAAAGGGGTAGTTTACCTGCAACGTTTTTTTATCAAGCGTATTTTCTATGGCAAACGATAACAGCCGCAAATTCAAACAGAATCAAATAATGTTTTGCATACAGCCCTGATTTGTAGAGTACTCAAGACCTATAGTTTTTGGTGAAGATCGGTTAATGGAAAGCGGTAGTTTACCTGCAACGTTTTTTTATCAAGCGTATTTTATATGGCAAACGATAACAGCCGCAAATTCAAACATAATCAAATAATTTTTTGCATACGTCCCTGACTTGTAGAGGTCTCAATGACTTCCGATTTTGGTGAAGATCGGTTAAGGGGAAGGGGTAGTTTACCTGCAACCTTTTACGTTTTAACAAGAGTAAAGTACTTGAAAATTCATTTAAACTTTTTCAAACAATGGTAATTCTTGAAAATAAAATAATTTTGTTGCTAGGCAGTCTGAAAATTTCAGATTTTGTACCACAAAATCTGAAAAGATTATACGATAGTTTATGAAATGGTTAATAATACGTCAGTGGAAGGTGTAATGAGAAATTAGCAGAAATGGAAACCTGGGGAATGTTAACTGTTCTGTAGATACAATTTTGTCAGAATGTTTGGAAATGATCATCAACATTGAAGAAAAAGTAAGCATATTAAGAAACATATGTAAGTACTTATTATAAAAAAATAATGTTTGTTTTTTGATAAAGTCATTTTGATTATATAATATAAATATTTACAACAAGAAAAGAATTTTCAGTTTTCAAAATTTAAATATATTTTTATAAAACAATGGGTTCTTCATTGAGGTGGGGACCATGTCACTCACTCCATCTCAAGCCTCCTCTCCCATTTTCCAGAAAAAGAGGACCCTGTCAAGGCTGATACTTTGACGACAGTGACAGGGCTTTCCACCAAATTCAGCAGAGTGACAGGTAGGGCCAACTCTGATCGGCTCCTCAGATTTCCCCAGCATTAGTAGGTTCTATGAAAATATTTTATTTCAAAAATGATTTTAAATATAAATCTTAGATATGTTTTATAAATCTCATGTTTTATGTTTTAACATGGGTAATTTTTTATATGACGAACCATAACTGCCGTAAATTCAAACAGAATCAAATAATTTTTTACATATGTGCCTGAGCTATAGAGAACTCAATGTCTGTTGATTTTGGTGAAGATCGGTTACGGGGAAAGGGCAGTTTACCTGAAACATTTTTTGTTGTAACATGAGTAAAGTACTTAATTTTGATAAAGTATCCTGATAAGATCTTAATAATCCACTGTAGAAACGTAGATGAAATATCTATAAATGAAGAGGCTAGTTGAACGGACTGGGGGTAATTTTCTATAAATCAAAATTATAGTTGAAGGGGGAGGGGATAATATTTTTTATATGTGTACTACGTTATTGGCAAGAAAGAAGTATTTTTTTTGTTAAAATTCCTTCCCTGGCTGTTTGGCTGAAAATGATTTTAAATATACATCTTAGAATATGGAAGTCATGTATGGTTCTCCATACCGATATTTTTTTTTGGCAAACGATAACAGCCGCAAATTCAAACAGAATCAAATAATGTTTCGCATACAGCCCTGAATTGTATAGTTCTCAAGATCTGTTGTTTTTGGTGAAGATCGGTTAAGGGAAAGGGGTAGTTTACCAGTAACGTTTTATGTTTTAACAAGGGTATTTCCTATGGCAAACGATAATAGCCGCAAATTCAAACAGAATCAAAAGATTATTTGCATACAGCCCGAAATTGCAGAGTTCTCAAGACCTATTGTTTTTGGTGAAGATCGGTTAAGGGAAAGGGGTAGTTTACCTGCAGCATTTTTTTATCAAGGGTATTTCCTATGGCAAACGATAACAGCCGCAAATTCAAACAGAATCAAATAATTTTTTGCATACAGCCGTGATTTGTAGAGTACTCAAGACCTTCTGTTTTTGGTGAAGATCGGTTGAGGGGAAGGGGTAGTTTACTTGCAACGTTTTTTATCAAGCGTATTTTCTATTGCAAACGATAACTGCCGCAAATTCAAACAGAATCAAATAAATTTTTGCATACGTCACTGAATTGTAGAGGACTCAAGGCGTTTTGATTTTGGTGAAGATCGGTTAAGGGGAAGGGGTAGTTTACCTGCAACCTTTTACGTTTTTACAAGAGTAAAGTACTTGAAAATTCATTTAAACTTTTTCAAACAATGGTAATTGTTAAAAATAAAATAATTTTGTTGCCATGCAATAAAATTATAATTTTTTCATTTTAATGTAAATCTGTACATAGTATAAAGTAAAGTCGGTCCGTTTTCTCTCTGTGTTTGAAATCGCTAATCTCAGGAAGTACTGAACGGATTTTATTCAAGTTTTCGCCAATAGATAGAGTGTCTATCGAGGAACATTCATGTGTATAATTAATACATATATGTTGTACATTAGCTTAGCTATCACGGTTTATGTCAAGTAAGTGGTATAGTTTACATCTTATATATAAAAATGAATGTTTCTTTGTTTGTCCCGTATGCGTTCCTATACCATTCATCCGACTGCGATGAAACTTCGGTGAGTTGTTGTGCGCACGTCCGAGAAGGTTTCTTCCACATCTCCTCCTAAACCACTGTACCGATTTCAACCAAACTTGGCACAAATATTTTACGCAACGGGAGAACCAACATATGATAGGTGTTTTTTCGATGGGGTCCTTTTGGGGGTTCTTTGGGGTCTTCCACATCACCTCCTAAACCACTGGACCGATTTCAACCAAACTTGGCACAAATATTTTACGCAAAGGGAGAACCGACATAGGACAAATGTTTTTTTCGATACGATCCTTTGGGGGTCCTTTGGGGTCTTCCACGTCTCCACCTAAACCATTGGACCGATTTCAACCAAACTTGGCACAAATATTTTACGCAACGGGAGAACCAACATAGGACAGGTGTTTTTTTCGATACGATCCTCTGGGGGGTCTTTTGCGGTCTTAAAAAACTATTAGATCTGGTTACTATGGCAACCCAATAGAATAGATTCTGCTCTAAATATATTATCGCATTAAATTGAAGACCACGCGAACGAAATTGTGGGCAACAGATATTTATTTTTAAGGAGCCTACTTTAATTAAACTTTATTAATTAAACTAATATTTTCATTACGTACAACGTGAAACTCCGTAGCGAAGCACGGGTATTCTGCTAGTCATGTATAAGAGAAAATATATCGTGCGTGGCAGGCAAGCATATCTCAGTTATGTACTGTTTACGTTTCCATTTTATTATTATCACTACCGCAATAAAAAGGCAGGGAAGACACACACACACACACAATTCGCGTTATTTCTGGCCTCATTCATGTTTATTTTCTTACATTTGCACGGTTTTTAAATGGAAAGTGCCGAACCCATACCAACATAACGCATGCAAGCTGAAAAATTTTCCAGTGTGGATAGCGATTTGCTTCCTGTGGATAGCTGGGCAGTGTAACTGCACGTGTTTACAGAGGAACGATTCATAGACAGACTTTTCGTCTTTAGGGAATGAACCCTCTGCAAGATGCTGAGGGTCCATGAGTGACTTCGGAGCGCTCCTTCTTTTCCGCGTGTTTGTTCTGTGAAACGTACACTGTAGATTCGCAGATTTATTCTAAGCAACGCTCAATAGGAAATGTTGAAAATTTTTGTCCACGGTGAACCCTCATACACACTCAACCTGCTCTGATGTTTTAATTACGGACATCATAATATTAAAACTTTGGAAACTTGAGCACTACTTAATGGAGATCAATCATTAACTTATACAAGCCATTAATGTTATGCATATTTTTTATATATATGTGTACAACGTTATCGGCAACAAAGAAGTAGTGTTTGTTAAAATTCCTTCCCGGGATATTTGGCCGTAGTCCAATGTTTTCTACAAAACCAGACGTTTCGGCAATGCCATTGACTTCCATCGTCAGTGAAAATCGAGTGCGATAACGTGAGGTGGTATATGTTAGTGACCACAGTACTGTGGTTAAGGCTGAAGCAGTAAGTAGAAAGAAGTAGTTTCTATGGTAATATTTCATTTCGAAAATGATTTTAAAAATAAATCTTAGAATATGGAAGTCATGTATGGTTCTCCATACCGATATTTACATACTGTGTTACTATTTGCGTTCAATAAAAAATATAAAGCTTGTTAAAATATAACAAATTTTTACTGACTGATAAACTATTACACCACCAATTCGTTCTGATCACTTAGCTAAAGTCTTCCTCCTAAATGCATTCTGGCATATAATTTACCACAAATTTCCAAAAAATTTGAATTTCAGAAAACATGTCTGTATCATGTACTTATTTCTATATGACAAAAATGTTAAAATACAAAAACTCAGGTCAATACAGCTACTAAAACCTTATGCCGTATAAAAGGTTAAATAAAATAACTTTTTCTCTGATAAATATAAATATTACGCGCACGTGAATTATTGAAAACAAAAATTAAACTACCTTGATAAAAAACGAAGAAAGAATGTTTGAAAAACAGGAATAATAAGAACGTGAACGGTTGGAATAACAGATGTTGAGGAAGCAAGTTGTGTGTCCAATTGTAATTTTTTGAGAAACATTTATACAATAATTCTCTATTCCGATGCATGAGACAGAGACTCTATGCAAAGAAAGATTTAGATATATAGGCCTACACAGTTAGATAGATTTCTATGTAGACAGCCAGTTAGGCATATCTTCTCTTGTTTAATTGGCGCTACAGCTCTTGGAGAGCCTTGGTCTCCTGAACAAATTGCCTCCAGTCGCCTCGATCCTCTATTCTCAGTGTCCATCTTCATACACCGAGAGTGCGCAGGTCATCCTCAATATCATCCACCCATCGTTTTTTGGGCCGACCCTCCTTCTTCTTCTTCCACCAGGTCTCCTTGTAATTTTTTTTCAATGTGGATGTCTTTAGTCTTTAACATTCTCTGGACATGCCCTGGCCACAGGATTCTACGTTTCTTTATGTGAGTGACGATATCTGGTTGTCCATAGATTTCCTATATTTCTGCATTCCTTCTTATTCTCCATGCTCCTTGGACGTTCACTGTACCGAATATTCTCCTGAGGACTTTTCTTTCTCAACTGCGCAACCACTCTTCCTCTTTCACTGTCATTGTCTAAGTTTCGGACCCCTACATTACCACCGGCTTAACTGTTTGTTTTATAAAGACTAATCTTGGTCGCTCTGTTTATGATTTTAAACTTAAATATTCCTTGTAGGGAGAAGTAGCATTTGTTTCCAAACAGATATCCTTTCTTTAATTTCTTCGGCCATAATTTTGTCGTCAGTAAATTGTTAGCCCAGGTATTTAAGTTTTCCATCGTTTAAAATTTGTGTCCTTCAATTACCGGGGGTGCTCTTCTCTCTTGTATTTTACTTCTTGTTAACATGTATTTGATCTTTTCGGTGTTTACTTTTAGACATCAATTTGTTGTGATCTCTTCTATGCTCATGAAACCCTCTTTTAGGTGTTGTTGGCATCTTGAGATAAGTACTATGTCATCAGTATAAGCTAGACACTGCATCATTCTATTAAATATCGTACCCCTAGGTTTATTTTGCCTTACCGCTTTTTTGAGAGCTAAGTTAAACAGAATTGGAGAGAGCACATTTCCTTGTCTAAGCCCACTTTCAACATACAATTTTTCTGTAACTCTCCTTCTACTCGCACCTTGCTCCGTGTTCCTTACAGATTTTTATCACGCTCACCAGTTTCCCTGGAATACCAAATCCCTTCATTACCTTTGTCTTTTCAGGCTATTATATGTTTATTTCTAATTTACAAATGATGCATCTCAATTTGGTATTCATGGCACTTTTCCAATATTTGTCGTATCAGGAAAACTTGCTCAGTGGTGGCTCTCTTCTTCCTAAAACCACACCGGTATTCCCCTACAGTGTCATCTGCAAGTGGCTCTAATCCCCAGGCTAATATTTTTGCTAGAGCGTTGTATACAATACTTAAAAGTGTAATGCCACGAAAATTCTTGCACATTGATTTATCGTTCTTCTTATGCATCGGGCATATTACAGCTAATCGCCAGTCTCTTGGCATCTTTCCCTCAATCGAGATCCTTTCAATTAATTTATGCAATTGTTTGACGAGCATATCAGCTCCATACTTTAGCCTTTCTGCCTCTTTCTGATCCCCTCCAGGTGCTTTATTGTTTTTTAGGGCTCCGATTTCAAGTCGTACTTTTTCTTCTGATTGTAGCTTTGAACTTTCTTTATGTTGGCCTGTCCTTAGGCTGGTCCTTCTCTGATTCTCATTTCTTCCAACTTCTTCCTGCGCTTGAACTCATCTTCTCCTTTTAAAGGTTCTCGGAAATAGTTCCGCCACATTCCTAACATTTTTTTTCTTTGTCGCCAACCATTTCATCTTCTCTTTCCTTCATGAAAACTGACTTGGGGTTAAACCCCTTCTTAGTTTCTCTCGCTCTAAGATAAAAGTTCCTTACCTCATTTCTGTTTCTTACGTATCTATTTATTATAGTCTTTTCTTTTCTGTGCTTTCATCTACATTTTATCTGCACTTTTCTGCGTTTCTGTTTATATTTATCTACAGTTTGTCTTGTTTTACGCTGAAGCATCTTTATGCTTGTTTCATTCCACCCTTTCACCACCTCTGCGCACTTGTCAAACTATTTGCGCATTTTGTATAATATTTACTATTCTTAAGGCTATCCAAAACCTATAATACTTCTAATACGTACATTACTATTGTTTAATGTTTATAAACAACACTTACTCGTTTAGAGAATTTAAATATTGTAGAATATGCTTGCAGTAAAGATGCATTATTTTACTTGTATTATAAATAAATAAATCTTTTCTTCTTCTTCTTTTCCTTTTTCACTTCAAGAACTAGGTTATAAAAACCTGTCCGTCACCATCTTATCCTAGGGTCACCTATGTCTCATAAATGTGTATATATAGAGTGAGAGAGAGGTTGAGAAAGAGCGGGAGGGGGTGGGAGGGAGTTAGGGAGAGCGATACAACAGACAGAGTCAAAGATCATCAACGGAGCTGAAGGCTTATATTTAGTCGCTGTAGTCATTATCCTTTACGGCTTAGGCTAGAAGCCTGTTTCATTCTCAGCGGAATTCATCCAACCATTGTTTATCCAACCACACTTCTCTTCCCCTTTGGATGATAGTCAAGGGGGCTCTTCTTGAGAATCTAGTTGGATCCATTCTATCCACGTGTAACCGCCACACTTCATATAAACTAAATTAATTTAGTTTTAATTTAATTTAACTGATGATGTAAAAACATAGTAGCCATGCTTTGGTAAGCCTTATACACTTTTAGTCCACAGAAGAAGTGAAGCAGGTAATCAAATAGCACAGATAAAAAACAACCTCCCTACCTGAGGCGGCATACATATAGTCGCTGAAGCAACAGATTATCAAAGCTGTGGAAAGTGAATTGTACTTCCAAAATAAGCATTTGTATAACGAGAACAAAATTTAGATAATAAAAACCTGGACGTAAACAGAGCATATTGCCGTAGTCATCAGCGTCCTAAATTTAGCACTGTCTCCCAATGCTGACCAAATACCATATCTTCTCGTGTGTAATGAGCTCGTTTATACCCAGATTTTCTTCCGCAAAATGTGGGTGCGCATTATACACGAATAACATAATTTACAGGCGTAATTGTTGACTGAACATGTATGGTCGGACTGTTCATAAAAAAGTTGGCAACGTCGCTTAAAACTGCCAGGCTTGAGTATAGTAATAGTAAATAATACTGATCAATTGGTTCGCAGTTTTCACCCCTTCCCCATTAGTTATTTTTTCACGTCGAAGTCTTATAACGGTACCCCTTTTTTAGCATTCTGTTAATGGATTTGTTTGTCGTCGTTAGTGTGTTTTTTGTTACAGTATTTTATTACCGGTATTGCATGTCTTGTGAAGAAACAGATTGTATATTCATAATGAGTGGAAAAACATATCAGTGTCTCGAAATAGATGTTCAGATGAACAAGACACGACAAACAAGGATGCATCTAAAGAATCAGAAGAGTAGAGTAATTCAATACTGCCTTCTTCAGAAACAGATAAAGAATGTTAATAAATACAAACGTTATGTTCTAGTGAAAAACTAAAAACAACAAACTAAACAAAACCTATGACTTATGTAATTTATAAGTAGTTTAATTTTTATATGATGTTAATATTTTTGTTTTGTTTTAAAAAATAAATAGGTATTGTAACTACATTTTTTATATTATTGTGTACGGAACAGTTTTTATTAAGACTACAATATTCAAACATTGAATACTTTTCTACGTCCTAATAAATTTGTTCAACTGTTTCTCAACATAAATACGGTTGCGCCTTATACACGAATTAATCACATTTTTTCTGCGAAATATTACTATAAAATGGGAGTGCGCATTATACACGTGAAAATACGGTACTTCCCTAAATGTCTTCGCTTAATTTTCCAAGTTCCAGAAAGACTTTTTCCTCAAAATAATTTTGCTCGGCTTACTAATCCACACTATCTACTAAACTTAAATAGGTCATCCAAATAAAGATTTAGAGCATTGTTTTTGTATTAGGTCTAGGATTTGTCTTTACAACAACTGTAGAAGCATCTTGAGTCAAGTAATGGTCCGCTTCTATCTTCCTGTACGTTTAAATAATATTCTTAACAAAATTTTTGCGGACACTTTGTTTAATGTTTCCAACTGTCTGCTGTGATTACAATGATAAATAAAAGACGCATGGCAAAAAATACTTACAGCAAGAGATTCTGCTTCTGTTTGTTGCATCTACAATACGTCTCTCTTTATAATATCCTTTCCATTCTCTCTGTAGATTTACGCTATTTAACTTCAATTATTTTGAAAACTAATTACTGAATGATCCCATGTTAAATATAAACATGTTTATATATGATGTAAGCACATAAATATCGTATATATTTATATATAAATATAAATTGAAAGTTTTCAATTTTATGTAAAATTTAATAATTTTCAAGTGAAACCCCACTACTATTTTTTTATTAAAATGATTATTTCTCTTACATTGTGACTATATATAAATATCGGTATGGAGAACCATACATGACTTCCATATTCTAAGATTTATATTTAAAATCATTTTCAGCAAAACAGCCAGGGAAGGAATTTTAACAAAAAAATACTTCTTTCTTGCCAATAACGTAGTACACATATAAAAAAAAATTATCCCCTCCCCCTTCAACTATAATTTTGATATATAGAAAATTACCCCCAGCCCGTTCAACTAGCCTCTACATTTATAGATATTTCATCTATGTTTCTACAGTGGATTATTAAGATCTTATCAGGATACTTTATCAAAATTAAGTACTTTACTCATGTTACAACAAAAAATGTTTCAGGTAAACTGCCCTTTCCCCGTAACCGATCTTCACCAAAATCAACAGACATTGAGTTCTCTATAGCTCAGGCATATATGTAAAAAATTATTTGATTCTGTTTGAATTTACGGCAGTTATGGTTCGTCATATAAAAAATTACCCATGTTAAAACATACAACATGAGATTTATAAAACATATCTAAGATTTATATTTAAAATCATTTTTGAAATAAAATATTTTCATAGAACCTACTAACGCTGGGGAAATCTGAGAAGCCAATCAGAGTTGGGCCTACCTGTCACTCTGCTGAATTTGGTGGAAAGCACTGTCACTGTCGTCAAAGTATCAGCCTTGACAGGGTCCTCTTTTTCTGCAAAATGGGAGAGGCTTGAGATGGAGTGAGTGACATGGTCACCACCTCAATGAAGAACCCATTGTTTTATAAAAATATATTTAAATTTTGAAAACTGAAAATTCTTTTCTTGTTGTAAATATTTATATTTTATAATCAAAATGACTTTATTTTTGTTACCTGGCAACAAAATTATTTTATTTTAAACAATTACCATTGTTTCAAAAAGTTTAAATAAATTTTCAAGTACTTTACTCTTGTTAAAACGTAAAAGGTTGCAGGTAAACTACCCCTTTCCCTTAACCGATCTTCACCAAAATCGAAAGTCCTTGAGATCTCTACAATTCAGGGATGTATGCAAAACATTATTTGATTCTGTTTGAGTTTGCGGCAGTTATCGTTTGCCATAGAAAAAAAACGTTGCAGGTAAACTACCCCTTGCCCTCAACCGATCATCACCAAAAACAATAGGTCTTGAGTACTCTACAAATCAGGGCTGTATGCAGAAAATTATTTGATTCTGTTTGAACTTGCGGCTGTTATCGTTTGCCATAGAAAATACACTTGTTAAAAAAACGTTGTAGGTAAACTACCCCTTTCACTTAACCGATCTTCACCAAAAACAATAGGTCTTGAGAACTCTACAATTGAAGGCTGTATGCGAAACATTATTTGATTCTGTTTGAATTTGCGGCTGTTATCGTTTGCCAAAAAAAAAAAATTTCCCTTGATAAAAAAAAACCGTTGCAGGTAAACTACCCCTTTCCCTCAACCGATCTTCACCAAAAACAATAGGTCTTGAGCACTCTACAAATCAGAGCTGTATGCAAAAAATTATTTGATTCTGTTTGAATTTGCGGCAGTTATCGTTTGCCATAGAAATAAATCTACAGATAGACACACAGATAGACAGACAGACAGACACACAGACACACACACAGACACTTTTCGGAAAACGACTTTTTTTCATGTTTTGAGTGTAGTAGAATCAGAATCTGCAATAATCTCGAACACGATTTTTTTTTGCCATCACCATACTTCCATTCCTTAAGGAATATGGAAGTAAAATTCATAAGTAATATAATCTTTTTATTATTGTTCTTTCTGCGCCTCCCAATTTTGTCTTCTTCGCACTTCCATGATTCTTATCATATTCCCTATTCTACATTTTCAATAGTTAAATCATCACCAAATCTCTAATTTTAATATTATTCCTTATGTTCTCAGTTCCATTCTTCTTGTGTGGACACGTTAAACTAATATAATTTAAAATAACATTAGTGTTTGGTTACTCACACTATATTCTCATATTCTCTACATTCTTGTTTTTAAAACCAAGTATGGAAATCAAGAAATTGATTCTAAGTCTGGAAAATCCGGTGAGTTTATAAACAATGATTTCAGATGCACGGTCATAAGAATATTACAAAAACTTAAATGCTCCATTCAAGCGACCATAGGACGCAGAATATATAATGTGAAGAAATAAATACACAGAGTTGTTCGTAATAATAAGATGCGATGTTACGGGAAAAACATAAGATATAATATAAGTTATGACATCAGGAAAATATAAAATACTGTAAAGAAATATGAGAAGTAAGTTAAGAAAATGTATGGATACATATTTTGGAAAAAGTCCATTAAATTTGTGATGTAATGTGTAATAATAAAAGATAGTAACATGAGAGGAAAATGCCTTTGCAGGCTTAATAAAAACAGCAATAGTTCATTTCAAAATATATTCATCCAATGTTCAAATGAAAGAATGAAAAATTATGGTGTTCATCGTAGTTAAGTAAAAGTTGTTAAAAAAGGTGATCAGAAATGCTGAAGTGCTTTTTAAAATAATTAATCATAATTAAAAATTTACTTGTACACATTGGACAAAAGTTATAGCCTTATAAAAAAAAGATAATAATAAACATTTTTGAAACTTCAGTTATTGTCAATAGTATAGATTTTTTGCAGAAATATTCTCTCACAAATTATACAAATCTGCGAATGTGCTTAGAAATCCACGAAAAATAAGTACAATACAAATGTGCAGTGCATTAGGCAACATACTGGCAGGAGCAACTTATTACTTTATAATAATTGTAAAAGGGCTGCGCAAATATAATTGTAGCAATCATAAAAAATTAGTAGGCCTACAATGTAGAGTCAAAAATTTAAAACACGCGCCCGCGCGCGCGCGCACACGCACACACACACACACACACAACTCTAATGATTTCGACTACATGGCACATAGGCCTAGTACTTAAGTTGTTAAAAATGTATCCGAAAATTATTTACGTTAATAATGTTATAGTTCATAAAACCGTTTTGTAAAATGTTATATAGAAGTCATGGTAACTTACGAGCACAGAGGGTATTCAAGAAACCCATGGTTACTTTCAGTTTGTTTTCTTCTTAGACAAGAAAAACTGTAAGAACATAAAACAAAACCAATATGTTATTAAGAGAGTAGTACATATATATGTCAACATATTTAACAAAGTAAATTGTAGTTCGTCTATTCTAAATACAATAAAAAAAGTTTCGCGTTGTCTGGAATAAAAGAAATTACTGTTCAGTCAATAATTCAGAACTAATCATTTACAAATTTTTGCCTTTCCTGTTAACACAATTTAGTGTTAATTTTCATTACAAAACTGGAAATACAAGGCATTATTGCAATTAATATGGTAAAGAAAACATTTAGTCTGGTAAATAAAATTGTTTATAAATTTTTTGTTTTAATTATGTATAAAAATATAAAGTATCTCATATATGAATTCGCTTTAAATTCAAATAAATAAATTAAAAATTAAAAAAATATTTTTAAGAGTAGTTAAGGGATTCAGTTTGGTACATCATCTACAAAACGACGACAAAAAGAAAGTCCCAGAACTTACAGTCGGTTCTGGATAGAATGAAGGAATACAGGGAGAATTGGAAGTACCATGTGGAAAGCATGGTAGACACGCCTATTCCTAAACAACCGTTTGAATATAGGTTAGTGGTAACGAGAGATCGTGGAAGACTCTGGAAAAAATTGTCAGAGACTCTGTGAAGTCAGAACGGACTACAGTCCAAGCCGTGTAGTGAAGAAGAAGAAGAAGAAGAAGCAGATTAAAATAAATTTAGAAAGTAATGGAAAAAAAGTATTTTAGAAGGTAATAAAATAACAATTAAATCCATTTATCGTATTACGTTTTTACAACTAAGGGAACATGAGTGTGGTGTAAAATCGTTAGATTAGGTCATTACACAAACCATGTCACAACCTATATTAAAAGAGTAGTTGTATATATATAAAACATACTGCTATTTATATTTACCACAATTTCACGGATTCTAAACATTAATGTTAATTTTTATAAGATGTGAAATTTGGTAGTTATTTTACTATTTCAAAAATATCAAAACATAGTTTCAATTATGTGGCTGCCGCCGATCAGAAAGTGATAGTGTAGAAAGATGTGATTCACTCAGAATATTTAGAATTAGCGGCATTAGGACAGTGCTGCTAAAGGCTAGTAAGTTTAACGTATTTTTGAAGTTGGAACAAGGGAAAATAAATTTACAAATTTTTCCGACATTCCTTACTGCATTGGTTTGTGTCCTAATTGTGTCCTGACTCTTTTCTAATAGGCTAAGTCGTAAACACGTTATTACGGTATTGTCAGTTCATTAGGTCAACGTAACTACTAAAGCTAATTTTTAAAAGATAAAAAATACATAGTAGAAGAGGTAACATGACTACGGAACTGTACAAACGGTTTAAAACATTTTAATTATATTAGAATAAGTTAATTACGCAAAAGCGTTCCTTATGTTCCTTACCTTCAATTGAAATTAAAATGAAAAATTGTTTTTCCTGGCAATATACGTTGTTACCATGAAAACGGAATATTTATTGTTGTTTAATAGTTTTCTATTGTTAACGTTTGTTTTGAGATCTATATTTTTTCGTCTGTACCTATACTTGCTTTCAATAAATAAAAACTATAGTCCTATAGATAATCTGAGAGAATAATCGGAAAAAAGAAACTGGAAAATAAAAATGGAGATCAACAACCTGTGATGATGTGAGGAAACCAAGATACTGTACGGCAGATCAAATATCTAAGGATAAACATATTAAGTAGGGCTACCATAAGTTCTCGTTTGCCCCGAACTGTCCTCGATTTTAGGGCATGTCCGGGCTCAGTTTGGCCAAAACGCGATTTACCCATGTTTAACTTCAACTCTTAATTACGCCTAATAAAATTTTCAAAATTATTTGTTTTTAACTTGCCGGTCCAAAGACCGGATTTAACCTACGTATACTTGATAAGATCATAATTATGTACCATCGACACATGTTTTCGATATCGATAGTAGACTGTATACGTATATCTAACGAAGTAGTGCTGTTTTGGTTAAGTCAGCAGATTGAATTTTGACGCAAGGTATTCTTGTTATTTCTGTTGTGCTGGTGAAAAATGGGTCAAGTTAATTTCACTTAATTGTTTAATTTTTAATAATATCGAAACGAAAAGTGGATTCAGTCAGTGTTTAGAAGAACAGTATCGGTATCCGTTTATTGTGCAGATTAGTATTACGGACAAACTTAGGCGTTCCATTGACGGATAGCAGTTTTCAACACATCACAAAGGAGAAGCAGATATTCCGGAAACATATTAATTAAAAACGCCTGTCAAGGAAATACATTTAATGATGTAACTAAATTTAATAATTTGGTTTATTAGACAACAAATTACTGCGAACTGATATTAAAAGTTCAGCTGCATTTATCAACAGTACAGTGCATAAGGACGGTATAATTAATACTCATGACTTATTTAATGGAGTTTCTAAAATTAATAAATTTTTACTTTTATATACCGTCAGTGAAAATAAAAATTTTAAAGATAGGAGTTGTCATAGACATGGTTGGAAATTTTCAAACATTTTAATTCTGTAGAAGAAAAGCCTATCAATTTGGCCTATTGACTGAGTTTATCTTTTCTTTGATGAAAGGGTATTTTCTTTAATGAAGAATGGGTGGCGTTGAGAAATAGAAAGTATAGCTACAAGAAATAAAAATGTTTACTTAACATAAAGTATAATTCTGAGTACAGCTGTAGTGATTTTTACAAATAACTAAGTCAATGATTGTTATTAATTAGTAATTTTTATTAGAGTATCCTGCATAGTAGTCCCGTCAAGGTCACTCACTTTCACTGCTTCTCCCTGTCACATACACGCCCCTCGCCCTGTGTTCTTGCCGGCTACTATATTGTGTAGCGTTTTAGCAGTGACACGTAAGCAAATTTCATACCTTATATGGCTCGTTTCAAATTTATTTAGGCGTATAGCGTAAATAAAGTTTTGTTATCAGGAATAATTAGTTATGGTAACAATGCTTGGCGCCAATATTTGAGCTATAAAAATTTTGAATTTCTATGAGTCGGCAGCATATTTTTTGTTATCGCGTAAATATCTACAAAATATCCATCTTTGCGTTTCTCCTCTTTCTTTGGCTTCTTTTGTTACGATTTTCACTTCTCTGAAACTACGATTTATACTGCGCTGTTTTTCTTATGTTAGAATCTAAAGCTTTTAACAGTACACCATTTAAAGCTTTACGTAGTACAATTAGGCCAGTTACTTTGTTTTCCGTACAGTGGACTTATTTATTTAAAGTTTTACTGCTTTCTTCATGGCGGTTATCCTTCAGACTGACAGTTGTCTGACGACGCTGACCTTGCCTGCTGTTGTCGCTTTAATTTTTTCATACTCACGGTCTTTCCCTTTTGTAAATAAACCTGTTTTTGTTCTCTGCACGGTCGTTCCTAAGCCATATGGTTCGGAAATTCTGTTAGGTATATGTACACTTTGGTAGGCTATTCAAATTGCGTATACCCTGTCGGCATGTCTTTTCGGTAAATATTGCTGTCTGAAACGTTTATGAATGCCTTTGTCAGTTTTACACTCCCCTCAGAACTGTGTATGTTTACTGGCCGCGCTACTATCTTTTTCCGTTGCACAAAGATAAATAGAATTGTTAAATTTCTGTAAACAAAATTGTCGCTGTTGTGGCAAAAGCCAATCCCATTTCGGTTACAGTATCTCATTCCAAGTACGCTGGGTGGACGAGGTGAGGATGAGACGAATTAGCAACAAACAACATCCAACATATTTATCGTCCTTAGTATTGTTGACAGACATTTTGTGCATTTCATGTGAACGGTTGATGTCTTTAGTGTAATCAGTGTGTATCACTTTATTTCGATAATTTGTATTTATTATGAGTGATATTGAGGAACAGTATCCTACATTTAGTTCGAGTACAAGCAACGGTGGTGTAGGTGGTGGCCGAGATGACATTAGAAAACAAAGTAAAGTCATCGTAGGAAACGTTTACAAGTTTTTTAAAAATCTTGCGTATAACGAAAAAGCCAGGAGGAACATAAACTTTGCACAAGTTCGAAAAACTTAGCCACCGTGTTCAAACTGGCGTAAAGCGGATATCATGGAGTGGCTGCGTAAGAAGGGAATTTCATTTTCCCCAGCTAAAACCAGGGATGAATTTCTTTCTAAAGAAGGGATCCGAACGGCCAAGAAGACGTCCGAATTGGATCAAATGCCAAATGAAATGGGACATACAGTAGTGCGCCTGCCACCATATAATTGTCAGTATAATTCGATTAGCTGTAATGGGTCCAAGTTGAACGGTATGTTGCAAACAAGAATACGAATTACAAATTAGCCGATATTGTACAACTTGCACAAGAAGCTCTGGACAGGATAACTCAGGAAGACTGGGAGAAGTGCGTAAGACATTCGGAGGCACTACAAGAAGCCGATTACTCAAATCAGTGCACCAGAGACACCACAGTGGAGCCCTTCATCATACACTTGCGTGTGAGTAGTGACAGCGAACCTGAGTCCAGTGAATCCGAAGACGATTACTATAGGAGTGTTAAAAAGTGTATGTAGGTGGTAAACGTGTCTATAGCGAAGCGTAGTATTTTCTATTTTTATTGAAACATAAAAAACCGTGCGTGCGTGTTTTCTCTAGGAGTGTTACGAATGTGCTCGGTGCTACAACGAAGCAACTTTTCATAGTAATAATTTTGTGATTAACCCTATTTGAGGCGAGTTTTTCAACATACTCCTTATTTATAATAGTCATAAGGAATTATAAAATTTGTAAGGAAAATTTATAAAATATAGAACTTTAAATTTAAATTCTATATTTAATAATTGTAATATATACAGTATATATATATATATATATATATATATATAATCACGTTTATCCATCATTAGCTAAACATGCAAGTTCTGACCAGAGAAGTTGATCTTTTTGAGACCCCATATATAAAAGTTATGAGTAAGCTTAGACATTTTATTCTTACATATTCGTAATCAGCACCGTAAAAATATATATCCGTTTCAAGATAGTTTGTTGAAAAAAGTTGAATAATAATTACCCTGTTAACTTAATCGTTACAAACGACTCATACGTTTAAAAAAATGCATTACTATTTTATCACGGATATCGGTTTAGCTTTTAGTGATGAAAAATATGCACAATGTTGCCACAAAATGTATATAAAGTCACGAAGGTCACAACGTTGCCAAGTCTACTGAACGTAAGCAATTCCTGCAATATTAGCAGCTGGTGTGTCTCGGCTGTTTATACAATTACTGCTTCCAGTCGCCTACGTTTAATTCCTGTATACGATCTTAGTTATTTTTAATTTCAGTACCGTAGTAAAAATAATCTTTGAAAGACGTAATCAACTATTTTTCAACGCTGTTATTAAAAAGTGGGTTAATCATTCAATGACAGAAAACATATAAGGTATAAAATGTTGTGATCACTTTATTCACACGTTCTTTTCTTGACACGTAAATAACTATATACTAAATAAAGATATAATAAGTATATCTTCATTGTACATTAGTATAATATGTAGTTAAAAAGTACAGTACAACCTGTCACAACCGGACCTGTGATATCCGGAACCTCCCATATCCGGACGTATCTCCAAACTAATTTTTGCAATTTTGGTTAGCGAAATGGTTAGGGATGTAAAGATACTACTCTTGATGTTTTGGCTGATCACCACTTTTTCTTCACTACACTTACGTCATTCTGCGATATGGTTCACTATTTTTGAATATTTAAGTTTTTACAATTGAAATACTTTTTTGGGGCAACTGAGTCTGGGGCAGCGGCGTTAGGTCGACTCACTTTGGCTTCATGGCTTCCAAAAAACGTGTGCATTGTATGAAGCAGCCGAATCACAAACTTTTTCAAAAACTGATGTAGGCGTACTGTAAGTAAAACTTTTTAACCAATTTTACTTTTTGTATTTTAAAGAGTACAGTGTACAAATGCAAATGCTAAACCAATAGAAACGTCTAAAAAAACACGTTCTTCTTCTGTGTATCTTCTGTAATTGTCAATTATATTAATTGAGATTTTAGCTACTTATAGAGATTTAATTACTGAACACAATGCAGTTTTCAGAATTGCTGTATATTTATTGGTTTTGAAGTTATCGCAGGTTGAACGGCAAAAATGAATTGAATAAAATTCATCTATCATCCGACCGCGAGCTTCACTGTGACGAAGTTAGAGTGAGATAGTTGCTTATTATACGCTCTCTGTCTAGCGTACGGCGCAGCACACAGTCTGTCCCTTTCAATTAACGCTCAGATATAACGACATATTATGAATCGTTATATATACCCCGACGAAAACTTCAATGAGTTGAACTGATTTTGTGTATAATACAGTATATTTAATGTATCTTTTAAATGTCAATAAATTTCAAATGAAATTTGGGTATATCTGAAATCCTTGAATAATTTACGCACCCGAAATTTTCGCCGGTATTTTTCGTCAAAAAAGTGCGTTAATTATGCGAGAAAATACGGTATTTATAAATGACCTTGTGATATCCGGATTTTTCCATATCCGGATCGGCCGGTCGCCATATTAGTCCGGATATGACAGGTTGTACCTGTACTGGTAAAAGTATGAATACAGATAGACTTTTATTACAAATATTTTTTGCTACGGTTTTCTATAAATAGTAACTATTCTCGGTAAAATAAAAATAAAATAAAATAAAAGATTAAATACAAATATCTAATATTTTCTGAATAAAATATATGTATATTTTAACAAATAATAATTATGTAACTCTGAAAAAATTTAAGACAAATCTTCATTAACTCTTGTAGGGAATTAATTAAATCTTCATTAATCTTTAAAACTCTTGTAGGGAATTCGTTATACACACTTAGGCCTATATGTATTGAACATAATTATTATAAAACCATTTATTATTAAAAGGGATTGTTTAAATTACATATTTATTCTTACCATTCGCCCACTCCGATTATTTCTTTTGTTAAATAAATCTTATGACATGTCTTTTATATGTTTTGTTCACCTCAGATTTTGTGTACACTGTATATATTTCGTATTTTTAATGTTTTTAGCTAAGTTTTCATTGGCCTAGGACACCGGTCCTTCTCAAAATTTGCATATAATTTTACCCTGATTAACGAAACAGCTCCTCTCTGTCTGTGTACCTCTGTCTCACTTTCTTGCTCTCTCTCTTTCTCTCTCTCTCTCTCTCTCTCTCTCTCTCTCTCTCTCTCTCTCTCTCTCTCTCTCTCTCTCTCTCCTTATTCGATCTATTTCTTTCCCTTATTTTTATTAAAGAATGAGCCAAGGAGGTTATGTACATTTACACCTGCCGGACACCTCTAAGGTTGCCTCTGTAAGAAACAATAAAATTTCTCAAGTTTTTATGAATAAGAAGGACACTGGAACATGGTAAACGCATAGTAATGTTTATTTGGCTGAGACAAGATAAACGAGAAACGTGATTACATTTCTGGCGGGAACGATTATGCATTTTGCAAACTGGCGTCTACGTTACACACGTCCGTATTTTCTACAAACATTGTGCACAGTTTAATCTGAGTTGTGGTATCGCGAACTCAGAAATGGTTAATATACGTCAGCCACTGCTATGTACAGTGATATGTGTTGTGTCTATTCAGCGTTAACAACCACAGGTCTCCAGCACAGAGACAAGATTTCTCATTCCCGTCAACATGAGTACCTACTCAAGGTCAAATAACATTCTTAATGTTGTAATGACAGACGTGTACGTTTACAAAACATACTGTTTTGGCTGACACATATATACACATCTACGTCTGAACTCGCAACCTCTTATTTATCAGCTGTCTGTTTTTACGTTTCCACCAAACGTGTTCCAGAAAATCATATTAAAATAATATGAACATTTTATAGTAAAAACATAATAAAAATAATAATAATATACAATTTAAAAAGTTAATACACTACCTCTTGCTTATCCTAAGTCTTGTGCGGAGAAATACCTGACCCAGTCAGTTTTCCAAGGATTCATAAAATTGTTATCTCGAATGATACATGGATCTTGTAGAGCTCGTAATCCTAATGTTCCTTGCATGATTGATGGAATATGTACACATAATAACCGAGCAACATTTTACGTTAAACTATTGAAAATAACAATGGTTTTCCAAAGTACCGGAGACGAGATGACGGAATTGTTGAACTAAAAGGAATACCGTATATCATTTGATAATCGTGATTCGTTCAATACAATCGCTTCCTAATTCTACAGTACAATGCTCACATCAATATTGAAAACCGATAAATACATGTATAAATAGGCTTACCATACGTCCCGGTTTGACCGGGATTGTCCCGGTTTGACGACCTGATCCCGGGGTCCCGGCCAGTTTGTCAATTGTCCCGGTTTGAAAATTGACGAGAGTAGTTTCCGTCCGGACGAAGACGTTGTGCAAGCTAAGCTCCCGATTTTTGGTTAAATCAATAGAAAAGAGAGTTTGAAAGATTAAAAGTAATTTTTCATGAATGGAAAATTCAAAAGCTGCAGTAGTCACTTTGCACGAGTATACACATTCAAATGACTTAGGGAGCACAAAAATCCTAATGTGTGCTATACTTGCTTTCCTTCGAAAAGATGTAGAATGTGGCTGGCAGTATATCCATGGTCAAGTTCCAGAGGAAGAGAAACTCGATTAATTCTTTAATTGTTTCGTAGAACAATAGCTAGACAATGATTAGTGCCACAGGAGTTACGGAACTGCTACTTCCGACGTCATACAATGAATAATACCGTACAAGCACGCATCAGAAACTAAACAGCCA
Organism: Magicicada septendecula; assembly: GCA_034769895.1. Lineage (NCBI taxonomy): Eukaryota > Metazoa > Arthropoda > Insecta > Hemiptera > Cicadidae > Magicicada > Magicicada septendecula. The sequence goes on from CM068368.1 coordinate 223,287,292, forward strand.
CGTTGGAAGACCACATCCAAGAATAAAAAACATTATCAAATGTTTATAATCTGAGGCAGAGAAATCTATTCAGAACACGATGTAACGATGGAGTGAAATTTTTAAGCTATGAAAAGGACGAAAAAGTATACTGAATTGGATAAACTAAAAAATATGAAAATGATTCTGAAGTTGGGATGTTTCTCAAGATCACGTCGTCCGTTCTACAAGTTGACTAATAAAAATAAATAAAAAATAACCTTCCTTTTTAATTTAGAGAGAGAGAGAGAGAGAGAGAGAGAGAGAGTGAGGGAGCGGCTATGCAAGTGTGTGTGTGTGTGTGTGTGTGTGTGTGTGTGTGTTTGTGTGTGTGCGTTTTATAAAAATTGTAACTTGGTAAACGTAGTTGGTAACAAAAAATACATTTAACGAATTATAAAAACATAAACACAATACAGGGTGGATGTACATACATCGTTGTTTGTGTGTTCGCAAGTGGGACGTACTCTCACGTATCAAAAATTAATTACGTGTCTTATCTACTTGAGTGTTCGCAAGTGAAACGAGTTGCAAGTGCCACTGTTCGTAAGTGGGAGCACACCATCGTCGGCCGGATACGAAAAGCAGATTAATTTACCTGGTTTCTTCGAGACAAAAGCATCAACATGAATCAAAAAATTTAACTTGCAACCATTATTTTAGTAAAACGTAGATGATTGTGGGTACCATAGCTTAGGCTTTTAGAGCATAGGCTTGTACATTTATCTAGGATTCACATTATGTAGCTGATGATAGAAGTTCAAATGCGAGTTCCTGGTCCCTAAAAACATGGGTATCTAAGCTGGGAGAGTGAACTCCAAGACAAAATACTGATCCTTCAAATGTGTGTGTGTCGGGTAGGTATAGGCCTACTAGTAGGCCTACTCTGGGCTCCTTAAAAAAGCTATTGCTAAAATAACAGTGATTTGTTCTAATTTTGTTTGCTACATAATAAGGTGACGCCGTATAACATTAATATTTGGGTTTGGCAAAGATTATCAGAATTGGCACATTCAACAATTAAAAGTTTGGTACGAATGAGCAGAAAATAATGGTATTTAAAAGGAACTATAAAGACATATCTTATGGTCATAAACAAACCGCAGAAGAAATTACTATTGTAATCAGTATAGTCATATTTGGACAGGTGTAGAAAAATATGGAGAAGCCTGTACAGGTGTGTCGGTGCTGATGGGAACACACATAAAAACGTTTGTATGAGATTAAACGTATGTATCCAAGATAAATACCGTTTTATCTACAACAGGTGGCTTCGAAATATGAATTTGGGGATTTCCCTTTTATTTAGGGGGAATTGTTATAAGGTAAATAAATTAAAGTTTCTTCTTTCACATAAGTGACCCAATAATTTTTCTGGTTTAGGCACATCGATTAAACTATTACAAAATGTGTCTAGTTCGATCTAATTTGACGTATAGGTTAGGATTTGATGGAGAAGTAAACAAAGTGCGAGGGGGGCAAGAAAAGGACAGTGAGGGATTGTGTGTAACACTGAAATTGTGACAAGAAAAAGAAGAAACTGTATGAGTGGCGATCGCGTGCATGCGCGCAAGCGCGTGTGTGTGTATGCGCGAGAGAGAGAGACTGACAGAGAGAAACAAGGGCAGAGATAAAGAAATCTGTCTCATTAATCAAATTCTACAAATAGTTTACTGTTATACGCAAAAACGTAAACTCGGGCACGCTACGTAGCGTAAATAAATGTTGCCTAATATCTGACGAATGTGAATTAAAACAGCAATTCGTATCATAAACATATGCAGTGTTTGTAAAACTATATAGCCTAAACACACACACACACACACACACACACAGATACTCACTCTCTCCCTTTGTCTGCATGTCAGCCTGTCAATCTCATTTCAACCTCCCCTGACACTTTCTTTTCGTTACCCTCTCTTGCTATCTACTAATTAGCTCCTAAGCTAGGCCTCGAATTAGGTGAATTATGTGCAATTTTAGAGACAATGAATAATTTTAATGTTTTTAGTGGAAAACAGTTTCTTTCTCCTAAATAAAACAAAAACTTGTGTTTAGGGATTATGCTCTTTACAGGCTACAGCTAGAGGTGCGAACACGCCAAATTCATATTTCGAATCTATGTGTTGTAAATGTGATAGTACTCCTTCTTGTACGTACTTCTAATCATATATATATATATATATATATATATATATATATTTTTTAGGTGTTTCTTTATCATCACCTACACCTGCATAAATATGAATGTAGGGGCTACTCATTACAGTATTCACTTCCCCTTCCTTTGTATTTTGATTTGACAGCATTACAGGATGTTTACACTACCTTGTAAGCACGTATGTTTCCCCTTATGTTTTGTCCAATATACAGTAGATTTGATAGAAATTTTAAGTGAAGAAGGAAACTGCTACTTGGTAAATTAATATGTATTGTGCTTTTAAAACGAAAAGAGAGATAGCTACCGTTTTTCTAATTCTATCAGTAGGATAGAAAACAGATATAATATAAAATGTATGAGACCCCATTAATATTAAGTATTTATCTCTAAATCACCGGTCGATTGTCTCAAAATAATGCGAAAAATTGCGAAAGAAACTACCGTGTAGTTATTTTCATCTCGCAAGGGTGTGTACGATGAACTATAGAAAAGAAACTTGTAGATTAATGTTTTTAAACAATGCCGTTTGGTTGCTAATCCCCGACCTTATAACTTTTTTATATACTTGCTTTTGTATAGAAAAGTCTTATGAAGTGAAAAGAAATTAGTAAAAGAGAATGGAAAATTCCAGGGTGAGGAAGAATATTTAACGTTACGAATTATAAAACGAAGGAAATATTACAGCTGCAATAAAGAGCAGGCAACGAATTAGATCAAGGGCTCAAGAGAGAAGTAACGCAACGGAAGGCTGATTGGAATTCCTCAACTTAAATGTGAAGGAGGTATTGTATAATATTAATACTACCTGTAACTCCCGCAGACCTTCCTTTGTCATAAACCGTCTCCTCACCATTCCCGATGGACCTCCTCCCAGAAACCCCCGCCAACGGAGAAATAGAAATAATTAAGTCTCTTCGTCATACTTACTACACCTGGCTTCCTTCTTGATCACTTAACATCTTAAATTTTCCTATCTACCTATCCGGTCTTTATCCCTCTCCTTTGTGCCTCCCCGCCTTACCTTGACGCCTCTCTGACACCTCCCTCCAGCTTTGGCGTCCTGCGTTACTCGACCTCGTCTTGGCTGTCGTTTGACTTATACTTTTATTATGGCTCTTCCATCACCCATTTGGCTCTGCACACTACGTAAACACACAAATACACATCCATACACTACACTCTATCCTGAATGCCTCCACCTACTTCGCCCCGGTCCGCGCTGCGCTGGCGTGCGACTCCTCTAAATCTCCAATCGGCGGAAGGGTGCTTGCCCCAGATCAGCCTGAGTCTTATCCTCTGAGACAAGTCTCAGACAACGCAAAAAAAGGTATAATATTATAGCCTACTGTCTACTATGACTGTGAGACGCGAATATGACAGCAGATATGCAAGAATGTAGGAGGCTACAGAAGAATAAAGGAACGGTCCAACTTCGGATATTATGGCTTAAGTAATCATATTAGAAAGGATTATTAAAATTTATTTTATACACCACACAATATATGTGATAATTTTAATTTTTTATTTATCTATAAATTTAGAAACGAATTAAGACCTGTATTAACATCAACCGTTGTGTATATAATTCTTTTCACTCAGACTTTTCACAAAGTTTAGTGATATATTAAAACCATGTGTAAGACAATCAATTTTTGTGAAACATATAATATACCCATTAAATAGTGTAGACTAGACAAGTATGATAGTAGCTTAATACAGTCTTTTTTCCGGGATGAAAGGGAAATTATAATATTGTGCGCTTAAGAATGAAACTTTTTTTGTTACTAGACCAACGTTTATGAAAATCTATTTGGCTTCATTTCTCAGATTGTAATAAAATTGGAATCAATTATAGCCTATATCAAATTAAAAATTTTTGCCAAAATTATTTGTTACTAACCAAGTTTACTTTATTTTCTTAACCGATGTTGCATATCAAATTCCGTTTATTAGACATCGATTTTTCAATATAAAATTGGTCTCTAGATTACTGATTTGCGTTAATGCATCCAAGAAAAACAGTAGTTTGATAAACCTTATTACTAAGTTTTAATGTTTGTTTACATACGGCGTTTTCAAGAAACTGTAACAGTGTTAGAATAAATAGGCCTACTTAAAAATTTGATTACATACCTGCACCTAGTTTCGTATACAGAAGCAGTGTAAAAAGTATTTTGTAAAGCTTTCTTACAAAATTATAACATAACTGAAGCCCAAATGATGTTTAAGATTTTGCACGTTAAGTCATATGAAGTTTACTTAAGAACCTGTTACGTTCAGACTTCCTGAGATACAGTTATTGAGAAGAACAAGAGTAACAGAAAGAGAGAGAGAGAGAGAGAGAGAGAGAGAGAGAGAGAGAGAGAGAGAGAGAGAGAGAGAGAGAGGTCAAAGTACATGATGTTTACTACAGTTGGCTACTTATAAGGAACATGAAAATAATTAAACTTAGAAAGTTAACGAAACATGAACCAAAAGCGAGGATTATGTGCAGCAGACTCAAGAGTTTTATTAACAGGATCCAAACAGTCTTTGGTGAAACGATTATTACGTTAAATAATTTATCCGCAATTAAGAAGTGGTACATTTTGAAGAAAGGAAAAAACCGAAGATGAGGAACTTATAAGTTGCTATTAAAATATGTAACTTACCTTTTGGATACCTAATTATTTTACAAGCAAGTTACGGAAACTATAAAAAAAAAAATTAATTCTTAATATATAAGCTTTCACGTATTATTTCAAAAAAATTAGATTACTGCTCACTGTGATATACGAAAAGCAAAAATATAATTAATATAACATTACAACACACTGCAGCTGTTACTTAAATTTGTTACAAAGGCTGTTACGTCCGGGATCGACATTGTTAAAACTATTGTATTCTGGGCTGCTAGGCCGTGGTTGATTGTTTATGTTCTTGCGCCTAAACGTTTAGACACGAGAATTTAAGCAATCGACCACGGCCGAACAGCTTGGAATATAACACATACAACAATGTTTATACATTTTTGGGTACTTTCCCAATATTCGTACCAACACTTCATTTTCGCTGTTTTGAATATGGGTTTCGCTGTTTTGAATATGGGATAGTATCTATATACCACGACGTAAAGAAGAAATGCACTAACTACAAATTATTATATTTCTTAATTTACAGTGCAATTACATCAATTTTCATTCATAAGTTAGATAATAATATTAATTCGTTTTTTCGTTTACCATTTAAAGAAATAAAAGCCATAGTTAGGAAATATATAGCGTTTCATGTGTAGGCCTATAGTCTATACAATGCGTAGCCTGTAACAAAATAACATTTAATATAAAGACTATAAACGTTTATTAACAAAACAGCAACAGACAATGTAAAGTGTAAAATACGGTTATTTCTGAATGCTAAATTAAAACAAAGGAAAAAAGTGTTAACAAATGAAAACAAGATTTGTTATTCGTTAGGCAGCCAATATTAGTTTATATTATACAGTAAAATCTCAAAAACTTCACTGGACGGAAAACGTAAAAAAGGGATATATGTATAGCAGCCCGCGTTACTTCTAGTTGGCTTTCTTACGTGGTTTTCATAAAAAGCGAGTATTGTTTTAAGGTCATGTTGATTCCCATGTGTATTTTCAGTTTGCATGTTAACCTAGCAATATGGAATATATCGTGTAACCTTAAGTTTATTCGTTTATTGTACTGTGGCTTAAAATACCTTTTGGTACTTTGCAAGAGCCGTCACATTTCAACAAGACGTAAATATATATGCCGCCTACATGATATTTCCTTTGTAAATTATTTATAACTTAATTAAATATTTGCCCATAATGTTTTGTTTAAGTACTGTTGAACGGAATTTATTGATACAAAATTAGCTCTCTTCCCTTCAACAGTTGTCTGATCTCATCTTCATTGTTGTTTTCATCTAACATCTGGTACGTAATTTTTCGTCGACTAGGTTTTCAATATATTATTCTTTTTTATTTGTTATAATATGTATTCATCTATTCCAAACTCACTTTTTCCGTAGTTATAAACTCTTCTGCTTCTGCAGGTTGTTATTTATATTATTGGTACTTGTAGAAATTTTTATGATTTTAATCAGAATGGTGAATAAATTTCCAACGGATGGGAGTCAACTTGAAACGTGTTGCTTCGGTACTACTGTATACCAATAACTGAATAACTATATTCTTACAAATGATATTCGGTATGAATGAGAATAATTAAAAATTCGTAATGCTCTCTCCCCCGTCTCTCTTCTCCCCCTCACTCTTTCTCTGTCAATTTTCCCCATCTACCTCACTAATAGGGACAAACCTCACTACTACCTTTAATTAAACATGACTACCTCACTATTAATTTCCTTTTATTTTCATTAAGTTAGCACGGCAGGTCCTTCTGCGACTGCACCCAAAGCGCGCCTCTTTAAGTGTTTGTTGAAATGTTACACTGCTACAAACAGATTACTCAAGTTTGAATGTGTAGTCTATACGAACACAATGAATGATTAAATAAACACGCACACCACACTACCTTGGACAGGCATATGTACATATGACTGTCATCTCACGTTTCTTATTTAATTTTTATTTTAACTTTTTAATACTTTTATATGTTTAATTATTATGTAATCTTTAAGGATAAATAGGAGAAATAACTCTTTTTAATTGGCTTCATTATATCAAAAAGTAATTCCTTGCTTGATTCGTGAAATATTTACAATTCATCTTTATTTACGTAGGTCTTGAATGTTGTGACACCGATCCTTTGAAGTATTCTCCGATCTTTATATGTACGGTATTCTTTTCCGGATGTCTCTCTTTGACTATGATCCCAGGCATTCAAAGTTTTGTGTTTGGACTCCTATGATTTTCTGGCCTAATATTATTATACATTTTTATGTGCAAGAAAGTGGCTGAAGTTTCCATTTATAAACTACCTGATCCCTCTCGAACAGTCAGTGATTACTATAGACCGGGGTGACACGAGTTTTGGAAAGACACTCTAGAGAGTATCGCTGTATCTCTTCTGTACCGTTTTGCTTCTTCCATTCACTTTATGCCCACTCTATTTTTGTTAGTCTACGACAAACAATCTTTGGTATTAGATTTCTAACGACCAAAAATACTTCCAAAGAATTTGATCTTCTTGCCTGTCCTTTCAAACGGAGCACTGTTTCTATTTTAACAGGACGCACAATACCCTACAGTTTAAGAATATATAGACGAAGAAGTGTATGTAGCTGCAGTGAGGCGAACGAACCCGACAGTATCATACCGAGGTTATCTAAACGAATACCGGAGAGATGCGACACGGAGATTTGCGGACACTAGGCCTTTTGCTACCTGAGAGAGGGATGACAAAATTCCAAAAGTATTTCTATACCGGAGGTTGGCGGACAGGCCGTATCTGAGGTGCGCCCGCTTGAATAGCAACAAACTTTCGTCAATTACTAAATTTTCAAATGGATTTAAGGCCTCTCTAAATTTTTTTCTTGTGTGTTCGACAATAAGCCGTATTTTTACAAGGCTATCTTGAGTAGGGGTAGAATTGTCACAAAAATGTAAAAGTCGCAGAATTAGTTTGAATCCGTCCCTAGACATAATTTGGGGAAATATCGGCGTCAGTAATAGCAAATCCTTTGCCCAATATTCGTCTATTTCTGATTTGTTTACTCTTGGCATCAGCAGTGAACACGCCAAGAAGAAATTAAATTCTGCAGGCTCTATATCTTTCCATCGGGACAATCGGGATATTAATGTCAATTTTGCGGTAACAAATTTGTAATAATTATTTAATTCTGTGCAAATGACAGAAATAAATTCTAAGGGGAAAAATATTTTAAAAAATCTAAGTGAGTTGCCGTGTCTTCGAAACTAATTCGTAATCCGCTAACTGCTTGATCAAAAGAGTGACGTTTTGTCGCAGGACTGTTGGCCGACCAATCGTAAATTCTTTTTCGCTTCTGAAGATTTCTTACCTCTTCTTCTTCTTCTTCTTCTTCTTCTTCTTCTTCTTCTTCTTCTTCTTCTTCATCATCATCTTCTCCTGCTGATGTTTCATTTTCTGATGAAGCTGCACGTGGTGTTGAACGATTATGAGAAGGCTCGGGAGCATCCATATCTTTGTCTGAGAAAATGTCTTCCTCGTCACTACTCTTCATCAATAATTCCATAACTTCCTTCTCGGATTCTGTGCCATTGTAAACACAATATTCACACCTACTGTTTGCTAAAGAGAATCACAAACAAGACTGAATAGATGTTCTACAGACAGAAAGTAATTATACCTTGCACCCAATGTTGAGAACAATAGCCGTGGTAAGGAATTTGAACAAAGAAAATGATTTTTCTTCATGTTTGAGGGTAGTACAATCAGAATCTGCCCTTATCTCGAACACGATGTTTTTCGCGATAACCATACTTCCATTCCTTACGAAACATGGAAGTAAAAAAGTTGCTAGCTGAAAAAATAATAGAAGAACCTAAACATTAAGATATTAACACCATTCGTCAATTTTGTCAACCCTCTGGGGGTCCGGTCTAGTTCATCCCTCCCGTAAATACGCCTCTGACCACGAGACGACATTGTTTACATTCTAACTGCATTAAAGTTTTGTTATTACAGTTTTCCAGTAAGCTACATTTTTCAGATTTACAGTAAATTATTATATTTACTGACAAGATGTACAAAATACTTTGTTTATTTATGGTCAACCATTCGTCGAGCAGGACGTAGTATGTGCCTACGCTTGGTCTGCATCTGCAATGTTTATTGGTTTTGTCAAGTTCGCAGTTATTATTTTCAGCCCAACGATCCATAAATCAATCGTAAATTTGCATCGTCGTAACAAAGGCTATTCAATTTTGGTTTATTACTGTGCTCTTTTTCTTATATACGCTCGCGGGCGTGCCGAAGAAGAGGACAGAGTTATACACGTTGCGAGAGAAGAGGATGCCGCACCGTTTCTGGTTTCGCACAGTACTGCCTCTGAAACGGGGAATTACACGACATTAACCTGTCCTAGCTCCTTACAAACCTGAATAATGTGTTAAACACTAACATTTGCATTTACAATTAATATATATGAATCGCTTATTTTTGAAGGGCCTCTTGTCACAAAATCCAAATTTACGGTAAACAAAGAAAAACTGTTTATTTCTTAAACATCTTTAAAAAAATGAAATTTAAATTTTTACTACGATTTTAGATATCCTCAGAACTCTCAATTTTTTTTTTTGAAATTTTGTCTTAACATTTGAACCTTTTTTTCACTTTTTGAAAGTCGCTGACATGAGGCATTTCATAAACAAAGGTGAAAAAAATTATAATACACTTGATTTTCTCAAAGTAAATTGTTAGTTTAAGTTAAAAAAGAACATGTTTTATTTACACTATTTTTTATTGAAACAAACTATATTTAAAATACATATACATATGTATATATATACATTTTTTTATCAGTCAAAATAGCAATACAATTTTTTTTGTCTCTAATTCTTACGTTTTCCGTTTTGGAAGTAAAACAAATCAGACTGTTACCATAACAAAAGTAAATATTTTAAATCAGTATGCCTAGGTTTATTATTTGAAAAATAAAAAATATAATAATATGTAACTACAAAGATAAAAGTAAACTTCTTGTGGTTCTTAAATTTTCTTTCAGTCCTTCTTTTTAGTCGGCCACTGTAATAACTCATTGTAAAACCAGCTATGTTCACTTGGTACGTAATGCAACACCTTTTTCAAGTCATTAATCTTTTCTTCGCGGATTGGCCTTTTTTCTTCGTATGCTCTTTCTATTTTCTTCGTAAACTGACCAAATCTGATTTGCAGGAAATAAGCTGGAACGTTTTCCTCTGGATTCCATCAATGAAGTCAGATGCTGAGACTTCTCTCCTTTTCGTGACTTTTCAAGGATAAATTCATGGTATACTGATACAGTAAGAAACTCCCTTTTTCCTTTCTTTTCTTTCTTCAGAAGCTGTAGTTTTTTTTTTTTTTTTTTTTTTTTGTAAAATTGGGGCCACCACTTTTGGAAATCCAAAATATCTTCTGTTTGAACAAGATCAACCATAAATTTCCCTTGTTTTGTTAAGGACAAAATCATAGATGCAACTTCTTTTACAGTGTAGTACCTGTCTTGTTTCCTCAATTTCCTTTTAACTAGACCAAAATCCCTGTCACAGGGTAAATAAGAATGGCCTCTGATTGGTAGCCTGTAGACTACTTTTTTAAATCTACCACTGTCAGTAAGAGACATTAAGAATCTTATCATAGCATGATTGTTGTTCTGCCCGGCACAGTTGTCACTGTACAGGTAGAGTTCATCAACAGTAGAGGGAACATTGTCATTGATGTATCTCAATAAAAAGGTGCATACTTCATTACTCCCCTTTTGTGCAACCCCCTCGTGATACAAATAGAAAGTTGCAGTCTCGTTCTTGGCATTATGTATGCCAAAAGGAAGAACGGACAGTTGTCTGAGATAGTACATCTCTTGAACAGGGATTGTTGGTAGCGAGATGTTTTGCATGTAGTCAAAACATAAAAGAGTGCATTTTCATGGGTGGTACAGTACACTTTAGTATTACGCAAACTGTTATAAAATTTATTACTCCTACTTTTATGGACAAGGAGCTGTGCAGCTGCTACTCTTTTTGCAGTATCATTGAGCTGTGGGTTTTTAAGTCTTACACTGAGCTGCTCACACTCACAGCTCGTATCTATTTGAGGTCTACCAAAACGATAATTGAAATGTTCCTTGTACATTTTATAATAATAACTGTATTTACAATCAGAATCAGTTACACTGTATTTTTCTTTGAACAAAGAATGCATCATTTTAATGTCAAGCTTTGCGTCTAAGTACTTGATTTCCTTGGAAGCATAGTGACTAGTCTTCACAGGAAATGAATTAATATGATCCTTAATCATGTCTGTAAAGTCCTTTGGAAAAGTCTTGCGATTGTTTTGCTGTCCCCTGAGATCTCTAGGGCTCTTACACATCAATAATAGCTCTTTTAGCATTCTCACTCTTTTTTCACCAATACCATGCAGACTTAAAAACGCTTTTTTACATACCTTAATTCTTGATTTTCCAACCATTACAAAAAAATTAAATGAACTTGCATGATCCACAGAGTGACTGGGCCTGGGTTGCATTTCAGCTTCCCCATTATCTTCTGTAGGCCTAAGCCTAGAGCGTTTGGTCTTCACAGGAAGTGCTTCTATTAAGGACTGAAAAAACTGATCTTGTTCGTCTTTGCTGTTAAAATCTCCACTTTTGTGTAGGATTTCAATTTGGTCATTTTCAGTTATTTTATTGAAACATTTCAGTCTGCACCTGAAAAAACCAAAAAAAAAGACTAAAATTAGCCTACGATATGAAAGCAGAAAATATTATTTTAAGTTACTAGTTTTGGAACAGCAAAAAAACGCAAGACTTTTCCTTTTAAGAATCAGACCAAATACGAATCTATTTCAAAGATAGAGAGCCCAGATATAAGTGATGTTATAAAAGCCTAATTATTAAACTCTTTATTACACCTTCAGACAGTAGACTCCTGTCAAACATTGACTATTTAAGTAGAGCATTAATCTACTTACGTGCAAAGCATTCCTGTTTTCCGGGCTTCCACAATGTTTCCTTTATAGTTAACATACTCATATCAATGAATTCTTCCTTTCTTTATTCGATTGACTTTGTAGCTCATAGGTCTACGAACACCTTTCTTACGCTTTTTACATACTTCTAAATCACCTTCATTAGCACTTTCACCCCCTCACTATCTGACATTGTTCACTTCACTAAGACAACAGAACACTTTTAAAAAAGTATTTCACATAAAACTAAATGAAACTTGCTTTGCACAATCACGGTGTAAATGTAAACATAACCTCAGTGCTGAGAATGCTCAGAAAACTGTGACAGAAAACAAATGTGACCAACACAACAGAACTAAACTAACAAAAAACAGCTGGTTCCCAGTGCAGCCACAACACTTTTAGTTTTGAAAAGCCTCTTGTCCGAGACTAGAGGCCTTTCTTAAATAAACGCATATTTCATATGGTCTAATGACAGTATTGGAGCAATGGGACAAGAGACCTTTCATATACAAACAATGTATGGAAGCATTAAGATTCCATTTTCACACAAAAGTGGATTTATTAAAAAATGTGACAAGAGGCCTTTCATAAATAAGCGATTCATATATATAATATTTCTGTATTAATATTATAAAAATTCTGTATAATATTTACCTTATTTCTTCCGTCGTGTGACTTCGTGTTGCGTTCGATTGAATATCTTTACGCGTTTCGAAACATGTTTTGTCTTCAGAATAAAAAAATCACTCAAAGTGAGGTCGTTAAGCATCAAAATTGCAAATATTAAAACAGTTCTACACATGTCCGCATTACAAGAGTGCGCACTCGAGTCTTTCGGTATTTTCCTGTTGCTTTCCTCTACTATTGGGGAGTCAAAACTGGAACCCTTGCGCTGCCAGCTCTTATCGCAATGTGGACTGTGTAAATACCCGCTTACGCTACGCAATTACTGTACGCAAACATTTTCCCATCTATATTTTTATCGTCAGTAATTAGGACCAACTGTCTGGGGAGGTGTGGTTTGTATTAGTTTACTTGCGAACAGATTTTAATACTAAACAAAATAAATGTATTTAATTATGGCAAGGAAAAAACAAAATCGTTTTAATTTTTTCCAAACCTAATGTCTAGTAATCCCAAAATTTGGTGGAACAGGGAAATGAAGAAACAGATCAACGATACATGGGATCTAGTCGGCGAAATAACTGACCTTTTTTCCTTTCGTTGTAAACAGAACGAAAACGTTATAGGCCTAACATACTGTTACGAGATTGCAGAACAATCTACGTGTTTCTCGGCTATTCCAGTGGAATCCGGCTGTAATGTGTATGTGCGTACACATTGCTGCTACTTTGAGATGGACAATTACGTGGCACGTGTCATGAATCCGCAACAAGACCATACCGATCCGCGCGTGCTGTGTTCAAAGCCGCAATCAATTACGTTCTAGTGTTTTGTAGTAGACGCCTATTAGCGAATATTCTGGAACCTTATCGGGTGTAAATACAAGTACTCAGGGACGCTCAGTTCAGTTTGAGTTGCGATTGAATCGAGTGCTGTTCGAAGTAATTGTAGCGAAGTGTTTTATAATTGTGCGGGACAATTGTAATACAATACAGTAATTGTCTTTTATATTAGTTGACATTTTTATTGCGTGTGAACAATTTTTAATTGATTTGTTGCAAGAGACTATCTTGTTGATTACAAACTGTATAATTGTGATAATTTAAGCTGGTGATTAGTGATTTAATTGGTGTCTTGTATTTTGTTTTCCACTGTACCATACGACGATCAGTAGACCGTCGTAACAATACGATGTTCAATATTCTACATTTAATTTTTAGACTGTACTTTTTTTACTTGTACTTACAATTACTTTCTATTTTTAGTAGGACCAAGAAAACGCTGATAATAGCACAAGCTGGACTGAGATAATAATATTAACACTTTAATTACCAACGAAACTAAAACGCGACATTTATGTTGCCAACACCTTAAGTTGACGCGACACCAGCAGTGATTACATGTTAACAGCTGATTTTTCATTTCCCTCCCCCGCTCAGAATTTCAAAGTAGACGTGCCCTTAGCTCTTAATACTACTATACGTAAATCGATAAATGGAGAAATTAAACATATGGTACTAGAAGAGCACGTGGTACCCCACGCGTCGAAGACGAAACATGATATAAATACACCTTGATTATTATTATTATTACGTATTATATAGTAGTATTAGATTTTTAAATGGGAGAAATTAACAAAGTGCGAGGGGGCAGATAAAGGACAGTGAGGGATTGTGTGTAACACTGAAATTGTTGACAAGAAAAAGAAGAAACTGTACGAGTTGGCGCGCGTGCATGCGTGTGTGTGTGCGCGACAGAGAGAGAGAGAGAGAGAGAGAGAGAGAGAGAGAGAGAGAGAGAGAGTGAGTGAGTGAGTGAGAGGACTGAAAGATAAAAACAAGGGCAGAGATAAAAAAATCTGTCCCATTAAATTCACGCCAACAACATTCTTAATGTCGTAATGACACAACAGTCTATGTTTACAAAAATTAGTACTGTTTTGACGACACAAATATACAGATCTAATGTGTGTTGGCAGGCTGACGCGTTCGTACTACTAATTCATTCGAAGGCTGTATTCACTCCTGTCTGTATTAAAATAATACAAATGTTGTTTTATAGTAATAATATAATAATAATAACAACTATCACGATTTGTAGGCTTAAGCATTCATAACATAAACAGTTTTCTAACGTTCCCTCCTCTCAAGACTTCTACGAACTTTTTTTAACCTATTGATTTTACTCCATTTTTAATAATTCACCAATCCCTTCAGTTTATAACTTACTGCTTACATGTCGGAGTGATGTGATAGTATGAAACTTTTATTGAGCAGAATTCAGTATGACGGATATTCGTGGCATACCTACGGAGATGTGAAAGTAACGTAGTTTTACTTCGATTGCAGCTTGGATTCACTAAATTCTGTTGCCTTCTGTACGAGCGGGTAAATTCTATGCAGGAATGGGAAAATTATTATGTAAAAAAAAGCAGTGATCATTAAAGACAGAGGCACTGAGTGTAGGAGATCAGACCGTTGTAGGTCAAGTAATAGTAAAACCTGGAAAAGCTTATCGTCCACTACTACATATTAAGTAGGTTTAATGAAAATTATGTAAATGGAACGGATGTAATTTCGAAACTGTTAATTTTCTTCAAGTGTGTACTAAAGTAAAGAATGTTACAATTTATAAGTTGGTAATTACACCAGGTAGGTTTAAACAGGTAATGCTAACAACCAGTAGCCTACTGATTCGAATGTGTGTGTGAAGAGGGCTTTTGAGTCGATAATAACACTATTACCTACTTGACACAGAAATTCCCGTGTCACCTGCATTTTGTATTATGCAAACGTTCGGAGGATGTAAATTTTTCAACAGCATTGTTGGAGTGCCAACCTTTAGAATGAACCGTTGTGGCGGAATGCAAGATTGATTTAAAGAATTCAAAAATTCTTGGAGATAGTACACTATATTTTCAATATTAAATACGGTGTTAATAGATTCTTCGGACTTTTTATTAACCCCAGAAAATTTTTCCAAACTTGTATCATTATTTTCCTTCACAGATTCGATTCTTTGGGAATAACCACTTGTAATTTTTATCAAGTAAACACTTGACGTTTTGCACAGAATTTAGCAATTAACACAGTGTTGTACTATTTACTATGTCCCAGTTTTTCGTCAATTTCTGTGAAGCTATCGTCATTAGGAACACTACCGTCACCGAGGTGCAGTAAGTTTGTAGAAAAATCACCATCTCCTCCTCCTCCTAAATGGGCTCTCATATTGCTTTGCAAATTTAGTCTGAATAGCATTCCACATCGCCGAGGACTTTAAACACACTGAGACAATATCAGCGCGGGTTCCTCTTGCAGTTACCGGTAATCTCTAGCGAGAATCCTCTGAAATATCAAATGTTACGCTACCCACTAATTTGTTACAATTTCTTAAGTCTTGGAGAGTTTGATTGACCGTTTCTATACAGTCCACAAATCGCCTTCGTTTTACCGTTCATGATTAGTTTCCGTTTTGATCGCTCTTTCTTTTGTCATGCCTCCTCTTCAATACGAATTGCTTTTTTAATAGGAGTCAGTGAGAATACTTGACTTTTTCTTCTTGGCGCATTTTTATTTTATTTTTGCAGTCGCTTTCGGATAAGGGCGAATTTATTCTGGTGTCAATTGTGATAAGGTATTAGCAGATGTCTCGTTTATTCC
Source organism: Magicicada septendecula (assembly GCA_034769895.1). NCBI lineage: Eukaryota > Metazoa > Arthropoda > Insecta > Hemiptera > Cicadidae > Magicicada > Magicicada septendecula. The sequence goes on from CM068368.1 coordinate 223,303,362, forward strand.
CGACGTGGGAGGTCCGGCTACTGTGGTCTCTTGACAATCTTTTGTTGGTTTTAATCTTCCTTCATAATTACTTTTGTCTCCTATCTCTCTGTCAATTACAGGTGAACACAGAAACTCTTCGATACTGAATATATTTTCATTTAATGGCCAAATTCCAGTTGAACTAAAACCTGCTGTCAGTTAGATGGTGTAGCTGCCTTTGAAAGAGTATCTTTTGCTAGCCCAGGTATGTCATGGTTTTACCTGGGTTTATTGTCATCCAGCTCTCAGCGGCTGCACCGAAACAGGCCATATAAACACTTGTCTAATGGCTGAAGTCAGATTGTAACGGGTATGAGGTATAAACTGTTTCATAAATAGTAAAAAAAGAGAGGCTGTAATTTATCTTGATGGATGTGCTACTCCAATACAACCTGCTGGTCCATAAATAATCAAAGTGATATCTACATAACACTCTGTGGATATAACGATAAGTGGTGGTTTCCAGCTGCCATCTATGAAAATACCACTGGTTTCACCCTTTTCCAAAGGGGTAACCCTGCTGACTTGTTTATTTCCCTTCAAACTGACAACTTTGTTAGGACAGTGCACTGTTGTTATGCTGCCTGGTTTCCTTCACATTCCAAATATTGTGACAATAAAAATGAAGGCGACTTATCACAGAATTCCAATATTGAAGAAAGTTTTATGTTATGTTTATTAAAACTAAATGCTATTGCAAAACTTGTTGCTTCAGCCTCTCTAAAAGACAACCTTGAATGTCGCTGCATGAAGCCAGTAAAACAATCTTTTACCGGCCCAGTTCACCAGAAAATCGACATTATTTGCAAACACGTATTCGGAGGCTAACATACGAATATTCTTAGGGTACAAACCATAATAACTAACAGAATAGTGCAGATCATAACACAGAAATCTGATTTTTCTTTTTGTTCTTTCCTAAATACAAGTTGTGGAAAATGCTGAGTCTTTGTAGGGTTTGTGAGCTACATCGCCCCAGAAAGTTTTTCACTTGTACGTTTGAACCAAATATGAAAAAAAGAAAACAGAACAAAATGTTTTACTTACATTGTACCAACATACCACTTTCCTTCTGGTGAAATTGAAGGTACACCTTTAATTTTAAAATTAGTGGCTGAAGTGTAGTGCTGCTGGCCACTCTACCTTTAGTGCGTGTGTCGAACACTCACTTTAGGCAACCTATTCTATCTCCTAAATTTCCTAGGCGGCATAAAAAGGAGCCATTATTACTATTATCATTTTAAAAATTTTAGTTTTTTAGGATTTAATAAACACGTAATCTTCATTATAGGATCACAAGTAACTGACACATAATTAATTCTGAGATCTGTTAGGTTATGAATTAATTTTCTTTTAAAAGTTATAGAGAAACATAACTTGCCCTCATGTTGCCACATTGCTTTTGTATTAGTATGATTCAATTGTACACTTACCATGGATCCAACAAAGTACATAGCTGTAAACACCCATAGCAAATTAGTGACAAAAAGGTTGCTTTACACGTTCTAAAATACAGAAGGGAACAGAGACTCATTTTACTGTACACTGCTATAATCAGACTGGAGGAGCATGTACTACAAGCTATAACAAAAACGTTATACTGTTGCAGAGGTGCTGCGACTAAGGGACACTTGAAGAAGTACAAAGTATCAACTTATGTCTCTCTGCTCTCCCCTATATGGTAATACTGTCTTATAACAACTGTTAAACAAATTAAATGTATTGTATACCTTTATATGTGTATTTATACACAATATATCATAAACGTTTTTTGTGGCAAAAATACCTTTATATGTGTATTTGTACACAATATATCATAAAAGTTTTTTGTGACAAAAATATCTGTCAAATTTTTGTATGTTGTAATGGTACATATAACACTACCAACACCAGCGTACCACAAATAAGTTGAAAGCCACTACAATTAAGAATACCTACAAGGTCAAGCATACGATCATGGATAAAAAAGGAAGTATCATAAGCCAAAACCAAGTGAATTAAAATGAAGAAGGAATTACCAGTAAATGTGCAACTAAAGAAGATAAAGCAAGACTAACGACGAGACGACATACATAATTACCCAATAGATCAAACAGTGAGAAGGAAACCCATTAAAGACAAAACCAAGAAGAAACCCATTAACCGTGAGAAGGAAACCAGTGAAAACAACGCCATGAAGAAACTTATTAAGAGGGAGGAAGGAATCGGTGAAGAGAAGAAGAAAATATCCAGATCAAACACAAAAAAGGGAGATAACATGAATTATAATGAACTAACATATGGCAATAAAAGAATTATTATAAAAGAAGAAAGAATAAATGGAATAAACAACATGATTTAAACCCCTAAGCTGTAAAACAAATTGACACTGACCAAAACTTATTAAGTGAATACCTTCCTTGACAATATAATACAAACAATAATCAATAAGAATGAATTATTGAACATAAAAAGTAACAAAGAGAATGAATAATAATAAGTTCTTAGCTAAATTATGTGTAGACATGAAAAGAGGGCTATGTCCAAAACACCAATGACCAATTGTAAAGTGGAATTGATATTAGAAATAACCACTAATTACCAATAGTAAAGACTGTAAAAGATAAACAAAATGTAATCTAATAATAACCAATAGATATACCAGTACTACATAAAGTCAAATAAATCAAATGTAATACAGAAACACAAAACCGACAATAATCCATTGTTGTATATTATAACTATATGCTTGCCATAGAATGGATGCATGATGAACAAAATTATCTTGTAAACTTATCATAAAAGAGTAGGAGCTAAACCAACAACATTGAATGAGGCAGAATACTATTCGAATAAGTAAATTCAAGGATTATAGCCACCCAAATACTAATAATAACAATAATAATAAATAAACCATGTTGACAGCTAGATGCAAGTAATCTTGGTTACTTTAAACCAAAGCAATTTTCAGTATAAATGCAGAATGAACTACTGCACAATAATAACAGTGCTATCAAAACAATGATAAGAGATATTCAAGCAATAATGAGAATATTTTGATAGGATTACAACCCATATAAAAAGGTAACTTCCTAAAGTATAGTAAACTCACTTAACAAACTATAGTTAAGGTAATAAAACCACAAGATGAAGAAAAAGGACACTATCAGAAGTGACAATGACCAATGCAGTATGCATAGGCCATAATAAAATGTTATTAACTATTAATGTTAGTATAATAGTAAGTATCATGTACATGTTGTGTTTATGTTAGTGTCTATACAGGAAAGTACAGAGCAACTCACCGCAGCTAATAATAGAAGAGTCAACGCAACTTCTTCAGAATCGAACTCATGAAATGGAACAAAAAACATTCTAAACTATTTAAACAAAATTAATAAACGACGTCAAAGAGTAAGTAAACCGATTTATTCATATCGGATTCAATAATAGATTGAATTGGGTAGAATAAATCAATAACCCAAAAATTAATAATAAAAACCAAAACGTTAAGAATAATAATAAAACAGACAATCTCGTCGTGCTAAAATGTTCATACACACTTTATAAGAGAAAATTACTTAAAACTTCGAATCTAACAAGAAAAATATTGTGTCGAGTATTCATAATACAAACCCTTAGATATCAAATATGAAATGAAAATATAAGAACCAAGTAAAATGTATATTCTATAGCCGGCAGAATAAGGGAAGGACAAATAAAATAGAGGCAGGATATCAAGAGAATGGAAAACATGGGACTACCTAAACAAGTAATAAGATACAGACCTCAGGGAAGACGAGATATAGGTAGGGCAAGGAAAAGAGATGCCTTCAGTGAAGGCAAAACAGGCTGTAATCCTATACCTTGACATGGAGAAGATTCATAATACTTAATAGCACACTTAAGAACAAAATATTGGTATGGAGAATCATACACGACTTCCATGTTCTAAGATTTATATTTAAAATCATTTTCGAAATGAAATATTTCCATTGAAACTACTTCTTTCTACTTACTGCTTCAGCCACTTACTGTGGGCACTAACGTATACCACCTCACGTTATCGCACTTGATTTTCACTGATGATGGAAGTCGATGGCACTGGCGAAACGTCTGGTTTTGCAGAAAACATTGGTCTACGGCCAAACAGGCCGGGAAGGAATTTTAAAAACAAACTGCTTCTTTGTTGTCAATAACGTAGTACATATATACAAAAAATTATCAGGTAATCTATTACGTTACAACAAAAAAATGTTTCTGGTAAACTACCCTTTCCCCGTAACCGATCTTCACCAAAATCAATAGGCCTTGAGTCCTCTATAACTCGGGCACATATGTAAAAAAATATCTGATTCTGTTTGAATTTACGGCAGTTATCGTTCGTCATGAAAAAATTTGCAACAACATAAAATATTGCAGGTAAACTACCCCTTTATCTTAACCGATCTTCACAAAAAACATTAGGTCTTGAATACTCTACAATTCAGGGCTGTATGCAAAAAATTATTTGATTCTGTTTGAATTTGCGGCTCTTATCGTTTGCCATAAAAAATCTAGACAGGCACACAGACACTTTTCGAAAAATTACTTTTTTCATGTTTTGAGGGTAGTACAATCAGAATCTGCAAAAATCTCTAACACGATTTTTTTTGCCATCACCATACTTCCATTTCCTTATGGAACATGAAAGTAAAATCAAAGTAAAATTCTGATGGCAACAAAAATCAAATATTCTATCAAAAATTGGGGATATACATTTTTGGTAGGTATTTGGTAGGCCTACTTGCATTGCACAAGGAATGTGTTATTTTCAATAGGTTAGTGATAAAAAATGACTTACAAGTACATTGATTTTTATTACAAAATTTATACAAAACAGTTTCAATTCTAAGGTATCAATAAATTAATAAATATTAAGGATAATGAACAAATTATTTCTTCAGAGAAGATACATAAAAACATTGCAAAAATAATACATATCAGACAAATATTATTACAACAAAAATACCACACAGACATTTGGGTTTTGTTACTTTATCAGTAACTATAAGATTACATTAATAAAGTACATAGAATATTTATTTACAAGAACATAATTACAAAAAGTGAAAACACCTTTGATGAAATAAACATTTTATTTATTACATCAAACATAAATAAACTCAGATGACAATATAAATGAACTAAATATAGGTTTTTCTGCGAGGGAGTGTAGGATTGATTAGTGGTTCAATTAGTTCAAATTATTAAAAAAAAAATAGCATAAACTATAAATAGAAAAACTAGACTGGTATGTTTACAACAAAATGAAAACTTCAAGTTACATTTAAGAGATATTCCGTGTCAAATCAACAAGTGCTACAACCTGACCCTCTTAGATTTATTTGAAATTAAGAATGCATGTAGTATTCATAAATAGTAACACAAATCAATTTTTTCACATTTTTCTGACGAAAGGTTACTGAGTAATGGGTGCTCAAAAATGAAAAATAATAAAATTTTTGACTTGCGCAACAATATTGATTTGTTCACAACTTGTGTTCTAATTAAGCTAGAACAATGACATCGAGTTCATTTGAAAGCTCTTTTAAAGGGCTTTCATATGATATAAAACATAATTAGTTGAAAATATATATATTTTTTATAAACACATCATTATTGCATGTACTGAATTTTGAAAAACTGTATTTTTAAAATTCTCAAAAAAATATATGTGAAAGATACTGTTTTCCTCTACATATTCGGAAAGTTTCAACTTGGGATGAACATGGGATCACTATCAAAAGTAATTTTATGTTTATCACGATTCTGTAAAACGTCGTTCAGATCGGTGAATTATTATTATTTTTATTTTGCTACCCGTGACAATTTTTCAGAATCATAGTTGGATTTATTACTTGGCCTACAAAATTGTACTTTTCTTTCATACAAATAACTGTTTTAAAGCTTAGCACTAGCTAAATTAATAGCTCAAAATTAATAAATTGACCTACATATCTAAAATATATATCTTAATACAGTGATCCAGGTTTTCCGTGTACAAGCAAAAAAATCTCATTTTAAAGACTATATACAAAATGGTTGGTTGGTGTGACTATCTCCCATCTGTTTAGTATTTTGTCATCGGATAATATTCAGTCAGCTGTTCTCAACTGTTGTTGAAAATGACCTGTACATTTTCTTTTGGTGTGACATAGCCTATAAAGTGAAAAAAATGTGATTAATTCTGAAATGTTGTGTTTTGAAATTAGCTTAAAGGTACTTTTGTACAATTCTCACAACAGTGTATAAGTTTATATGCCTACAACCAGTTAATATTGTAACAAGACATATGAGCCCAAATATTTCAGTAACCCAAAATATTAACACATGTCAATAATTGAGTGAAAGAGACAAACCAAGTGTTTCTTCTAAAAGGCCAAGCATGAAACTACATGAGCTACTCATCACCAAGGATAAACTCACAACAATAAGAGTTAATAAAACTAATGGTAACTAACAAGTGAAATAACATTATAAGAAAAAGAAGATGCACCGAACAATGATTGTACCACAGGAACAACAACCCAATAGTTTTCGGTCAGTAAGGAACCAATGAAGACAAGGAAGAAACATACTACGAGAAAGACACCTAACAACCATGGCATAAAATATAGATTCCAAGAGCCAGTCAACTATAGAACATCTTACCCGTATATGCAATGACTGAACAACTTACAGATTGAAGAGATGGACAAGAACTGACTAACTGAGATGACCAGTATACAACAGATAATATTATAAATGTATAGGACAAGATATGTTATAAAAGAATGAAAGTAACTATACTGTTAACTGAATAGAAGCTGTGAATAAAAGCATAGTAACATGTTATGCATAGCACCCATGTAACATAAAGAAGTATTAAAATTGTCTCATAATAATAACAAATATTACTCAAATAGTCAAACAATCATGTAAGATAAGAAAAGGCAATAACTAAAGAGTTATTAGTTATCATTAATAAAACCAAACTTGAGAAAATAAGGTTAAAAGAATGTAAATTTGTATCAACCTAACATACACATTGTTGGTACAAATTTCACCTAAATCCACATCTAACAGTAGGAAAAGCCTACCTAAACCAAAATGTTTTGTGCCTTAAACCAAGAAGAAATGATAAGCTTTCTACAGGTACCAATATAAGATACCCAAAATGGATTTTAAATAAGAATTTAAGTAAATAAAGTGAACCAAAACCGACCAAAAGGGGATTCACTAAGTAAAACGTGAACAAAACCACTTTATAATACCAAATAGAAGTAAAAGGTTAATGTCTATACCAGAAGTAAGGTGTAATGCCACTATTGTAATAGTATAAGAATATTATAAGAAAGGACATAATGTATTATAATCGTAATTAAGAACACCTGTCATGTGACACCAGGTGTAAGTAATGTTAGTCAATGATATACACTAAGGGACAGACCAGTGTACAAAAAACACTAAACCAATTATAAAGAGACTACTATGATTAAACTATTGTAACTAAATAATAGTAGAAAGAGATAAAAGAATACCAAATAAGAATGGAAATAAGTGTACACCTCATAGTGCAAAATAGAGGTCAGAGAGAGATAACTATATAAGAATACAGCAGTTCTATAAAGAGAAATTTACCTCCAAACTTATAAATTTTGCACAATCATCTGGCGATATAAGAGCTTCTACAACAGTGGACTCTGTAACAAAGAAAGAATTTTAGCTAACAGAGAAAAATAATTATCATTGCCAGTATCAACAAAAGTGCAAATTACTAAATGAAATAATTGCAATTTTATGGGAAATAATGTTATTAAACTAATTATGTACTTTATTAAGAACTTTTGTTTTCCAGCAGCTTCCAAAACTCTTTATATAAAAAATAATATAAACAAACTTATTTAGATCTTCTAACAATACTTATCTTAAAATTATCATATGATTATACTTTCCAAAGGAAGCCCCTGATTTGAAAGCATTGACACCCCTATAATACTGCTAATTAAAAATGATTCCAACTACTATGTTACTAAATTTTCTCATTTAAAATGTAAATGGGACTGTTAATAACTTTATATTGTTGTCATTAACAAGACAAAACAATCATTAATGGCTATTTTATCACAAACTTCAAAATCTCCTATAAAGCTTGCTCAATGAAATAGGACATTCCTGATGCAGAAAATTAACTTTGCCATAACACAAATTAAATAGGCTAACACCCAAACAAAAAAAAGCTTTGAAAACAAAACATTAATGAAATATGGTATGAATTAATTGTGCTACATTCAAAGCTGATTTTCTTAATTGATTTAAAGTACCTATACAAGTCTAGTTTGTCAAGTAAACCTAACACTACATATGAAACAAACATTAAATCAAATATGCTAATGTTACAAAATTCACAAACAGAAAAAAAAATTTTAAATTATCTATAGGCTAAATTGCTTTGATTATATTACCTTCTCCACTTCATATGTTTTCCACATCAATATCATCTGATGTCGATACTACCGATGGAATAATATAATCCTGATTATAACGGTATTATAACTAGCAAATACATTACGGATAATTCATCCATACTCTGTATCATTTAAATCTACTATTAAGTATAACACACCCCATAAAATATTTTAGAATATTAAGATACCAATTTTTTAAAATTTCATGTGATATTAGTTGAGTATCATTTAGGAGGTTAAACAATATAAATACAATTCTACACATTAAGTTACAGATTATAAATACAGATAATAAGAAATTAAATAAAAATAACACTATAGGCCTACATCAATTATCGGGTTTAAGAACCTGCTGCTGTAAGCAGTGATAATTTTAGTTTAGTGAGCTTTAATCAGACTTGCATGCAATAATAAATTTTACATAAGATAAAAGAACGATGCTTTCTTTAGTCACCAGCAAAACCTTTTCTGTCTGCAAGTTAATATTATAAAATTTAAAAACAGCACAATTTTATTAAAAAATTTAATCGAGATTAAAATGCATGTTTAAGTCAAAAATTAAAGAAGTCACAGGTCAAATTCTCTTTTCAATTTTTCTTTTACCTGACAAATGTTAGCCCTTAATTTTTAAAGCAGAGCTGTGTTAAAACAAAATTTTTATGACAAATATATTACAATTTAATGGACTCAATGGTATGAAAGTAACTATGTGTACAAACAATTACAACAGTTTGCTTCAGTGAGGATATAGTACACATAGGCCTATATTATAAATTTTGTTATATTAGGTCTTAAAATTAACCTTAACTTTCTACCGTTAAGTCATATCTTATCAAGTAATTACGTTTCTCTAAAAAATGCTGAAACTGAAAGTATATTTAGAGTAATATAGCTGGACTGAAGAATTAAATAAAATATGTAACTAGTTAAATACGAGCAGAGTTCAAATTAAATATATTATGGTAAGGCCTATCATCTTGTGTTAGGTAGGACGACATTTTACGAATAAAATGACTTACAAATTGGATACATTACACAAATATAGGTAGGCTAGAGTAGTAATTGTCAGACTTACAGGAGTATCTATAATAAAGAAAATTATTTAATTATGAAGATTCTCATCAATGCTGATATTGCGCTGATATATTTTTATTATATTCTTCTATGTTATATAAACACGAGAAAAATAATTTTAAACGGCGGTCGAACCTATTTACGGAGACAAAAAATTAAATTTGTACTCCCATAAGAACGCATGGTGTTAGCCTAGGTATATTTTATTAATTAAATTAGAATGCTAATTTCCTCCATTATTAAATTTTGGACAGAACACAGTGATATTATGTATAGTTGGGTCTATAACAGGTAGTGTTACAGACCCAAAGTAATCTAGACATTCATACATAACCTAACACAGCTAATTTCCTACAAACAACGGACAACATACACTAAATAAATGATCATCTTACCTTTCATTATTATTCCTAGCGCCTCCAACATGTTTTTACTTCGACTTGCAATCGCAAACACTTCATACGAACAACAAAATTCTGTCCCACACACCTTAACAAACGAAAACAAATTACCGCACAGCGTCGACTAAACAGAATAAATATGGCCGGTCGCAATATTTCGTTATACCAACTAAACAGAATAAAAACACACTTCCCTCTGTAGTGTCCGTCTTTTGTACACATGTTAAAAATTTTATAGAATAATTATTACGAATGCCAATATGGCCGACTAACTACCCATATTTCATTATATACATTTGTATATTTCGATCTAGTTCTGATGCATCAGCGTACCGCAAAAATACGCTGTATAAAATTTTGTATAAGTTTTTCGTACGCTGACACAACATAACTTGGTCAAGGTAACTTCATCACCTAAAAATGTACTTATAAAAGTTCGTCAAATTTGTTTTAGATACCCTGGGTAAAAATTGGGGTGTGATGAAGAAATTATGCGGCGCTAAGTGTGTGTGTGTATATATATATATATATATATATATTGTAATATATCTATGATTGAGTGGGTATAAATAAAATAAATAAAAGGTTGATGTATGTAGATTGTGCTCTCCTGTAAGTCCCACTGGTTGTGCTAGCTGATTTTGTAATAAAACGATATTGCAAAATATAGCTTAATTTATAATATGTGTAGTACGTAGCTAATATCTTCTTGTTTTCTAATCTCTCACTGTTGATCTTCGCTTTGTAATACAACCATACTATAATCGTAATTGTAATGGTGTTCTGGTATAGTATTACAAAGAATAATTTTTATGGTGCGTATGTGTAGTAGTGACGTTCCGCTCTGGGAAACGTCGATTTGGTAATGTTCCTGGATTATGTGGTTATCAAATATTCTAGGTGTCTGTTGCTGTTGCAGCAATTTAAAATGTGATATCAATTTAAAATTTATATTTATAATAAAAAATAAATTCTGGAAAAATGTTTTCAATGTTTATATTCTTCAAATTTAGAAATAAATTGAGGTTGTTGATTGTAATTATAAGTATGATGGTATAGTGTGTATTCTAGTAATAATCTTCCCTTTTGTAAATCTGTTAAAAAGACAATCCAGTTAACTTCAAATTAGGCGCAAACGGCTCTCTTCTTCTTACTCTTGAAAGGTTGTAGTTCGCATATACCGCCTTTAAAGGTTATTCAGTTTTCTTGAAGAATTAACTATTATGTCCTTTTATAAGAGGAATGAACTTCAAATTACTAGATAACAATCGTTTATTAAACAGAATAATAAATTTTGGTTGATAAAAATATTGATGTTACAATGCCGTATCGACTCGTTCAGGGCCGGTCGATATATGAATTTTACATTGGTATTATAAAAATAGTAGGTTCTTTGAACGGTTAATTATATAAAAAGCCAGAGAAGGTCAGGGTCAGAAAGTATAACACTTACAATTCTAAAAATGTATTAAAATTAAACAATATAATGGTAATTATTAATAATAAAAGTTTATATATAATTTTTATTCACCCCAGTTCAGCAAACAGTTGTCTAGTTGAGATGACGAGATTGGGTCAAAATGGCCGCCTGGCGCATGCGCGGAGTTCACCTTCTAACACTGACAGAGTAATTATGGAATAAATATGTCCCTTCTGCGGTTAAATCTTCTTCGCAATCGTATATTATCTTCTGGTGTATAGTTTAATGTCACTGTAGTAAGATGGACTAATTCACTTGGTGTTAAAATGTTGTTAATTAAGTATATCAATTGGTGTTTATGTGTGTCCGTTTAACCTCGAATATTCACTTGGTATTTGGTGTGATTCCAGTGTTATTTCATTTATATAGTTATATGTGGTTCTGTTTATTGGTGTTATGTAGTTCGTAGAGCAACTTCACCACTTCACAATGATTAGAATAGTTAAAAATTTAATTTTTACACAAAACTGATTCCGAACTCTTGTTATACGTAACCGCCATTAAGGTTGGTTTTATCAAATATTCACGTCAAGTGCACTCTTCAATGTATAATAATGAACTGTCTGTATTTCCTTCATCTCATGAAAATCTTAGCCTATATAATATAGTTCAGACATTGTTAAAAATTGCCATAACTTCCGACACGTTTTAAAATAGTACACTATGTTCATAAAATAAATTCGTTATTAGTTAACTGTTTGCAATATAAAATACATATTCGTTTTCACTATTCTATTCTACTTATTTTGATAGTAATTAAGTTAGTATTACAAAGTTTTATCAGAAAATCATATTTCTTATAATTTTTTGGGAGGTAGGCCTAAAATTATACTTCCCTGTCTTCTATGTAAATAATAGCCATTTTAACTAATATAATTATTATTCTATGAAATCTGAAATTTGTATAATTATCAATTCTCACTTATTTTATTGCAATTTAGTATACTAATGATGGTTTTTTCACATAATTCAGTTGTATATGATTCCCCTTCTGATAAAGTTAGTGAACCTATTTCAGTTTCAAATGGTATTTCATTAGACAATCAAATAATTTTACTCATATAATGACCATATCTTTAGAAAGCCTTATTTACATAGTATTTAATATGTTGGGTGTATCTTGCCTAAATATTGTCAGTTTGCCTGGTTTATAAGATTAGGTTTATTAATTATTCTGCATTTTAACTTTATTATATTGCCTAGATTTGAATTGTGGCCATTTGCAGAATGTTTTACTAATGTAATTATTTTATTTCCTTCTCTGACTTCTGACTCTGATATATTTGATTAAAAATTAGTTCTCTGATCTGGCATAACAGTAATTACAGATTATACAATTAAAATATAACACCCAGATATATAAAACTGGTGTTCTTAATAACATTGTTTTGGTATATCACCTAATAACATAATAAAAAGTATTTCTACAACATTGGAATGATATCTAATTTTAGATAATGCATTCCTAAATTAACATGAACAATAAAATAACAATTATAATACTAATATCTCTTATGGCTAACCCTTACTTATCTAAATGCTATATTTAATTGGAACCCCACATTTGGATCCATATATAATTGTTAATACCTTCTACTACTTCATCATAAACAGTTAGTTCTGTAATTCCCCATTTTATAAGATTTATGCCTCCTCTTAAAGTATAACCCTGGCTATCTAAGTTATATTCCATTCTATGGAATGTTCATACAGTTTTAGTAGCTTTTTATTAGTAAAATTACTACTTCATTATCAAAGTAGACACTGTTCACAAAACTTAAAGTTTGTTACTATGTACTGCAACTCATGTACCCTTTTAAAGTTTATTATTTATAATTTGATCACTTACACTTTTCCATGGTGAATTATTACTATATTTACTAGTCTTTCTCTAGTTTTTAATATGAAATATTCAACCATGGGGGAACTGTGAAGATTTGTTCATACACATTACACAATAACTTTTTGAATGCACTAATATTTACTACTGCTAACACTTTTAGTTTTTTGTCAGTTTTACAGTGATATGGTTTTTTAGGGTGTTATACTTTCTCTTTGGGCATTTATTGATTTTGGGGTTTTTTGGGGGTTCTTTCCCTATGGGGTTTTTGTTTTATATGGGTCGTCTTAATTATTCTTCTTTCTTCTTGAGTTTGGTTCTTCTTTATTCTTCCTTCTTCTGTAGATTTAGTTTTGATTATTCTTCTTTCTTCTTTGAGTTTTAATTGTTCTTCCTTCTTCTTTAGCTTTGATTGTTCTTCCTTCTTCTGTCTTCAGTAGCTTTGATTGTTCTTCTTTCTTCATTCTTCAGTAATAGTAGTTTTAATTAGTTCTTCTTTCTTCTGTCTTCAGTAGTTTTGATTGTTCTTCTTTCTTCATTCTTCAGTAATAGTAGTTTTAATTAGTTCTTCTTTCTTCTGTCTTCTGTATCTTTGATTGTTCTTCTTTCTTCTCTAGTTTTAATTATTCTTTTTTCTTCATTCTTCAGTAATAGTAGTTTTAATTAGTTCTTCTTTCTTCTGTCTTCTGTATCTTTGATTGTTCTTCTTTCTTCAGTAATAGTAGTTTTAATTATTCTTCTTTCTTCTGTCTTCTGTATCTTTGATTGTTCTTCTTTCTTCATTCTTCAGTAGTAGTAGTTTTAATTAGTCTTCTTTCTTCTGTCTTCTGTATCTTTGATTGTTCTTCTTTCTTCATTCTTCAGTAATAGTAGTTTTAATTAGTTCTTCTTTCTTCTGTCTTCTGTATCTTTGATTGTTCTTCTTTCTTCAGTAATAGTAGTTTTGATTATTCTTCTTTCTTCTTTAGTTCTAATTATTCTTCTTTCTTCTGTCTTCAGTATCTTTGATTGTTCTTCTTTCTTCATTCTTCAGTAATAGTAGTTTTAATTAGTTCTTCTTTCTTCTGTCTTCTGTATCTTTGATTGTTCTTCTTTCTTCAGTAATAGTAGTTTTAATTATTCTTCTTTCTTCTTTAGTTCTAATTATTCTTCTTTCTTCTGTCTTCAGTATCTTTGATTGTTCTTCTTTCTTCATTCTTCAGTAATAGTAGTTTTAATTATTCTTCTTTCTTATGTCTTCTGTATCTTTGATTGTTCTTCTTTCTTCATTCTTCAGTAGTAGTAGTTTTAATTAGTTCTTCTTTCTTCTGTCTTCTGTATCTTTGATTGTTCTTCTTTCTTCAGTAATAGTAGTTTTAATTATTCTTCTTTCTTTTTTAGTTCTAATTATTCTTCTTTCTTCTGTCTTCAGTATCTTTGATTGTTCTTCTTTCTTCATTCTTCAGTAATAGTAGTTTTAATTATTCTTCTTTCTTTTTTAGTTCTAATTATTCTTCTTTCTTCTGTCTTCGGTAGTAGTAGTTTTAATTATTCTTCCTTCTTCTGTCTTCTGTATCTTTGATTGTTCTTCTTTCTTCATTAATAGTAGTTTTAATTATTCTTCTTTCTTCAGTAGCTTTGTTTTTTCTGGTCTGGTTTCTTTGACGGGGTATATTAATTGCCTGCTTCTATCTTACCTGGGTAATTTTGTTATTATCATTTTTAGTCTTCTGGGTTTTTAAATTGTTATTATATTATATTATTTGCAGAATTTTTCTTTATTTAACCTTTCTTGTGAATATATTTAGTAAATAGTGCATTTTAAACGATTCTCATTTAGATACTCCATATATTAGAGCTTTATTAATGATCATTGAGTAATGAATTTGTGTGGATTATCTGTCACGCTACAATATATATATATATATATATATATATATATATATAGTAATACAACCGAAGTCGTATGCGTTTAAATACAACACGTTGATTGCGTCACTATGTAACCAGACGAGTGTATTTTCGCTATGACCTTCGTCTTTATTGGGTTATTTTATATTTTAAATTTTATTTTTATTTTTGTTTATTTCATTTTTGATTAGGGCTCGGGTTAAAAATTTATAACCATCCACATTTAATTATTTTTTACTCTCCTCTTAATCAATCGTGTAGTAGAATTTAATTTGAAGAAATATTTTGCCTTAGCTGATTCGATTTGACAATCGATTCGTAATATAAGAATTACCTACTTCTTCGTTTCGCCCAGCTGATGTTATTCTTCGCAAGTGTTCCTTCTTCTATACCTGAAATTCTTCTAACTTACTTATTTTTATAAATAAAACGCAATTAATTGATAATTAATCTCATTTAATGCAAATTGAGCAATTAATCGACTCTCGGGGCGATATTGTGATTCCCGGCTCGACTCCTCAATCTCAAGTCGGTTGCAAACAAATGTAATTTAAATAAAATTAATATAATTGATTCGGGTTCTTTGAACTGTTACTAAAAAGTCAGAAAGGAAATTTTTCTAAAAAGTACAATACTTACAAATAAATTCTTAGGTATTAATACATAAATATTTGATATTTTTGTTAGGAGATATACAACATTAATTATACTTTTTTATTTGACCAAAGCTCAAAGATGGCGTCAGTCTGTCTTCATTGGAACCTGGATCAGTTTGAGAAAATGGCGGCCATGTCACCTCAAATTTTATGTTAATAGTTTTTGTCACTTTCCCTTAAATAAATGATTCTTAACTTGAGTGTCCACAGTTATAATAATGTTGTAGCATAACAGAATTATCACCTTAAAATTTAACTTAATACAACATTAAAAAAGAAGAAACTATCGATAGTGAGTGAGAAAAATAAATGGTTAAAAATGAATTAAAGAAGCTGATCATTATAGTCGATAAAATATTAATAAAAATAAACTCAATAACAAAGAAAACTCTTGGTCCATATAAAAGAAACCATCTATATAAAACCCCAGTACAACATCAATATACCCAGTAGGTTGAGGAGCAGTAAATGAGAAGATAAATGGAAAAAATAAATGAAGTGAGATGAGGAGCAATAATGAAAAGGTAATAAGGGGCAAATTATTAAATTAAGAAGCAGAAAACCCCAAAATACAAAACCGTTAATATACTCATAAGGAGCATAAATGAAAAAGAATAACCAAGTAAGATTCATTGAATTAATGACATAAGGACATGAAAAACAAAGATAAGGAAATACTAATAGAATAAGAAAGAAGATACAAACTATGTCAAGTTTCACACAAGGAATATAGAAACAAGAAAGGCTATTCCCAAAATATTATGAAGAGAATATACCAATTAAACATAGTTAAACCAATGATAAATGTCAGACCCAGTAACTCAAGTTACAGGATACATTCGAGAGAATTATGGAACGTACTGAGAGAGGAGAGAGAGGTTATTCGTCGCAGCTAAGAAACAAATTCATGCCGTACAAACAGGTGAGTTACGCAATGACGTCAGATGAGCTCACAGTCGCTATGTTACAATGGGACGTTAACACAATGGGGGTGCGAGACGGAAATAACTGTACATGTCGGCTAATATACGACAACGGCGACTAAACGTCAAAATACAATGAATTTCCTGTTGACGGACCCAATGCAATTGTTATAATAGTGAGGGGTGGAAATCAAACGACACCGCACTCAATGCTCTATAGAAATGAATAATTATTTTTAAATGAAAAATATTACTGTTCATTATTATTAATAAGAAAAGGAGTTAATTAATAAGAATAATATGTGTAAAAAGATTAAAGAATTAATAATAGAAAGAATGTTATGTTGTAAGAAATGGTAAGCAATGTTATTATTGATGTGTTATTAATATGAAGAAATACACCTGGTATAATATACAACCTGCATGAATTACTGTATATCGAATTTACATATAAATTCGTTGTATAAGTTTGTATCCCTTGAACGTGAGGCCTGACATGCCCACATGTATATGTATGTATATGTAACGTTGTATAATTTTGGCGCTCCAAGATCGTGGGGCTCCACAAATTGAAATTGTATTAAATTTGTTATAATATATATATATATATATATATATATATATATATTACTCCAATTAGAATTTTCAAAAATTCTGATCACTATATTAAATCAATTAACCTACTCGTGTACTGTGTATTTATAGGATTTAAAATCTATACTAGTAGACAAAAAAAACAAGAAAGCTATACTGAGGAATGGAAATGAATCCCGTGATATAAGTGTAACGTGAAAATTCTGTCATTTAAAAATTTTTATTTATTTCAATGTTGCATGTCTTTTAGTACGTGCACACTGTAAACGAAACTTCTACAATCTTAATTAATCAAACGTTTCCCGGGAGGGGGGGAAGTAGGAAATTAAACGCCTGAAGCTAGACAAAGTGGACGTAATGAGGAAAATTGGCGGAACAGTTTAAAAATGAAAGAGGAAAACATGTTTTGAGAAAGCTAAAATACAGTAAACCAGCTTATTCTGTCAAACTTATCTATACCGCCTTTTGTGTGCACAAACGACCACCACCTCTATTTACAACATTAATCATGTTAAAAGCATTTATTTATAAGCGTTCCTTGGTTTGTCCTTAGAAATGGACTCTCTTTTTGCGTACAATTTAACATTTGAGATTATTTCCGAAAAATCTTGAAAATATTATTCTTATAACCTATTACATAAGTTACACTATTTATGAATAATTTTTAATAATATTTAGACAACTATGACTTAGTTAATGAGCCACCACCCAATAAACGAAATTTATTTCTCCGTTTTCTTGATTTCTCGTTTTTGTCCTTACTCCACGGGCGCATAGAATTTGTGCATATTACACGCCGATTCTCCCCTAGTATTAATACATGTACTCGTATATACTTGATTAAGAAATCTCTATGCGTTTCGCTTGGTTTAAAAAACTAAGTTAACAGCAAACTGTAAAACCTTTAGAACATGAACCGTTGCCCTCGGTATTGGAAGTGCTTGGTGAAACCCTACAAATGCTTGCAATTTAATTGAAACTTTGTAGAACTTTCTGAAATTTAATTGAACTACATAGTAATTTAAACGTACATGATCATGATCAAGGAATTTTGCAAAGTAATTTACATAGAGTTCATAAAAGTCACAATTATGTCCTTTACGAAATACCAACAGCAAAGAAAATGATGCTTTGCAAGGGATCGCTTTGCAGCAATGCAAGACTGCGAAAATACTAAACTTTTTAAATATTTCAGTATTCACGTTAAATATGTATATCACAAAAAAATCCTTTGGGCCCAAGAAAATGTGTCCTATGTGTCCCACGTTAGTGAATATTAATAACTGTATGTGATAATCATCATTTTTGGAATGGAATATTAATATTTGAAAAATAAAATTATTACACAAGAGGGAACTGGATAGCAAGGCGTACACATTTTTATGTAAGCCTAAATGACTGACAAAAATCTTCAGCTCATGACGAACCCTATATAATACTGGAATAAGGGGATTATACTTAATAATGCAGGACTACTCTACAGAGCGGTCCCCCCACACACACATAATTTCATATTTTATGTGTAATTGTGTATGTGGGTTATTTTGTTGTAAGACAAAATATTTAGTTAAATATCCTTAATGACTTTCACGAAGCGTGGAAAATCAGTTATTGGACAGTTAGTTTTATGTGCACTCCGAAACACTTGCAGACTCTTTAAGAATAAATTTTCATAAATATACGTGTGCACAAGCGCGCAACAACATTTACGGAGGAGTGTTTTATCTTGATCATATTTATAACCGTAAAACTACGGAGAAGTGACAATGCAACAAGCGACGTTTCGTAATTTATAATATACTCAAATGTTACTTTCATTTTTGTGTAGACACGTTATTCAAGTTACACACTAACCAACTGCTACTGACGTTGTCTGTTTACATCATACTTCTATGGCTTCCATATGTTCAACCATGGGCACCTGTGGGCACCTGTGTAAAACTTCAAAGTGGTAAGATTTCGTTGATTAGGAAGTTCTTGAGTGTTTTAGATCATACTCTTTTCACATGACGCGATACATTATTATTTAGCAAATGCTCATGTTCTACAATCGATAACGCGTCTTCTGTTCCTATAATCTGAAACCGGAAAATACAATAGCACTTGTGCTGTGAGTTGCGTGTTTATAAAGTGTGTTCCCGCATGCGAGCTGTCAACTTAAAAAGCTTCTGTTAGAGACAACAAATGTGCAACATAAAATAAACTTGCTGAGGTATAATAACTCCAATTTACGTTCATCATACTTAAAGTTTAATAGCAGATGTTCAACCAACGAACTTTAGATATGACTGTTCATATATTCCGTCATTAAATGTTAATTGAGCCAAGCAGTACTTTATGTTTTTTGCTTTCCGCATCGACGTGACAGTACGTATTGATAACGCCTCTGTAGCATCTAAGCATCGAGAGATAGGTATGATAACAGTAACATAACAAGTGCCGATTAGAAGCTCCATTAGTATAGTTAAGGATATGATAATATCGTGTTTTTAGGTATAGTAGTAGTAGTAGTAGTAGGTCTAATGGGAATAGAAGAACTCAACGTTGTTAATTGGTTTTGGTTGTCATGAAGGGATTGTAGAGTTAAGACAAAGGGATTGAAGATAGTAAAGTAAAAAAATAAATAAAGTTTAAAAATTAATTTAGTGGCGTTTCTTTTCTACTAAGCATATAGTCGTAACTCTCTTGTCGACGAAGTATAAGTAGGCCTAAATTATAGGTTTGAGTGCGCTAAACTGAATTACAACATAGTGAATTTACTATTATAATCGTATTCTAATTTGAGACGTAATATACTAGCAGTGACGTAATGTTTCTCAAACTAGAACTTTATTAAAACGGAATAGTGTTATAACTTTAATAACTAATTTGATAATCATTAAAGTTCACAAACCTTCGTTGTTGAATGGAGGTTGTCTCCAAGAGTAGTGAACTGGAAACTGCTTCAGCTGGTTTAACTACAGTTTTTCACACACGTTGAAAATTAATAGCAAGAAAATTATACAGTGATTACCGCATCATCCGGCCGTACGTTAATTTAATTTCTGTAGCTTGTAGTGTAAGCATACAACTCAGCAACTCGGAGGGAACAACCATTTCTCTAACACTTCTTTTCCACTGCTCACTCTTCGAGTTCAGTGAATAATCTCCAGTTAGTTTTTCGTAAATTATTCACCCCAAAGCAAATCTTGTTCATGTTGCAAGTAATTTAATTAGGTCATCGTTTCCTCCTTTCCATTAAATAAAAGACGTCACGGTATTTCAATGTCTATGTAACTCTAAGCTAACATCTTCCATCTGTCATTTTCTAGAGTATCTAGATGTTATGCTCGCCAGTATTTATTTCATTAATCCTGTAACCAATATAAGCTGTTGTAATTCGATTTCATATCAGTCAATTATTTTCCTTGCTGTTTTGTATTTCATAGTAGGTCTTTAAATTTATCCTTGTGAAATTCGATGTTATGTATTATTCCGGAGTGTTCACACAAGATAAACTAAACAAAGTTTTAAATTTTGTAGTCCCTTAGGACAAGCATTAGGAATTACATTGTTGTGGTAGTGACACAACACACACTAGTTATAAATGTCTGAACGTGACATTTTTTGATAGTTTAACAACAGTTTTTCAGTATATACGTATATATGTATTTTTTTCTACTTTATATTGACGTGTTGTACTTAGTTACTCACGGATTTTTTTATAAACAAACAAAGAAAAATCTTTAAATTTGAACTGTATTTGCAAGCGCACGTTTGTATGTCTGTATGTGTTTTAATGCATGAGGACGTTTGAGTGATCAAGTCGTAGTTGCAACATCCACTCCATTTATACACCTACAAACTGAGCAACTATACATGAACAGGTTAAATCAAATTATCTTGTATGCGTCTTATTTTTGTAGTTGCCTTCTGACAAAGTCGCTGCATTAAAAATCATTCACAATATTCATATTGGTGGAGAAAACACATGGTCCATGACTACGTGAACGTGTGATTTGTGTTTTAAGCTTTTTAATACTGATGTGCTTGTTAACCGATACAAAAGGTTTTTGTACACCTTGTTTGAAAACTGGTTCAGAAAAACGTTATGCAGTAGTAAGTGCATGAGAAAGAAAATTTTAATGAGCCGCTTCGATATCTGATGAAAGCTAATAATAATTTAGATGGAAATATTTTATATTTACAGCGCAGGATAAACTAAGCAGTCCTAGTTTCAGAGAAGAGTAATAGATTGTCCCTCTTATGACACATAACGATCCTTCTTGACGTTACTGAGAATCAAATACAAACCGTTTAAATGACTAGCACATTGTGTGTAGGAATGAAAGGAGAAAAATCATAATTGTTTGGTCTTACATTTGCTTATCAACATTTTTTACATAAAAGCTTCTAACAAAACGGTTTTATTGTTATGAGTTTAGGATAAATGAATATAAAGTAATTAAGGAAATGAGGGAGTAATAACTATGTAACATGTAATGGGAAATATTTTGACAACAACATATTATTTTAATATTTTCTTTAATAAGACATAATGTGCAGAACTTCATGTTGCAACAGAACAGGATTTAAGTTTCTTATAGTAGGGATACTAAGGCTGTAACATATTTTCTGACGGCCATAGACATGTTATAAATTGATTTTGTTCTTTTTTTGTAAAGTAGTCATACGTTTTGAGTCAAGGTATGTTTAAAAACGTGTTATGTCAGAATATGCATAATTTTATACTCTTTTATGTTAAGTGAAATATTTGTGTGCAAGTGCGCGAGTGCGCGTGTGATTCACATTTTATTTAATAACTTCGTTGATAATTGACATTTCGTTTTGAAACTTGGACAGGGTGTTCTCATTGTTGTAAGCTACATTTTTCATATACTCAATTCTCCAAAACTATAATTTTTATGTTTTTTTTTATGAAACCAAGTCTTTTATTTCGTTACCTCCTAGTGAGTAATAAAATTTGTAGATTAAATCTAGACAGACCTTTGCAGAATCGGACAGCGTTTTAACCTGAAGTCTCTCTATCACTAAGAATATATGTGGCGTTGCTAGATTTTCCACCAATCAGAAGGTCTAAAAATTATTTGAGACGGTCCGTTACAGAGAACACATCGTTCAGTTCGCTCCGAAGTCTTGACATAGAAGACTCACTGTCGCGAGTTTTCGTGTCAGGACAAGTCGATTTCTATAAGACTTAGTAGTTGGTAGACGGTACGAGTTCATCATAATCGTAGCCAAATCATAGAACTCAAGTAATTTTAAATAAATCTTATTTTAGTGCTTTCTCGTGAAGAGTGAAAGATTTCCGGTCTAGGGGCAGAATATCTATCGTGGTATTCTGAATTAACGCGAAAACTCTTGAATAAGCAGGAATTATGTAAGTCTAATACACACGGTCTATTTATACCTAGTTGAAGCTCTGAGATTAAAGTTATAAACAACAATAATTTGATATCGCCGTGTGTGAGTTGGCGAGAGGTGAATATTCAGCGTAGTGATCTTTGAACGACGCGCAGTGGAGCAGCGAAAGCGGAGCTCCTGGTGTCTACGTAACATTTGGAATTCTACGCACAAGTAACTTTATCTGTAAAACAAACCAATAGACTCATTTATTTGAAGACAATTCAATAATAAACAACTTTATGTTATATCGAAATAAGACAATAGTAAATTTTACTGTGTTTATTAACAAAATGTTTCCTACCTACAGATATAGACTCTGTTGTAATAATTTCAGTTAACCTATCTATTTGCATATAACCTATCTATCAGTTAATTATAAATATTTGCATTTATAATTTGTGTCGTTGCAACACACACACACACACACACACACACACACACACACACACACACACACACACACACACACACACACACACACACACACACACACACACACACACACACACACACACACACACACACACACACACACACACACACACACACACACACACAGAAACACTTTTTGCTACAGTCTATTTCTTGATGTATATAATATATTTAATATTTATAATATCTTTATACCTCAAGATGTTTTTTCCTTATTTGGAACATGTTTAGGGTCACTTAGTGTTCCCATCCTTAGCCTTCTTAATAATTAAGAAGCCTTCTGTTATTAAGAAGACTGAGAATGGGAACTCTAAGTGTCCCGAAACATGTTCCAAATAAGAAAAAAACATCTTGAGGTGATGATATTTTAAATAGTAAATATATATTGTAACGTGACCTACGGTAGCACAAGATTTACAAGTATCAATAAGTGAAGAAATTGTAATAAAAAAATCCAATAGATAATTGTTAATAAACATAATAGAAGCATTGAACTGTAGGTTTGATTTCATTTAACTAATTTTAAAATATCGGTATGGAGAACCATACATGACTTCCATGTTCTAAGATTTATATTTAAAATCATATTCGAAATGAAATATTTCCATAGAAACTACGTCTTTCTACTTATTGCTTCAGCATTAACCACAGTACTGTGGTCACTAATGTATACCACCTCACGTTTTCGCACTCGATTTTCACCGATGATGGCAGTCGATGGCACTGCCGAAAAGTCTGGTTTTGTAGAAAACATTGGACTACGGCTAAAGAGCCCGGGAAGCAATTTTAACAAAAAACTACTTCTTTGTTGCCGATAACGTAGTACACATATAAAAAATTCTCCCCTCCACCTTCAACTATAATTTTTAATAATAGAAAATTACCCCCACCCCGTTCACCTAACCTCTTCATTTATAGATATTTCATCTACGTTTCTGCAGTGGATTACTATGAGCTTCTTATCAGGATACTTTATTTATAAAAATTAAGTACTTTACTCTTGTTAAATCATAAAATGTTTCAGGTAAACTACCCCTTTCTCTTAACCGATCTTCTCCAAAATCAATAGACCTTCCGTCCTCTACAATTCAGGGAAGCATGCAAAAAATATTTGATTCTGTTTGAATGTGTGGCAGTTATCGTTCGTCATGGAAACATTTCTCTTGTTACAACATAAAATGTAGCAGGTAAACTACCCCTTTCCTTTAACCGATCTTCACCAAAATCAATAGACCTTGAGCTCCCTGCAACTCAGGAAAGGGTACAAAAAATTATTTGATTCTCATTGAATTTTCGGCAGTTATCGTTCGTCATAAAAAAATTACCCTTTTTAAAACATAAAACGTAGCTGATAAACTACCCCTTCCCTTAACCGATCTTCAACAAAATCAACAGACCTTGAGTTCTCTTTAGTTCAAAAAGGTATGCAAAAACTTAGTTGATTCTGTTTGAATTTACGGCAGTTATCGTTCGTCATATAAAAAATTATCCTTTTTAAAACATAAAATGATGCTGGTAAACTACCCCTTTCCCTTAACCGATCTTCTCCAACACCAATAGGTATTGAGAACTCTACAATACAGGGCTGTATGCAAAACATCATTTGATTCTGTTTGAATTTGCGGCTGTTATCGTTTACTATAGAAAAAAATTACCCTTGATAAAAAACCGTTGCTGGTAAACTACCCCTTTCCCTTAACCGATCTTCACCAAAAACGACAGGTCTTGAGTAAACTACAGTTCAGGCCTGTATGCAAACAATTATTTGATTCTGTTTGAATTTGCGGCTGTTATCGTTTGCCATAGAAAACACCCTTGATAAAACATAAAACGTTGCTGGTAAACTACCCTATTCCATTAACCAATCTTCGCCAAAAACAATAGGTCTTTAGAACTCTACAATTCAGGGCTGTATACAAAACATTAGTTGATTCTCTTTGAATTTACGGCAGTTATCGTTCGTCATAGAAAATATACCCTTGTTAAAACATAAAACGTTGCTGGTAAACTACCCCTTTCCCTTAACCGATCTTCAACAAAATCAACAGACCTTGAGTTCTGTATAATTCAAAAAGGTATGCAGAAGAGTAGTTGATTCTGCTTTAATGTATGGCAGTTATCGTTCGTCAAAAAAAATTACCCTTGATAAAACATAAAATGTTGCTGGTAAACAACCCTATTCCCATAACCGATTTTCACCAAAACCAACAGGTCTTCAGAACTCTACATTTCAGGGCTGTATGCAAAATATTATATGATTCGGTTTGAATTTGCGGCTGTTATCGTTTGCCATAAAAAATACCCTTTTAATACATAAAACGTTGCAGTAAACTACCCCTTTCCCTTAACCGATCTTCACCAACACCAATAGGTATTGAGAACTCTACAATAAAGGGCTGTATGCAAAACATCATTTGATTCTGTTTGAATTTGCGGCTGTTATCATGTACCATAGAAAAAATTACCCTTGATAAAAACCGTTGCTGGTAAACTACCCCTTTCCCTTAACCGATCTTCACCAAAAACGAAAGGTCTTGAGGACTCTACAATTCACGGCTGTCTTCAAAATATTATATGATTTTGTTTAAATTTGCGGCTGTTATCGTTTGCCATACAAAATACCCTTGATAAAACAAAAAACGTGGCCGGTAAACTACCCCTTTCCCTTAAACGATCTTCACCAAAAACAATAGGTCCTTAGTACTCAAGAAATCAGGGCTGTATGCAAAAACGTATTTGATTCTGTTTGAATTTGCGGCTCATATCGTTTGCCATAGAAAATACCTTTTTAAAACATAAAACGTTGCAGGTAAACTACCTCTTTCCCTTAACCGATCTTCACCAAAAACAAAAGGTCTTGAGAACTCTAAAATTCAGGGCATTATGCAAAACATTATTTGATTATGTTTGAATTTGCGGCTGATATCGTTTGCCATAAAAAATACCCTTGTTAAAACATAAAACGTTGCCGGTAAACTACCCCTTCCCCTTAACCGATCTTTACCAAAATCAACAGATCTTGAGAACTCTACAATTCAGGGCTGTATGCGAAATATTGTTTGATTCTGTTTGAATTTGCGGCTGTTATCGTTTGCCAAACAAACAAAATTGCCCTTGATAAAAAAAAACTGTTGCTGGTAAACTACCCCCTTCCCTCAACAGATCTTCAGCAAAAACAATAGGTCGCGAGTACTCTACAAATCAGGGCTGTATGCAAAAAATTATTTGATTCTGTTGAATTTGCGGCTGTTATCGTTTGCCATAGAAAAAAATCTATAGACACACAGACACACACACAGACACTTTTCGAAAAACGACTTTTTTTCATGTTTTGAGTGTAGTACAATCAGAATCTGCAATAATCTCGAACACGATTTTTTTTGCCATCACCATACTTCTATTTCCTTAAGGAACATGGAAGTAAAATTGAGTATTCTCTTATCATAAAAGAAAACTTGCCTTTTTGGTTTACCTACAAGAGTTAGCAAATCCTAGTTTGAGGCAGAAAATACGAATTTGAACATCCGAACTGGTGAGTAGACACTCTCCACTTGTAAGTATTATAACGGGGACAATCACGTTGTATTATAAAAATTGGCGACCAACAAGTACGGGTAGAATTAATCAATAAATTCTATAATTAAATTCATTAGATTCTAGCGGCGACTACAGAAAAGAGAAACGGAAAATGCACAAAAGAGCCGCATCAAAGAAACGCGCGGCGGAGGCCAAAAAGGAAATAGATATGTTAGAAAAGGAGGCCACACCGGTGGAAGATGTAGAGACAGGATTACCTCCCGTGGAACCTACAAAACCCACACAAATGGAGAACCAACCAGATAAATCCACGCAAATAGGGGACGCAAACATCCTAGAAATTATGTGGGCTATGATGAAAGAATTGAAGGAAGATTTGAAAAAGGATATGAGAGAAATAGGAAAAAATAATGAGAAAACTAATGAAACATTAAAACAAAATAATGAGGAATTAAAGAAACAAATGTAGGAGGATATTGAAAAAATAGATAAAAACAATGAAAAAATATCGAAACACTTAACAAGAAAATGGATAGTAACCAAGAAGTGTTTAAACAAATGAGAGAACAAATGGACAATAATATTGAAACATTAAGAAAGGAAATGAAAGGGAATAGTGAGAAGAATAATGAAACATCGAAAGAAAACCACGAAACATTAAGACAACAAATAAAGGAGGAATTGAAACACTGAATAATAAAATTGAAAGTAACCATGAAACATTACAACAACAATTAATAGAGTATCGTGAAGAAATAAAGCAGACAAAAACGGAAATGAATAAGAAATGGGACGAAACGAATTACAAAGTAGATCAACGTAATAAAACTTTAGATAGTGGTTTCAAGAAATTTAATGAAACACTAGACAGCACTTCTGAAGGTATTAAAGAAACATTGAATAAGAACGAGGAACCGGTAAATCAGAAAATAGAAGATAGTAGGAAGGAAATAGAAATTAAAGAATACAAAAGTGTATTGTTATCTGAAAAGAAACCTAATAGAATCAAAGAGAATATTAAGCACATGGAAATGAAAACGAAGAAAATGAGACAAATGCATCAAAGGAAACTAATAAAAACACGGGAAGAGTTGGAGATGATGAACAATGGACTGATTAATGTACTTAACATCATAAGTACTGAACATAGAGAAATAGGTAATTTTGAAAATAACAGAAAAAGCTTAATAGAACTTTTCAAAGGAACTCACAACCAAACAGGGAGTAAGAACATAATCAAGTCCATAGTTCTACTAAATACACCAGAAAGAGAAATGCATAACAAAAAATCAGTGATGTCATTAATAACTGAAATACCATTGAAAAATATATTCAATAAACTAAATGATAAAGTGTGTGATGTAGTCATTGATACCAATGAACATGTGATCTTAGAAGAATTGCTGTACAAGGTAGCAAAGACCTATATCACAAGGACGGAAACAGTTCAGCACACCAGAGTGATCCGAACAACAAGGGTAACTGATATATTTGATCACGGATAAACCAAGTGTGAACGTTGTTGCAAAAAGGGACTGATTTTAGAGATAACCGGCAACGCATGAATAAGATGAAGAATAACAATAATAATAATAATTATTATTATTATAAAAGAAATTTAAAAAAAGTCCATTCCAACGTAGAAGAAAAGAATAGAAGGCTATAAAAGAATTGAAAAGTTAAGGAAGAAAGAAGAAAAAGATTAAATTCATAATTAATAAAGACAAACGGATGTGGAAATATTAGTATGGAAGAACAAATTTCAAAATTCAAAAAACGAAGTAAGAACAGCTTAAACAAAATATTTGAAACAACTTAATTTTGAAAAGAACAAATTTCAAAATTCAAAAAAGAAGTAAGGACAGCTTACACAAAATGTTTAAAGTAAAATAATTTTGAAGAAAAAACAAAGTAAGGACAACGTATACCACATCTTTCAGAACAAAGTAATTTTAAAAGAGAACAACAATAAAGAATAATAAAACTGAGATATACTACAAAAGTTGAAGGAAGTGAGGACAGCTTACATAAATATTCATATAACCCAATTTTGAAGCGAATAACGGTGAAAAATAACATTTTTTTAAGAGAACAAACGAGACAATTAACAATAAATTAATAAGACAAGACGATCAAATAAGAAGGACAATGAACCACTAACTGACTATCATTATAATGAAAACCATTGATACAGCTACAAGTTAGATTTTTAATTGTAAATGATAAAGGAAGGAAGGAGATGGAAAACAACTATTGTAAGGAGGAAGATAGAAAATACTACAGAATATATATGTCAAGAACATCGCCACAAGTATAGAGAAAGAACATCTGAATAAATCAATAAGAAGAAAAATCATTTGATCTGAATAACAACAGAGGATTTAATCCCTAGATTGTTTTTAGTTATATTTTTATATTATATTAGTCGCAAATAGACTATTAATTATTATTATTAAATGGTGATTGTATGTTGAAATAAGTTCCAGCAATCAATTTTATTGAGCAGATGGTACGACCTCTGAACTCAGAATAAGTATATTATGGACAGCGGAGTAATAGAGCCACAAGTGCCCTCTGACTAGTGCCAATTTATATGAATAGAAGGAGAATAATTAGGGAAGTAAAACCTTCGAGGGATATAACACTCATAAGAAAAGAAAAGAAGAACAGAATATCATATCAAGGATCTTGAAATATGAAATAAATAAATGTAAAACAGAAGACACTCTAATTGATAAGTTCAACAATAATAACAACATTCTATAAGAAGATGTAAAGTAGAAGAAAATTTAATTGATGATTTCAGTAAAAACAACCACGTTATTTTCATAAATAATCAATTTTGGTGGCGAAGCATTATAAGCACGATATTATAACGTGACCTACGGTAGCACAAGGTATACAAGTATCAATAAGTGAAGAAATTGTAATAAGAAAAACCAATTGATAATTGTTAATAAACATAATAGAAGCATTGAACTGTAGGTTTGATTTCATTTAACTAATTTTTAAAAATTGAGTATTCCATTATCATAAAAGAAAACTTGCCTTTTTGGTTTACCTACAAGAGTAGGCAAACACTAGTTTGAGGCAGAAAATACGAATTTGAACATCCGAACTTGTGAGTAGACACTCTCCACTTGTAAGTATTTTAACAAGCAAGATCTCGTGTGGTTAATAAATTGACGCCAACAACGTAGGGCTTTTAAGGCGTATTTACTCGTGTGGTTATTATATATATATATATATATATATATATATATATATATATATATAGTAATAAAACGAGATTTATCTGTTTATTACTTTTTATTGTGGTTAATTATTTTCCTTAACGCCCCACGTTTTTGTGCCAATTTGTAATAAAACGCTAACTATGAGTGTGGAAAGCCTCACGTTTGGGCGCCAATATATAATAAACCGAAGTCGTATGGTTTACCCGCCACACGTTGGTTGCGTCAATTTATAACGACCTTTCGAGTCGTACTCTATTAATTCGACTCCGCCTGCGTTATTTTCTAATGTCCATTCGTATATTTTCCCGCTAACATTCGCTCTCGTGAACTTACCAGTACCCGCCTCAACACCGTCTTCTTCCTTCTTACCTGATATAAATTAAGCTTTGTTTTCCCGATTTAGGTGCCAAATTGTTTATAATAAAAACAATTAAAAGTTTCTCTTAACACTTTCTTTCTTCTTTAAGCAAACAGTATAACTTACCGCGATGTCTTAGTTGAATTCGAAATTCGCTCTTGAGCGGAAGTGTTACCAACCTTTAGTTTTGGTAAAAAAATTTCCACCTGTGCTATATTAAAGATATTAATACATCAATATTATCAAATGAAACAATAAACAGGTATTAATTCTCAGTACTGATTTATTGGATAGCGGTTCTGCCTTTTTATCTTTTAATACAAGAAATTATTATAAAATATAAAATTGTGCTCCAGCTCTGATTGATTTCTAACTCAGCGGTTGGCTATTTGGGTCGGCTGACTAAACAACATTCATCGTTTGTCGAAATTAATTTTACAATGGTTATTCAGTCAAAGTTCTTTGGATTAGAGCAGAAGTTAACAAAATGATTCGAGAAAGTACAAACCTTCACATAAAACTCAATTAAATGTTAGATATTTTATTTATAATTATACTCTTAGTATCTAAAGTAAGTGATAGTTCAACTCGTGAATAGAGGTTAAGTTTTTATCTTCCGAAATAATGTTTTCTATTTCAAAATAGTCTCATTATCCTAACTGAACAGTTTAAAAAAATATAAATTAATTATGAAATGTTATTCAGTGGATGAGTGTCTGAACCAAGTTTAATATTTAGTGCAACAGTGTCACAGTGTAGTGAAATAAGTTTTTTTCGATGTTTTGTTAATTAACTCAGTTATACTTTACGTTTACCTGTTCATCTGATATTTTATTTTCATGTAGGGTTTATGGTTGTAGCTTCCTTCTTTTCTTTCTTTTTTCTTTAATTTATTAGTTGCTTTTTTCTTCTGTATTTCATAAATGTTGTTTAATTTGATCTGGTTAATATGTTTGGCCAATCTTGGTGTTCATTTTAATCCTCTATAATGTGGTTAGTCCATTTAAGTTATACTTTTATTGAATTAATTGCAGCTGCAATTATTTTTCATCTGCTGTCTTCTGAAACTAATAATGTACTGTTAAAATATTTGTAACGGTTTTTTGGTTCTAGGCTTCAAGCCTACCCTTCTCATTGGTTGAGAAATGTTGTCCCCATTGTTAGACATATCTTATACTTTTTACACAAAATGATCAAACGTTTTCTAATTCAGATAATTTGCTTATAGTACTATTAATACTCATGTTATTAGCACTATTGAACAGCATTTCTGTTATAGATTATTTTGAAATCTAACATGACTAGGTTCTATTTGCTGATTTAGTATTTTGACAATTTTGTTTTTTTTTCTTTTTATACTTATTTAGTTTACAATTGTGTTTTTGAACGTTTTTTGTGTTTTTAAAATTTCCTATTTAAATATATCATGTTTGTCTAACCTTTCCCCTCACTTTATGTAATTATTTTATTACAATTTACAATTATTTCATGTTTTTTCTAGGCCTACACTGGCCTACAATGGTTGATAGCTATTATAATTTAGTTTTGTCCTTTTTTCTATGTTATTATTGAATTTGTTTAGTTTATATACAATTAGAATGAATTTGTGCATATTGTTTTATGACTAGTGGTTCTTTTCAAACAGATTATTATCTTTCAAACCTAGGTCTGATAAATTAACATTCAACATTTTAGGATTTTATCATTCTTCCAATACATATTACTATTGCCTTGAATATTATTTTTATAATTCAACATAACATATCTTATAGCTAAAATTCTTGTAAAACTTATAACGTTTTCGGTGTTTTATGACACTCCTACTACATTCTACTATTCTTTTATAACATAACTTTAATAACTTAGCATACATCTGTTGATGTCTAATATTCTTTTATAATATATAACTGTTTAGGTTTTGATTATGCCTTTAATCCTATCCGTTATCCTTTCAGGACTATAACTTTTAAAACTTAACATCTTATAACTAACATTTCTTTATAACATATAATTATTATTTTATATTTAAACATGACATCTTATTTTGGTTCAGCAAGATGCTTTAATTATTATTAACTATATTGGTTACTATGACCATCACTAATTGTCATTTAATGTTGCTCACTTATTGTTTTTCACTCACTTCCTACCTACTTCATGCACTCTTGGTTCTGTTTTGTTTTATGTTGTGATTATTATACTATCACTATCACTGTTTACTCTTTATACACTTGTGTATTAATGTTTGTGTTTACTGTTCATTTTATTCACCATATGACTCATTAATATTCACTCTACCTTTACATCTTACTTATTCTTACATTAAATTACATCATATCTTACTTGTGGTTTTGTACCTTCAAGTGTAATCATTTATTTCATAGTTACTAATTAATTGTATGACATGTTTATCATAACGTTATCTATATTTATTTGGTCACTCGGCCAATCACTTGGGTGGGGTCATTGTCATCGTCTTGTCCAAGTTAATGGTCATTACAGTGCTATACACTAAAAATTGTCATTATGCTCATTTTATCCCTTCTTAGCTATATTCTTCCATTTGTTTAATAAGGTACTCACTTCTTGTTAATGGGGCTGCTTTTTGTAATGTAATATTATATATATATATATATATATATATTTATATATAGTTAGTATGGAAATATAAGAATTTAGGAAAAGTCAAGCAACTGAACATGCTTGCTTATAACAATATTTTAAAATAAGGACGTTGATGTTTGTTTACGGTACGTACTGTGTAATTGAAGTGGCAAAGAAAATAGTTGGGGAAATGGTTGAACATGATAAGCAAATTCCAAGAAGAACAACGTTAGAATATAAGAGTGTCAGTGCTTTACTGTGGTATTCATATGTACGGAAAATAAAAAGTTTTGTCTAATAATTTATTCTTTTTTATCACTTCACATACGTATTATGTTTAAGAAATATCACTTCCTTAAAACACAATAGATGTCTTGCAATTGTTTAATCCAGAACTTTTATGTCTTGAGGGAGTATAAATTTATACTCTTTAAATATTGATACGAAATACTTTAAATATTTTTGACAATTATTATTATCAAGTGCCAATAAATTTTCTTAAACGTTCGTAACTACAACTGGTTTAACATATCTTTTGGAACTAAATTATTTACGTGACTTTATATCTTGATAAGTATAACATACAAATGTCTATTTCAGTAACAGTTTAATGGTGGTGCTTTTAAAATGACTGCTATCACGAAACATTTTAACATGTGAGGAAAGTTTACAATTGTTTGCAGTTTTTCAACTTAATTCCTATTACACAGTAAAGAAGAGTTGTCAGAAACTATTAATGTTATCATATAAGAACTATGTCTGAGTGTATGTTGTATGAGTTAATAACTATGTCTGAGTTTTGATAGATTGTATGAGTTTTGTAGCTTGGTTTGTGTTGTACCCTCTGTGATTCTTGCAGACAACATCTGATTTACTAAAATTCATACAGACAATAAAATGCTATCATTTTGTTGGTAGATGATCAGTAAAGAAAAAACCCAATCAAATATTTAATATAGGTCGTCAATATTAAAGTGTCTCAAAGGATTAAAATTTAATTTAAAGTGTTATATATTATTGTTTTGGATTTATATTGTATTTAAATTTATAAAACGTTATTTTTTTAAATATTTTGCGACAACACAATTGAATTAATTCTTGCGCATAGGACTATGGTGTATGTTTTATAAATCAACAAGTCTATATTGGAGGTATTATACTTATTTATTGCACACCAATTGAATAATAGTTCATACGATATATTTTTAGACATACACAAATGAATTTTGAAATATTGTTTGAAAACAGTTTATATAAAGTTTAGATCTGAATTTTTTACTTGAGTGAAGATATTCCAGTTTGATGCGGCGCGATGGCTGATGGTGATGCGTATTTCTCACGTGTCCTTCCCTCGTGGATTCTGCTGGGATGGTGTCCTGATGATACACACGCTGAACTTGCTCGACGAACTGCAACACGGCCTCGCTGCGATAACACTGATTATGATTGTTAATGGTTTTTAAAATGTTTTAATATTGTTATAGTTTATTTACGTATCTCAAGGTGTAACGTGGGTGTTTAATGAAAAACGGTGTATAGGCGTACACCTTCCGGCATGTCTTCAAGTGTCCTCGTGTCACACAGATCTACCGCGGTCAGTAGATCTCCCTATGAGGATATCTTGACTAACACGAATACTTGTAAATCACAATATTATTTATTAAAACTGAATTACTTGGATCTGTAGAAAAACTCACACAGAGCTCCAAGTTTTCGTACACCATTCGCACTGTTTACGTGTTCACGCAAGAGAAACTTCTTGAACGCGGACCGCACGTTTAGTAGACGAATGCTCAAGATGAACTAACTTGATCTGCTCATGGCAAAAGACAATTTTCAATGATTTTACTGCGTTCTAATTGGCCAAATATCGCTAACATGATAATTTATGCACACGGCACTAATAGTTCTTCGTGCAACACTTTGCATGAAATTGGCAAAGCCAGCACAGATAATTATCTAAGATTTTATTACTTCACGCCTGAGTGAGTTTTAAATAGAGATTTCATATAACAAAAATTCACACTTAAAACTTATTTGAAGGTCACAGAATATAGGGAAATTGTAGCTAATATTAAATTTTATGTCTTGTTCAAGTCTCATGTAAATAGGATAATTATAACGGACACAATAGAGAAAAATGTTAATAACTCTCGCACCCGCGCACACTTTCACAAACACATTAGATAGAAAAATGACAAATAAAATTTCTAAGAGTTTGACCTATTCTAAATTCTTATCGGTAATACAATACAAAAACTATAGCTAAAAAAAACAATTTGAACAAGAAACAAATTTAAACATGAGAATGTTCGTCATCCATGCATAAGACATAGTTCATTGCTTATCATGATCCTGTGTTCTATCGCAATTTGTTTGTTAGGTAAAATGTTGTAACCAACGAATTTATGTTAAGAGTTTATCAGCTGTAGTTACAGAACCAGCTGTTAAAACGCTTTCTTTTAGTGGTTCCACAGACTCGCTCATTTATTGATCTGAATTTGAGTCACGAACTGACAAAAATGTGCAAATAATTTCTATTCAAAACCCTGTTGCATACAAATCTTTTATTAATCAACTACAATACGGAACGTTGGGTCTATCCATTATCGTTTAATGATTAAATTGTTTGAACAAATTTTATAATTCTTTATGTTTCTACATAAAATAATTTCAACATTTTTCACTGTCCCTTTAAAATAGCAATGTAAAACTCCTAAATACAACAAATTAAAAAATCCAATAAATAAAAATATAGAACTAGTAAACGGTTTAGAAAAAATGTATTATTTATTTTCATTTTGATGTATTGACTAAAGGATATTATATAACGTCTTCCTCTGTTTTTTTCTTTCTTCTGTGTTTAAGGAAACTATGTGCTTAGACATTGAAGGTTTTCTCCAGGCCGTTTGCATGGTTTCCCAGTGTATCTTCTACCATGGAGACTATCTCTTTTCGTGAGTCTATTGATCATATTAGCCCTACATATTCCATACCACATATTACCATAATCTGTTATACTTTGTAATATTTTATTTACCTCTTTTTCTACATTTTTGCTTCTTCTTCTTCTGTCAAAAAATGACAATATTTAACGAGCCTTAGAAATTTTCTTTCACAAGTGTCTATTCATTGTTTTCATATTCCCAACAAAGTTCGTGTTTCACTGTCATACAGTTATTAGGATTAGATGTAGTATTTTACATTTGATTTTTTTTAGTTTATTACTTAATTTTTTAGTTCTCTGGTTTTGTACTGAGATTCACTGGACTTCATTAATTTTTGTTGAATATTTTCGCCATATTCGTAGCTTATTTCGCTCCTAACTAATTAGAGTTACTTATTTCTTTAAAAAACATGTGGGATATTAACAGTAATAAAATGTATACAATAAAGTATAAAATGTGTTAACAAAACGTGATAAATATATCATGTTTATAATTTGTTTTATTTGTCATATGTAATTCGAGGTTTATTTAAATTCAGATTGATAAATAAAATTGAATTATTGTGCGTCAAACTCCAATGCCCTGACAAACTGCATATGGTCGTAAACAAAAATTTGTTTACTGCGTAACAGTTAGAGTCTCCTAATTAGAAAACCCATATTCTATTTCAGCTTTATTAGCTAATTTTTCTAAAACATTGAGACAGTTCTCTTAAGATACATAAAAGAAACTACTTAATATCTAAAATGATAATTATTGTTACCCACATACTGATTCTCACTTGTTGTAGCAGAATACAATAATTGTTTAGAAACCAGTAAAGAGATTATTATTTAATAAAAATATTAACTCGTTTGCGCTTGATTAGGTGCTGGTGAAAAATTAATATTTAAAGTACAGACACAGCACTGTTGAAACGAATGTACAGATTTTGTACAAGACATCAATCAAGTCCCAGAACAAATTGATTTCACAGTTAATTTTGTCTTTACTTTGTGCTTCTTAAACCTTTTATTGAAAGATTAAAACTTTGTATATAATAAGACAATGTATTATTTGAATGTAACATTTTTTTAGTATCTATTATTATCATGCCTCCGATTTTATTTTATTTTCATTTATTAATGGCACACACCGGTAAATTAGGAACACGCTAGTGTATTTGGCTTGTAGTTTAGGCCTACTTCAGCCTCTCCTGAAATGTACTGTCAGTCAGCTATCAAACGTTTGCATAAAATAGTAATTTTTGAAGGTCTTAAATATTTTTTTATAGCGCACGTTTGATTAAAGCTGTAAAAAATGTAACTCCCTTTAACTGTCAATACCTCTACATACGGGTACACGTATGTCATTCCTCTGTCAGTCTCTCTGAATATTTTATGTTCTCTCCCCCTCTCTCTTTTTTCTTTCTCTCTCTATCCAGATCTGTCTGACTGTCTGTCTCTTCCTTTAGCACAGTTCTGAACAACTGGTTTTCAAGAAGTGTATGTCATAGAGATCTCTATTGCAAATAAAAAAATGACATGTAATGGTTCATGGTATTTGTATTCATGATCAACAATATTGTAATTAACGAAATGTTAACGTTAGCGAAATTTTATTCAAAGAATAATACAATAAGGTGACAAAATATACGAGATAATGGCAACACTAGTAATACTAGTTTCTTCACATCAATGAACACGTATAAGCTGTCAAAATGAAACATGAGAAAGGTAACAAGCTGCTCGCCTTAAACATGTAATCAAGATCGTAGTGATCTTTGGAGTATGTATGAGGATAAGAATAAACGAATTTTCATTTGTAGGAG
Organism: Magicicada septendecula; assembly: GCA_034769895.1. NCBI lineage: Eukaryota > Metazoa > Arthropoda > Insecta > Hemiptera > Cicadidae > Magicicada > Magicicada septendecula. Next base: position 223,341,040 of record CM068368.1, read on the forward strand.
GTTAGACCATTGTTACAAATTGTTAGAGACGACAGAAAGTACTAAAGGGGAATTTAATAAAATATGAAATTACACATAATGTAATAACAGAATTTATATCCGGTATTCAGTAATTTTTCTAAACGATTCGGCGACGACCATGGCCAAACAGCCCGGATATAAATTATTCTCTTATCATTGACTCCGGCCGTGATAGCCTACGTAATAAACTTACACATATTATGTGTCCAGAAAAATTAGGAAGACCACAGTGTAATTTCACTTTAACACACCAAAACAGAGGACAGTATTTCGTGAATTTTTATCAGTATATTTGAATACGTGACATGAAATGTAGCATGAACTCAGTGAAATTTAATAACATAACATGAAAAGAATGTTTTGTACTGTATGTGTTGTCGTGGTATGCAACTGCTTGATGACGTTCTTCAAATATTTAAACAGGAATTCTCCGCTGTGCTTGGGGAAAGACTGCCCCCGCACTATCACTTTGTCGGCGCACGTTTATCTGTTTGCATTCACTGACAAGCTCCATACGTGCGCTGTGTACTAACCGGACAGTGTGACATCAAATTACATAGTGACAGGGGGAATAGACGTGGAGATGACTCAGTGATTGTCTGAGTAAACAGTGTAAACAAATAGTTGCAGTGAAAGTTACTGGTTGTGGTCTACTAGGAAAGGGTAGTAAAAGGGTATCTGTCTACTAAGATCAACACAAACAGTTAGTTTTTCATCATGTATTCAAATGCAAACGCTTACAATTAATACACAGATCAGATTATAATTTGACTGACTATGTTAAATAATATTGATATTGCCATAAAAACTGTTTTGCTAAAGTTGAACGTAATTTCCAAATAGCATTATTTTAATAATAACCAAGATACCATTATAAGGAAGTCGTAATGTTTAAGCTAATTCAACAAACGTTAGTTTAGACATGGATACAATAATATAGTATTGTAATTTTATTACATCATCTCTTGCAATTGTACGAAAATTGTTACTTACACTTACATTGTAATTTAAATTTTATAAGCGATAAATTATCGTGTGACTTTGGATTCCCTCACTTCGTTAGTAGAGTACAAACACACTAGTGTCAATCGAAATCCACCCAGAATATTCAGTTTAATTTTTTGGAGCTACATGATAGTTTAGTTTCTATACAAATTTAAATGCCTAATCAGTTTTAAAAAAGTTTGTCTACTCTAAAGTTGATTACTACCACAGTTAGCTAATAATTAACAAGTGTGTTATATGTAAATGACGAGTGAGAAATTACGAAGACAATGCAACCACTCGCCTAACGATCAAGTTTTTTGTTATTGCGAAAACAGACTAAAAAGTGATTAGTTAAAAATGGACGCTTCACTTGTATATGCCAGAAACAATATCTGCCATGCCAGATTGCTGTTTACTGTACATACCTCCGGCAATTTTGGACGAGAAACAGAAGCTAAGAAGTGTCTCACGGGGTCACTATGTCCGTTTGCTAATCGACTTGAACTCATCATCACCATCATCTGCAATACACCACGATTGATGGAGGAGCGCAGGACCGCCATCAACAACAGGCTATAGAATACTGAGCAAGCACCATCATCATCATCGTCGTCGTCAATATCATCATTCAGGAGACACTGACACACACGTATACACGCAACGGTAACTTTAATAATACGCAGGTGACAAATGAATAATTATATTTTTTAGTTAAACAAAGAGCTCATAAAGAACGGAATATGAGATAAGGTAATACACAGACATAAATATAAATAGTGTAAATATTCAAAGTAATAGACATAATTGTAACTTGCTGTTAAAAAGAATTCTATTCTGTTTAATTTAAAAATTGGGTGTCTCATTATAAACGATAATTATTCTTAAAGTAAATATTAATTTTATTAAAATATTATTAGCAAACCTTCAATTTTTAGTTGGTAAATTAATATTGTTTTTATAAATGATTTGCTATGAGTTCAAATTTTAAATAATGATTCAAAGTCAGATACCCAAACAATATAAAAGTCTCCATATTGTTGTCTGCAATAACGCAGCCCAACTTGACTATATTTCAAATTATCCTAAAATCGCTTCGAAGAAAGTGTGCTCGGCGTCGTCCTCTACTCCCTGGAAGTAAAGGTAGTCGGTTGAGGCAGCCTTCCCCATTTTACATAGGTAGAATCGAAATTGTCCATTCAATTCAAAACAAATATAGTGTTGACGTCGCCATGGTGCATCTCGGTTTGTACTGGAACCTGTGCGGTGAGTCTTGCCATCCTCTGGTGTATCGGTTCACGCTCCCAATCGGTAGACACACGGATCCTCTCGTTCTTACTGGCTGTTAACTTCCTGACCTCGGTTCTCCTCCGGTAGGTTGCCTAGTGTCCTCTAGCCAGGAAAAAATGTTACTTGAAGTGCATAAATGACCTGAAGGTCTGTGTACTTGGCTCAGCCGCTTCCGGTATTTATTCTTTCCCAAATAGTGCACCTACCCAGACTATTGTACCTTAGCTGATCTTTTATGGATGTGGTTCCTATAGTATTCGCCATGAGCCTGCTAAGCCCTGCTGCTACTTTCACAGCCTTATCTGATATGCGTATAATTTGCTATCAGAAGGTTACATTACTATCGATTATTCTTTCGAGATACTTTCCTACCTGCTCGCTCTCGTACCACTAGCTCACCCACTTTGATGGAGAGTATGGTAGAGATTTTCTTCTGACCACGAGTACAAGCTCCGCCTTGCTCAGTACCAATGACAATCCGTGATCCACCATCCAGCTATTTACTCACCGTGTTACCGAATACAAATTCATTTGGGACATTCCGTGTAACAAAAAGTGCTGCGGTATCGTAATCTTACCCGACTAAGAGCGACTTCTCAGGCATCTACAATTTTAGCAGACTATCATAGGAGAATAACATTATTGAACGCCTACAATATGCTGTACCTCCGCGGTCTGATAGAAGAGGGTGTGACTCTTATGATAGTCATCGAGTATTCTCAGGAAGTACTTCGGCACGTGGGAAAGTAATTTCATACGTGCAAAGCATATCTCCTTACTTCACGTATTTAAACTAATTTCTGATGTTGACTGCTACTAAACCGCTCGAGCCGCCGATAAAAGCAGTCACAATGTTCGGTTCTGTGAACCATCTAGGTAGCTTCCAAAATCGTATCTACTGTGGATCGCGCCTTTGTGAACCGCTCTGACTTGGCAAGAGATTTCCACTAAATATAACGCTTCTAAGAGTCGCGTTCAACCCATATCTAGTCATTGCGATCTGTTAAACATTTTTGTAGTACGTTTATGGTTTTGCGTCAGAACTATTGAAAGTTAAGAATAAAGAGTTAGGAGTCAACACGAGGTGAAACAGCGGTAATCATGGTTAGGAGGATGCACATTCCATGATATTATTTTAATAACGTATGAAGTATTAATTACTGTACACTAAAGAAATTAAACTCTCTCGTCATCGTATAATAATGCACAAATATTGGCATACTGGTACTTTGAGTTAAATAAACATTCGAGTCGAATACTTTTGTTCAAAACAAAGTGACTAAAATAAATCAGTAACAACATAACGCTGTACCGAGTAAATTGCGTGTGCCATTTTCATCATTAATGAATTAATTTCACAATTTAAATTTTTCCGACTGGTTGTGTGTGAGGGTGTGGAGATGGAAGAGGGTTGGCGCGGGATTCTGAATTGTTGTATGCGTTGTGTATTATTGTGTCGAATAGTGTGTTGGATTTAAATTGTAAATGTTCATTGATAATATAATACATAACATAATACCACCACACGCAAAAATTACAATAAAACAAACCACACAAGCATCATTTATAACTAAACAAAGAACCGAAAACATATACTTACGTAACATAATAAACGATCTATACCATAAGAAAGACACACTCAACAAGGAAGCCTATAATTTGCACGTAAAACTAAGACGAATGTTACACCACATTGAACTCGAAAACATAATACAACACACGCAAAACAATATTGACAAACTCAAAACGAGAATAAAAGATAGACATAACAAAAAAAAAACTACAAACGCTCTAAAAATAATACAGTTGTAAAGCTAATAATTGTACGAATCTATTACAGTAAAGTTTGCGATGCTCTGAAAAGTTTAGATAAGACAGTAACATGGTCAGTCATAAAAGAATTCAGTGCATTTTATTGATCATAAACTTTGGAGTTATTACGTATAATAACGGGGCACCAATTCCAGGCATTGTCCAATGTTTCCGGCACACAATATAGGATTACAGCTATATGGCCGTCCTAACTAGTCAAACTGCAGCTTTCATTGTATTATAATAGGTAACGCAGCGGGAAGGTATGCAACATAATTATTTCTGCTACATACAAGTATCCATTGACTATTACACAACGGAAAAGAGTTCGCGACAAGTATTGAATAGCCGAACAGGTGTAGCCGGACATATAAATTTAAAACAATTAATATACCAATGGGTATGGCACTTAACTGGCAATGTACATTTCATGGATTCTTTCAGCCGCTGTAAGTTTAGCTGGATTGGGTAATAGGCGGTGAAAGAATAGAGTTGACCGAAGTGGCTTCCCTGTTAGGGTACGTACACGCATTAAGAACAGTAGACACATAAGCAGCTAAAAAGAAGTCAGAATGAAGTACCTGATCATAAAGAAATGTCCATCGTTGAAAAATTAATTAGCTTCTATATATATTGCGATGTACAAGATCGCCTAGAATAAATAAGTCGATATCTTAGATATGGAAATGTTAGCTTTAATCAAAGATTTTCTTAAATTTAGTCTGCACAGAGTTTACTACAGTTTATATTATCATAACAAAATTAATAGACAGTTTTTAAATACAAATGAAATAAATTAATAGTTCTGTTTACATAAATAAATAAATTACTGCTTCTTTGTAAATAAAATTAATAAACTGTTTATGTTGCTTTAGTATTACTTTAAAATAATTCTTACACACTGATAACATGTACGTTAATATCTATAAGTTTCTGTGTCTTATTAGTTTATAATTGTTTTATTCAGTTTACTATAAATGGTTTCACATTCCTGAATAAGATGAATGGTGGGGTGTTTCTCCTTGTTTTCTGATGAATGTTAACAGCTGCTCCTTCTAGGTAGTCGTCAGGATACCGCCGCTCCTCCTGTGGTTCTTCTTCAGGATCTCCTCCTGTTATTTAGCTCTCAGGGTCGTTGCACGGGTTGAGTACACCTATGACAATGTTCAATTATTAATTATTAGTTAATTAGGCTATATAGCTCCGGCAACTTGATGTGTTCATAGAAACCTAATCGGACAATCTTGAAACTGTTACGGAATTAGCACTCGAATATCAGTCGCGCACTTTACTATTAGTCTTCGTAACTCCTGACAGACCTATCGTACTGAATCAGATTTAACAATACACGTTGTAGAGAGTAGCGATACTGCTTTTTCTGAGTACTACTGTAGACTGCCTTGCATCTTGTCACGCAACAAATCGACTGATATATCAGCCCATCTGATTAGTTAAAATTGTTCCCTCCCCCTTTCATTATAGTCCACATAACATTCTACTTGTAAGAAATTGCATATGGGCAATGTAAAATGTGCAAAATAAACCTGTATAATTTCATTACTTTTCTTGTGGGTGATAAAACCTTTTTTTATGAAAAACTCATATATTTTGTACTTTATATCATTAACAAACATTACTACCAGATTGGTCTTATTTTTATGCTTAAGCTGGTATAAGTCTTATGTCAGACATTTGATTTACATAAGAGTTATTTAATTTAATTAGTTTTTTACTGTTAATACGTACAACAGTTATTCACACGCGCACTCGCCATATGCCTATACATACGTTCGCACTATTTCACAACACTCATATTTTTGTATACAGTCAAAAATTAACTTAATCTAACAATTCTGACATGATTCTTACTGTCTATAATACAATGTTCCAACACGCAACTTTTACTTTGACTAGTTCTCATTGAAACATGCTATCATATGTTAAGAGTGAAATTTATTATTTTATATGCAAATTTCACCCATTGCAATATATATATATATATATATATATATATATATATGCGATTTGTCGTCAGAGCGAAACTGTAATATGACAAAAAAATAAAGAGAAATATGGGCTCAAGTCGACCCTGCGATCCACGGCATTAACACACACATATGCCAAATTCGACTCCACGAAGGATTTAAGCAGGATTTTTGAAGGAAGTAGCATAAGCAGATTTATACTATCTGACGGACTAGTGTTGTGAGGCTAATAAAATTTGTTACCTGCGGAAAAGCAAACACCAGAGAAATTTTAACCTTGAAGACGACAAAATAAGGACTTGTAAAAATTTTAAAATCAAATTTTCAAACGCTTTACATTTATTTACATTTCTAGACGTTTTGTAAACAACTTTAACATTGGATTTTTTTCAGTTCCAAGCTAAATAGTTAAATATATATGACTTTACTTAGAAGTCTGTCATCCGTGCTGACAAAAGTTAAAAAGATTTAACTTTGCACCCCAAGTTTTTCATTGTATTAGCTGTTATTTGGTCTCAGTTGTTTCAAGTATTACCATATATTCAAGTATTTTCACGAATGACTTCTATTTTCAAACTCATACCTCTGAATATATTATTAGCGAAACAATTACTGGAGTGCGCCCCAAGTTTTTCATTGTATTAGCTGTTATTTGGTCTCAGTTGTTTCAAGTATTACCATGTATTCAAGTATTTTCATGAATGACTTCTATTTTCAAACTCATACCTCTGAATATATTATTAGAGAAACAATTACTGAATTCCATTAAACCTTATGATATGAGTAACGATCGTATTTTTGAAATGCGCGCCACGTTTTTCATTGTAGCTGATATTTGGTCTCAGGTGTTTTAAGTATTTCCAAAATATAATTATTTTGATATTTTTAGTCCATTAGAAAAAGGTTTTTTAAAAATTGTTTTTAACTATATATTATTTTATCATTTTTAGTCTCTGAGTCCTGCAAATGTGCTCGACAAATATGTTCTGGAGTGCTGGAACGAGAGAGAGATAGATAGATAGATAGACTATATATTTACCCGTGGGGATTTACCCCATAGGGCTAATGCATAAGTATACAAAATTTAACATAATTACATAGAATGAGTAGCGCAATAGTACATCAGTTATAAACAAAAGTAAGATTAAAGAGCAGAGTAATTATAATTTAAATAATCTCTCGAAATTACTTCTGAGTACAATTCCTTCAACTTGGTTGAGGATCATCTGGAGGATTATATTTTCGCAGTCTCTCCACCTCCTCAATGGCTTTTTCGTTGCAGGGTATCTTTCCCAAGAGCTTACTGCACTCCATATCCACGATTCGCACTCCATCCAGCGATCTCACTCTACTTAAAGCGACGTATGCTTGTCCCTTTTAGAATAAGCATTTTCCAAGGTACACGACTGCATAATCGACGGTGCAGCCTTGCATCTTATGAACTGTGCAAGCCCAACACAAGACAATGGGTAGCACTCGTCTCTCGATCGTTCCATAGTTGAATTTAGCAGGAAATTGAATAGATTGAGGCTCAGTCAGATGAATGCCATCCCTACCGAAGTCTATGCGAACAGAGGGAAAATCTGTGTCGTATATCTGGTCGCGACGGAAATACGGCCAAATTATCTCGGTGATATTGCCAATTGCGCCATTCACAAGACCCTTCTCAACATTGATGTTGGATCGTAACATTACTTTTTCACCGATAAATATCTTCCAAATCCTTGGGCAAGCCCCCAGTCTTGTTGATGTCGGCTGGGATGATATTGTCCAAGTTGACATTTTCGACATTGCGCGTAGCATCGGCTACATGATTTTGCTCCTTTATTTTGTATATCCTCTCTCCCTGTGATCGGTAGTACTCAAGAACAGCATTATTGTGGGCATCTACTTGCGCTCTCAATGGATAATTGCGAATCGCCTTGTTCAAGGCGAATTCGCCTGTTGCATCCACCAACGTCTTCGACAGCAGCAAGTCAAAGTGGGGACCCTTAAGCTCACCAATTCGAAGAGCATTGAGCAGATCGGCAAAACACGTGTCGCCCTGCTGGCGCATATTCTCGGTAAGCTCAACCAATCTGAAGTAGCGCCAGAGGTGTGGTGCTGGCAAGAATCGTACTGATTGTTCAAAAATCTGAGCTCCTTTAACGGGTGGAAGCTGCATCAAGTCACCAAGCAGCATGATGTTGAGACCTCCAAATGCTTCATCATCCTTATTCTTGAGGTGTCTTAATCGCGAGTCGATCATGCAAAGCATCTCGTAAGTGACCATCGAAATTTCATCAATGAAGATGTATTCAATATCCTTCCACTGCTTTCGCATAATCTTTAAATAATTTTCCGTCAACATCGGCATGTTGGAGACAATGAAGCCATCCTTTTGAACCGGTAACTTGAGCATAGTATGTAGAGTTGATCCACCGACTAGTCTCGCAGCTACACCCGTTAAAGCTGCAACTTTCACTGCATTTTGCCGAAGCAGTGATTGACTTGATTTTTCAGTGCATTAAAAGTGAAGGTCTTGCCGACTCCAGCTCCGCCAGTCACAAACAGCCTGAGGCGTTGTTTGCTTCCGCTCAGCTGCTCCTGAATGCTGCGAGTGACTGCAGAGAAGAGCTCTCGCTGCTTGATGTTCATCGCAGCACAAGCCGATTGGAATTGTTCATCAGTTCCCTTGGTCGGGAATTTCGTCCTCGAGCTCTTCTTCAACAAACTCTTGGGATCGCTGCAGAATATCGAATGCATGAGCTTGGTTGAAAGCGATCTCAAGTTGGCGATCTATTTTGTTTGCTCTATGTGTTTGCTCTTCTCCTTCAATTCTTGTTCACGGGCAAGGAATGCATCTCGCGCATTATCAAACTCTCCGAGCAGAGCACTCTCAGATTCGTAAGGCTGATATTGAAGAAGAAGGCTATAGAAGTAGTTCTTGTGATCCATGTGCATCATGAAAATGGCACTCATACGACCGCTGGGAAATTTCGTACAACCTTTTTTGATTTGTCTGTGAGAGTAATGAGCTTTCGCCTTTGTTGTGACTGTTCCGCATCGTCTTCATCAAGGCTTTCTTCAGTGTCGCCTTTGTTGGTGTAGTATGGCTCAAATTGCATTGCAAACTCAACCAAACTTACATCCTTGAAGTTGTATTCTGAATGATTTGTAGGGCGCTTCTCGTATCGCTCAAAGATGTTGGAGCACATTCCCGTTGCCTGATTGCCGTCAAACTTCAGGACGTGATATCGTTGTTCAGGCTTACGCGTGTTCAAGAATACGCACTTCCTCGAACTTCCGCGGAATGGAAGGTGACACAACCGGAATACAGATTCGCAAGCAGAAATTTGACGCTCCTTCATAATTCTCATGCATATTTTGAACAACTTGCGAGCAACATTTGAATCTTCTTGGCGAATTCGTCTGATCGCCTCTGCAATACCCTGATTCAAGTTTACGGGCTCAGACTTTGCGATATATTTCGCAACGTAATGGGCGGTTGCCTCGTTCGTTCCACATGGCTGAATGTCAATCATTCAATCAGCAACCCATCCCACAATTGAAGGATCGCGGAGCAGTAGTTATTTATCAATTTTTCCTCAGTTCGTCGCTTCAGAAAGCAGAACTGTCCGCCATTTCTTATGAACTCGTCTGAAGTTTGAGCAACAATGCGAGTGTGCTGACACGGCTTACGCGGAAAGGCGAAACGACATGTTTGAGAGTTGTTTTTGTAACATGTATGAGTGTGGTGATGCGTTTGATTGCGCTTAACCAAATTGTGCATATCAAGATCTTCAGATTCAGATGGGAGTCGGCATGAGAGTACTGCATCGATTAGTTCAATTCCTTCTTCGGTCTCGAATGAAGGTGCATTCTCAATCCAAACAAACATGTGGATGTGCGGACTGCCTCGATTTTGAAATTCCACACGCCACCAGTAATCTCTAACTTTGCCACCTAAACTCTTCGCGTTGTTATTAATATATTTCATGAAGGCATTAAATCTCCTCATGAAACGACGGCTGACTACAACCGGGTATTGTTCAATAAGACGCTGCGATTCATCAACACTAATATTTGTTGGGTCCTCATTCGATCGTTTGTCAGCAATCAAAAGACCTCTTCGCATGTCTGGCCAGTTGATGTCATTGCAGCTCAATGTTAAGAACCAAGTTGGTGGTCCAAGGCAACGAATTTTGCGCTATCAATTCTTATGCGCCATTCGCCAGTATGCTGCAGACACACGCAAGTTTCGCATGTAGAGGTGAAGATCTTCGACAGCTCCCTCTTGTCCTCTTACCTTCTTGCAGCAAACAGAAATAGTGGACTGAATTTTGAGATATTCGTTCATCGAAAGCGCATAGAAGTGATAGTCATTGCGCTGGAATCGTGTATCGCGACCAAGGATTCTCGATTGAAAGTAATCTAATGGCGTAATAATCACTTCACGGTTCTCCTTCAAACCATTGTTTCCATACGGAAAAGCATCCACCACGAATACTCTTCTGCTCTTAATTCATGATTTATGTTAACAATATTGTCCTTCGTCTTACGTTTAATTTCGTTTAAATTTTCGTCATCAACAAATGCATTATCTAATACTTCGTCAACATCTGGCTGAGCGACATCGATAGGAGCCATGACTGATGTCTGAACATGAATATGCTTTTCGGGTGTGGGATGTGTTTCAACCATAGGATGCACATCAACCACGGGATCATCATGAGTTGCTTGTGGTATATCATGCTGATGTTGTCGCAAACATTCATCCATCTGAACGACAACGCCCTTCACACGCACGTCGATGAAGTAAATCACAAAAGGTTCATTTTTCGAGTGAACGGTGCGTCGACAAATGCGAACAAATTCCTCAATCGTGTTGCATTCAATGATGCATGCTTTACCGTCACCACATCGTGCGCTTGCACCTTTGATGCCGCAAGCATGCGAGTCGGTAAAGTATTACTTGTCATTGAAGTGCATGAGGCCTAATGACTTTGACGCAACAACAAGAACGCCAGCTTGATGTTCTGCAAACAAATGACTAATAGCATTTTGCAAAGTTCGACCGATGATTCCATCATTCATGCGATCCATCAAACTGCCCTGGCATAGCCAGTTGTCATCATAAACGAGCTCGAACGAATTGTCAAACATTAGAATATCGTTCTTGACTACGTCCGGATTGCGTAGTTGCAGGTAGCCATAAGGAGGTATTGGAAAGCCTCCCCACCTCTTGTTTCAGTCTCAAAGTGAATTAGCGCACAAAAACCATCCGCTTCAATCATATTCTGGTTCAAGGTATTAGTGGTCCAACGACCAGGAGGAAGAATGGTGGCTCTAATAATATTTGCTGTGACCATAGCAAATCACTGCGAACCAGCGTAATTGGAATTGAAAATGTCACTCCGACCCTGATGCCAGGAAGCGCGAACAATCCTTGAAGCGTCACAAATTGGCATATATGCATTTTCCAACTGATCATCATTGGCAAAATTATCGTTGCTATGAGCCTCATTGCAATAAGCTTGCTTCTGTTGTGGCTCAGCTGGAACAACGTGAATCATGTCTTGTCGGTCGAGTCTTGCAAATTCGTTGATTGTCACGTCCTTATAAAGCGGATTGTTTGTCAAGAGACAGCTAAGCGCAGCATACACCCGTTCGCGTGAAATTGTGTATTCACGAGAGATATTTAAATTTTCGAGAGTCTCTGTGACTACAACCATTCCCGCATTATCACTCTTGCGAGGCAACATAGAAGGCAGCTTCTCGCTTACCTCGAAAATGTCAAGTGCGAACAGCGTGGCCTGGGCTTTGAATCCGTATTGGCCATATCTGCCGTCGAATTTGACTATTTTAACGTAAGGTATCATGCGAGACAAGAGTTTTTGCTCAAACTGAGTGAGAACTTTAATTTCACTTGGAATGTCACCGGGCTCCATATTATTCCAGTACGCCTTTGATGGATGTTTAGTCTTGCGATTGTTTTTCAAATGACAATGACATCGATGGCAAACTTCCAATACATTTTTGTTCGTGAGTTCCGGAGGTAGATATGATTTGGCAGCAATCATATGATATTTTACCACTTGATTAGCGTAACACTGCTTTGTGCAGATATCACATGTCCTATCGCAGAAGTTGTTGATTTCCTTATGGAACTCTTGCGCATCAGCAGCACGCTGAGCACGAGCATCGCGGTGACATTGCTGTATATCCTTACGTTTTTGTTCTGTCTCATAGAGTCGTGCTTGAGAGGTGTATACTCTCTCTCTTTCGCGTCGAGAAGCGCGTTGATCGTCATTTTCCATCGCACGAGCTTGAGAAGTGTATTCTCGATCTTTAGCAAGACGATAAGCTCGTTGGTCTTTAGTTTCAATAGCACGAGCTTGCGATTTGCGTTCTCGATCTTTAGCAAGACGATAAGCGTGTTGGTCGTCGGTTTCAATAGCACGAGCTTGTTACACGCGTTTTTTACGATTTACAAGTCGCTTTAATTTAACTTCAGCCGTTTCTTGCGAACGCTTGAGCCGATAGTGTTGTTGCTTCTTCTCCAATCGTCGCTTCTTTTGAGTCGCCGTCTCCTTCATCATTACAAAGAAGCGGCTCTAACAAAGAAGTACTTAAAGCACAACTGTCCTTTGTGCACAAGTGCACGAACACGCGAGTTAGGCATCTTTCAGAATACGTTAATATTACACTAGCATACACTTTTGTTTCACTTAACAAACACTAGCATACACTTTTGTTTTTATATGCTAGCAAATTGCGTTTTTATTTTTACTAGTGGTCGCCCAGTGGTCGAAATTCGACCGTAATTCATTAAATTTTAAGTTTGAACGTTATTGAGTTTCTTTTGTCAAAGAGTATACCTCTATAATCATTGCATATAATTTTTTTGAATTTTGTTCTATTACGTCAGCTGCGAGCGTGTACAAATACGTCATTAGCGTGTGTTGTTTGCCTTAATTCCCTGCAATACCTATAAAATTTAAAATTTAATGTTAATAACAGTTGAGAAAAAACACAATTACAGCTTCTATTCGCATTTATGTTTTGATATATTTCATCGTTAGTTTTAATTTTTTCATATTATTATTGAATCAAATAAACGCTAATAAAAATGAGACTTGACATTCATAGAAGTATAAGATACATTGTTTTCAATTCCAGTGGATTACATTTCATTTTTGGTAAGGTACAAAATTCGAAAACAGTTTGAAGATTATCTGCTACAAAGCTTATATAATTTTTTAATTTTTGAGTTATTTGAAAAATATGAAAGATAGGAAAAATGAGGTTTAGCTTGGCTAAGCCATATTTAAATAGCAATAACGCGTTTTTTGACATTTCCTTGGGTTTTTTTTATTGCCATACTGACCAGGTTTCGCCAAGGCTACACAGTTATTTTGCCTATCTTATTCGAATTATATAAAATTTAAATAAAAAATTAATAAAAAATAAAAAATACGTGCCTCGTAGTTTTTCATATATTTTTCATTCAATCAAAAAAACCGGGCTGTTAAAAAAATAAATGTTGTCCATTGAACTTAAAATAGTTTGAAAGTGAATTTAATGATTCAGTACTTCTGTGTAAACGATGTTTTTTGTAAAAACTCTTTCATCATTTGCTAAATGCCCTTGGCCATTGTATTCGGAAATATAAAATCTCAAACCATCGAATGATCGAACTCTACTTGCTGCGACGTACAATTGACCATGTGTAAAAACTGGCTGCCTCAATAAAATTCAAATTTTTTCGAATGTTTGCCCTTGAGACTTATTTATTGTCATCGCAAATGCAGGTATAATTGGAAATTGAGTTCTTTGAAAGTTAAATGGTAAAACAATACCGGAATATGTTAAATTTATACGTGGAATCAAAATTCTCTTTTTGCGTACGGTTCCAGTTAAAACTTCGCAATCAATAGCATTACGATGCATACACTTGATGCGCATTTTTGTTCCATTGACTAATGCTTCCTTTGTATTTAAGTTTCTGATCAGTAAAACGATGCAATTAACTTTCAATACTAACTTATGTGGTGGCAAACCACTAATAGTCAAAGAATTCAAAAACTCTACTGGATAGTTATTGATTTCATTGTCATCATCACAAATTATTTTATCGTAGCTATGATATGTTTTCTGTTCACCTGGTATTCGATTAAGTATATCAGTATTAATAAAAGTACAATCATCATTTTCAGGTGGTAAAATAACTGACTTCAATATGTTATCTGAGAGTATGTTTTCGGAAATATTTCCATACACCTCATATTATTTTCATCTCCTATTAATTGCTGAGGTATTTCAATAATATTTTCACCAAACTGAGGGAATTGTGGGGCTTCATCATTACCAATTTTTTTCAAGAATTCGACAAATTCTATTTCACTTGGTAAGGCTCTCATATTTTGAGTAAACGTTACTTTATGAAAGTAAACAAATTTATGCCAACTCGTGACACAATTTTCAATTAAAGTTGCACGTGATCCATGTGGGACAACTGGTAAGATTTGCCGAAAATCACCGCACAGAAGTATCGTTTTCCCTCCAAATGGTTTATGTTTATCATTTTCATCGCATAGATCCTGCAATAATCTCTCTATGATTTTCAACACTTGCAGTGGGCACATAGAAATTTCATCAATAATTATCAATGATGATGAATTTATGTAACGTCCACAGCTACTATTTGCGGTAATATTCGCTACAGAATTTTCCAAAATGGGTATAGGCAATTTAAACACATTGTGTAAAGTTCTACCTCCAAGTAATAGAGTTGAAGCTATGCCACTGAACGCTGTTGCAATGCAACTAAGATTAAGCGAATTTAATTTGTGAATGATTGCTGTTTGTGTGAATGTTTTTCCACAACCAGCATGAGCGGTTAAACAAAAAACATTAGATCCAGTATCATGATGCAAAACTTCACGAATCACACGATCAATTAGATTACGCTGTTCAATATTTGCAGTTTCATAATGCTCAGGAAACAGAAACTCTTGTTCTATTGGATCAATAGCATTTGCTTCGTCTGTTCTCTGCGAATACGTGGGAACTGGTAAACCAAGTTCTTGACATGACAAATTATGAACATTCAAAATATCTTCAATTTCTAATAGAGCTGTATTAAAGGATACTTTTTCGTTGTAATCTCTCAAAAAATCTTCACTAAGATATACTTTAAATTCATTCCATAACGCCAATGCATTGGCTGGCACATGCACAAATGTAACCAAATAAATTTCGCATTTGTTTTGGTGAATGTAATTCTTTTGCTTCATTTAAACATTCACGCCATTCATTATCATTTGAAGCAAAGCCGCGAGCATGGCACGCTTCAACAAAAGAAGTGTGTATAATTCCATTGTATGTTCTAACATCCTCAAATGATTTTGGACCACAGACATGTAATAAAAGCAATCGTAAATGGAAAAGTTCGATGTCTTTTGGTGATACTACATATATGCGTGTAATGATTTTATCATCTCCACGCCTTCTCTTCTTCATTTTTTTCAGGAATCTTCCCACACATAATGCAAAGGAATTTCAATATACTTATATTCATGCGCTGATGGATCTGATCGATTCAATTCAAAAAATGCTAATAATTTTGTTTGTCTTGCATTTTCAATTGCTTGACGTTCTTGCCCTTCTCGAAAGTAAACATTCTGTCTACGCGGTAAATGAATGTCAAGTCTAACGATGACATGTGATTGAAAATGCATTGGTAATTCATAGATGCGCCAAACAGCTTCAGTTGATCCGACATAACGGCCATTTAAAAAATTTGTAACTTCATCAATTTGTATTTCTTGACCTGGTTCATTTCTCTCTGAACCTAATTCAACAGATGCACTGTCATAGCCTTTATACACGTATTTATAAATGTATTTAACACTTTTAACTGTAGTGCATACTTCAACATTTATATGGCAATTAAATTTGCCAAGTAAATACGGATTGTATGGTACAACATAACGATTGTCGAGGCAACTACCGCGAACTTCAGCATTAATACCATTATCACGCCTTCTGTATAATGGATATCCATTTAATGATTCACATGTAAATTCATTAAATCGTTTTGGATAATCTTTTGTGCATTTTCCATCTCTCATACAT
The DNA here is from genome assembly GCA_034769895.1 of Magicicada septendecula. NCBI lineage: Eukaryota > Metazoa > Arthropoda > Insecta > Hemiptera > Cicadidae > Magicicada > Magicicada septendecula. The sequence goes on from CM068368.1 coordinate 223,357,251, forward strand.
ACAGAATTTGGATTAAGTACACCGCATGGACCATGCATCATGTGTTTTACAACATATTCATGTAATGTAGGATGTGTTTGAATGTTAGGAATCTCCGCAGTTACAACTTTATCAATATCGGTAGCGTTAACAATTTTATCTTGCTCATTTAAAGAGAGTAAAATGTGAACATGAGGCAATCCTCTCTTTTGAAACTCAATTGTATAAATGAGTGCTTCAACTTTACCGAAGATTTTTTTTAGTGTAAGGCCCTCAATTAATGCTTTCAGTTTGGACTTGAATACACGCATAACAATATCAGGTCGAAAATTAGCTGACTCACCTACACCATTATTGCTAACTATTTCAGGCCAACTTGGATTGCAAGTCATTGTAATAAACAAAGAAGGCTTTCCAAAATGTTGTACAATTGACATTGCATCTAAATAATTCTGATACATATTTCTTGGAGATCCATTGAATGAAGATGGTAAAATTACTCTACGGCCAACATTATTGGCATTGGGGTTCAATTCTAAATAATCTGTTAAATTGTTGTAAACTTCAGACCTAAGACTTGTTTGATTTTGTCGAATGAAATGTAACCTTGTGCCCTCTATTCTCACATACATATCAACTATCCACTGCAGAAATAATTTTTGTGAATGGTGCAACATGCTAAAATCTTCTCTAATTGCAAGTCGATAGGCTGCATACTGAAGCATGGTTAATTTATTTCTGAGCGCTCTTGAATTAGATGTAGTTGGTATATTATGAGAAATATTGATATGCCACCCAGTATCACCATTTGGAAAAAGTAATGGATACGCTAAAGGGTCCAATGATGAATCCAAAACAGAGATATTTTAATGATACCATTAACTTTTGAAAACGAAACCATATTTCGTTCAAAGGGTGGCTCACCATCAACTGTACTAAATATTACTGCTACATCAGTTTGAACTGCATCATTATAACGGCGTAGATCTAAATCACGATTTACTGTAATGAGCATACAAATTTCTTTATTTTGATTTTCAACTCTCTGACAATGATCTTTCATTGCAATGAATGACCGAACGAAAGGATTAATGCGTTCCAATTCAAAAGAGATTTTGCGCATTATATTGTTATTGCATGTTTGATTATAGTGTTCACGTAATCTATAATTGACAGCAGTGACAACATCATAAAAATATAATTGCGCATAACATGGTGAGCGACCATATCCAGCAGTCATTGGACCTGATCTGTGATAAAAAACATCATATATTTTAAAATGATACGCTCCACGCGTAACTGTATCCGAAATTTTAGCTCCTGAGCTAACCATAGCAAATGATGAATTGTATTTACGAATGTTTTCAAAATAATTTTTTGACTTTCTTTTTATTGAAGGTTCATTTAAAGTAAGTCCATCATACAATGATTTAAAGTATTCATTTTGACTTAAGACCGGTAATATTGCTTTACCCTTATGACAACATGAAGTGAATGCAGTCCTTTCACCTAAAGTGACCTCAGATTCGAAATGTTTTGCATTGCAAAACCTGCATTATAAATGCATTAATCCACAATCAAAAGTATTAAAATTTCTTGGAATGACATTCAGTGCGCATTTAAATGTATCCCTCAAAATAATTTCATCATTTTGTATACTATTTACACTATTTAAATTTGCATTTGGTCTATTATCATTTTGACTTTCACGCGAATATATATTCCTTCTTCTTTGTCTCTCACTCCGACCCGTCAATGTTATACTATTTACACTATTTAAATTTGCATTTGGTCTATTATCATTTTGACTTTTACGCGAGTATATATTCCTTCTTCTTTGTCTCTCACTCCGACCCGTCAATGTTCTATGTCGAGGCATAATGAAGTAGGTGCGAATATCTGAATGTAAAAAAAAACATGTAATGAAATTACTGAAACTAAGATTAGACAGGGTTTAATTTAAAAATAATAAAATATACTCACTTTTTTGAAACCACCAATAATAATTAGGCGAGAGTAAGTCAATTCAAATTGCTGCTACAAAATTTTCCTTTTGCAACAGGTGTATATTAAGCAAGCTGTATTTCACTTTCAACTACACATTAATATATAAAACACAGATATCTAATATACAAAATATAAAATAAACGCTTTTTTGCCTTGACATACTCCACAGACTATTGAAAAAGGAACATTTGAAATCACACAAAATTCACAGTTCATTCAGTCAATCTGTCAGTATTAAGCAAGCTGTATTTCACTTTCAACTGCACATTAATATATGAAACACAGATATCTAATATACAAAATATAAAATAAACGCTTTCTTGCCTTGACATACACTCCACAGACTATTGTTGCCTGGCAACAAAATTATTTTATTTTTAACAATTACCATTGTTTGTAAAAGTTTATATGATTTTTCAAGTGCAAATGAATGTTTTGTGTTATTTAATTTAATGTATTTGTAACACATGTTATATATAAATTTTAGCTTTCTGCACTCCTTCTCCATATAAACTTTAACTATGCCAAATCTCACACTCCTCCGTGCGCGCAATATGCTTAAAAAGGGGTACAAAGTTTTCTCTTCACGTATTAATATATAAGAAGATATTTTTCTTTACACTTTTCTGAATAAAATGGTATAAAAATCATGAAAATCCGATAACTATATGTATTTTTAATATTTTTTTGTTTGGCTCAATATAGCGTTGATTTTTGTTTCCATAGTAACGGAAAATGTAAATACTGTCTTTTATACATTCACGCTTATTTATACCTCTATAATGTTTCTTTCCAATGTTGGTACACTTGTTAAACAGCTGAAAAACATGTGTACTACTGCAGAAATATTGTTTAGTGTTATTGTTTTGATGTGTGAAGTTTTATATTACATTTTGAATTGTGTTTTCAGTGAGTAGATTGATACTTTGTTGAAAGTGGTTTCAAAATGCCAAAGTGTACACAATTTCAAATTTTCATAATTTTGCAAAATTGACAATTTTCTTGATTTTTTTTATTAAAATTGATTTTACATTTTCATCAATGGATTATTGTATTGTCATCTGAGATACATAAGTGTGCAAAATTTTAAATTTTCACAATTTTGCAAAATTTACAATAATTTTCACAATTTTTTCAATGGATTTTTGTATTGTCATTGGAGATACATAAGTGTGCCAAATTTCAAATCTCTAGCTAGTCTGGAAGGTAGTTAAAAATCAATCGCAATATTCCACTCGGACAGACAGACACCACAGCGAGTGGAGAAAAACGTTTTAATAAACAAACATTATAAAACGCAGGATAGAAACAATCCCCACGCCGACACACAAATTCCACACACGCACAGTAAACACAACAGACATCCGATTCAATGACGACGAGATAACTTTATTAAACAAAGGACTCAAACATAATTTAAAACACAATAAACCCAACAACAACAGTAAACATATAATTGACGTAATCATAGACACTGAAACAGCCGTACAAAACACACACAACAATGACCAAGAACCCATATGCCATGACATAAAACGAAGATTAAAACACATAGTAAAACAACAACCAAAAGAATATAATAACGAAAATAAAACGCTAAAAAATGTACAACAAAAACTAAATGAACATAACCTAACGATATTAAAAGCTGTACCCGTCAAAGACACCATACAAACACTTGAACATTTACTCAGACAAAACAACAAACCTGAAACACACATACAAGAAATCATCACACTCACTAAAATAATCACAGAACAAAATTACTTCACGTACAATAACAAGATATACACACAAACAGACGGATTACCCATGGGCTCTCCCACATCGGGTATACTAGCTGAAATATTCATACACCACATAGAACAAGAACATATACACATAACAACAAATATTCCAACAAAATTATATATTGGCACAGATACGTAGACCACATATTATTATTATACAATTGCAATACAAGGCAAGTAGAAAATTTCCACAAATACATAAACACGATACACCCAAAACTCAAATTCACCATAGAAATAGAAAAAACAACAGTATAAACTTTCTAGACTTAATAATCAACAAAACAAACAATACGCACACATATAAAATTTACAGAAAACCAACCACAACTGAGATGGTCATACACAACACATCAAATCATCCAACACAACATAAACATGCAGCCTTCAACCATATGCTACAAAGACTCACAAAAATACCGCTAAATAAGCAAGATTATAATGAAGAACTTAACACAATAAAATACATAGCACTAAAAAACGGGTACAACCCTGATTTAATAAACAAATTACATAGCCAAATCCTATACAAAAACAACAAAACAACAAAAAATACAAACAACACAAAACAAATACATAACACTCACATACTACGACTCTAACACACAAAGAATTGCTAACACATTCAGAAAACACAATTACAAAATAGCATACAGAACCAACAATACCATCAAGAGACACATTAACGGCACAAACAAAGACATAGACATATACAACAAAACAGGCGTATATAAATTAAACTGTAACGATTGCAATAAATTCTATATAGGCCAGACAGGAAGACTTTTTTCCTCCAGATTTTCTGAACACACAAAAGCATTATCCAATAACAACATACAATCCACATTTGCCACAAACATCCAGACAGAAAACCACAGTTACACCAATATAAAAAACAATCTTGAAATTTTACACTACATACCCAAAAGTCGCAAACTCAACACCGAAGAACAATACGAAATATACAAACACAACAAAACACAACCAAACAATATACTCTATGAACATTTACAATTTAAAATCCAACACACTATTCGACACAATAATACACAACGCATACAACAATTCAGAATCCCGTGCCAACCCCCTTCCATCTCCACACCCCCACACACAACCAGTCACCTAAAAAACCGTTACAAATTACCGATTACTTGACACATTTTGTATTCAAACCTCACTGAAGAAGGAGAATACAACTCCGAACGGCGTTTGAGGGAATATCAACAAATAAGTTTCACAAGTGAAAGTACCTTTAAATAATAATTACGTAAACAACGTTGGGAGTTAAGATAATTAAATCCTATTAGTTGAGTAAAATTCATGTTGAATTTAGCTTTTTGGTTTTCACTAGGCCAGTGACTCCTAATAAGCCTTTTCGAGCAACATAATTCGTCATTGTACTGGGCTGAAATCTATCTGATCTATTCCACACATTGCCTAAATTATTTTTATATATTACTTGTGCCACTTAGAGCACAAAATTATATTCACTCTTGTCTTATGTAGAAGATACAACTGTACTATTATAGTAACTATACCAGAATATTTTAAGCAACCTTCATAAATGTAAGCAAATATTAATTTTATAACATAGGCAGTTTATTAAAACTGTTTCTACAACAAACGTATTCTCTCTCGTAATGTAAATTATATAATAACATATATAGTGATGAACGTTATACTTTCATTTTTCTTATCATTTATAATAGAATTTCTAATTTTAATGAGTTGAAATGAATAAAGTTGTTGGTTTTGAACACGTAGTATACATGTACAAACACTATTTGTAAAATGTTATTTGTTTATTTTGTTTTGTTTGGTTACTGCATACAGTGCATACAGTAGGATTTAATTAAAGCAAAACAATGGACTTCGGTTACTTGCAGAAGCAATACCATGGCAGGTCACTGTTTGTCTGCAATGTTTGCTACAGTGAACTATGTTATTCAATGCAAACAACAGTACAGCCTTTTGTTTGGTATTGCTTCCCCATAGTTATAAATTTTAGTAAATAACCTTACTATTGGCTGAGTATACGTACTTCAGAACAGAATGCAGTGTGTAAGTAGTTAAAACGTTTAGGTTACATTTATTTCTTTGTGTAATTGACATAGGTCTCCAGGTAAAAAGCAATATAAAATATACTGGTTACACTCATCCCTGCGTGCACAATGTACAGCGGTGAACATAAATGTGTATTTAATTTTGTTTCTAAAGACCATGCATAGACCTAGAACATAAAAATTTGACAATTATAAAACCTTTGTTTCAGATCCAGTTTATTCCGAGGAGGGCGCTCTGATCTGGTAAAAAAATCAAGCCTGCTTAATTATTAATAATGTTATTCCAAAATTAAATTACATAATTTGCTTACAATATTTTTCTCTGTCACTAAGATAAATATTATAAATAAATAACCATTGCAATGAGGCACACAGTAAACACTTAACTTACATAAGTCGTGTAAGTAGTATCAATAGCTCCGATAATGTGTACAAGTTTTTCGTGTCTCTTAAAGCATTTAATGCCAAGTCAGTTATATATTATGTTTTGAGCTATAAAATAAAAGAACGGGATCTTCATACGTAGGCTTTCACGGCCGGTGTCAATACGATTAACTTCTAAAACTTCCGGGCTGAAAGGCCGTGGTCGATTGCTTAAAATACTGCTAAACATTTCGGCCGCACCACCGGTGGCCATCTTCAGTAGCAAAAAATTGTGTTCGATAGATGACACGCCGAACACGTCTCCCAATGAACTGGGAACAAGCAACAGTGAGTTACGGCTACGAAGCCTCTATTTATAGCTTTTATAAATAAAATTTATAGAGGCTTCGTAGCCGTAACTCACTGTTGCTTGTTCCCAGTTCATTGGGAGACGTGTTCGGCGTGTCATCTATCGAACACAATTTTTTGCTACTGAAGATGGCCACCGGTGGTGCGGCCGAAACGTTTAGCAGTATTTTAAGCAATCGACCACGGCCTTTCAGCCCGGAAGTTTTAGAAGTTAATCGTAAAAGAACGGGATGTTATCTACAAAATCATGCGTGTATCCGCTTTATTGAGATAGGAATTTTGTTAACGCAATTACAGAGCTGCAATTTATTGTTCATAATTCCCCTTTTGTCAGTACAAATTGTTTTAACCCTGTCTCAAGTGTCAGCACGTTTCTGTGCTTGACGTATTCAATTACACTGAAATGAGAAGGTGCAAACTAATGAAGTGAATATGACTAAGTATCTTTAAAAGAAGACCCCCTTTTGTTCTTTAATGTTGTCAATTAATTTCAAAGAAAATAGATACCAAAGAAAGATTCAGCGCCTCATACCAAAGAAAATAAATAGAAAGTCTTCTATTTAACACTAATTTTAATAGTGAAGACATTATATTGTTAATTATATTGTTAACACGCTTCGGATTGTTAATTAGTTCTAATAATTAACCGTGCTGGAAATGATCAACTCCAACTCCCTAAATTAAAATTGATTGTTCAGTTTTAGATTGATAAAGCTGTTTCCTAACTATGAAACCTTATCTACTATAATTAAATTTTATCCTAGGTAACAAACACTTAGCCTATGTAACAAGTACTTAGTTCATACACAGAAGAGACCTCTCAAATTTTGAAATGCATCAGATTAAACAAAATTCATTTGGCTTTATGATTTACGTAATTATGTTTCGATAGTGTATACGCATGTTAATTTATAAAGCTATTTATGTTCTTTATACATATTTTACATAAATTCATATTTATTTTACATTCAACATTTATATTTAATAGTAGTTACTACATATTCAATATTAAGCGTTCATTTAATACTAATTTAATACATAATACGTATTATTTGGTTAATATTTATTTTATACAGGCTGGAGAATAAGTTTAAATGATTATAAACGGTAAAGGCTGCAGGCTGTAAATAGTAAGTTTTGTGATAGGAGTTTGAACCTAAGTTCAGCCTTTATCTAAGTCATAATACGAGACATATTATCTTTTATTTACACAGAAAAACGTTTGGATAGATATTTTTTTACGTACTTATTAAGACTACTTGCAGGGGAATATATTAAAATTAATTTAACTGTCTCGATCTTAAGTGATTTGGTATTAGATATGCCTGTAATATTACCTAGGTATTACCTATCTAGTTTTAAGTAATATAGAGAAAACAAAAATAATATGGAGCTCCATATTTAAGGGATAACAAGCGACTATCTATTAGGAGGGATTTAGTCGGAGCTTATAAACGATAATCCGCATTTTCTGAAGTCGCGTTAAGGTCTAATTGTAAAGTGAAAGCATGAAGAAACAACGCAGAATTTCCTGTTTAGAAATGTCATAAAGTAGCTTGTAGTCCACTATACACCAACTAAAACATATTTTTTACAGTACTCATGGAGGAATAATAGTTTTAACTTTAATATAAACATTATTTTTTATAAATTATACAGTTTACAGTTAGATAAAAGAATTCTTTGATACATCGTAATGTACAAATCTCTTTAGCATATAGTTTTCTTTTCACTTTTATTTATTTTTTCGAGTTATAAGACGGATCTCACAGCTTATTGCCGTTTATGTAAAGTCTACAGTCTGGTTTAGGTAAAGCCTAAAACCATGATAGTTTACTGTTAAAACAGAGGAGGAATTTGTTTGCTGTTTCCACTGTGAAGATGATATCAGAGGATGCGAGTAAAAGATGTAGTTTACGCTGCATCATTTTTCAAAAAGTAGTAGGCTAATTTTAGAATGATTTGTTTGCCTTAATACGGATGCTAATATTATGAGATCAGATTTTGCATAGAATATCTAGGCAACGATGAAACTAAACTCAGATAATAGTAATGATTTTGGAGGACTTTAAATAAATGCTGACACAGAAACAGTGAACGAAGAGAAATTGTTACTCAAAGAAAAAGGTGTAAACCGAGTGAAAGGCGATGCATTGGTAGACACTGGAAAAGTGGGTAGAGGGAACATGAAGTGTTGGCTAAAATATTAACACTAGAAAATAAATTTAAGCTGTATTTTTGTTATGCCATTCACATAATGGAACGAATATATTTTAAATTTAATTATTAAGAGAAAATTTTTTAAGGTCATCAAAAAGAAATGGTGGATATCTTGGATCTCTCTTGTTACACTGACTTTAGTAACAGTCTGCAAACCCTTGTGACAAATTAGATTAAAAATTGCAAAGACGCAGAGAAATCGACAAGTGAGGAAAAAGGAGGGAGACCAGTAGCGTATTATCAAGAAGGGGGATGTTATCTCAGTTTGGAATGTAGATGGTAATTGAGTTGGTCGTATGGGGTACTTACATTCACCCTCCTCTAATTAAAACCAGTATAAAATGCTTTTATGCAAACAAGTAAACAATCTTCATATTTCCAAAGTATGTCCTGACGAAAGTACTTATTTTATGAAAGTACTTGAGGAAAGAACTTAAAATAATAGCATAGATTTAAACAGTTTTCCTGAATTTTCCATATGGCTTAACATTGTATAACGAAACTTGTGTTCTCTCTTTTATATCTTCATCCGAATTTCTCTATAGGCGGACAAATTGGTGATGCCTCATATTCCCTTTGTAAAGCTAACTACGTCCTTAACTATTTTCGTGCCAGGGAAACGGAAAATGTAGACACGAATGCATGTAAAATTAGTCACAGGCTGAGTTGACCTAAGCCTGAAAAAGGCACAAAGTTTTTATGGTGCTGCCCGGGAATACCACCCGGGACACCTAGGTTAGTACAAAGGCACTATACGCACTGGTTTAGTTAGCTATTTTATTAAAATAAACTTTTAATAAATAATTATGTTCTATTTTAGTCAATTATACGTTTATGAAGAAATATTCACTTTTGGAGCCCACTAATTGTGTGAGTGATTTATTGTCAACTTCGAAGGCCGCAGTGTGCGATGATGGAATTTATCGTTGGAGTCACATTTCATATTATTACCTATCCTTTTAAGCGTTACATACAAAGTCAATAGTATTGAGTCGCAATGATAAGGGCGCCATCTTAAGACTGTGTCTTGGGCGAGGCGGACGTGGCTGTGGTGGACAATTGTCTGGTTTCAATTAAGGTGCTGTGGTCTTTAATAAACAAGGTAAGACCAGTAGCTGTAATTTAGCTTGCCTCCGTGGTGGCCATGTAATTTATCAAACGACCGCGCTGACCTATTGGCACCTGGCGTTCATCAGGCATAGGCCTGGACAACGCACACAAATTAGGGCGCAAGACGCCCGCGCATCATCCATCCATCCAGCTGTAATCAGTTTGAACTTCCCCTTACACTGTTTATAGAATTTAGGCTACCAGTGACTGAAAAACTTACCAGGGGATCATTGATATTTTAAGTTGATACTTAAAACACACTCATCAAAGACATTCCTGATTTAGAAGTTGTTACATTTTTTAATTTTATTTTTTCTGTGGTGTTAGGAATTTTGTATTTATTATATTTTAATTTTCTTTTATTTATTTCTGTACTTCAAGTGTTTTCATGTTTTTACTATTTTAAATTCATTTATAACTATATAAATTTTTCTAGTACGTGAGTAACGTATTTCATGAATTATAAAAACTACTTCCTGGGCTATCAGGCCGTGGTCTTCTGTTATTTAGCACAGACGTTTCAATCATTGGTGGTCATCTTCAGTTCAATCAGTCAGTTTCAATCAGTTGGTGGTCTAAAGAACTTAACTTTTTACTGACAAGGTGTCCGTCAGTAACACCACAGTACTGTGGCAAAGGCTGGTGGCCGTAATAAGGATCCCCTATACATAACTTTTTAGAGTCTGCACGATGTAGTAGCAAACCACCACCAGCCAATCAGAAGGAAGCACGACGCTATAGGTCCACTATGGCACGTTCCCAATTTCTACGTAATGACAGGCTTTCTTCCCGCCGGTTCATTGCGATTGCAGCATGCGTCTGGATTTTCACGGGCTCCATATGAAAGCAAGGGAAGTACGCACTCACCGAGGACAGAAGCCTCGTCTCTTCAAAGGGGATGCGATGGTCGACGTTAGAGATTGCGTGTTCAGCCACCACAGACTTCTCCGCCTGCTCCAGACGTCAACAGCGCCTGTATACACCAACGCGGGTGCGGACGCGATGCCGATGTACATCTGGCCGCACGAGCAAGGCACGCCGTAAACACGCAAGACGAAATCGGGTCCCTGGCGTCTTTCACCGGTGTCAGGAACTGTTGAATCTTCTTGGTCGGCTTGAAGATAGGTCTAACACCGCGCTGGCTCAGCAGCCTGACAATGCGATTTGTTATCACCAATTAGTAGAGAATTCTGGACAACTTTATCAATTTGAGTCTAAACAATTCGATCTACAAAATTAAAAAAAAATGCTGAGTAACAGCATGTTTTTTTACTACCATGTTTTTACTCCGAATTATTTAAAATTGAATTATCTGTTAGATTCATGGAAAACTCATTTACAGTATTTTGAACAACGACAGTGATTTTTCTTTTAACAATAAGTACAGAAAAGCGTTTCTATTTAAGGAGAGTAAAGTTTTTTAACACATTTGAATAAAAAGTAAGGTAGGTGTTCACATATTCGCCAGTGTTTACAATTTCGCCACCCCAGTGGAATTCATGAAGTAGAAACACGGTCCGCTAGATAGCATCAGCGTTCAGTCTGTAGAGATGGGAAGCTTCGGTTTGTTACGTTTCAGCCACAAAGTGCAACGCGCTAGTAAGAAGTAGCCATTTTTGTTGTGGTCAGGATTGTCGATCTTATTTGTTTCTCGGTAAGTACGGCCTATATTTTATAAAATAGTAAATATAACATTAATATTAGTATGTCACTGAACTCCACGCCATATGCCGTATTTCAAACAATAATTAGACTTTTGTTTTGTTGCTTGTGTGGTTAGTTATTTAAAATTAACGAATACTACGTCTTTGCTTACAATTTCGCCACTGGCGAAATTGAAGACTGGAGACTCAGGTGGCGAAATTGTAAACTATAGGTATAAATGCTTTTCTAAGAAACTTTTAACACTTTAAATGCTCTTGCGTATCATAATCAATATACCAAAGAAAAATATAATTAAATCATAATTACATAACTACATCACACGACCAATGTCTTTCCCAAATGCTATTTGCAAGAGAAAACAATTTTTGTGTTTTTTTTTTCAGAGAACATGACTGATTGTAGAAATCAAGGGAAGTACTGTAAGTGGTCAAGTGATGATCTTGACAAAGCCCTTTCTTTGATCTATCAAAATAAACTCAGCGTAAATGCTGCCAGTAAACAATTCAGTATACCAAGGCGTACGCTTGGAGGTTATGTTAAATCGAAAAAATCTCATAAAACCAGTGCTGGACGTAAACCAGTGTTGACTCAAGAACAGGAATCTACTCTTGTTGAAAGAATTGTGCGGTTAGCAGATGTTGGATTTCCAGTAGACCTAACTCCAAAAGTAGTTAAGAGAAGTGTTTTTACTTTTTGTAAAGAAAACGGACTACAACATCAATTTAATGCAACTGAAGGGTGTGCAGGAAGGACTTGGTTTCGGGGATTTCTGAAAAGGCACCCAGAGCTGGCAAAACGAAAGGCTCAACATTTAAACGAAGCTAGGGCTGAAAAGTTAAATCGATTTATTGTTCAAGATTATTTTTAAAAACTCAAAGATATTTTCAAAATGCTAGATATAATGAACAAGCCCGAGAGAATATTTAATGTCGATGAAAAGGGTTGCCGTCTTAGTTTGCATAGGCAACCAGTTGTCCTTGCCAGAAAGGGGTCGAGAAGAGTTCATTGCAGAGGTAAGGAACATGGCGAAAATGTTACTATTGTCAGTTGCGGCAATGCTCTTGGTAGTGTTATTCCACCAATGATTCTTTTCAAGGGTCAACGTATGAAAAGAGACTGGTCAGACAATCTTCCTCATGGCAGCGTTGTGAATGTGACAGCAAAAGGGTCTATGACAACAGACACTTTTGTACAGTGGCTAGAGCACTTCGGTAAATACAGACCTTCTGGAGTCTGCTTGATCATTATGGACGGAGCTAAATGTCATCTGGATTACTCTATTGTACAAGCTGCAGAGGCAAGAGATGTCACGCTGTTCTGTTTACCATCCAATACTACCCACGAATTGCAACCTATGGACAAGTCGGTATTCAGTGCTTTTGAATCCTATTGGAATGACGAACTCATGCTGGACAAGAACAGAAGACAGAGATTTACCTAAGCATAGATTTGGAAACATTTTTACACCTGTTTGGGAAAAAGCGGCAACACCTCGAAATGTAAGAGCAGGCTTTGAAGCTTATGGAGTATATCCATGGAATCCTAACCGTATTCCTGACCAAGCCTTTGCACCGAGCGAGACTACTGAAATTCCACAGATTATCATACCCCAAGCTCTGCTACAAGCAACAGACACAGTAGCAGTTCCAAGTACACCTAGGACATTTTCTATAGTAGACCACTGCTTTACAGCCCGGATAATAATGGCCTGGATGGCCTCGTGAGGTGGAGCCGAAACGTCTGATTACAACATCGACCACCACGAGAACTATAGTAGACCACTGCTTTACAGCCCGGATAATAATGACCCGGATGGCCTCGTGAGGTGGAGCCGAAACGTCTGATTACAACATCGACCACCACGAGAACTATAGTAGACCACTGCTTTACAGCCCGGATAATAATGGCCCGGATGGCCTCGTGAGGTGGAGCCGAAACGTCTGATTACAACATCGACCACCACGAGAACTATAGTAGACCACTGCTTTACAGCCCGGATAATAATGGCCCGGATGGCCTCGTGAGGTGGAGCCGAAACGTCTGATTACAACATCGACCACCACGAGAACTATAGTAGACCACTGCTTTACAGCCCGGATAATAATTTGAACTATTATGACACCGGCCGTGAAAGCCTAAGAAAAATGTTCTTTCCTCAATTCATTTCTTAGTCTCGGCTCCCTTTTTCATAACAGTCATTAAAGAATTTGAAAATTTATCGCTTCTCACGTTTTGTGAGTTGATGGATACATTCAATGAATTCAGCAAATCTATCTATTGTATTTTAATGTTTGGATACGCGAGTGAGGGAGGTGCTAAGTTCCTGATTGGACTATCAACAAATACAAATTATCAAGTTCCAAATTATACAGGTTTTAATAAGTATAGTCTAACTGACTGCTAAACAGAATGTCAAAATTCTGTTTTCCCATCATCATCATAACGACCAACACCACCACCATAACATCTAGGGATTAGGTAATCATTAAACCTGTTTTAATTTCAAAAATCTACCATTTTTCCTGCGGGCTTCCCCGGTCTTGTTTCGTGTTGTTCACGGTACACTTTACCTTGCTTCCTAAAGAGTTCCTTTGCATCTATACGTTAACATTTTATTTTCCGGTAGAAGAAATTAATTTCCAATTTTTAAATTCTACTTAGTACCGGTTCCAGATTTTTGTCAGCTACCAAGATCTGTTTCTTTTTGTTTGCTTAATTCTGATAGTCAGAGACTACTCCTTTGTGTGCATAGTCCTTGCATTAAATTGTGATCACAACGTTTCTCTTGTGATTCGTGATCGCAATGCTGATCTGCAATGCATGAGATTAATGACCTTTATTCCTTCTTCTTCTTCCTCTTTTCTTCTTGCTGATAATTTGTTAACTAGCTAATTTTGTAGCTATAACGTGAATAGAAAGGACCCAAGTGCGTGACGTCTAGGGAAATGCGCCCAAGTGTTTTGTATCCCAGCCAATCCGCTAACTTCCTGAACGCCGTGTTGACTAACATATTGTTTGACAACCGTAGCTGTGTTCTGCGTAGATCTCCTTGATGATGAGAAGATAAAAGAGGTAAGGAGACGATAGTTCCATTTAACCTTGCTTTAAACGGAACCACCAGGTTGAGACGTTGTTGGATGCAGAATGTGGAGGTGTCCAAAGGATGCAGATTAAGAACTGTAGAGGAGACTCCAGGTCAGAAATGTATACAGATGAATTTAAAGACGCCAATGCTTATCTCGAGCTGTAATGCCGGAGGTATGTACTGTGTGGTGTAGAACCGCGAGTTGATTCGCAAGAGTATAGAGATGCTTGGTCACGTGACGTCAGTGCCAAGTAAAACGGTTAGCAAATGGCCAAACATTGGTGATGCCAGAAGTGTAGGAAGCTTACAAGGAAGACGTTGCTTCAGAAATGCATTGAAAATTCCAACTTTCAATCTGTCATCACAATCCGATATGGGTCTGTGGATAGATGGTCCTTTTGAGCTGGAAATGTAAAGACACATAAGAAGAATTAACATGAATTATGTTACCTCTCACATGCGATTTTTTTATTTTACGAATTTTTACATAAAACACACTATTTGTAACGTTAACACTAGTAAAATATGTAGTTTCAATTTTCAAAAAAGGCATTTGATATAACTGATTAAATTTTATATAAAACAGCGTTTAGTTGTCTTTCCTGTATGTCGTACACTGTGTATGGGTGTGTGAGTTTTCTGGAACTATCGTTGAGAGTACACCACTTATTCACGTAATAGTGAATTCTGCAAGGTAAGTGTAAATACGCTTACTTCTATGTGTGTAAAGCTGTCGTAAAAAAAAATACTCTCTATTAACTGAGTGACAGCTTAGTGTGTAATTTGTATTTCTTGTGATTCAGAATTACTGGCCTGAACATGGCTATCAATGCCTATGCAGTTGAAACGTCGCTTTCTTTAAAAACTAAAAACTATATTAAATCGCTTTCTTAACCACAGTGGTGTCAAGTGACATACAATAGTCAGCTATATCTGGAACATGGACTATAGTAACACGCACTTTGTCATTGTAATAATTTTATTATGTGTTCACAATTTGATAACTGTGTGTATGTGCGCGCGCGCGCAACTAGATGGTGAATTATGCCACCGGGGCTAGCAAACGGGTCTCTTCCGTTTGTATGTAGTGTGATATTAAACTAGTTGAGGTAACTGCACATTGTGGAATTAAGAGAAGGCCAGACTGGAGACTGAAAGGCCAGACACAGAGGGTTTGCATGAGTGAGAAAGATAAAAGCAATTCTATATAAAAACAAATGTTGGAGAATTGAAGATAGCGAGAGTTGAAAAATACTCTTAAAATTACGAAAAGAGCAAGATACAGTTTTTAACCCATTAGTTTTCCAGACACAATGGATTTGTACCGAATATTCTGAACTGTTAGAAGGTTGGGGGAAGTGGTCAACCAAGGAGAAATACTTGGGTGATGTGCAGATTGTGATGGGGTGGGAGGTACAATGTACTCAAAATACTAGCGGAAAATAGCAATGTGCAGTTGTTACAAGGTCTCTGTCTGTTAGTCCAATTAGTCTAATATTTCATGACCGGATGCAGAAAATTTTCAGTTAAAAATTAGCGACATCGTCAACATTCTTAAAAGAAAAAAACGATGAAAGTGAATCATCATTATATAACATAAGTGTTTGTTTCTCATGGTACCTAGGACACCAAGCGAGAACGTACAATACCATAACAAGACCAATCATAATGTATGAATCGGAGAGCAGCGTCCGATTACAGGGATAATAGGCTGTTGAGAATATAAGAGAAACATGTTTAGACACATACATATATGGACCTGTTTATGGAAACGGAAGAATAAAATCCTATAAAGAGTTAATAAAAATGTGTAGACAGATGAATTACAGAATAGCCGCCATAGGCATAAATTTACTATAATTTTATTAACCACCGTTGGAAACAACTTAGATAAGACATATCGTCAGAGAAACAGTCTTAAATTCTAAAACATAATGACTGTACACACTCTATTGCACGAGTCATCAACGTGGTTAACGAATATATCTTAAAGAGAATTTAGTCAGAGGAATAAAGTTTCTTCTTTGAGGTACCAACAGGTGATTCCATTTGATCTTCCAGTGAAGAAGAAAAAATGCCTATAAAAGTATATAAATTTTAAAATTAACGATATATTATGAACTGACAAATGAGAGTGACACTTTAACGAAACATAAATTTGTTTTACTTGGAGGTAGTTGTGTACGTAGAATGTGTTGTCGGTGTACTGGCAGGTGTAGAACAAATGGCAGTTACATGTGTCGCCCCAATCTAGATAGACCGTCACCTACACAAAGTAACAAACCATTTTTTGAACGACGGTTTAAGACTTTGAGGCAATGGACACATCACAAAGGCAACTAGTCAGTAGAAAAATAAGTGGTGATGTGTAGCAGTGGATTGACACTACGCCGAAATTATTATTTGTATAACCGCGCTGTCAAAACTAAAAAAAATTACAGCGTAGGTATTTGTTTGCCGTGAAGTAAATCTCAGTATAAACGACGAATCGATTTGGTATGTGGATACAGCCAAATGATTCCAACTACTTATGTTTTAAAGTTTTCTAGACTCTGGTATGTTATTCAATCATAATCAATCATTGTAACACTGGTCATGACGCGAGTCATATTTTGTTATGTTAAGGCAGGCAGGGCGACTTCCGAATCATTGCCCTGGTAGCCTAACGTTTGTTTGAAAAAATAGTCATATTCTTAATTAACTTCTGCAATTGAGAAAAGAATGTAAATGCAAATATATATTCTTAACAAATATTTATCGAAAAGATTCATAGGATACTTGTCTTAAAAACATTTACAGCTCTTCAAAATTACTTAAAGATGCCTTCATCACCAAACCTGTTTAAAAAATAAAAACAAAATATTTGCGACTCTTTCATAAACTTAAATGTGAGCATTACGATGACGACGTTAATGTCAAATACGTTAAAGATATTAAAGAGATTAGAGAAAAAGCGAAACTAAAATTAATTAGAAACCATAAAGCAGAAATTATCCTACGAAAAAATGTTTTTAAAATTTTCTGTTATCATTACGATAATACCTTGGGAATGTGAGTTAACAAAACAAGTTCAAAAGATTAAACTTTATATTATGACATATATAAATAAATATATAAATGGAAATGTTTGAGCATGCTTTTTATCAATGAGAGTATCAAATCCATCCGCTGAAATGTCTTTTTAAAAGTCAAAACTTATTAAGATGTATTGCAAACGTTATGAAACATAATTATTTGCGTAGATAGGTTAATTCTTTTAAGCAGGTTGGAAATAATTTAATGCTGATGTCGAGGACGATATTAATATTGAGACTGTTGTTTTTGTCTCCAAACATTAATGCAAATGCACTATCTGTACATTAAATGTTTTTGCTGTAAGAATACACAAGGTAAAGAGTAATAACAGTATTGCCTAGCATGATAAAGTTTAACAAAATATTGTAAAATAAATCAATTAATTGTCGTTTTGATATATTAATACTTCATTTGATACTTAATTTATAGTAGCGCGTATCTAACATGCCATAATTAAAATAATAAACGTAAAAAACATTATTGCGGGGAGGACAAACATTTTTTTTAATTTAAATGCTAAAAATTCTGCACTTAAAGAACTGCGATAAGCTTCAGAGGCCTTGAATGTCTTTTCGTAATTAACATTAACCAAGTTACGTTTAAAAAGCAAAACTAAGGAATATTTAACATAGTTTGCATTAAAATACTAGCTTAGAAACAAAAGTATTGTAATGGATTTGAGGTGCACATAATACTGACAATGTCCATTCAGTAGCGAATAAGAACGGGGTCGATTTTGGCCTAGACTAAACTATGACGACTAGGGGTTGCGCGGCACGCGAGATGTGCAGTGTCCCGAGTAGGTATCAGTTAGGACTCCTGCCACTGGGTCAGGTGGAGTTCAATTTATACTTTTACTTATTGGAGGGCCTGAAGCGACTCTAGATGATGGATTATGCCACCGGGGCTAGCAAACGAGGTCTCTTCTAAGAGTCACCTGGCCCTGGATGGTACTTTCCGAGTCAGGCGATGAGGGGATTGTGGGTCACACGAGCAGCCCGACCTAAGAATCTACGCGCTAGGCGTCTCAAAGTGCCCTAAAGAGATCGGACACCTACCCCTCTTCTCAGAGCTCGAGAAGAGAACCTCCAAGGGACTTTACACGCCACGCGAGCTTCAGTCCCCGTCGAGAACGCGTTGGACCGCCGATCTGTGACAGCGTGCAAAGGTATTCCCAAACAGGACAGGCATAGGTAATCACGGCAACACGAACATCTTTACGATGAGGGGGGTCATCGCCGTATTAGGTAGTACGGGTCAAAGTCTGCTGAGTTGCGGCGAGAAGCGTAGACGGATGTATTGGGCATGGGTTCGCTAAGTGAGTCGGGAGTCTACATGAAGCCGAGATACTTGACGTTGTTGGTCGAGGGCAACTCGACGGGGCCTACGGTAAGTGGCCGCTTACAGTGTGGCGAGAATATTACCGCTAGACTCTTAAAGGAAACTCACCAATCCTCGGCCCACCTGACATACGCGTCGAGTTGGCGCTGGAGCTTATTGGCCTGAAAGTTTGCGTTCGGTTCCGAAGCAAAAGCCGCGGTGTCGTCCCCAAACAGAGACAGCCTTACTCCAACCGCTCAGGGTGTGTCATTGACAAACATCGAGAACAGGAGAGGCCCAAGGACGTTGCCCTTAAGTACACCAGCTGTAATACGCCTCTCCGAAGAGAGAGCGTGGTCTATTCTCACTCGGCGGAAGCTATGGTCTCGCAGAAACTGCCGATCAAAGTGGCCGAGCAACTGGGATGAACGAAGCAATCTGGGAGAAGAAATTCCGTGAGTAAGGCTTTCTCTACGTCCAGGAAGATCGCGGTCGTCTGTTTGCCCTGGCAGCCAGCCTCGGTAATGCACTCCACGAGTCTCATCACCTGATGAGTCAAGAACTGCATCTCACAAAAGCCGAAATGTTCGGGGATCAGTACATCCAATCTTTCTAGATGGTCGCGGATCCTACGCTGGATCAATAGCTCGAAAACCTTTGACGTCGCGTTCAAGAGGCTAATAGGCATGAGGTTTTCCTCGTGAGAAAAATTCTTTCCCGGCTTGGGTATCACTATCACAGTAGCTGTTTTCCATTTCGCCGGAAAATAGGTCCGCCTGAGAGAGGCGTTGAACAGATCCGATATGAAGCGTGTTCCACGCTCCGGAAGGCGTTGGAGTGCGGAGTTCGTAACCCCGTTTGGGCCTGGCGCCTTCCGGGGCATGAGCTGCACGATCTTCTGAGTGACCTCCTCCGGCGAGATAGTCTCCGGCTCGACTGTGATACCGGCCGAAAGAAATCGCTCTACCTCGGGGGAGATATGCTTAGTGAAGGCCGGGTTCTTGATGCGTTAGGGGCGAACTGTCGCTCGAAACACAGCAAAGAACTCTGCCTTCTTGTGGGGGGGTCCAAGGGGTTGACCGCCGGATCTTTCCAGTACGGGGAGATGCGTGCGTCTTTGCTTTCCCGTTAGAGCACTGGGAATCCGCCAGACATTACGGTCCTCTGCAGTGCCAACCATCTGCGCTACAGCCAGCTCCAAGCCCAGCCCGCTCCGGGTTCTGTATCAGTGTCTCCGGAGGCGGTACCTCTCGCTAGCGAATTGAGACACGTCTTTGGCGATGCGCTGGTAGTTGGGCGTGAGCTCCGGCTTCTTCCGGGAGGACACGTCCACCGTCGAGGCTACACCTGTGTCGAACAAGGCAACTGCCTCGTCGACATGCTGGGTAGTATCGAATGGTACATGGTCGGGCAGGCAGCGACTAAACGCCGGGCCGAAGCGTTCGCATTCAATTATCCACCGCTCGTCTCAAACGTGGGGTGCTGAGTGGCTAGATGCACGCTGATGGGGCAGTGGTCCGAGGACAGTTCCGAAGTTCCGATTTGACGGAGGCGTGTACGGGGCAATAAAAGCCCCTGACGTCGGCTGTGTCCAGTACATCAGGGCGGGAGTTGTTGGCGAGGGGGGTAATTGGTAGGTAGTAAAAGGTCTACAGGCTTGATGCCTTAGAGCTATGAATTGTGGTAAGTTTATGGAATATTAAATGTGGGACCTACCCATGGACAATAATATGTGACATGTGATATTTATTATTTATACATGTAATGATATAAAGTTTAATTTTTTGTAGATATTTTGTTACACTCACTATAAGTCACTTAAAACGTTTAAAAATAAAGTTTTTATCCTAATCAGAAGTCGATACACCTACAGGTTAATACAAGTTGTTGGACGTGTCGAAAGTATGTGGGTCGGAAATTGACCAAGGCACAATAGTGAAGTAATGAGCAGCAACTAGAAAGCCTAGAGTCGTAGACGATGACAATGATATGAAAAAACTGCATAACAGAAAATATCAGATTTCTAAATAATTATAATATTTTTGGTTTTCCAGCAAAAAGCTATTTCACGTCAATTAGAAAAAGTAAATTTAGAGTAATATTTTCTTTCACAATTTGTGGTACCTGTCTCGTTAATGAAGGTTCTATTATTTATCTTAGTGAAATTACGTTAATTAACTTTTCAGATAGAACATGGATTACAAGCACGGATAACAAACAAGTAAGGGCAGAGGGGTATGACATAAAATACAGGAAAATTCATGTAAATCTGGAAAGCAAACATGGAGCCTACACCGACTTTACACACTCACGCAAAATACGTCACCTAAGTAATTAATTCATCCGTTTAACGCCATCCACTCTGAGCACGTAATACACTATCATTTCTAATTTTACTACGTTTAATTCTCCTATGTACCATCTTCTTTGTTATATCACACTTACCAGTTCATAATATAATTTCATTTATTTAAAATGTTAATATTTTTCCTTGTTTTTATTTCATTAGGCCTGTTAAACTCGACAAATTAGTAACTAGAAATTTAACTTTTAAAACATTCGTTGAAGGTTAAATACTTTTAAAGAGATTTTAAACAAGGATAAAGGAATGAGTCAATGAATCATGCAAAACATCGACCCATCCATCCATCCATTGCTATTGCCGTCTATCGCAAGCTGCACACTAGAGGCTTCAATAGTAGCAGTCACAACGTTGTAAGGGTCATTTCCATCTCATCGAGTATGTCCTCTTTGCATGATCTCCTACTTCCTTCCACGTGGCTATACCGTACGAAGCACTTTGTATTTATAGTGTCTAAAATTGTTTTGTCAACGTGAAGGCGTCTTCTGATATCCCCATTTGTAATGCACTAGAGCCTGGGAACCCCATACAATTTTTTCTAGAAGTCCGTCTTCACTGTTTGGAGCCTTCGGGTGTTTCTTTCACTAATCTCTCAAGTTTCTGAGCCATAGGTTCCTATACTTTCTAAGATTCCAGAGTAAATCTTTTTTGTTTCGTGGGGTATTTTCCCACTCCAAAACACAGACATTTGATTACCTTATTTCCGTCTTGTGACTTATTTTTCCTGTTGTAGGTTACTTTTGACGCGCTTCGGAGCTCTTCAATGCTCCATCTTCAGAAAATCCGTTGCTTAGACTTCGTCACGTTAATATTAAAATCTGGTATTGAAAACGTATGCACAACACTAAAACATGTAGACTGTTTGAGTCTAACATGTGACAGTGTTGGGTGCACCCGAACTATGTAGTTTCATATATGTGACCATTGTATAAATGTATACATGTTTTAGTGTTGTGCATATGTTTTCAATACCAGATTTTAATATTAACGTGACGAAGTCTAAGCAACGGATTTTCTGAAGATGGAGCATTGAAGAGCTCCGAAACGCGTCAAAAGTAACCTACAACAGGAAAAATAAGTCACAGGACGGAAATAAGGTAAATTAAAAGATAATTAAATCTGTGACTTGGTTACCGTCTAATAATGACATACTTAAAAACAGAAATTTTCCTCCCTATCACAAATTTTTTGAAATGAATTCTTTAATATTTGTGCTAAGTCTCTGTATATTCCACGCCAATTATATTATATTGTCTTTTCCTCAACCAAATCCGTTTGTCAGTTTTCCGATCTGAATTCCAGGATCTAGATTGAACAGGACAAATTAATTGGTTAGAGCTTAAGGGGATAGGCTTGCAACCTATCAGTTTAAAAAAAAAGCATCCTGAAAAGACTCCAAATGAAAGCCTCGGAATTTGGCCGGATTGAATCGGCAACGACAATGCCTAGGAAGAAGGAAATGAAAATGGTAACATGGGACGTACAAGGTATTATAATCAAAATACCGCAAGTAATAAATCAAATACAGAGCATGAATATTGACATTACACCAACTGAAACAAAAAGAAAGGCACATATGTGGAGAGACCAATATATAGGGCGGAGTTCCAAACAAAAGAAGAGGGACGTAAACGAGGGGTTTCATAGATGAACACGTTGTTAAAGTGCATATAATAATTTGTGAATAAAGACTCATCATATTCGGGATATACCCTCCGAACGGTTTGGAAACATTTATAGGAAAAGAAGCGTTTTAAATTAGATTCCAGATTAGCGAAGTAGATAAAAACAAACAAATTATAATGATATGAGATTACTAGATAAACTGATTCTAGGAAAGAGATAAAGTATTTGAACATTTTGAACAGCAAATGATTAACGGTAATTTTTTAGTAATCATGTACTGTTTTTAGTAATTAAGAAATGTTCGTAAATTCAGTAATTAAGTAATTTGTTAAAATAAGAAATGATTGCAATTAAGATTTTTTTATAAAGAAATGTAAAGATTTACACAATAGAGATCTAAAAGTTATTATTATTGTAATAATAAAAGATATATTTGTTATTTTATTTTAGTAGACTTTCAATAGAGATTTTGTAGAAGTATTAAGTGATAAAAATCAATTGTTGCTTTGCTCATTATAAACAATTTAGTTAGTTTTAAATAATTGCTTTATCAATAACGACTGGAGTCCCCCTTTCACTCTGTGAGTTCCCAGACCCGGGCGTTACAACATCTGTCCCGTCTTCAAGGCTGCTATCTTCTTCTGGTCCTAAAAATGAATCTTTTCCTTCATTGTGTTCCTTCATAGACTGTGTTTTATTATATATATTTCAATGAATTTCATTTTAGTCTTCCGTATTCCCTGAACATCTTGTTTCCGCAACGTCTACTCCTCGCTGCCACATATTGCAGTCATTCGTGTTTGTGACTTTCAAAAAGACGAACGTATTTAATGATTAGCGCATTCTTGCTCACCTATGTCTGAGCCGATTATTTTTATTGATGTACTGGGTACATATAATTTGCGGTGTGTTTGTGTTTCATATTTCGTGAAGTCTTGTACCGCAGTAAGTACAATAATTGTAAATTGTACAGTACAAATTATTGGAACTTGCACCAGAGCACACACGCACACGCTCGCGCGCAAGCGTATACATAATTCTACAAGTCGGTTCAGGGTACGATAATACACATAACATTCAATGTCAGCAACCTGGTCAATAATTCAATATAAACTCACCACAATAAATAATGTAACAGAAATTCACAAACCTGTTACCAATACTACCATATTACGTGATTCTAACTACAATATGATGAGTCTACATCAAACAACTAACGTAAATCGAACAAAATGAGACACATTCAACAATAATCTGACGTTTTTATTGACCTTTAAATTGACGCAATCTGTACCCACGTACACTCCACGTGTTTTGCCTCCACGCGTACGTCTGTCTCTCTATAAAACTGTTAGTAACTTTCACTTTAATGTAAGCTGCAAAATCTCATTAAATTTAAGTTTTCTATCCTTACATTTAAGTTAGGTTTGATATTGAGTTAGTAGTTATTTTTCTAACCAGTTTTAGCAGTTATTCATGAATTTGGATTAAACAGAGAAGTGGAAAGAAATTAAATATTTACCGAATGCTGTAAGCTTATGTTTGGTGATTCCTAACATTAGCCTGCGATTTGATAAAAAACAGAATTGATCCCGTTTGCTTCCGTTTACACTGATGCACTGTTGACTGTATTATCCAGTTTGCTTCGCTGTTCCATGCGTTCCATTCTTCTAAAGTATATAAATTATGTTTGCAATTAACTATGTCTAAAAAACATATAAATAAGTAATATTTATATAAATACCTTAACATATTACGTATTATGTTTTCGTGTGTTGTCAATATAGTATATAGGTCAAAAATTTCCAGTTCCTCTAAATGCTTATAAAAATAAATTACATTCTGAATAAATTATTTGGTTGTATACAGATAATATAGTGCACAGTGAATCCAAAGATAGCGTACAGAGATAACACCAGTGTATGACTGGGATTAAAAAACAAAAAAATTAGAAAGATAGTAGCTGAATACTTAGAAACAGAACAGTGGGCCGGAAGAGTATTAATCGTTTAGCAGAACGACGACAAATATCCACTGTTCCGATGAGTAAGGATAAAACTAGACCATTAACCTAATTGTCTTCAAGCAGCATCTGCTGGTGTGGTAATAGTTCAAAACTCTCACAGTGATGACACGTGCAATGAGGCAGTCTGTGAATATTACAAACTCTGTAATTGCACTGCAACTGCTCAATATATATATCACTGTGTAGAAAGAGTATCCATGGAGTTTGTATCAAAAGGTAACGGTAAAATTTCTATCAAGGACAAATTAGGACAATATTGCCTATCTATGACCAATCTGCTGAACGAGTTCTGTAGGCCTTTCTCAATCTATTGATGTTCTGAAAAAAGTATTTAGATTTCATGGCAGCTAAAGGTTGGTAAAGTCTTGGGGGCTGAATAGACTGCTGATGTCTATACAGTAACAAAACTCTGAGAAATGCGCACTGATTCCTGACAAACGAGTCGGGGGTTCGAGAAATCGAGTTCAGCTCTGCCAACAAATCCTACTCTCACGACCTCGTAGAGATACACGTATCTCGCACAGCTGCTGGGTACATGGCATTCAATGGGTGTGTGTTATGTAGCAGACGAGAGAGGGTGAAGGGCGAGTCTCTGGTGCCCTACAAATATCTGGAGCATATCAGCTAATGGAGAAAACCCCTAAAGAAAATCCTGGCCCTTCAAGTCTGAAGGTTGAATCGACGTGGCAGGGACTCATTATTCGTAAAAAACATAAAGTGCTAAAAGTTTCTACAAATCGCCTCGGAATAAGGATGGATATAAACGTTTATGACCTATGCAATTCAATAAAGAAAAGGACTATGAAATTTGCGACATGGAATGTACAAGACTTGAGAACGAAAAAAGGAGAGGTCTTCCAAGAACTACAAAAGATGAAAATCGATATCTGCTTTCTCACAGAAACCAAAAAGAAAGGAAAAGGTAGTGAAGGCATTGGAGAATACATTCATTTATATAGTGGTGTACAGAAAGATGCTAGAGCTAAGAGAGGAGTTTCAGTAGCCGTCCACAAAAGTATTAAAAGATATATCAAAAGTTGGGAGGTAGTAGATGAACAGATAATAACTGTGGAAGTGAACAAAAACTGTCACCACATTGTAGTAATAGGGGTATATGCACCCAGCGATGATGCCGATGTAACAATAAAAGGTAATTTTTATGGAAAACTTACAACCATACTTACAAACATCAAAGACGATAAAGAAATATATATAATAGGAGACGTAAACGGACGAACTGGAAGAGAAGATAACAATTCTGTAGTAGGCATATATTGAGAATCTCCAACCAATGATAATGGAATGCGCTTTAGAAGCTGGTGTGAGACCATGTCTTTGAAAGTTATGAATGGTTATTTAATTCTTAAAGATATTCATAAATTTACTTGGGTACAAGCAACTAGAGGGTTGCGTTCTATAATTGATTATGTAATCCAAAAGCAGCATTTGAAGCTAAAGACAACAGACGTGAGGTACACCGTGGACCAGAATGCGGGTCAGATCACCATCTAGTCGTGGCCGACATAATAGTAAATTTTAGAAAGACATTACAGAATAATCAACAACAATATCAGAGCGATATGAATGAACATAAATATAATTTAGAAAGCGTCAAACAAGAGTCAACTCAGTTCCTGTACAATTTAAGACTAGCTACAACATTCCAAAATCGATGATAATGTAAATGCAGAGCAGTTGTATAGACAAATTAAAGGTTGCATACATGAAGCGGCGAAAGAAGCTTTAAGTTATAAAGGAAAACAGAATAATGATAATCCAGAATAGTATTCGGAAAAGATAGATGATCTTGTCGAGATGAAAAAGAAAGCTGATAACTCCTGGCTAAGTACAAATAGAGGAGAAGATAGAAGAACATACGCTTGCTGGAATAGAGAGTCAAAAAGAAATAACAAAGAGTAAAAATGAAATATGAGAACGGAAATGTGAAGAAATTGACAGATATATAGGGAGAACAAAAGTAGCTGAGGCATGGAAAAGTATAGGAAGTCTAAGAAAAGAAGGAAAACAGAACAACAATTTAAATTTGATAAGTTCCAAAGAATGGGTAGACTATTATAAAACATTGCTCACTGAAAAGAGAAAAGAATTTGAAATTACGAAGATAGACATCGAAACAGCTGAAAATGACAAAGTGATCAAAATAACTGTGGAAGAAATAAAGGAAGCTTTGGAAAAATCAAAAACCGGAAAGTCTGCAAGGCCTGGAAACATTCCCATTAAATATGGAGCAGATGTATTGCTTGGAATTGTAGCAAACATATTTATTAAATGCTTGTTACACGGTGATAATATCCCAGAAGGCTGGTATATAGCATATATTAGCTCAATTTACAAAAAGGGCGATAAGAAGGCATGCCAAAATTATAGAGGTATAAGTGTGACAAGTGCAATGGGGAGGTTGTACGGCAGAATAATAAAACATAGAATTGAAACGAATATAGAAAACAGAGAAGACCAGTCTGGATTCCGTGCAGGACGACCATGTATTGACAACATATTTGTATTGCAACAAATACCAGAAAAACGAAAGTCTCACAATCTGTCTACGCGCCTCTATTTGCCGATTTAGAGAAAGCTTACGATACATTACCCTTAAAAAGATTTTTAAAACATTAACAAAATTTGGCCTGAGCAAAATTTATGTTTGCGCTGTTTGGAACATATATAAGGACTCAAAGAGTTCGCTGAGAGTGGGAAATGTTCTGTCAGAATTGTTTCCTACCACAAAAGGGCTTAAAAAAGGCCCCTACCCTGTTTAAAATATATACCCAAGAAGCCATAAGTAACTGGAGAAGGAAAACATCAGGAATGGGAATTCAAATGGAGAGCAGTGCTTAATAACTCTTCTATTTACCGACGATCAGGTAATTATAGCGTGTGACGAAGACGACACAGACTATATGTTTAGAAAATTGAAAGAGGAGTACGAGAAATGGGGTCTAAACATAAACACTACTAAAACAGAATATCGGAAAATAGGAGACATGCAAGAAGATGGCCCAGATCTGCAAACTCATAGAATCGTAAAGTGTAGCGAATTCAAATATTTGGGAAGCATTATTTCAGAAGATAAAACAACAAAGAATGACATCAAAAATAGGATACAACAGGGAAAAATGGCTATTCGTTTGCTAAACTCGTTACTTTGGTCGAACGATATGAAACTTCAAACTAAACTGACAATATTCACAACTATTATGGAGCCCATTTAGCTTATGGCAGCGAATGCTGGCAACTTTCAGATAAAGAGGAAAAGATGATAGAAACTGTGGAAATGGACTTCTTAAGAAGAGCGTGTAATATTTCTAGAATGCAGCTTGTTAAAACGACGATTCAAGAAGGATAACAGGGCACATTTTACAACAGAAGAAAGAATAGAATCCAGACAGTTGCTATAGTATGGTCACGTAATGAGGATGGAGGGGAAGCGATGGCCAAAGAAAGCATTGACTTACACACCACAAACAGGAAAAGAAAACTAAGACTGACAACACAATGGAGAACAGGAATTAGGAAAAGCATTAGAGATCGAGCTATTGAAGACGATGACTGGAAAGATAGGGAGAAATGGCGATCGAATGTGGGATGCGGCATAGACTGTAGGACCCCAGCTAAAACAAATTAGATTTTATTAGCACCAAAAAAGATTACAGTTCAGTCTGCAGTTCTAAACTGTGTGATAACAAATTTATCAGACAACTACTGCTTTCAGGAACAAAAAATGGAGAATAAAAGGAAGATACATACTCTACATTTCATATTCTGTTTAACTTAAAAATATAATTTTTCCGGTCAGAAAACGTTTATACACCGCGGTAAGATGAAACGAGATCAAGAAATAAATGTAGTGAAATATATTATATATATTATATTTAATATAATGTAAGAGAAATATAGTAGTATAAACTAGATAAATAGGATATAAGGATGGAATAAATAGCCTATATTGATAGAATGGAGGAGAACAAAATAGGGAAAACTTAGATAAAAAAGAAACCATGAGTCGGTCGAGCCAGATAAAAAGACAGAAAGAAAGCTTTCGTTTGTTTTAAAGGGAAGGTTTAAAGGCCGTTTTGGAGGAGGAGAAAAAGAAGAATGATGTATTGATGGTATATACAGTTTAGGCTTTCACTTTACTGTTAGAAGATTTTGATAAGATTTCAGTGGTTTTCAGTAAAGATTTTAATGTGACTTTATTTCGGACGAAGCTTAGCCACGAACAAAATGTCTTCAGCAGGAATAGGTTGATGAATAACTCACCCAGCGGGACAACTAAGTCTGAAACAATTATTAATTCAGTTTTCCCTCATCATTAAAACAATAGCAAAATATATTTCTTATGTTTATCTATTAAAGGTAGTTGTTTTTTTTATTTGCAAAACGTGGTACAAAACACGGACTTTAGGACAAATACTTTAAATTTACACCACCCTCGATTCTACAAATATTCTTAAAAAGTTTACAACTTCAAAAGCTCACTTCTGTTCCACGCGGATGCAACACACTGTTACTGCGGCAAGAAAATTCTCATAAAGTTTTGAGCTCAGAACTGTGTTTAAATAATAGTTCATTGAAATGTTCTAGGTAACAAAGAAA
Organism: Magicicada septendecula; assembly: GCA_034769895.1. Taxonomy (NCBI): domain Eukaryota; kingdom Metazoa; phylum Arthropoda; class Insecta; order Hemiptera; family Cicadidae; genus Magicicada; species Magicicada septendecula. Next base: position 223,386,928 of record CM068368.1, read on the forward strand.
CGCTATGTTTTGATTTTTTAATTTCTGGTTTCAAACAGAATTACGTAAGACGGAAATGTTTAAGAACTTTGAAAAATAAGGAGTATTGTTCAAGTGTAAGACTACTAAGTACATATATATGTTTTATACATATTTCAGTATTACAGGGTACGCTATATTTTAAAAAGAAACTAGATTTAAGACTACACAAAATAACGGCATGTTTAAATTATTCTGAATATCGTTATAATTTTGTTTATAAAGAAAATACACAGGTTTCTTAAGACTTGTGAGTGCGCATAAGTGTATGTGCATATCATTTATAAGGCTAGGGTGAAAAGAGGAGAAACAAAACATCGACAACGGAGGTACCGTAGAGAAGCTTTGTTATTGTAAAGTCGATCATTACGTTCCCTGTTAATACCGTCAGTATAATGCAGTTTCATTAGTATTCTCAGTTCATGTAGTGACTTCAATTACCGTAACTACGTCAAGAGGAAGAATCATTGTGGTTAGCATAGTTAATGGTTATTAGTTTCGTATACAACGTATTCCTTAAGTACCTTTGTTTTCTTGTTACACAGACGGAACTTTTAGAGAATTAATTAAGTAAGTTTACTATTGTTTGTCTGTGTCTTTCCGTCCATTAAATGCTGTCTTCCACAGAATCTGTTTAGGTCACTTCAGTTATATTTAAATTGAAACAGCTTTGAACGACAGAAAGTCAAAACAAATAAACGAAAAGATAACAGACGAGCCATCTCCAGTACAATTGTACCGGTGTTAACGAAGCATGAGAATTTTCCCAGCTGCTCCAAAGCAGAAAGAACTGGTGAGCAGACTTAAAAAATATGTGTGTGGACATTGATAATGGGTAATCAGCAACCTGCACGTTAAGCAACTGCGATTGTACAGACGGTACAAATAAAAAGAACATTCCAAAACATATTTTACATGCTTCTCAATAACATTTTACCACATATGCTTATATATTGTACGTTACTTGAATACACTCCAAGATTATTCCCAAAACGTGTACCTTAGATTAAAAGTAAGATTCAATTTATAAAAAAACAAAATTTTTTAAGTAATAACATTTTTACACACAACATCGTAAATATATAAATGACATATCTGTAATTAAATAATAATGTAATCAATGGTATAATAACATAAATGACGAAAATAACGTCCGGTAATTTGATTTGGACGGTACCAAGGTATTATAGAGATTATCAAATATTTGGACAAGATTATCATTTTCGTAATAAATGGCTGACATAGTGTCTTTTTAGATTAACGAAAATTACATTCACTACTTAACGAAAGTTACAAACACGAATTCGTGTGTAAGCTGCATCATTTTTTATAATTTATATAACATATTTAAAGCGAAAAATATGCCATGAAGGTACAATAGACATTATTATTTAAAACACTCGGATTATAAGAAACGTCGATTCATCGAGCCTCGAATTTTTAGGATTCTACTGTAGTTAAACCTGTAAGAGTATTCACTTGCATATGGTTGACAACAGCCTTTCCGTACTTTTCGTCTCACAGCCTTACATCTTCATAAGTCGCGATTCAGAATATGTTGTTATTTGATGTTTTCAAGTAAGCTTCAGTATTAAGACATCAAATTACCTAAACATTAAAATTAATTACCACAGATTAACAAATCTGATAGGGCAACTACGCGAAAATAATCCGACCCGAAAGTTAGAGACACGTACATCGTACAAGCCGAAAATAAACTCACGGTGTGATTTGTAACAAAGTAAACAAAGTAACATTTGAAGGAATGTTTCAAGTTTGAAATTTAATAAAAAGCCGTCCCATAAGAGGTCTATACAAAACCTTACTAACAACAAAGATACATTTAATTAAACAACTAAGAAAATTTAAAAAATATAACCTCAAAGTAACGTGCTCATTTCCAATGAAGGAAGAACCCTACAAAATAGAATGTATTAGGATGTGTTTTGATACCAAAGTTAAATAAAATCAGACCTCAGAGAATCTGATACAAGTTTAATCTCGACATTTAGGAATAGCTAACCTTTGCTTTATAAAATTTTGATTACACTTCGCACTACAAAATAATTATTGTGAAACAAACAAACTACATATGGTGATCTATCAAATAATACATTTTAATGATGAATTTTGAAAAAAGGGTATATTCACACTTCTTGTGAACTGTAATTGCTAGAAATTGTATAATTAAACTTTAAAATGAGCGGACAGTTTGATACATTAAAATATAACAGAAACGTTTTGTGTAATACAAATATTCTCAGCCACTTTGCTACCTTTAACAATGTTAAAATCACAAGAACTGTGTTTACTTTTTTCTAGTGTTAATAGTGTTACTGTGTTAATCTAAATGTGCTGACATTAATGAATCAATTTAGTAGGCTATTAGAATTTAGCATGTCTACTGAAATGTACCTCGTTACTGCATAAATAATAAGTTCTTGTTGACGTCTCAATGTTGTTCTCTTGTTACACGTATACCGGTAGTGTCGTGCTAGTAAGAAAATGTAAACAATTCCATTTGGGCATTTATTATAAGAATTATTTTTGTTAGTATCTAATTTAGTATTTCATATTACAGAGTAGTTCTATAAATAAAGCTTGTTTTATCTATATTTGGTAAAACTTCAGTGCTGAGTACTGTAAACATATATTTTAGATTGATCAAATCCAGACGATTTTAACAAGTGTATACATGAGGAATGAATAGATCAGGACATGAAGTAGAGTCGCTTGAAAGTATTAAAATTTCAGAAAAGTTTGTCTTAACAATTATCGGAGGGAGATACTCATTAACTCTAGTATTATGTGAGTCATAACAGCTCCGGATATGTGACTTCCATTTTGGTGCCGCGTATTTTCACAGTTTAGTATAAAGTGATAATTGCGAATTACCGTGTGTGAACATCTCTAATTGTTGACTTATATTACAAACTGTAACAGTATTAATTAGCTGATATTTGTTGTTCCTTATATTAGCGTGCGTTGAAAATTTTAAACTGAAGAACTGTAGTACACTAGTATCTTTGTTTATTGAAACTTGTATTATTGTTGTGAGTAACAGCACATAGCTGAATAGCGGATGATCAAACAGGTGGATTGCTGCAGCAAGGATCAAATGCGTTCGGTAGTATGCGGGTGTATAAGAAAGAGGTACCAGAGCTGAACATGTTATGACAGTAATGGCTGTTCTTAATTGTTTTAATGCCTCGCGATACACATCCGAATTAATTGTAGCGCTAAGTACCATGAAACTACCAACGAGTCTCCTCGTCAGTCCCAAAAAACAGTTGCCGTATTCTCCTGCACAATGCGTTTGCTAATATTTTTTGCTTACTTTTGCGTTTGCAAAAAAAAAAAAAAAATTGTTTTCTTAGTAAACGAATATTGTCCCATTCCCCGTTATATTTTATCTCTTTGTAATACGTGACAATTTTTAAGGCGTCCAAGTATAATCACTCAAGTGTAATAAAAAATAATTACAGTTTAAAATACTAACAAAACATTGACTACATGCTGAAGTTCTAACTTTTTCCATCCCATCTATTCTATGGTATCGATTAAGATTACTGCCTAACGTCCCAAAGAACAAATGAACATGTCGGTGAAAATATTGCCGACCTCTTCAAAGTTACGAAGGTGCTTCGTCTTGACATTACGGAGATTCAGCCTGTTGACAGTATACCCAACTGTCCTAAAACCCGAAGATATTTGGTACCTCGTGTTCGACCTAGTAATCTAGACCGTATTCTTTTTCTTAACCGCGCACTTAGACCGTTTCCTTAGACCGTATTCATCAATAACGCCATTTTTACTAGTAGTATCTAGATACTCCCATCTACTTTTTCCGATATTAAGAGTAATAATAGTAATAGTACGTATAAATAGTAGCAATAATAATATAAAATAATAATAATAATAATAATAATAACAATGATAATAATAGTAATATTTATAATAATAATAATAATAGTAAAATAACACAAAAATTTAAGTTAACCTTGATAAATGCTGTAACGCACAATTATCTGCGAATCATCTGTTTTTACAGTAGGATCTTCAGCGGTGAAAACTATAGATATACACTGAGCACTTTATTTAAAATATCTATTAGAAAAAGTACTGGTAAATGAATGGCTAATAAACTAAGCGACGATGTAGAAACAGTCACAGAGGCCGAGGAGCAGAAAAAGTCCTGCTGTTTGAATTGTGTTGATGGTGGAGAAAAAATAAAGTGGGAAGCAGGTAATATTACATTGTTTTAGCCACATATATACCAGTTAACTGAACACAGCTGTGCAAGTATTGCCATGAAAATTAAAAACAATTTGTAAATTAAATTGTAATATTTAATTAATCAAGTTGTCTTTATGTTATAATACAAACATAAAATACACTGTTTTACACCACTGTAGATAAAAATTTTCGATTAGCACTTTCAAGCTTCACAGCTCATCATCAGATCGGAAACATCTTTCACATTTCTTAAATGTCGAAAATGTATAATGAAGGTGTCAAAGTTTATTAATGAATGAATACATTAATTTAAACAATTACTAAAAAAAAGAAGACTGATACTTCACTTTTCAACTTGTGTTGTATATTGCTTTAAACATACACTTTATACCTACAATGCATATTTACGTAGACGTCACGATTTTTGTGTACGTGTAACAACACCAGTCAGTCACAGTTCTATAATCATTTACATGTTTACACTGAAATAAACAATCTGACGGATTTATAAGCGACGTTAGTGTAAAACCTCAGGGAAGTTCGTTGACTAATCAGAGGTAGTAATCTAGTGTGTCTAAAAACAAACAAATAAATCAAAACTCAACGTTTAATGCAAATAGCTGTTTCATCACTCATGCTTTATTTACAAATTTATTAGAAACCTGACAGTGACACACGACTAGAAATTCTATAGAATTTCACCTACCTAGGGGACGGACATATTTTTTTATGATCTTAGTACCGGTAGCGATATTGACTTTGATAGCATCATTACAAGTGTACAAACGAAAGTTTCGTAACGTTTATGCGGCCTACCTCGCCTTTGTAAACAGACTTATTAGGTACCTATAAGGTCCCAGCAGAAATCTTACGGCAGACAACTTGTATACTAGTTATCCATTAACAATATCTCTGGGGGGGGGCACATTTTTGGATACAATAAAGCATAACAAAAGAGTAATACCTTTGGAATGTATACTAACAAACGAGCTGTGGGTTCTGCATTATATGGTTGCCAAAAGTAAGCTACATTAGTTTCTTTCGTTTCAAAGGGAAACAAAGTCAAATAGTATTATCAACAACGCATGACGCAGGCTAACTGAAGAAGAAACTCAAAAGCCAGAAATTGTTTTGGATTATAATGCTATCAACGAGGAGTAGACGTTGTTGACAGATGTCTGGTACTTATTAGGTAGCACGAGTGACGAGAAGATGGCCTTTGGTTTGGTTGTATTTTATGCTTTGTTAGATATAACAGCTATCAACGCCCTAATATCATTTTCTTCAAATAAAAACAATACAAAGGTATATAGAATAATGTTTTTGAAGAAATTAGATGTTGGCCTTATGCCATAACATCTTAGGTAACAGCTAAGTTTCTTACTCTTCAAAAAGACATCACCATGTTTCTTTCAAGATATGGAACCAAGCTAAGGGAAACCACCAGGAAAACAACGGTGGGAGATGTGTGACACGTGGATGTGCAAAAAACGTAAACACAACAATCAAATGTGATAACGGTCATGATCGTGTATGCAAAAACATGTGAAAACAACACATCTTTGCATTACGTGTCAGGAAGAATCCGTTAATAAAGATAGATTACAGACAAAATGATGAGTTACTCACACAAGTTTGTTATAGGCCTATATTACATAGTTCATTAGTATTATTGCAGTTATTAGTTACTCTATGTCAAGTATGTTGGCCGTGACAAATATACTTAATTGTACTATATACTTAATATACTTCAGTGATAAATATATTTAATTGTCGTTTGAATGTTCTCTTTTAGAATTATATTATAATTTTATTATGACTATAAAGTCAATTTTATAATATTAATATAAATGTAATGTTTAATGTAAATGTTTTGACCGTGTTAATAAATAAAATTTTGTTGATGATGTTAATTAAAAAATCTATTTAAAAGTAGTAAAATCTTTATAAATTAAAACAAAACAGTAAGAAAAACAACATGTAGTATTTAAAAACATTTCAATAACACGTGGCGTACTTTACTCCTGACGCGTCTGGTTCTGTTCTAAATGTAGAGTGCCTGTTCCAGGGTTAAACATGTTAATTCTAGCAAATGTATTTAGCACAGCATGTATACCTACTTCTCTTCTACCTATAATGACCATTACATTAGTTGTCTACATAGGTGATTCTCAAGAAAAAGCTTAGCTTTTTGAAGTTTGAGTTTTATCAGTCTTAAATGATAAATGTTTAATATAACACAAAAAGCTAGTTGTACTTATACGAATATGGAAAATTATATGTCAATACCGAATTATTAAAATTATAGAGTGCTAATTACTGAAAACAGAAGCTGAATACTGAATACAAAGAAATAAAAAATAAAATTCTCAGTAGTTAGCCAATAATTTTATCGATCAAAAACCTTTAGTCCCCTTACGAATGTAGTTACATCGACATAAAATTTGTATAAAGACAAACAATGTACACCATAAAAGGTTACGTTCCTATCATCCATGTAGAGTGGAAATAATTTTTTATATTCTTAACAGAATTTATTTACAGACTGTATCGACTGCCTACACAAATGTGTAGTAAGTAATTGCTAAGAGTGTTGGTGTTATTGGTTAGTATTTTATTTCATATAAGCAATGTAAAATTTATGAGAAATGATAAACACTTTCAGCTATTTAATGTCATTTTACGGTTAACTTCTTTTTGCCTTTTTGGAAATGTGTTTATTCTTACTAATAACAAACGCCAATTACATCTGTAAATATAATACATCTGTTCTAAGAAATAAGTAAATATTTTACTCTCCAGATATGATTTATGATCATAATTTTACGATATAAAAGAACATAATAAGGTCATACTGTATCTTAATCGTTTGCAGCAAAAGTATTTTGGTATATGTTACAGCGGTACTAACAGGCCTAACTTGCAATAGCAGGTTTTCAGTCAGCTCCAAAACGAAATGCAGGGCGATGATGTTACTCCAGAAAGTAACTGCCAAAATTTCTTTAAACTTAATAATTTTAAAGAATTTAGTACGAACTCCAGTTGTGACTCTAGAGACTGAACTAAATAATATAGACATGTTATAACGGCCTATAGATATGTTGTATGTTGCACAACGTAAAACAATTATGGCGATGTACCACTAATGGCAATATTGTGGTACTCGGAGAACACATCGGTTGACGTCAACTATAGTAGAGGATATGGCCTGTAACACATAAGAAAATGACAACTAAACTAACACACCCGCATGGACGCGTATAACTCACGTTTCTAATATAAGCAAGAACTATGACTACCGTATAAAGAAGGCTCAACAAGTAATTTAGATACTTAAGTTGTTAATTAACATTCGCCAAAACGTTTAGAATGTAGACAACTCATATTGTCAATACTGTTAGTTGATGTAATGTCGTGTTTGAATCTTAAGCTGAGATTTTCTCATTTTCATCTACATTGTAATGCATGTACATGCTCGTACATTAGAAATCACCAGCAATACTGACACTCCAATACATAAAATCGTTTAAAAAAATATACGGGAAAAATAAGTTGTTACTAAGAAACGTTGAGTATACTTTATCGTTTCGTACAACTTATCGTTTTCCACTTTATGCACATTAACACTATACGCTAGGTTCTATTTCAATTTAATAAAAAAGTTATGAAACAAAGAGCTCATTCATTGGGAAAGTTCAATGTGTGTAACTGCTGCAAACAACTGAACTCTTTGAAGAAAGAAGTAAAAATGTTTATTCAGACATGAATTATGAAGTAGTAGCTAATATTTAACACGACATTAGCAAGATAAGCCAAAGTTGAAACGAATGTGGGAAGCAGGAACAAACAAAGGAACAATACGCCTAACCCGCTTGATGGAAGCCTGATCTCTGCTGACAGATGTGACAGCTCTAAGATTTATATATTTCTCGTCTCTCTTCAATTCCGTAATGGTAACTTGTTTCCTCTGTTGACAAGAATGTCATTTTGTATTATAAATTTAACGCGTCTTCAACTATACATTTTTTATTATCAGTATTATGATTAAACGAAAGCTATTTGGTTGTGATGGCAGGTCGCATAATTAACTAGATCAATCACTTGTCAGCCCAAAAAGATTTTAGTATGTGCACACATTTCGTCTTAATCTTTTAATTCTACGTAATACAAATACTGAGTATAGCATAGGCCTACATACAATATACATACATGGTATACAGTGTGTACAGTATATTTAGTATATATATTATCTATAATATGTTAGTATATACAATATAAGTATATACACTAGTACACGCACACACACATACACACACACATTCGTATGGTATATATAATGTGGTACACATGCTTTGTATGCGAATACTAATAAAGTAAAGACAATTAATATTAAAGTAAGAAGTATTAAATAATTTCTTCGTGAGTAGTAAAAATTTAATATTGTTAGAAGATAATACACATAAAGGATAATATAATTTTCCTTTTTGCTATTAAGAGAATATTCTTTAAAGAAAATTGATGATTGATCAATGGAATTGTTTTAGTAAGGTAACCATTGATTTATTTCATGAGTTGTTCTAGAAATAATCTGGTAATACTAAAATCTTTAAGTAATCGTTTTCACACTGAATTTCGATCAGAATTTAATTTTGATTTCGTATAAAGATTTTTATAAAGGTTTCATCTAAAGACTTTGTATTTCAGAATTTCAATTAAATTTCTGACATTTTAAGATCAATAAGTTGAGTACATATTGTTCAAAAATTGTGTATTTTTCTTTAACGGGTGTGAAGTAGTGGCGTAACTGTAGCGGCTCGAAGGGTCCGCAGTGCGGGAGGGCTGTACAGTAAGGGTGCCCACGCAAACTTCTTCCCTAATTTTTTACGAATGGGTATAAGTCACTGAACATAAGTAAAACCAAATTTCCTCTTATGCACTTAACATTCAAAATAAATACATTTACTTTTCTGTTGTTATTTTACCAGAACCTAATGATGCACTTTGAGAGTATAAGTTATCTGCAGAGTAGAGTGGCGATTCCAGTTAAGAGTAGAGCACCTAGGCCACCAGCGTTCCTTCGAGTATTCTCTAAGCTAAAATTGATTAAGAAACGTCTGCCTAGCATGGTGTCTCAAAAACGGCGAGTAGACTTAATGCACTAAGTGTGGTAAATGAAACTGCTAGATCAATTGATATTAATAAAATAATAAACACTGTTGCATATCACAATGTAGTGAGACCACGAACAATTCAAATAAAAGAAGACTAAATTAAAATTACTTGAATTTTATAGTAACATTTAAAAAAAATAATAAGGATATTGAGATAATTGTTATTTTGCCTTATAAACGTTGGATATCTTACAAATTACTTTTTTATATTACTATGTAGTAAGTAATGTTTTGAAATACAAAAACCTTATTTTTGTAAAATAAAATGTCTTTTCATCAAAAACGTTTTCTTTGATTTCAATGTCAATATTATTCCTATAAATAATTATTGTAAATTATAAGGTTGTAAGATAGGACAGAAAGATTAAAAGGTGAAACATATTTTCGGTTTGTTTAAAAAGATAAGATTAGTTAGTTAAGTATATTATATAACATTTAATATAAACATTCACTGTCTTCATGAACCTAAATTTAATAAAATATATGCTTTTTAAAGATGCATATAAGTTTAATCAATGACAAACTTATAACTGGCTACTAGAGATATGTCTGATTATCAGTATTTTTTTTACATTGATCAAAGGCATAAAGGATACTAAATAAAAAACAAACTGTTAATTGAAAGAATAGTTTAATTTTATTAATTTACATTCATATATGCTCTTACTTTCCTTGTATTTTATATTTGTTAATAATAACAAGATTTAAAACATATATATTGCAACAGAACACAGGATGAAAAGATATGCTGTTTATATCAGAGTACATGAATGACGAGCATTTTTCTTGTTTAAATTTGTTTTGTGTAATATTTTGTATTTTAGTCATAATTTTTGTATTTAAAAATTGATAAGCATATAGGTTACACCAAACTCTTCATAAAAAGATGTACTATATTGTGATGTATTTTTTGTATGAATTGGTGCGCGTGTGCGGGTGTGATAATCTGCGATCGCTATTGCGGCAGTGGTAGTTAACCGATTTACATCAAAATTTGACAAGGAATTATTTAAGTAAATAGCTTCGAATTGTGTATACTCTGAGGTTCGTAACTATTTTAGAAATATGGTTTTTTAAGTAAAGCAAAACTCAAGTGTAACTCTTATCAATGATAGGGTAATAAAAATTGTAGATAATTTCCATGCAGGACTATGCAAAATTATACAAAGTTTTTCATGAAATTTGTGTATCTGGTTGTTCCATCAATCATGTGACTTGGGCGTGGCCTATCAAAATACACCAAATTCAGTGAGATTCATACGTTGCAGAGCTAGGATGGACACAGTCTGTCTGTCGACGTTGCTAGGGGAAGTTGTTCCCGGGTAAGAGAGTTGTTCTCTTACAAAAGTAGAAATATCTTATATAAAATAAATCATAAACCTTAAAATTCTTAACGAAGTTTTGCGGTAAGAACCAAGAAGGAATAGAGGAATATTTTATATAAAATAAACTATAAAACTTGAAATTCTTAACGAAGTTTTGCGATAAGAACCGAGAGGGTAAATAATTAAATAAAATTTAAAATATAATACAGTGCTGTCTCGTGTAAGTTAAGATATCCACTTAGGGAACTTAAAAACACTACAAGATATCGTTGGAAGGTGTACATTAAACGCACCGCATTAGTAAATACCCCGTTAAATCCTGAGATTAAGAAATTATAAAATATAAATTAATAATAAACTGAATGAATGAAATTCATAATCATTATGAGTGAACAATTTATCAAGAAACTAATCAATGTTAGCAGTCAAACATAAATACGAGACTCTGTGAAACATCGCCGCTGGAGCCGCTTGATGTACAAAAGGACTTGAGACGAAGAGGACGCCAGGACGAAGAGGACACCAGGAAGGAGTGAAGCTGTGTAGAAGAGGACGACGAGACGAAGAGGACGCCAGGACGAAGAGGACACCAGGAAGGAGGGACAGGAAGAAGAGGACGCCAAGACGGGACCGACGAAACGAAAGGAGGACATTGCAGCAAAAAATTAAAATCGATTTATTTTATCGAACAATACAAACAATCAAATATATTATCAGTACATGACAATTTAAAATACATTATACTGTACATCCTTATTAGAAATAATACGTATAAATAACTAACTTTTCATCTCCTCCATAATAGACTTGTATCGATTTTTACACACTCACAATATCCTTATTAGAATAATAAAGTTCGATCTGTTGCAATATATATATATATATATATATATATATATATATATAATTATATCATCACTTTCTGCTACAGTCCGTTTCTTGATGTATTAATACTATAATATTTATGACTAAATTTACCTCAAGATATACTTTTTTCCTTTAGGAACATGTTTCGGGAGATCTTGTTCTCCCATCTTCAGCCTTCGCCATCTTGTTTCTTGTGTAGTATTTGTGTGTTGGCTTCTGGATGTTATTGAGGTAGTTTGTTGGTCTTTGGTCCTTTAAAGTTGCATTATTGTGTGTGGTTGTGGTATTTATGTGAAATCATCTCTCACATTGGTAAATAATCCAGAGGAAAACGGGAATGGAATGATATTAAAAATGAGTGAGTACATTAAATTAGAGGAGATACAATACCTATTAATTAAGAAGGATCTAAATATGACCGAAAACCGTGACTTCAAGGAAGACTTTGTATCAGCTGAGTTACGATGCTAGGTGAAAGAGAGGTATTTAACAAATACCAAAATCATTATGAATACCCCAGTAATCCGAGTAAAGGGAGTACCTGAATTAATGGACCATGGTTGACCTAAATAATAACAAACCAGAAAAGGGGACTGAAATTTTGAAAATCGACTAAGCAACCCATTGAATAGCGGAAGAAATACCCGAAAATTCCAAAAAACTCTAAGAACAACTTACTCAAGTTATTTCGAAACCATATAATTTAAAATGAAAAGACTAAAACCCCAAATTTCCAAAAAATGTAAGAACAACTTACTCAACAATTTATCCAGGAACAAAACGATTTAATAAAAACTATGTAAGGAAAACTTACTTAATTTATTCAGAAATTATACGATTTAAGATATTTTGAAACCATTTAATTTAACAAAAAATAAGAACTGATTAGTAAATAAGAGTTATAAAGAATTGATTTAAAATGAAATAATAGGAAAAAGTAATATTTTTAATGGTAACAAACAGAAGAAAAATTAAATGAACAAAAACAATTGATGGTAATGTGCTCAGATAAGAAGAATAAAGAATAATTTAATGACTCCAATGAAACTGAAGGAGGATGATAATTAATACAATAATTAGAATTTCTCGGAATTGACGATTATATAAGAAGAAATGATACGGAGAAATATGTCACAAGAAGTAAAGTCAAAAGAATTTTAAAATAATGCCTATCAATAATGTTATATGCTATTAGTTAATGGAAAAGAAGAAGGAATCAAGGAGAAGAAGAAATATATAAATAAATGCAAACAGCTACAGTATGAAGAATCCCAAAAGTGTTTAGTACTAGTCGCTAATTGACTACTACTTATAAGTTTTTTATTTTTATGTATTGACCGTAGAAATGTTCCGGCAATAATTTTTATGAGCAGGGATGATGTTCCCCTGGTCTCAGAAGGTGTAAGGATGGACAGCGGAGTATGGACCCAAGGTGGCCACCCGACTGGTACCACCGCACAAGATAGGGAAAAATGTTAGGGAAATTGAATATTTAAGGGATAATAATTATAAAATAGCTGTATAGATTGATATTAGATTCCAGAAGTATAGATGAAGAAAATAGAAGGAAGATAGCAGAACGAAGCTTAATTGATAAAGATAATTTATAGAAGTAAATAGAAATGGGTGTTAAAACAAGTTTAATATGATTAGTGTGACCAGTCCTTATCAAATAAAATGTGGAAGTACCACTACCCAGAAATAAATAATTGATGAATTTGCATCCAAGAGAGAGAGAGTAGAGTAAGAAAACAGCAATTACCACCAGTCTGAATTACCAGTCAGTTTACTATCAGTCGGAAAAATAAAAAGGTATTATGAATAGGGGAACCAATTGGCCAGATGAGTTGTGCGTTTATTTCTTACTAAACTTTGTTTATACAAAATAAACTTCTTTCGAATGGGGGGGTGTTATGTAACGTAACATAGTTGAGGTCCCCCAACGTTACATAAAAATTGAATGAAATATGGTCAAGGACCATACCCTGAATTAAGGTTGTTCAATAGTTTATGTGCTTGAGAAGTACCTCAAGTCAAAAGGAGGCAATGACTAATGTTAAATATAAAAGAGCCAGACCAATGAATGATTGAATGTAATAAAATGTTTGTTTTTGTACTGTGACATGTTAAGGTCTACAGAGTATTTATGTTGTATTTTGAATATGCTAAAAATGAACTGATGTTGTTTGATAGTAATACTTCATCAATAATTATGTTTATATTTATATTAGATTTGTCTTTATACAATCCAGTATAATTACCAATGTTAGGCACTGTACAAAGTTCTAAGTATTGTATAAAGTTGAAAAATACTGTTGTTTTAATTAATGTGTATAAACTGGGCCAGGAGTGTGACCAGTGTTTCAAGTTTAACAAGTAGTTCTGACAATTATATTATAAATTAATAAAGGGTTCCAGAACCAGTTAATTAATATAAAAAAGTAACCACCAGTAAATTAAAATTCATGTAATTAACCATGTAACCAATAATTAATTGTACAGTAGGTCAGGTAAAAAGAAAATTAAGTTAAAAAACCAAATAATGTTATAACGGTTGTAAGTGAATCTATAGGCCTAAATTCCATATTAGTGAAAGGAAATTAATACCTTTTTAGGAAACCCAGTCCAACGAAACTCTGGTAAAACATTTACTGTTTAGGAAGGAAGGTTAGTTAAGAATTTTAGGTGATTCAATATTAATCCAAGCATGGAGTATTTTATTGGAAAGGAGTAGTAATATTATATAATGCCGGCTCAAGGATATATAGAAAACGTGGTTGTTAAGGCAACTGAAATGTGCAGAAGTTGTTGATTTGAATTAATTCGTTCTGATTGTTACAAGCTATTAGGTTGAGATGGACCGATATATTTAAAGAATATGAATAAATCTAAAAGAAATATGTATAAAAATTGAAAAACCCTTTTTGAAAAACAATTATACTTTAATGCTAATGAGTAATAAAAATTAAATAACCTTCCAAATTGTAAATGAATACAGTTAAAAAGAATTGAAAGCCTCTCACCTCATTCACTAAATAATTCCGCTGGATTCGGTATTAAACCAATTCATACTATAAACCGAAGACCAGTAAAAGAATTAAAGCCTGAATTAACGGAATTATTGAAAATACCAGAAGGCTCGGCTTGGCAGAAATAACCTTCATTGGCAGCAGAAGAAGCTAGGATCCTAATTCCATTCCACTGGGACAGGGAATTGTGAAGATCGTAAAAGAAGAACAGAAGCCCGAAGATTTCCTGAGGGTTTACCAGTACACACCATCATCAATTTTATTGAAAACCAGAGCAGTTTCACTGGATGAAGACGAGATAAGCTGGATTTTGGCCACTGTTTACAAACGTCCACCGCCAGACGAAATTTTCGTCGGTTTGGTAAAAAAACAACTTATTTTCATTTCACTGTATTTAAAGTAAATAATTTTATTTTTGTAAATTGGGCAACCTTAATTATGCATTTTACCTGGCCTTACTAATGGTTCAAAGAACTTTACGAACCCTGGGATAAGAATTATTTATTATTATTTTCATGTGTATATGTTTTCAGAATTTGAGTAATTGATAATCGATATATTTCTGAGTGATCGATTTGATCGTATTATTGTTTTTTGAGACAACCTAGACTGTGAATTAATAGAGAAAATAAATAAAGTATCTTTATTGTATGAGATAACGTTTGAAGTTATTACAGAATAAATACTATATGTAGTGGGTGGAATAATTTACAAAAGGATTGATTCAAACTCAATGAATAACTAACCTATAAGTACGCTTATTACAAGGAACAGCGCTCAAAGTTTGCAGCTGGTGGGACGGGAGATTACGGAACTAGCTTGTGTTTAGTACAAAATTTGAATGGAATTTTCTACCATCGAGTGACTAGGGTTGACACAAATACCCCTTACATTCCGTCAATACTCCATACATATCGCTAATATTACGCAAACATTGAAAACTAAGTTAAGTCTATAGAGTAGTATGATTATAAATTCAAGGAACATAATTATAATTTTGTTTGCTTAATAATCTATTTTCCGAAGGTTCCATCGGTCACAACCGAAAGATATATTAATTAATAACATATTAATTAAACCAGGTAACAACATTTTTAATTGTTACGAATTGCCACCTGCAACGTATTACTTGGCGTTTGATACACAGGAGTCTATTGTAACTAATTACACCCATAGACAAGATTTCTTTATAATTTGACGTTTCCAGCGTGCAGCATATAATATAATATACGTTCTATACATACTACTTGCATTACAAATTGACGACTCCAACGTGGGGCTGAATTAAGAAGGACTCTTCATTACCTATTTAATTACAAATTGCCGCCTGCAACGTGGGGCTTAAACGAAAACGAGGACGACATATTCACTTGTTTAATTACAAATTGGCGCTTACAACAGTGGGGCTTTTGATTAAAAAGGAAGATCAGAAATCAGAATTTGTTGATTCATTACAAATTGGCGCTCAGCGAGTGGGCTTTAGTTAAGAAAAAAAAATCATAGTAACTGTTACTTAACTTGAGCAGGCAACCATTAGGGGCACAGGAATGCATACGAGAGGTGTTACGAAAAGAATGGAGAAGGAACAAGAAACAGAAGAAGACAGGAGGGAAGAAGAAACAGAGGCAGATACAGATACTGAAATGGAACAACAGGCGAGCAATAAAGAGGATGCCCAAGGGGACCAACCAGATAAAGCGGTAACCAGAGAAGTACCAAATTGGCAAGACATGATGAAATTTATGGCAGAAAAATTTAAGGAACAGAATAAACAAACTAATGAACAATTTAGGAAACAGGAGGAAAACTCAAGGCAAACCAAGTAAGAATTAAACAAAAAATTCGAAGAAAACTCAGAAAAGCTGGAAAATAAAATAGACAGTATAAATGAAAATTCAGAAAAGCTGGAAAATAAAATAGACAGTATAAATGAAAATTCAGAAAAGCTGGAAAATAAAATTGACAGTATCAACGAAAACTCAAAGAAACAAAATGAAATTTTGAGTGAGAATTTGATCAAATTAATGAACGAGAAGTTTGACAGAAATAAAGAGGAAAATGATGAGAATAACCGGCTGATAAATGAAAGCTTAAACCAAATTAATGAAAGGTTTGACAGAAACGATGAGAGCTTAAGGCAGATTCTGGAGAATACTAAACAAATGGATGAGAAAATTGAAAACCATAATAAGTAGTTGCGGCAAATCATCAAAGAACAAGGCCTAGCGTTGAGGGAAGTCATCAATGGAAGTATTATAATTGTCAATGAAACATGGAGCAAAGGAGTTGATAGCTGTGAAGTGGAAGTAAGACAGCAAATAAATGAAATTAAGGTGGATCTGGAAAAGACAGATGAACCCATCATGCAACTCAGAGTGGAAGTAGAGACCAAAATTACTCAAATAGGAAACATACAAGCGAAGACTCAAGGAAAATTTGACGGTATACCAATTAATAGAACCGGAAGAATAGAACGGGTTCATGATGAAATGAAGATAGTGAGAATTAGGAAAATAGGGAGAAAGAAAATATTCAATACAAAAGAAGAAATAGAGATGTAGAAGGGTGGATTAATTAATATATTTAACCCTCCCATTAATAAACAAAGGGAGTTAAATAAAGTTAGAAATTGTAGACAAAACTCAATAAAAATATCAAAGTTAAGCCACCATAAAATAATAACAAAAAACTTGAATAAATTTAAATATCAGTTAAAAATGTCGACGATTGAAGTGCATCAGAAGATATCAGTCATATCATCAAGACGGAATATATCATTAAAAAATTTGGTAAATAATCCAGAGGAAAACGGGAATGGAATGATATTAAAAATGAGTGAGTACATTAAATTAGAGGAGATACAATACCTATTAATTAAGAAGGATCTAAATATGACCGAAAACCGTGACTTCAAGGAAGACTTTGTATCAGCTGAGTTACGATGCCAGGTGAAAGAGAGGTATTTAACAAATACCAAAATCATTATGAATACCCCAGTAATCCGAGTAAAGGGAGTACCTGAATTAATGGACCATGGTTGACCTAAATAATAACAAACCAGAAAAGGGGACTGAAATTTTGAAAATCGACTAAGCAACCCATTGAATAGCGGAAGAAATACCCGAAAATTCCAAAAAACTCTAAGAACAACTTACTCAAGTTATTTCGAAACCATATAATTTAAAATGAAAAGACTAAAACCCCAAATTTCCAAAAAATGTAAGAACAACTTACTCAACAATTTATCCAGGAACAAAACGATTTAATAAAAACTATGTAAGGACAACTTACTTAATTTATTCAGAAATTATACGATTTAAGATATTTTGAAACCATTTAATTTAACAAAAAATAAGAACTGATTAGTAAATAAGAGTTATAAAGAATTGATTTAAAATGAAATAATAGGAAAAAGTAATATTTTTAATGGTAACAAACAGAAGAAAAATTAAATGAACAAAAACAATTGATGGCAATGTGCTCAGATAAGAAGAATAAAGAATAATTTAATGACTCCAATGAAACTGAAGGAGGATGATAATTAATACAATAATTAGAATTTCTCGGAATTGACGATTATATAAGAAGAAATGATACGGAGAAATATGTCACAAGAAGTAAAGTCAAAAGAATTTTAAAATAATGCCTATCAATAATGTTATATGCTATTAGTTAATGGAAAAGAAGAAGGAATCAAGGAGAAGAAGAAATATATAAATAAATGCAAACAGCTACAGTATGAAGAATCCCAAAAGTGTTTAGTACTAGTCGCTAATTGACTACTACTTATAAGTTTTTTATTTTTATGTATTGACCGTAGAAATGTTCCGGCAATAATTTTTATGAGCAGGGATGATGTTCCCCTGGTCTCAGAAGGTGTAAGGATGGACAGCGGAGTATGGACCCAAGGTGGCCACCCGACTGGTACCACCGCACAAGATAGGGAAAAATGTTAGGGAAATTGAATATTTAAGGGATAATAATTATAAAATAGCTGTATAGATTGATATTAGATTCCAGAAGTATAGATGAAGAAAATAGAAGGAAGATAGCAGAACGAAGCTTAATTGATAAAGATAATTTATAGAAGTAAATAGAAATGGGTGTTAAAACAAGTTTAATATGATTAGTGTGACCAGTCCTTATCAAATAAAATGTGGAAGTACCACTACCCAGAAATAAATAATTGATGAATTTGCATCCAAGAGAGAGAGAGTAGAGTAAGAAAACAGCAATTACCACCAGTCTGAATTACCAGTCAGTTTACTATCAGTCGGAAAAATAAAAAGGTATTATGAATAGGGGAACCAATTGGCCAGATGAGTTGTGCGTTTATTTCTTACTAAACTTTGTTTATACAAAATAAACTTCTTTCGAATGGGGGGGTGTTATGTAACGTAACATAGTTGAGGTCCCCCAACGTTACATAAAAATTGAATGAAATATGGTCAAGGACCATACCCTGAATTAAGGTTGTTCAATAGTTTATGTGCTTGAGAAGTACCTCAAGTCAAAAGGAGGCAATGACTAATGTTAAATATAAAAGAGCCAGACCAATGAATGATTGAATGTAATAAAATGTTTGTTTTTGTACTGTGACATGTTAAGGTCTACAGAGTATTTATGTTGTATTTTGAATATGCTAAAAATGAACTGATGTTGTTTGATAGTAATACTTCATCAATAATTATGTTTATATTTATATTAGATTTGTCTTTATACAATCCAGTATAATTACCAATGTTAGGCACTGTACAAAGTTCTAAGTATTGTATAAAGTTGAAAAATACTGTTGTTTTAATTAATGTGTATAAACTGGGCCAGGAGTGTGACCAGTGTTTCAAGTTTAACAAGTAGTTCTGACAATTATATTATAAATTAATAAAGGGTTCCAGAACCAGTTAATTAATATAAAAAAGTAACCACCAGTAAATTAAAATTCATGTAATTAACCATGTAACCAATAATTAATTGTACAGTAGGTCAGGTAAAAAGAAAATTAAGTTAAAAAACCAAATAATGTTATAACGGTTGTAAGTGAATCTATAGGCCTAAATTCCATATTAGTGAAAGGAAATTAATACCTTTTTAGGAAACCCAGTCCAACGAAACTCTGGTAAAACATTTACTGTTTAGGAAGGAAGGTTAGTTAAGAATTTTAGGTGATTCAATATTAATCCAAGCATGGAGTATTTTATTGGAAAGGAGTAGTAATATTATATAATGCCGGCTCAAGGATATATAGAAAACGTGGTTGTTAAGGCAACTGAAATGTGCAGAAGTTGTTGATTTGAATTAATTCGTTCTGATTGTTACAAGCTATTAGGTTGAGATGGACCGATATATTTAAAGAATATGAATAAATCTAAAAGAAATATGTATAAAAATTGAAAAACCCTTTTTGAAAAACAATTATACTTTAATGCTAATGAGTAATAAAAATTAAATAACCTTCCAAATTGTAAATGAATACAGTTAAAAAGAATTGAAAGCCTCTCACCTCATTCACTAAATAATTCCGCTGGATTCGGTATTAAACCAATTCATACTATAAACCGAAGACCAGTAAAAGAATTAAAGCCTGAATTAACGGAATTATTGAAAATACCAGAAGGCTCGGCTTGGCAGAAATAACCTTCATTGGCAGCAGAAGAAGCTAGGATCCTAATTCCATTCCACTGGGACAGGGAATTGTGAAGATCGTAAAAGAAGAACAGAAGCCCGAAGATTTCCTGAGGGTTTACCAGTACACACCATCATCAATTTTATTGAAAACCAGAGCAGTTTCACTGGATGAAGACGAGATAAGCTGGATTTTGGCCACTGTTTACAAACGTCCACCGCCAGACGAAATTTTCGTCGGTTTGGTAAAAAAACAACTTATTTTCATTTCACTGTATTTAAAGTAAATAATTTTATTTTTGTAAATTGAGCAACCTTAATTATGCATTTTACCTGGCCTTACTAATGGTTCAAAGAACTTTACGAACCCTGGGATAAGAATTATTTATTATTATTTTCATGTGTATATGTTTTCAGAATTTGAGTAATTGATAATCGATATATTTCTGAGTGATCGATTTGATCGTATTATTGTTTTTTGAGACAACCTAGACTGTGAATTAATAGAGAAAATAAATAAAGTATCTTTATTGTATGAGATAACGTTTGAAGTTATTACAGAATAAATACTATATGTAGTGGGTGGAATAATTTACAAAAGGATTGATTCAAACTCAATGAATAACTAACCTATAAGTACGCTTATTACAAGGAACAGCGCTCAAAGTTTGCAGCTGGTGGGACGGGAGATTACGGAACTAGCTTGTGTTTAGTACAAAATTTGAATGGAATTTTCTACCATCGAGTGACTAGGGTTGACACAAATACCCCTTACATTCCGTCAATACTCCATACATATCGCTAATATTACGCAAACATTGAAAACTAAGTTAAGTCTATAGAGTAGTATGATTATAAATTCAAGGAACATAATTATAATTTTGTTTGCTTAATAATCTATTTTCCGAAGGTTCCATCGGTCACAACCGAAAGATATATTAATTAATAACATATTAATTAAACCAGGTAACAACATTTTTAATTGTTACGAATTGCCACCTGCAACGTATTACTTGGCGTTTGATACACAGGAGTCTATTATAACTAATTACACCCATAGACAAGATTTCTTTATAATTTGACGTTTCCAGCGTGCAGCATATAATATAATATACGTTCTATACATACTACTTGCATTACAAATTGACGACTCCAACGTGGGGCTGAATTAAGAAGGACTCTTCATTACCTATTTAATTACAAATTGCCGCCTGCAACGTGGGGCTTAAACGAAAACGAGGACGACATATTCACTTGTTTAATTACAAATTGGCGCTTACAACAGTGGGGCTTTTGATTAAAAAGGAAGATCAGAAATCAGAATTTGTTGATTCATTACAAATTGGCGCTCAGCGAGTGGGCTTTAGTTAAGAAAAAAAAATCATAGTAACTGTTACTTAACTTGAGCAGGCAACCATTAGGGGCACAGGAATGCATACGAGAGGTGTTACGAAAAGAATGGAGAAGGAACAAGAAACAGAAGAAGACAGGAGGGAAGAAGAAACAGAGGCAGATACAGATACTGAAATGGAACAACAGGCGAGCAATAAAGAGGATGCCCAAGGGGACCAACCAGATAAAGCGGTAACCAGAGAAGTACCAAATTGGCAAGACATGATGAAATTTATGGCAGAAAATTTTAAGGAACAGAATAAACAAACTAATGAACAATTTAGGAAACAGGAGGAAAACTCAAGGCAAACCAAGTAGGAATTAAACAAAAAATTCGAAGAAAACTCAGAAAAGCTGGAAAATAAAATAGACAGTATAAATGAAAATTCAGAAAAGCTGGAAAATAAAATAGACAGTATAAATGAAAATTCAGAAAAGCTGGAAAATAAAATTGACAGTATCAACGAAAACTCAAAGAAACAAAATGAAATTTTGAGTGAGAATTTGATCAAATTAATGAACGAGAAGTTTGACAGAAATAAAGAGGAAAATGATGAGAATAACCGGCTGATAAATGAAAGCTTAAACCAAATTAATGAAAGGTTTGACAGAAACGATGAGAGCTTAAGGCAGATTCTGGAGAATACTAAACAAATGGATGAGAAAATTGAAAACCATAATAAGTAGTTGCGGCAAATCATCAAAGAACAAGGCCTAGCGTTGAGGGAAGTCATCAATGGAAGTATTATAATTGTCAATGAAACATGGAGCAAAGGAGTTGATAGCTGTGAAGTGGAAGTAAGACAGCAAATAAATGAAATTAAGGTGGATCTGGAAAAGACAGATGAACCCATCATGCAACTCAGAGTGGAAGTAGAGACCAAAATTACTCAAATAGGAAACATACAAGCGAAGACTCAAGGAAAATTTGACGGTATACCAATTAATAGAACCGGAAGAATAGAACGGGTTCATGATGAAATGAAGATAGTGAGAATAAGGAAAATAGGGAGAAAGAAAATATTCAATACAAAAGAAGAAATGGAGATGAAGAAGGGTGGATTAATTAATATATTTAACCCTCCCATTAATAAACAAAGGGAGTTAAATAAAGTTAGAAATTGTAGACAAAACTCAATAAAAATATCAAAGTTAAGCCACCATAAAATAATAACAAAAAACTTGAATAAATTTAAATATCAGTTAAAAATGTCGACGAT
This sequence comes from Magicicada septendecula, assembly GCA_034769895.1. Taxonomy (NCBI): domain Eukaryota; kingdom Metazoa; phylum Arthropoda; class Insecta; order Hemiptera; family Cicadidae; genus Magicicada; species Magicicada septendecula. The sequence continues at coordinate 223,409,808 of CM068368.1, forward strand.
TGAAGTGCATCAGAAGATATCAGTCATATCATCAAGACGGAATATATCATTAAAAAATTTGGTAAATAATCCAGAGGAAAACGGGAATGGAATGATATTAAAAATGAGTGAGTACATTAAATTAGAGGAGATACAATACCTATTAATTAAGAAGGATCTAAATATGACCGAAAACCGTGACTTCAAGGAAGACTTTGTATCAGCTGAGTTACGATGCCAGGTGAAAGAGAGGTATTTAACAAATACCAAAATCATTATGAATACCCCAGTAATCCGAGTAAAGGGAGTACCTGAATTAATGGACCATGGTTGACCTAAATAATAACAAACCAGAAAAGGGGACTGAAATTTTGAAAATCGACTAAGCAACCCATTGAATAGCGGAAGAAATACCCGAAAATTCCAAAAAACTCTAAGAACAACTTACTCAAGTTATTTCGAAACCATATAATTTAAAATGAAAAGACTAAAACCCCAAATTTCCAAAAAATGTAAGAACAACTTACTCAACAATTTATCCAGGAACAAAACGATTTAATAAAAACTATGTAAGGACAACTTACTTAATTTATTCAGAAATAATACGATTTAAGATATTTTGAAACCATTTAATTTAACAAAAAATAAGAACTGATTAGTAAATAAGAGTTATAAAGAATTGATTTAAAATGAAATAATAGGAAAAAGTAATATTTTTAATGGTAACAAACAGAAGAAAAATTAAATGAACAAAAACAATTGATGGTAATGTGCTCAGATAAGAAGAATAAAGAATAATTTAATGACTCCAATGAAACTGAAGGAGGATGATAATTAATACAATAATTAGAATTTCTCGGAATTGACGATTATATAAGAAGAAATGATACGGAGAAATATGTCACAAGAAGTAAAGTCAAAAGAATTTTAAAATAATGCCTATCAATAATGTTATATGCTATTAGTTAATGGAAAAGAAGAAGGAATCAAGGAGAAGAAGAAATATATAAATAAATGCAAACAGCTACAGTATGAAGAATCCCAAAAGTGTTTAGTACTAGTCGCTAATTGACTACTACTTATAAGTTTTTTATTTTTATGTATTGACCGTAGAAATGTTCCGGCAATAATTTTTATGAGCAGGGATGATGTTCCCCTGGTCTCAGAAGGTGTAAGGATGGACAGCGGAGTATGGACCCAAGGTGGCCACCCGACTGGTACCACCGCACAAGATAGGGAAAAATGTTAGGGAAATTGAATATTTAAGGGATAATAATTATAAAATAGCTGTATAGATTGATATTAGATTCCAGAAGTATAGATGAAGAAAATAGAAGGAAGATAGCAGAACGAAGCTTAATTGATAAAGATAATTTATAGAAGTAAATAGAAATGGGTGTTAAAACAAGTTTAATATGATTAGTGTGACCAGTCCTTATCAAATAAAATGTGGAAGTACCACTACCCAGAAATAAATAATTGATGAATTTGCATCCAAGAGAGAGAGAGTAGAGTAAGAAAACAGCAATTACCACCAGTCTGAATTACCAGTCAGTTGACTATCAGTCGGAAAAATAAAAAGGTATTATGAATAGGGGAACCAATTGGCCAGATGAGTTGTGCTTTTATTTCTTACTAAACTTTGTTTATACAAAATAAACTTCTTTCGAATGGGGGGGTGTTATGTAACGTAACATAGTTGAGGTCCCCCAACGTTACATAAAAATTGAATGAAATATGGTCAAGGACCATACCCTGAATTAAGGTTGTTCAATAGTTTATGTGCTTGAGAAGTACCTCAAGTCAAAAGGAGGCAATGACTAATGTTAAATATAAAAGAGCCAGACCAATGAATGATTGAATGTAATAAAATGTTTGTTTTTGTACTGTGACATGTTAAGGTCTACAGAGTATTTATGTTGTATTTTGAATATGCTAAAAATGAACTGATGTTGTTTGATAGTAATACTTCATCAATAATTATGTTTATATTTATATTAGATTTGTCTTTATACAATCCAGTATAATTACCAATGTTAGGCACTGTACAAAGTTCTAAGTATTGTATAAAGTTGAAAAATACTGTTGTTTTAATTAATGTGTATAAACTGGGCCAGGAGTGTGACCAGTGTTTCAAGTTTAACAAGTAGTTCTGACAATTATATTATAAATTAATAAAGGGTTCCAGAACCAGTTAATTAATATAAAAAAGTAACCACCAGTAAATTAAAATTCATGTAATTAACCATGTAACCAATAATTAATTGTACAGTAGGTCAGGTAAAAAGAAAATTAAGTTAAAAAACCAAATAATGTTATAACGGTTGTAAGTGAATCTATAGGCCTAAATTCCATATTAGTGAAAGGAAATTAATACCTTTTTAGGAAACCCAGTCCAACGAAACTCTGGTAAAACATTTACTGTTTAGGAAGGAAGGTTAGGGGAGAATTTTAGGTGATTCAATATTAATCCAAGCATGGAGTATTTTATTGGAAAGGAGTAGTAATATTATATAATGCCGGCTCAAGGATATATAGAAAACGTGGTTGTTAAGGCAACTGAAATGTGCAGAAGTTGTTGATTTGAATTAATTCGTTCTGATTGTTACAAGCTATTAGGTTGAGATGGACCGATATATTTAAAGAATATGAATAAATCTAAAAGAAATATGTATAAAAATTGAAAAACCCTTTTTGAAAAACAATTATACTTTAATGCTAATGAGTAATAAAAATTAAATAACCTTCCAAATTGTAAATGAATACAGTTAAAAAGAATTGAAAGCCTCTCACCTCATTCACTAGATAATTCCGCTGGATTCGGTATTAAACCAATTCATAATATAAACCGAAGACCAGTAAAAGAATTAAAGACTGAATTAACGGAATTATTGAAAATACCAGAAGGCTCGGCTTGGCAGAAATAACCTTCATTGGCAGCAGAAGAAGCTAGGATCCTAATTCCATTCCACTGGGACAGAGAATTGTGAAGATCGTAAAAGAAGAACAGAAGCCCGAAGATTTCCTGAGGGTTTACCAGTACACACCATCATCAATTTTATTGAAAACCAGAGCAGTTTCACTGGATGAAGACGAGATAAGCTGGATTTTGGCCACTGTTTACAAACGTCCACCGCCAGACGAAATTTTCGTCGGTTTGGTAAAAAAACAACTTATCTTCATTTCACTGTATTTAAAGTAAATAATTTTATTTTTGTAAATTGAGCAACCTTAATTATGCATTTTACCTGGCCTTACTAATGGTTCAAAGAACTTTACGAACCCTGGGATAAGAATTATTTATTATTATTTTCATGTGTATATGTTTTTAGAATTTGAGTAATTGATAATCGATATATTTCTGAGTGATCGATTTGATCGTATTATTGTTTTTTGAGACAACCTAGACTGTGAATTAATAGAGAAAATAAATAAAGTATCTTTATTGTATGAGATAACGTTTGAAGTTATTACAGAATAAATACTATATGTAGTGGGTGGAATAATTTACAAAAGGATTGATTCAAACTCAATGAATAACTAACCTATAAGTACGCTTATTACAAGGAACAGCGCTCAAAGTTTGCAGCTGGTGGGACGGGAGATTACGGAACTAGCTTGTGTTTAGTACAAAATTTGAATGGAATTTTCTACCATCGAGTGACTAGGGTTGACACAAATACCACTTACATTCCGTCAATACTCCATACATATCGCTAATATTACGCAAACATTGAAAACTAAGTTAAGTCTATAGAGTAGTATGATTATAAATTCAAGGAACATAACTATAATTTTGTTTGCTTAATAATCTATTTTCCGAAGGTTCCATCGGTCACAACCGAAAGATATATTAATTAATAACATATTAATTAAACCAGGTAACAACATTTTTAATTGTTACGAATTGCCACCTGCAACGTATTACTTGGCGTTTGATACACAGGAGTCTATTATAACTAATTACACCCATAGACAAGATTTCTTTATAATTTGACGTTTCCAGCGTGCAGCATATAATATAATATACGTTCTATACATACTACTTGCATTACAAATTGACGACTCCAACGTGGGGCTGAATTAAGAAGGACTCTTCATTACCTATTTAATTACAAATTGCCGCCTGCAACGTGGGGCTTAAACGAAAACGAGGACGACATATTCACTTGTTTAATTACAAATTGGCGCTTACAACAGTGGGGCTTTTGATTAAAAAGGAAGATCAGAAATCAGAATTTGTTGATTCATTACAAATTGGCGCTCAGCGAGTGGGCTTTAGTTAAGAAAAAAAAAATCATAGTAACTGTTACTTAACTTGAGCAGGCAACCATTAGGGGCACAGGAATGCATACGAGAGGTGTTACGAAAAGAATGGAGAAGGAACAAGAAACAGAAGAAGACAGGAGGGAAGAAGAAACAGAGGCAGATACAGATACTGAAATGGAACAACAGGCGAGCAATAAAGAGGATGCCCAAGGGGACCAACCAGATAAAGCGGTAACCAGAGAAGTACCAAATTGGCAAGGCATGATGAAATGTATGGCAGAAAAATTTAAGGAACAGTATAAACAAACTAATGAACAATTTAGGAAACAGGAGGAAAACTCAAGGCAAACCAAGTAAGAATTAAACAAAAAATTCGAAGAAAACTCAGAAAAGCTGGAAAATAAAATAGACAGTATAAATGAAAATTCAGAAAATCTGGAAAATAAAATTGACAGTATCAACGAAAACTCAAAGAAACAAAATGAAATTTTGAGTGAGAATTTGATCAAATTAATGAACGAGAAGTTTGACAGAAATAAAGAGGAAAATGATGAGAATAACCGGCTGATAAATGAAAGCTTAAACCAAATCAATGAAAGGTTTGGCAGAAACGATGAGAGCTTAAGGCAGATTCTGGAGAATACTAAACAAATGGATGAGAAAATTGAAAACCATAATAAGTAGTTGCGGCAAATCATCAAAGAACAAGGCCTAGCGTTGAGGGAAGTCATCAATGGAAGTATTATAATTGTCAATGAAACATGGAGCAAAGGAGTTGATAGCTGTGAATTGGAAGTAAGACAGCAAATAAATGAAATTAAGGTGGATCTGGAAAAGACAGATGAACCCATCATGCAACTCAGAGTGGAAGTAGAGACCAAAATTACTCAAATAGGAAACATACAAGCGAAGACTCAAGGAAAATTTGACGGTATACCAATTAATAGAACCGGAAGAATAGAACGGGTTCATGATGAAATGAAGATAGTGAGAATAAGGAAAATAGGGAGAAAGAAAATATTCAATACAAAAGAAGAAATGGAGATGAAGAAGGGTGGATTAATTAATATATTTAACCCTCCCATTAATAAACAAAGGGAGTTAAATAAAGTTAGAAATTGTAGACAAAACTCAATAAAAATATCAAAGTTAAGCCACCATAAAATAATAACAAAAAACTTGAATAAATTTAAATATCAGTTAAAAATGTCGACGATTGAAGTGCATCAGAAGATATCAGTCATATCATCAAGACGGAATATATCATTAAAAAATTTGGTAAATAATCCAGAGGAAAACGGGAATGGAATGATATTAAAAATGAGTGAGTACATTAAATTAGAGGAGATACAATACCTATTAATTAAGAAGGATCTAAATATGACCGAAAACCGTGACTTCAAGGAAGACTTTGTATCAGCTGAGTTACGATGCCAGGTGAAAGAGAGGTATTTAACAAATACCAAAATCATTATGAATACCCCAGTAATCCGAGTAAAGGGAGTACCTGAATTAATGGACCATGGTTGACCTAAATAATAACAAACCAGAAAAGGGGACTGAAATTTTGAAAATCGACTAAGCAACCCATTGAATAGCGGAAGAAATACCCGAAAATTCCAAAAAACTCTAAGAACAACTTACTCAAGTTATTTCGAAACCATATAATTTAAAATGAAAAGACTAAAACCCCAAATTTCCAAAAAATGTAAGAACAACTTACTCAACAATTTATCCAGGAACAAGACGATTTAATAAAAACTATGTAAGGACAACTTACTTAATTTATTCAGAAATAATACGATTTAAGATATTTTGAAACCATTTAATTTAACAAAAAATAAGAACTGATTAGTAAATAAGAGTTATAAAGAATTGATTTAAAATGAAATAATAGGAAAAAGTAATATTTTTAATGGTAACAAACAGAAGAAAAATTAAATGAACAAAAACAATTGATGGTAATGTGCTCAGATAAGAAGAATAAAGAATAATTTAATGACTCCAATGAAACTGAAGGAGGATGATAATTAATACAATAATTAGAATTTCTCGGAATTGACGATTATATAAGAAGAAATGATACGGAGAAATATGTCACAAGAAGTAAAGTCAAAAGAATTTTAAAATAATGCCTATCAATAATGTTATATGCTATTAGTTAATGGAAAAGAAGAAGGAATCAAGGAGAAGAAGAAATATATAAATAAATACAAACAGCTACAGTATGAAGAATCCCAAAAGTGTTTAGTACTAGTCGCTAATTGACTACTACTTATAAGTTTTTTATTTTTATGTATTGACCGTAGAAATGTTCCGGCAATAATTTTTATGAGCAGGGATGATGTTCCCCTGGTCTCAGAAGGTGTAAGGATGGACAGCGGAGTATGGACCCAAGGTGGCCACCCGACTGGTACCACCGCACAAGATAGGGAAAAATGTTAGGGAAATTGAATATTTAAGGGATAATAATTATAAAATAGCTGTATAGATTGATATTAGATTCCAGAAGTATAGATGAAGAAAATAGAAGGAAGATAGCAGAACGAAGCTTAATTGATAAAGATAATTTATAGAAGTAAATAGAAATGGGTGTTAAAACAAGTTTAATATGATTAGTGTGACCAGTCCTTATCAAATAAAATGTGGAAGTACCACTACCCAGAAATAAATAATTGATGAATTTGCATCCAAGAGAGAGAGAGTAGAGTAAGAAAACAGCAATTACCACCAGTCTGAATTACCAGTCAGTTTACAATCAGTCGGAAAAATAAAAAGGTATTATGAATAGGGGAACCAATTGGCCAGATAAGTTGTGCGTTTATTTCTTACTAAACTTTGTTTATACAAAATAAACTTCTTTCGAATGGGGGGGTGTTATGTAACGTAACATAGTTGATGTCCCCCAACGTTACATAAAAATTGAATGAAATATGGTCAAGGACCTTACCCTGAATTAAGGTTGTTCAATAGTTTATGTGGTTGAGAAGTACCTCAAGTCAAAAGGAGGCAATGACTAATGTTAAATATAAAAGAGCCAGACCAATGAATGATTGAATGTAATAAAATGTTTGTTTTTGTACTGTGACATGTTAAGGTCTACAGAGTATTTATGTTGTATTTTGAATATGCTAAAAATGAACTGATGTTGTTTGATAGTAATACTTCATCAATAATTATGTTTATATTTATATTAGATTTGTCTTTATACAATCCAGTATAATTACCAATGTTAGGCACTGTACTAAGTTCTAAGTATTGTATAAAGTTGAAAAATACTGTTGTTTTAATTAATGTGTATAAACTGGGCCAGGAGTGTGACCAGTGTTTCAAGTTTAACAAGTAGTTCTGACAATTATATTATAAGTTAATAAAGGGTTCCAGAACCAGTTAATTAATATAAAAAAGTAACCACCAGTAAATTAAAATTCATGTAATTAACCATGTAACCAATAATTAATTGTACAGTAGGTCAGGTAAAAAGAAAATTAAGTTAAAAAACCAAATAATGTTATAACGGTTGTAAGTGAATCTATAGGCCTAAATTCCATATTAGTGAAAGGAAATTAATACCTTTTTAGGAAACCCAGTCCAACGAAACTCTGGTAAAACATTTACTGTTTAGGAAGGAAGGTTAGGGGAGAATTTTAGGCGATTCAATATTAATCCAAGCATGGAGTATTTTATTGGAAAGGAGTAGTAATATTATATAATGCCGGCTCAAGGATATATAGAAAACGTGGTTGTTAAGGCAACTGAAATGTGCAGAAGTTATTGATTTGAATTAATTCGTTCTGATTGTTACAAGCTATTAGGTTGAGATGGACCGATATATTTAAAGAATATGAATAAATCTAAAAGAAATATGTATAAAAATTGAAAAACCCTTTTTGAAAAACAATTATACTTTAATGCTAATGAGTAATAAAAATTAAATAACCTTCCAAATTGTAAATGAATACAGTTAAAAAGAATTGAAAGCCTCTCACCTCATTCACTAAATAATTCCGCTGGATTCGGTATTAAACCAATTCATACTATAAACCGAAGACCAGTAAAAGAATTAAAGCCTGAATTAACGGAATTATTGAAAATACCAGAAGGCTCGGCTTGGCAGAAATAACCTTCATTGGCAGCAGAAGAAGCTAGGATCCTAATTCCATTCCACTGGGACAGAGAATTGTGAAGATCGTAAAAGAAGAACAGAAGCCCGAAGATTTCCTGAGGGTTTACCAGTACACACCATCATCAATTTTATTGAAAACCAGAGCAGTTTCACTGGATGAAGACGAGATAAGCTGGATTTTGGCCACTGTTTACAAACGTCCACCGCCAGACGAAATTTTCGTCGGTTTGGTAAAAAAACAACTTATTTTCATTTCACTGTATTTAAAGTAAATAATTTTATTTTTGTAAATTGAGCAACCTTAATTATGCATTTTACCTGGCCTTACTAATGGTTCAAAGAACTTTACGAACCCTGGGATAAGAATTATTTATTATTATTTTCATGTGTATATGTTTTTAGAATTTGAGTAATTGATAATCGATATATTTCTGAGTGATCGATTTGATCGTATTATTGTTTTTTGAGACAACCTAGACTGTGAATTAATAGAGAAAATAAATAAAGTATCTTTATTGTATGAGATAACGTTTGAAGTTATTACAGAATAAATACTATATGTAGTGGGTGGAATAATTTACAAAAGGATTGATTCAAACTCAATGAATAACTAACCTATAAGTACGCTTATTACAAGGAACAGCGCTCAAAGTTTGCAGCTGGTGGGACGGGAGATTACGGAACTAGCTTGTGTTTAGTACAAAATTTGAATGGAATTTTCTACCATCGAGTGACTAGGGTTGACACAAATACCCCTTACATTCCGTCAATACTCCATACATATCGCTAATATTACGCAAACATTGAAAACTAAGTTAAGTCTATAGAGTAGTATGATTATAAATTCAAGGAACATAATTATAATTTTGTTTGCTTAATAATCTATTTTCCGAAGGTTCCATCGGTCACAACCGAAAGATATATTAATTAATAACATATTAATTAAACCAGGTAACAACATTTTTAATTGTTACGAATTGCCACCTGCAACGTATTACTTGGCGTTTGATACACAGGAGTCTATTATAACTAATTACACCCATAGACAAGATTTCTTTATAATTTGACGTTTCCAGCGTGCAGCATATAATATAATATACGTTCTATACATACTAGTTGCATTACAAATTGACGACTCCAACGTGGGGCTGAATTAAGAAGGACTCTTCATTACTTATTTAATTACAAATTGCCGCCTGCAACGTGGGGCTTAAACGAAAACGAGGACGACATATTCACTTGTTTAATTACAAATTGGCGCTTACAACAGTGGGGCTTTTGATTAAAAAGGAAGATCAGAAATCAGAATTTGTTGATTCATTACAAATTGGCGCTCAACGTGTGGGCTTTAGTTAAGAAAAAAAAATCATAGTAACTGTTACTTAACTTGAGCAGGCAACCATTAGGGGCACAGGAATGCATACGAGAGGTGTTACGAAAAGAATGGAGAAGGAACAAGAAACAGAAGAAGACAGGAGGGAAGAAGAAACAGAGGCAGATACAGATACTGAAATGGAACAACAGGCGAGCAATAAAGAGGATGCCCAAGGGGACTAGCCAGATAAAGCGGTAACCAGAGAAGTACCAAATTGGCAAGGCATGATGAAATTTATGGCAGAAAAATTTAAGGAACAGAATAAACAAACTAATGAACAATTTAGGAAACAGGAGGAAAACTCAAGGCAAACCAAGTAAGAATTAAACAAAAAATTCGAAGAAAACTCAGAAAAGCTGGAAAATAAAATAGACAGTATAAATGAAAATTCAGAAAAGCTGGAAAATAAAATAGACAGTATAAATGAAAATTCAGAAAAGCTGGAAAATAAAATTGACAGTATCAACGAAAACTCAAAGAAACAAAATGAAATTTTGAGTGAGAATTTGATCAAATTAATGAACGAGAAGTTTGACAGAAATAAAGAGGAAAATGATGAGAATAACCGGCTGATAAATGAAAGCTTAAACCAAATCAATGAAAGGTTTGGCAGAAACGATGAGAGCTTAAGGCAGATTCTGGAGAATACTAAACAAATGGATGAGAAAATTGAAAACCATAATAAGTAGTTGCGGCAAATCATCAAAGAACAAGGCCTAGCGTTGAGGGAAGTCATCAATGGAAGTATTATAATTGTCAATGAAACATGGAGCAAAGGAGTTGATAGCTGTGAATTGGAAGTAAGACAGCAAATAAATGAAATTAAGGTGGATCTGGAAAAGACAGATGAACCCATCATGCAACTCAGAGTGGAAGTAGAGACCAAAATTACTCAAATAGGAAACATACAAGCGAAGACTCAAGGAAAATTTGACGGTATACCAATTAATAGAACCGGAAGAATAGAACGGGTTCATGATGAAATGAAGATAGTGAGAATAAGGAAAATAGGGAGAAAGAAAATATTCAATACAAAAGAAGAAATGGAGATGAAGAAGGGTGGATTAATTAATATATTTAACCCTCCCATTAATAAACAAAGGGAGTTAAATAAAGTTAGAAATTGTAGACAAAACTCAATAAAAATATCAAAGTTAAGCCACCATAAAATAATAACAAAAAACTTGAATAAATTTAAATATCAGTTAAAAATGTCGACGATTGAAGTGCATCAGAAGATATCAGTCATATCATCAAGACGGAATATATCATTAAAAAATTTGGTAAATAATCCAGAGGAAAACGGGAATGGAATGATATTAAAAATGAGTGAGTACATTAAATTAGAGGAGATACAATACCTATTAATTAAGAAGGATCTAAATATGACCGAAAACCGTGACTTCAAGGAAGACTTTGTATCAGCTGAGTTACGATGCCAGGTGAAAGAGAGGTATTTAACAAATACCAAAATCATTATGAATACCCCAGTAATCCGAGTAAAGGGAGTACCTGAATTAATGGACCATGGTTGACCTAAATAATAACAAACCAGAAAAGGGGACTGAAATTTTGGAAATCGACTAAGCAACCCATTGAATAGCGGAAGAAATACCCGAAAATTCCAAAAAACTCTAAGAACAACTTACTCAAGTTATTTCGAAACCATATAATTTAAAATGAAAAGACTAAAACCCCAAATTTCCAAAAAATGTAAGAACAACTTACTCAACAATTTATCCAGGAACAAGACGATTTAATAAAAACTATGTAAGGACAACTTACTTAATTTATTCAGAAATAATACGATTTAAGATATTTTGAAACCATTTAATTTAACAAAAAATAAGAACTGATTAGTAAATAAGAGTTATAAAGAATTGATTTAAAATGAAATAATAGGAAAAAGTAATATTTTTAATGGTAACAAACAGAAGAAAAATTAAATGAACAAAAACAATTGATGGTAATGTGCTCAGATAAGAAGAATAAAGAATAATTTAATGACTCCAATGAAACTGAAGGAGGATGATAATTAATACAATAATTAGAATTTCTCGGAATTGACGATTATATAAGAAGAAATGATACGGAGAAATATGTCACAAGAAGTAAAGTCAAAAGAATTTTAAAATAATGCCTATCAATAATGTTATATGCTATTAGTTAATGGAAAAGAAGAAGGAATCAAGGAGAAGAAGAAATATATAAATAAATACAAACAGCTACAGTATGAAGAATCCCAAAAGTGTTTAGTACTAGTCGCTAATTGACTACTACTTATAAGTTTTTTATTTTTATGTATTGACCGTAGAAATGTTCCGGCAATAATTTTTATGAGCAGGGATGATGTTCCCCTGGTCTCAGAAGGTGTAAGGATGGACAGCGGAGTATGGACCCAAGGTGGCCACCCGACTGGTACCACCGCACAAGATAGGGAAAAATGTTAGGGAAATTGAATATTTAAGGGATAATAATTATAAAATAGCTGTATAGATTGATATTAGATTCCAGAAGTATAGATGAAGAAAATAGAAGGAAGATAGCAGAACGAAGCTTAATTGATAAAGATAATTTATAGAAGTAAATAGAAATGGGTGTTAAAACAAGTTTAATATGATTAGTGTGACCAGTCCTTATCAAATAAAATGTGGAAGTACCACTACCCAGAAATAAATAATTGATGAATTTGCATCCAAGAGAGAGAGAGTAGAGTAAGAAAACAGCAATTACCACCAGTCTGAATTACCAGTCAGTTTACAATCAGTCGGAAAAATAAAAAGGTATTATGAATAGGGGAACCAATTGGCCAGATAAGTTGTGCGTTTATTTCTTACTAAACTTTGTTTATACAAAATAAACTTCTTTCGAATGGGGGGGTGTTATGTAACGTAACATAGTTGATGTCCCCCAACGTTACATAAAAATTGAATGAAATATGGTCAAGGACCTTACCCTGAATTAAGGTTGTTCAATAGTTTATGTGGTTGAGAAGTACCTCAAGTCAAAAGGAGGCAATGACTAATGTTAAATATAAAAGAGCCAGACCAATGAATGATTGAATGTAATAAAATGTTTGTTTTTGTACTGTGACATGTTAAGGTCTACAGAGTATTTATGTTGTATTTTGAATATGCTAAAAATGAACTGATGTTGTTTGATAGTAATACTTCATCAATAATTATGTTTATATTTATATTAGATTTGTCTTTATACAATCCAGTATAATTACCAATGTTAGGCACTGTACTAAGTTCTAAGTATTGTATAAAGTTGAAAAATACTGTTGTTTTAATTAATGTGTATAAACTGGGCCAGGAGTGTGACCAGTGTTTCAAGTTTAACAAGTAGTTCTGACAATTATATTATAAATTAATAAAGGGTTCCAGAACCAGTTAATTAATATAAAAAAGTAACCACCAGTAAATTAAAATTCATGTAATTAACCATGTAACCAATAATTAATTGTACAGTAGGTCAGGTAAAAAGAAAATTAAGTTAAAAAACCAAATAATGTTATAACGGTTGTAAGTGAATCTATAGGCCTAAATTCCATATTAGTGAAAGGAAATTAATACCTTTTTAGGAAACCCAGTCCAACGAAACTCTGGTAAAACATTTACTGTTTAGGAAGGAAGGTTAGGGGAGAATTTTAGGCGATTCAATATTAATCCAAGCATGGAGTATTTTATTGGAAAGGAGTAGTAATATTATATAATGCCGGCTCAAGGATATATAGAAAACGTGGTTGTTAAGGCAACTGAAATGTGCAGAAGTTATTGATTTGAATTAATTCGTTCTGATTGTTACAAGCTATTAGGTTGAGATGGACCGATATATTTAAAGAATATGAATAAATCTAAAAGAAATATGTATAAAAATTGAAAAACCCTTTTTGAAAAACAATTATACTTTAATGCTAATGAGTAATAAAAATTAAATAACCTTCCAAATTGTAAATGAATACAGTTAAAAAGAATTGAAAGCCTCTCACCTCATTCACTAAATAATTCCGCTGGATTCGGTATTAAACCAATTCATACTATAAACCGAAGACCAGTAAAAGAATTAAAGCCTGAATTAACGGAATTATTGAAAATACCAGAAGGCTCGGCTTGGCAGAAATAACCTTCATTGGCAGCAGAAGAAGCTAGGATCCTAATTCCATTCCACTGGGACAGAGAATTGTGAAGATCGTAAAAGAAGAACAGAAGCCCGAAGATTTCCTGAGGGTTTACCAGTACACACCATCATCAATTTTATTGAAAACCAGAGCAGTTTCACTGGATGAAGACGAGATAAGCTGGATTTTGGCCACTGTTTACAAACGTCCACCGCCAGACGAAATTTTCGTCGGTTTGGTAAAAAAACAACTTATTTTCATTTCACTGTATTTAAAGTAAATAATTTTATTTTTGTAAATTGAGCAACCTTAATTATGCATTTTACCTGGCCTTACTAATGGTTCAAAGAACTTTACGAACCCTGGGATAAGAATTATTTATTATTATTTTCATGTGTATATGTTTTTAGAATTTGAGTAATTGATAATCGATATATTTCTGAGTGATCGATTTGATCGTATTATTGTTTTTTGAGACAACCTAGACTGTGAATTAATAGAGAAAATAAATAAAGTATCTTTATTGTATGAGATAACGTTTGAAGTTATTACAGAATAAATACTATATGTAGTGGGTGGAATAATTTACAAAAGGATTGATTCAAACTCAATGAATAACTAACCTATAAGTACGCTTATTACAAGGAACAGCGCTCAAAGTTTGCAGCTGGTGGGACGGGAGATTACGGAACTAGCTTGTGTTTAGTACAAAATTTGAATGGAATTTTCTACCATCGAGTGACTAGGGTTGACACAAATACCCCTTACATTCCGTCAATACTCCATACATATCGCTAATATTACGCAAACATTGAAAACTAAGTTAAGTCTATAGAGTAGTATGATTATAAATTCAAGGAACATAATTATAATTTTGTTTGCTTAATAATCTATTTTCCGAAGGTTCCATCGGTCACAACCGAAAGATATATTAATTAATAACATATTAATTAAACCAGGTAACAACATTTTTAATTGTTACGAATTGCCACCTGCAACGTATTACTTGGCGTTTGATACACAGGAGTCTATTATAACTAATTACACCCATAGACAAGATTTCTTTATAATTTGACGTTTCCAGCGTGCAGCATATAATATAATATACGTTCTATACATACTACTTGCATTACAAATTGACGACTCCAACGTGGGGCTGAATTAAGAAGGACTCTTCATTACCTATTTAATTACAAATTGCCGCCTGCAACGTGGGGCTTAAACGAAAACGAGGACGACATATTCACTTGTTTAATTACAAATTGGCGCTTACAACAGTGGGGCTTTTGATTAAAAAGGAAGATCAGAAATCAGAATTTGTTGATTCATTACAAATTGGCGCTCAGCGAGTGGGCTTTAGTTAAGAAAAAAAAAATCATAGTAACTGTTACTTAACTTGAGCAGGCAACCATTAGGGGCACAGGAATGCATACGAGAGGTGTTACGAAAAGAATGGAGAAGGAACAAGAAACAGAAGAAGACAGGAGGGAAGAAGAAACAGAGGCAGATACAGATACTGAAATGGAACAACAGGCGAGCAATAAAGAGGATGCCCAAGGGGACCAACCAGATAAAGCGGTAACCAGAGAAGTACCAAATTGGCAAGACATGATGAAATTTATGGCAGAAAATTTTAAGGAACAGAATAAACAAACTAATGAACAATTTAGGAAACAGGAGGAAAACTCAAGGCAAACCAAGTAAGAATTAAACAAAAAATTCGAAGAAAACTCAGAAAAGTTGGAAAATAAAATAGACAGTATAAATGAAAATTCAGAAAAGCTGGAAAATAAAATAGACAGTATAAATGAAAATTCAGAAAAGCTGGAAAATAAAATTGACAGTATCAACGAAAACTCAAAGAAACAAAATGAAATTTTGAGTGAGAATTTGATCAAATTAATGAACGAGAAGTTTGACAGAAATAAAGAGGAAAATGATGAGAATAACCGGCTGATAAATGAAAGCTTAAACCAAATCAATGAAAGGTTTGACAGAAACGATGAGAGCTTAAGGCAGATTCTGGAGAATACTAAACAAATGGATGAGAAAATTGAAAACCATAATAAGTAGTTGCGGCAAATCATCAAAGAACAAGGCCTAGCGTTGAGGGAAGTCATCAATGGAAGTATTATAATTGTCAATGAAACATGGAGCAAAGGAGTTGATAGCTGTGAAGTGGAAGTAAGACAGCAAATAAATGAAATTAAGGTGGATCTGGAAAAGACAGATGAACCCATCATGCAACTCAGAGTGGAAGTAGAGACCAAAATTACTCAAATAGGAAACATACAAGCGAAGACTCAAGGAAAATTTGACGGTATACCAATTAATAGAACCGGAAGAATAGAACGGGTTCATGATGAAATGAAGATAGTGAGAATAAGGAAAATAGGGAGAAAGAAAATATTCAATACAAAAGAAGAAATGGAGATGAAGAAGGGTGGATTAATTAATATATTTAACCCTCCCATTAATAAACAAAGGGAGTTAAATAAAGTTAGAAATTGTAGACAAAACTCAATAAAAATATCAAAGTTAAGCCACCATAAAATAATAACAAAAAACTTGAATAAATTTAAATATCAGTTAAAAATGTCGACGATTGAAGTGCATCAGAAGATATCAGTCATATCATCAAGACGGAATATATCATTAAAAAATTTGGTAAATAATCCAGAGGAAAACGGGAATGGAATGATATTAAAAATGAGTGAGTACATTAAATTAGAGGAGATACAATACCTATTAATTAAGAAGGATCTAAATATGACCGAAAACCGTGACTTCAAGGAAGACTTTGTATCAGCTGAGTTACGATGCCAGGTGAAAGAGAGGTATTTAACAAATACCAAAATCATTATGAATACCCCAGTAATCCGAGTAAAGGGAGTACCTGAATTAATGGACCATGGTTGACCTAAATAATAACAAACCAGAAAAGGGGACTGAAATTTTGGAAATCGACTAAGCAACCCATTGAATAGCGGAAGAAATACCCGAAAATTCCAAAAAACTCTAAGAACAACTTACTCAAGTTATTTCGAAACCATATAATTTAAAATGAAAAGACTAAAACCCCAAATTTCCAAAAAATGTAAGAACAACTTACTCAACAATTTATCCAGGAACAAGACGATTTAATAAAAACTATGTAAGGACAACTTACTTAATTTATTCAGAAATAATACGATTTAAGATATTTTGAAACCATTTAATTTAACAAAAAATAAGAACTGATTAGTAAATAAGAGTTATAAAGAATTGATTTAAAATGAAATAATAGGAAAAAGTAATATTTTTAATGGTAACAAACAGAAGAAAAATTAAATGAACAAAAACAATTGATGGTAATGTGCTCAGATAAGAAGAATAAAGAATAATTTAATGACTCCAATGAAACTGAAGGAGGATGATAATTAATACAATAATTAGAATTTCTCGGAATTGACGATTATATAAGAAGAAATGATACGGAGAAATATGTCACAAGAAGTAAAGTCAAAAGAATTTTAAAATAATGCCTATCAATAATGTTATATGCTATTAGTTAATGGAAAAGAAGAAGGAATCAAGGAGAAGAAGAAATATATAAATAAATACAAACAGCTACAGTATGAAGAATCCCAAAAGTGTTTAGTACTAGTCGCTAATTGACTACTACTTATAAGTTTTTTATTTTTATGTATTGACCGTAGAAATGTTCCGGCAATAATTTTTATGACCAGGGATGATGTTCCCCTGGTCTCAGAAGGTGTAAGGATGGACAGCGGAGTATGGACCCAAGGTGGCCACCCGACTGGTACCACCGCACAAGATAGGGAAAAATGTTAGGGAAATTGAATATTTAAGGGATAATAATTATAAAATAGCTGTATAGATTGATATTAGATTCCAGAAGTATAGATGAAGAAAATAGAAGGAAGATAGCAGAACGAAGCTTAATTGATAAAGATAATTTATAGAAGTAAATAGAAATGGGTGTTAAAACAAGTTTAATATGATTAGTGTGACCAGTCCTTATCAAATAAAATGTGGAAGTACCACTACCCAGAAATAAATAATTGATGAATTTGCATCCAAGAGAGAGAGAGTAGAGTAAGAAAACAGCAATTACCACCAGTCTGAATTACCAGTCAGTTTACAATCAGTCGGAAAAATAAAAAGGTATTATGAATAGGGGAACCAATTGGCCAGATAAGTTGTGCGTTTATTTCTTACTAAACTTTGTTTATACAAAATAAACTTCTTTCGAATGGGGGGGTGTTATGTAACGTAACATAGTTGATGTCCCCCAACGTTACATAAAAATTGAATGAAATATGGTCAAGGACCTTACCCTGAATTAAGGTTGTTCAATAGTTTATGTGGTTGAGAAGTACCTCAAGTCAAAAGGAGGCAATGACTAATGTTAAATATAAAAGAGCCAGACCAATGAATGATTGAATGTAATAAAATGTTTGTTTTTGTACTGTGACATGTTAAGGTCTACAGATTATTTATGTTGTATTTTGAATATGCTAAAAATGAACTGATGTTGTTTGATAGTAATACTTCATCAATAATTATGTTTATATTTATATTAGATTTGTCTTTATACAATCCAGTATAATTACCAATGTTAGGCACTGTACTAAGTTCTAAGTATTGTATAAAGTTGAAAAATACTGTTGTTTTAATTAATGTGTATAAACTGGGCCAGGAGTGTGACCAGTGTTTCAAGTTTAACAAGTAGTTCTGACAATTATATTATAAATTAATAAAGGGTTCCAGAACCAGTTAATTAATATAAAAAAGTAACCACCAGTAAATTAAAATTCATGTAATTAACCATGTAACCAATAATTAATTGTACAGTAGGTCAGGTAAAAAGAAAATTAAGTTAAAAAACCAAATAATGTTATAACGGTTGTAAGTGAATCTATAGGCCTAAATTCCATATTAGTGAAAGGAAATTAATACCTTTTTAGGAAACCCAGTCCAACGAAACTCTGGTAAAACATTTACTGTTTAGGAAGGAAGGTTAGGGGAGAATTTTAGGCGATTCAATATTAATCCAAGCATGGAGTATTTTATTGGAAAGGAGTAGTAATATTATATAATGCCGGCTCAAGGATATATAGAAAACGTGGTTGTTAAGGCAACTGAAATGTGCAGAAGTTATTGATTTGAATTAATTCGTTCTGATTGTTACAAGCTATTAGGTTGAGATGGACCGATATATTTAAAGAATATGAATAAATCTAAAAGAAATATGTATCAAAATTGAAAAACCCTTTTTGAAAAACAATTATACTTTAATGCTAATGAGTAATAAAAATTAAATAACCTTCCAAATTGTAAATGAATACAGTTAAAAAGAATTGAAAGCCTCTCACCTCATTCACTAAATAATTCCGCTGGATTCGGTATTAAACCAATTCATACTATAAACCGAAGACCAGTAAAAGAATTAAAGCCTGAATTAACGGAATTATTGAAAATACCAGAAGGCTCGGCTTGGCAGAAATAACCTTCATTGGCAGCAGAAGAAGCTAGGATCCTAATTCCATTCCACTGGGACAGAGAATTGTGAAGATCGTAAAAGAAGAACAGAAGCCCGAAGATTTCCTGAGGGTTTACCAGTACACACCATCATCAATTTTATTGAAAACCAGAGCAGTTTCACTGGATGAAGACGAGATAAGCTGGATTTTGGCCACTGTTTACAAACGTCCACCGCCAGACGAAATTTTCGTCGGTTTGGTAAAAAAACAACTTATTTTCATTTCACTGTATTTAAAGTAAATAATTTTATTTTTGTAAATTGAGCAACCTTAATTATGCATTTTACCTGGCCTTACTAATGGTTCAAAGAACTTTACGAACCCTGGGATAAGAATTATTTATTATTATTTTCATGTGTATATGTTTTTAGAATTTGAGTAATTGATAATCGATATATTTCTGAGTGATCGATTTGATCGTATTATTGTTTTTTGAGACAACCTAGACTGTGAATTAATAGAGAAAATAAATAAAGTATCTTTATTGTATGAGATAACGTTTGAAGTTATTACAGAATAAATACTATATGTAGTGGGTGGAATAATTTACAAAAGGATTGATTCAAACTCAATGAATAACTAACCTATAAGTACGCTTATTACAAGGAACAGCGCTCAAAGTTTGCAGCTGGTGGGACGGGAGATTACGGAACTAGCTTGTGTTTAGTACAAAATTTGAATGGAATTTTCTACCATCGAGTGACTAGGGTTGACACAAATACCCCTTACATTCCGTCAATACTCCATACATATCGCTAATATTACGCAAACATTGAAAACTAAGTTAAGTCTATAGAGTAGTATGATTATAAATTCAAGGAACATAATTATAATTTTGTTTGCTTAATAATCTATTTTCCGAAGGTTCCATCGGTCACAACCGAAAGATATATTAATTAATAACATATTAATTAAACCAGGTAACAACATTTTTAATTGTTACGAATTGCCACCTGCAACGTATTACTTGGCGTTTGATACACAGGAGTCTATTATAACTAATTACACCCATAGACAAGATTTCTTTATAATTTGACGTTTCCAGCGTGCAGCATATAATATAATATACGTTCTATACATACTACTTGCATTACAAATTGACGACTCCAACGTGGGGCTGAATTAAGAAGGACTCTTCATTACCTATTTAATTACAAATTGCCGCCTGCAACGTGGGGCTTAAACGAAAACGAGGACGACATATTCACTTGTTTAATTACAAATTGGCGCTTACAACAGTGGGGCTTTTGATTAAAAAGGAAGATCAGAAATCAGAATTTGTTGATTCATTACAAATTGGCGCTCAGCGAGTGGGCTTTAGTTAAGAAAAAAAAAATCATAGTAACTGTTACTTAACTTGAGCAGGCAACCATTAGGGGCACAGGAATGCATACGAGAGGTGTTACGAAAAGAATGGAGAAGGAACAAGAAACAGAAGAAGACAGGAGGGAAGAAGAAACAGAGGCAGATACAGATACTGAAATGGAACAACAGGCGAGCAATAAAGAGGATGCCCAAGGGGACCAACCAGATAAAGCGGTAACCAGAGAAGTACCAAATTGGCAAGACATGATGAAATTTATGGCAGAAAATTTTAAGGAACAGAATAAACAAACTAATGAACAATTTAGGAAACAGGAGGAAAACTCAAGGCAAACCAAGTAAGAATTAAACAAAAAATTCGAAGAAAACTCAGAAAAGTTGGAAAATAAAATAGACAGTATAAATGAAAATTCAGAAAAGCTGGAAAATAAAATAGACAGTATAAATGAAAATTCAGAAAAGCTGGAAAATAAAATTGACAGTATCAACGAAAACTCAAAGAAACAAAATGAAATTTTGAGTGAGAATTTGATCAAATTAATGAACGAGAAGTTTGACAGAAATAAAGAGGAAAATGATGAGAATAACCGGCTGATAAATGAAAGCTTAAACCAAATCAATGAAAGGTTTGACAGAAACGATGAGAGCTTAAGGCAGATTCTGGAGAATACTAAACAAATGGATGAGAAAATTGAAAACCATAATAAGTAGTTGCGGCAAATCATCAAAGAACAAGGCCTAGCGTTGAGGGAAGTCATCAATGGAAGTATTATAATTGTCAATGAAACATGGAGCAAAGGAGTTGATAGCTGTGAAGTGGAAGTAAGACAGCAAATAAATGAAATTAAGGTGGATCTGGAAAAGACAGATGAACCCATCATGCAACTCAGAGTGGAAGTAGAGACCAAAATTACTCAAATAGGAAACATACAAGCGAAGACTCAAGGAAAATTTTACGGTATACCAATTAATAGAACCGGAAGAATAGAACGGGTTCATGATGAAATGAAGATAGTGAGAATAAGGAAAATAGGGAGAAAGAAAATATTCAATACAAAAGAAGAAATGGAGATGAAGAAGGGTGGATTAATTAATATATTTAACCCTCCCATTAATAAACAAAGGGAGTTAAATAAAGTTAGAAATTGTAGACAAAACTCAATAAAAATATCAAAGTTAAGCCACCATAAAATAATAACAAAAAACTTGAATAAATTTAAATATCAGTTAAAAATGTCGACGATTGAAGTGCATCAGAAGATATCAGTCATATCATCAAGACGGAATATATCATTAAAAAATTTGGTAAATAATCCAGAGGAAAACGGGAATGGAATGATATTAAAAATGAGTGAGTACATTAAATTAGAGGAGATACAATACCTATTAATTAAGAAGGATCTAAATATGACCGAAAACCGTGACTTCAAGGAAGACTTTGTATCAGCTGAGTTACGATGCCAGGTGAAAGAGAGGTATTTAACAAATACCAAAATCATTATGAATACCCCAGTAATCCGAGTAAAGGGAGTACCTGAATTAATGGACCATGGTTGACCTAAATAATAACAAACCAGAAAAGGGGACTGAAATTTTGGAAATCGACTAAGCAACCCATTGAATAGCGGAAGAAATACCCGAAAATTCCAAAAAACTCTAAGAACAACTTACTCAAGTTATTTCGAAACCATATAATTTAAAATGAAAAGACTAAAACCCCAAATTTCCAAAAAATGTAAGAACAACTTACTCAACAATTTATCCAGGAACAAGACGATTTAATAAAAACTATGTAAGGACAACTTACTTAATTTATTCAGAAATAATACGATTTAAGATATTTTGAAACCATTTAATTTAACAAAAAATAAGAACTGATTAGTAAATAAGAGTTATAAAGAATTGATTTAAAATGAAATAATAGGAAAAAGTAATATTTTTAATGGTAACAAACAGAAGAAAAATTAAATGAACAAAAACAATTGATGGTAATGTGCTCAGATAAGAAGAATAAAGAATAATTTAATGACTCCAATGAAACTGAAGGAGGATGATAATTAATACAATAATTAGAATTTCTCGGAATTGACGATTATATAAGAAGAAATGATACGGAGAAATATGTCACAAGAAGTAAAGTCAAAAGAATTTTAAAATAATGCCTATCAATAATGTTATATGCTATTAGTTAATGGAAAAGAAGAAGGAATCAAGGAGAAGAAGAAATATATAAATAAATACAAACAGCTACAGTATGAAGAATCCCAAAAGTGTTTAGTACTAGTCGCTAATTGACTACTACTTATAAGTTTTTTATTTTTATGTATTGACCGTAGAAATGTTCCGGCAATAATTTTTATGACCAGGGATGATGTTCCCCTGGTCTCAGAAGGTGTAAGGATGGACAGCGGAGTATGGACCCAAGGTGGCCACCCGACTGGTACCACCGCACAAGATAGGGAAAAATGTTAGGGAAATTGAATATTTAAGGGATAATAATTATAAAATAGCTGTATAGATTGATATTAGATTCCAGAAGTATAGATGAAGAAAATAGAAGGAAGATAGCAGAACGAAGCTTAATTGATAAAGATAATTTATAGAAGTAAATAGAAATGGGTGTTAAAACAAGTTTAATATGATTAGTGTGACCAGTCCTTATCAAATAAAATGTGGAAGTACCACTACCCAGAAATAAATAATTGATGAATTTGCATCCAAGAGAGAGAGAGTAGAGTAAGAAAACAGCAATTACCACCAGTCTGAATTACCAGTCAGTTTACAATCAGTCGGAAAAATAAAAAGGTATTATGAATAGGGGAACCAATTGGCCAGATAAGTTGTGCGTTTATTTCTTACTAAACTTTGTTTATACAAAATAAACTTCTTTCGAATGGGGGGGTGTTATGTAACGTAACATAGTTGATGTCCCCCAACGTTACATAAAAATTGAATGAAATATGGTCAAGGACCTTACCCTGAATTAAGGTTGTTCAATAGTTTATGTGGTTGAGAAGTACCTCAAGTCAAAAGGAGGCAATGACTAATGTTAAATATAAAAGAGCCAGACCAATGAATGATTGAATGTAATAAAATGTTTGTTTTTGTACTGTGACATGTTAAGGTCTACAGATTATTTATGTTGTATTTTGAATATGCTAAAAATGAACTGATGTTGTTTGATAGTAATACTTCATCAATAATTATGTTTATATTTATATTAGATTTGTCTTTATACAATCCAGTATAATTACCAATGTTAGGCACTGTACTAAGTTCTAAGTATTGTATAAAGTTGAAAAATACTGTTGTTTTAATTAATGTGTATAAACTGGGCCAGGAGTGTGACCAGTGTTTCAAGTTTAACAAGTAGTTCTGACAATTATATTATAAATTAATAAAGGGTTCCAGAACCAGTTAATTAATATAAAAAAGTAACCACCAGTAAATTAAAATTCATGTAATTAACCATGTAACCAATAATTAATTGTACAGTAGGTCAGGTAAAAAGAAAATTAAGTTAAAAAACCAAATAATGTTATAACGGTTGTAAGTGAATCTATAGGCCTAAATTCCATATTAGTGAAAGGAAATTAATACCTTTTTAGGAAACCCAGTCCAACGAAACTCTGGTAAAACATTTACTGTTTAGGAAGGAAGGTTAGGGGAGAATTTTAGGCGATTCAATATTAATCCAAGCATGGAGTATTTTATTGGAAAGGAGTAGTAATATTATATAATGCCGGCTCAAGGATATATAGAAAACGTGGTTGTTAAGGCAACTGAAATGTGCAGAAGTTATTGATTTGAATTAATTCGTTCTGATTGTTACAAGCTATTAGGTTGAGATGGACCGATATATTTAAAGAATATGAATAAATCTAAAAGAAATATGTATCAAAATTGAAAAACCCTTTTTGAAAAACAATTATACTTTAATGCTAATGAGTAATAAAAATTAAATAACCTTCCAAATTGTAAATGAATACAGTTAAAAAGAATTGAAAGCCTCTCACCTCATTCACTAAATAATTCCGCTGGATTCGGTATTAAACCAATTCATACTATAAACCGAAGACCAGTAAAAGAATTAAAGCCTGAATTAACGGAATTATTGAAAATACCAGAAGGCTCGGCTTGGCAGAAATAACCTTCATTGGCAGCAGAAGAAGCTAGGATCCTAATTCCATTCCACTGGGACAGAGAATTGTGAAGATCGTAAAAGAAGAACAGAAGCCCGAAGATTTCCTGAGGGTTTACCAGTACACACCATCATCAATTTTATTGAAAACCAGAGCAGTTTCACTGGATGAAGACGAGATAAGCTGGATTTTGGCCACTGTTTACAAACGTCCACCGCCAGACGAAATTTTCGTCGGTTTGGTAAAAAAACAACTTATTTTCATTTCACTGTATTTAAAGTAAATAATTTTATTTTTGTAAATTGAGCAACCTTAATTATGCATTTTACCTGGCCTTACTAATGGTTCAAAGAACTTTACGAACCCTGGGATAAGAATTATTTATTATTATTTTCATGTGTATATGTTTTTAGAATTTGAGTAATTGATAATCGATATATTTCTGAGTGATCGATTTGATCGTATTATTGTTTTTTGAGACAACCTAGACTGTGAATTAATAGAGAAAATAAATAAAGTATCTTTATTGTATGAGATAACGTTTGAAGTTATTACAGAATAAATACTATATGTAGTGGGTGGAATAATTTACAAAAGGATTGATTCAAACTCAATGAATAACTAACCTATAAGTACGCTTATTACAAGGAACAGCGCTCAAAGTTTGCAGCTGGTGGGACGGGAGATTACGGAACTAGCTTGTGTTTAGTACAAAATTTGAATGGAATTTTCTACCATCGAGTGACTAGGGTTGACACAAATACCCCTTACATTCCGTCAATACTCCATACATATCGCTAATATTACGCAAACATTGAAAACTAAGTTAAGTCTATAGAGTAGTATGATTATAAATTCAAGGAACATAATTATAATTTTGTTTGCTTAATAATCTATTTTCCGAAGGTTCCATCGGTCACAACCGAAAGATATATTAATTAATAACATATTAATTAAACCAGGTAACAACATTTTTAATTGTTACGAATTGCCACCTGCAACGTATTACTTGGCGTTTGATACACAGGAGTCTATTATAACTAATTACACCCATAGACAAGATTTCTTTATAATTTGACGTTTCCAGCGTGCAGCATATAATATAATATACGTTCTATACATACTACTTGCATTACAAATTGACGACTCCAACGTGGGGCTGAATTAAGAAGGACTCTTCATTACCTATTTAATTACAAATTGCCGCCTGCAACGTGGGGCTTAAACGAAAACGAGGACGACATATTCACTTGTTTAATTACAAATTGGCGCTTACAACAGTGGGGCTTTTGATTAAAAAGGAAGATCAGAAATCAGAATTTGTTGATTCATTACAAATTGGCGCTCAGCGAGTGGGCTTTAGTTAAGAAAAAAAAAATCATAGTAACTGTTACTTAACTTGAGCAGGCAACCATTAGGGGCACAGGAATGCATACGAGAGGTGTTACGAAAAGAATGGAGAAGGAACAAGAAACAGAAGAAGACAGGAGGGAAGAAGAAACAGAGGCAGATACAGATACTGAAATGGAACAACAGGCGAGCAATAAAGAGGATGCCCAAGGGGACCAACCAGATAAAGCGGTAACCAGAGAAGTACCAAATTGGCAAGACATGATGAAATTTATGGCAGAAAATTTTAAGGAACAGAATAAACAAACTAATGAACAATTTAGGAAACAGGAGGAAAACTCAAGGCAAACCAAGTAAGAATTAAACAAAAAATTCGAAGAAAACTCAGAAAAGTTGGAAAATAAAATAGACAGTATAAATGAAAATTCAGAAAAGCTGGAAAATAAAATAGACAGTATAAATGAAAATTCAGAAAAGCTGGAAAATAAAATTGACAGTATCAACGAAAACTCAAAGAAACAAAATGAAATTTTGAGTGAGAATTTGATCAAATTAATGAACGAGAAGTTTGACAGAAATAAAGAGGAAAATGATGAGAATAACCGGCTGATAAATGAAAGCTTAAACCAAATCAATGAAAGGTTTGACAGAAACGATGAGAGCTTAAGGCAGATTCTGGAGAATACTAAACAAATGGATGAGAAAATTGAAAACCATAATAAGTAGTTGCGGCAAATCATCAAAGAACAAGGCCTAGCGTTGAGGGAAGTCATCAATGGAAGTATTATAATTGTCAATGAAACATGGAGCAAAGGAGTTGATAGCTGTGAAGTGGAAGTAAGACAGCAAATAAATGAAATTAAGGTGGATCTGGAAAAGACAGATGAACCCATCATGCAACTCAGAGTGGAAGTAGAGACCAAAATTACTCAAATAGGAAACATACAAGCGAAGACTCAAGGAAAATTTGACGGTATACCAATTAATAGAACCGGAAGAATAGAACGGGTTCATGATGAAATGAAGATAGTGAGAATAAGGAAAATAGGGAGAAAGAAAATATTCAATACAAAAGAAGAAATGGAGATGAAGAAGGGTGGATTAATTAATATATTTAACCCTCCCATTAATAAACAAAGGGAGTTAAATAAAGTTAGAAATTGTAGACAAAACTCAATAAAAATATCAAAGTTAAGCCACCATAAAATAATAACAAAAAACTTGAATAAATTTAAATATCAGTTAAAAATGTCGACGATTGAAGTGCATCAGAAGATATCAGTCATATCATCAAGACGGAATATATCATTAAAAAATTTGGTAAATAATCCAGAGGAAAACGGGAATGGAATGATATTAAAAATGAGTGAGTACATTAAATTAGAGGAGATACAATACCTATTAATTAAGAAGGATCTAAATATGACCGAAAACCGTGACTTCAAGGAAGACTTTGTATCAGCTGAGTTACGATGCCAGGTGAAAGAGAGGTATTTAACAAATACCAAAATCATTATGAATACCCCAGTAATCCGAGTAAAGGGAGTACCTGAATTAATGGACCATGGTTGACCTAAATAATAACAAACCAGAAAAGGGGACTGAAATTTTGGAAATCGACTAAGCAACCCATTGAATAGCGGAAGAAATACCCGAAAATTCCAAAAAACTCTAAGAACAACTTACTCAAGTTATTTCGAAACCATATAATTTAAAATGAAAAGACTAAAACCCCAAATTTCCAAAAAATGTAAGAACAACTTACTCAACAATTTATCCAGGAACAAGACGATTTAATAAAAACTATGTAAGGACAACTTACTTAATTTATTCAGAAATAATACGATTTAAGATATTTTGAAACCATTTAATTTAACAAAAAATAAGAACTGATTAGTAAATAAGAGTTATAAAGAATTGATTTAAAATGAAATAATAGGAAAAAGTAATATTTTTAATGGTAACAAACAGAAGAAAAATTAAATGAACAAAAACAATTGATGGTAATGTGCTCAGATAAGAAGAATAAAGAATAATTTAATGACTCCAATGAAACTGAAGGAGGATGATAATTAATACAATAATTAGAATTTCTCGGAATTGACGATTATATAAGAAGAAATGATACGGAGAAATATGTCACAAGAAGTAAAGTCAAAAGAATTTTAAAATAATGCCTATCAATAATGTTATATGCTATTAGTTAATGGAAAAGAAGAAGGAATCAAGGAGAAGAAGAAATATATAAATAAATACAAACAGCTACAGTATGAAGAATCCCAAAAGTGTTTAGTACTAGTCGCTAATTGACTACTACTTATAAGTTTTTTATTTTTATGTATTGACCGTAGAAATGTTCCGGCAATAATTTTTATGAGCAGGGATGATGTTCCCCTGGTCTCAGAAGGTGTAAGGATGGACAGCGGAGTATGGACCCAAGGTGGCCACCCGACTGGTACCACCGCACAAGATAGGGAAAAATGTTAGGGAAATTGAATATTTAAGGGATAATAATTATAAAATAGCTGTATAGATTGATATTAGATTCCAGAAGTATAGATGAAGAAAATAGAAGGAAGATAGCAGAACGAAGCTTAATTGATAAAGATAATTTATAGAAGTAAATAGAAATGGGTGTTAAAACAAGTTTAATATGATTAGTGTGACCAGTCCTTATCAAATAAAATGTGGAAGTACCACTACCCAGAAATAAATAATTGATGAATTTGCATCCAAGAGAGAGAGAGTAGAGTAAGAAAACAGCAATTACCACCAGTCTGAATTACCAGTCAGTTTACAATCAGTCGGAAAAATAAAAAGTTATTATGAATAGGGGAACCAATTGGCCAGATAAGTTGTGCGTTCATTTCTTACTAAACTTTGTTTATACAAAATAAACTTCTTTCGAATGGGGGGGTGTTATGTAACGTAACATAGTTGATGTCCCCCAACGTTACATAAAAATTGAATGAAATATGGTCAAGGACCATACCCGGAATTAAGGTTGTTCAATAGATTATGTGGTTGAGAAGTACCTCAAGTCAAAAGGAGGCAATGACTAATGTTAAATATAAAAGAGCCAGACCAATGAATGATTGAATGTAATAAAATGTTTGTTTTTGTACTGTGACATGTTAAGGTCTACAGAGTATTTATGTTGTATTTTGAATATGCTAAAAATGAACTGATGTTGTTTGATAGTAATACTTCATCAATAATTATGTTTATATTTATATTAGATTTGTCTTTATACAATCCAGTATAATTACCAATGTTAGGCACTGTACTAAGTTCTAAGTATTGTATAAAGTTGAAAAATACTGTTGTTTTAATTAATGTGTATAAACTGGGCCAGGAGTGTGACCAGTGTTTCAAGTTTAACAAGTAGTTCTGACAATTATATTATAAATTAATAAAGGGTTCCAGAACCAGTTAATTAATATAAAAAAGTAACCACCAGTAAATTAAAATTCATGTAATTAACCATGTAACCAATAATTAATTGTACAGTAGGTCAGGTAAAAAGAAAATTAAGTTAAAAAACCAAATAATGTTATAACGGTTGTAAGTGAATCTATAGGCCTAAATTCCATATTAGTGAAAGGAAATTAATACCTTTTTAGGAAACCCAGTCCAACGAAACTCTGGTAAAACATTTACTGTTTAGGAAGGAAGGTTAGGGGAGAATTTTAGGCGATTCAATATTAATCCAAGCATGGAGTATTTTATTGGAAAGGAGTAGTAATATTATATAATGCCGGCTCAAGGATATATAGAAAACGTGGTTGTTAAGGCAACTGAAATGTGCAGTAGTTATTGATTTGAATTAATTCGTTCTGATTGTTACAAGCTATTAGGTTGAGATGGACCGATATATTTAAAGAATATGAATAAATCTAAAAGAAATATGTATAAAAATTGAAAAACCCTTTTTGAAAAACAATTATACTTTAATGCTAATGAGTAATAAAAATTAAATAACCTTCCAAATTGTAAATGAATACAGTTAAAAAGAATTGAAAGCCTCTCACCTCATTCACTAAATAATTCCGCTGGATTCGGTATTAAACCAATTCATACTATAAACCGAAGACCAGTAAAAGAATTAAAGCCTGAATTAACGGAATTATTGAAAATACCAGAAGGCTCGGCTTGGCAGAAATAACCTTTATTGGCAGCAGAAGAAGCTAGGATCCTAATTCCATTCCACTGGGACAGAGAATTGTGAAGATCGTAAAAGAAGAACAGAAGCCCGAAGATTTCCTGAGGGTTTACCAGTACACACCATCATCAATTTTATTGAAAACCAGAGCAGTTTCACTGGATGAAGACGAGATAAGCTGGATTTTGGCCACTGTTTACAAACGTCCACCGCCAGACGAAATTTTCGTCGGTTTGGTAAAAAAACAACTTATTTTCATTTCACTGTATTTAAAGTAAATAATTTTATTTTTGTAAATTGAGCAACCTTAATTATGCATTTTACCTGGCCTTACTAATGGTTCAAAGAACTTTACGAACCCTGGGATAAGAATTATTTATTATTATTTTCATGTGTATATGTTTTTAGAATTTGAGTAATTGATAATCGATATATTTCTGAGTGATCGATTTGATCGTATTATTGTTTTTTGAGACAACCTAGACTGTGAATTAATAGAGAAAATAAATAAAGTATCTTTATTGTATGAGATAACGTTTGAAGTTATTACAGAATAAATACTATATGTAGTGGGTGGAATAATTTACAAAAGGATTGATTCAAACTCAATGAATAACTAACCTATAAGTACGCTTATTACAAGGAACAGCGCTCAAAGTTTGCAGCTGGTGGGACGGGAGATTACGGAACTAGCTTGTGTTTAGTACAAAATTTGAATGGAATTTTCTACCATCGAGTGACTAGGGTTGACACAAATACCCCTTACATTCCGTCAATACTCCATACATATCGCTAATATTACGCAAACATTGAAAACTAAGTTAAGTCTATAGAGTAGTATGATTATAAATTCAAGGAACATAATTATAATTTTGTTTGCTTAATAATCTATTTTCCGAAGGTTCCATCGGTCACAACCGAAAGATATATTAATTAATAACATATTAATTAAACCAGGTAACAACATTTTTAATTGTTACGAATTGCCACCTGCAACGTATTACTTGGCGTTTGATACACAGGAGTCTATTATAACTAATTACACCCATAGACAAGATTTCTTTATAATTTGACGTTTCCAGCGTGCAGCATATAATATAATATACGTTCTATACATACTACTTGCATTACAAATTGACGACTCCAACGTGGGGCTGAATTAAGAAGGACTCTTCATTACCTATTTAATTACAAATTGCCGCCTGCAACGTGGGGCTTAAACGAAAACGAGGACGACATATTCACTTGTTTAATTACAAATTGGCGCTTACAACAGTGGGGCTTTTGATTAAAAAGGAAGATCAGAAATCAGAATTTGTTGATTCATTACAAATTGGCGCTCAGCGAGTGGGCTTTAGTTAAGAAAAAAAAATCATAGTAACTGTTACTTAACTTGAGCAGGCAACCATTAGGGGCACAGGAATGCATACGAGAGGTGTTACGAAAAGAATGGAGAAGGAACAAGAAACAGACGAAGACAGGAGGGAAGAAGAAACAGAGGCAGATACAGATACTGAAATGGAACAACAGGCGAGCAATAAAGAGGATGCCCAAGGGGACCAACCAGATAAAGCGGTAACCAGAGAAGTACCAAATTGGCAAGACATGATGAAATTTATGGCAGAAAATTTTAAGGAACAGAATAAACAAACTAATGAACAATTTAGGAAACAGGAGGAAAACTCAAGGCAAACCAAGTAAGAATTAAACAAAAAATTCGAAGAAAACTCAGAAAAGCTGGAAAATAAAATAGACAGTATAAATGAAAATTCAGAAAAGCTGGAAAATAAAATAGACAGTATAAATGAAAATTCAGAAAAGCTGGAAAATAAAATTGACAGTATCAACGAAAACTCAAAGAAACAAAATGAAATTTTGAGTGAGAATTTGATCAAATTAATGAACGAGAAGTTTGACAGAAATAAAGAGGAAAATGATGAGAATAACCGGCTGATAAATGAAAGCTTAAACCAAATCAATGAAAGGTTTGACAGAAACGATGAGAGCTTAAGGCAGATTCTGGAGAATACTAAACAAATGGATGAGAAAATTGAAAACCATAATAAGTAGTTGCGGCAAATCATCAAAGGACAAGGCCTAGCGTTGAGGGAAGTCATCAATGGAAGTATTATAATTGTCAATGAAACATGGAGCAAAGGAGTTGATAGCTGTGAAGTGGAAGTAAGACAGCAAATAAATGAAATTAAGGTGGATCTGGAAAAGACAGATGAACCCATCATGCAACTCAGAGTGGAAGTAGAGACCAAAATTACTCAAATAGGAAACATACAAGCGAAGACTCAAGGAAAATTTGACGGTATACCAATTAATAGAACCGGAAGAATAGAACGGGTTCATGATGAAATGAAGATAGTGAGAATAAGGAAAATAGGGAGAAAGAAAATATTCAATACAAAAGAAGAAATGGAGATGAAGAAGGGTGGATTAATTAATATATTTAACCCTCCCATTAATAAACAAAGGGAGTTAAATAAAGTTAGAAATTGTAGACAAAACTCAATAAAAATATCAAAGTTAAGCCACCATAAAATAATAACAAAAAACTTGAATAAATTTAAATATCAGTTAAAAATGTCGACGATTGAAGTGCATCAGAAGATATCAGTCATATCATCAAGACGGAATATATCATTAAAAAATTTGGTAAATAATCCAGAGGAAAACGGGAATGGAATGATATTAAAAATGAGTGAGTACATTAAATTAGAGGAGATACAATACCTATTAATTAAGAAGGATCTAAATATGACCGAAAACCGTGACTTCAAGGAAGACTTTGTATCAGCTGAGTTACGATGCCAGGTGAAAGAGAGGTATTTAACAAATACCAAAATCATTATGAATACCCCAGTAATCCGAGTAAAGGGAGTACCTGAATTAATGGACCATGGTTGACCTAAATAATAACAAACCAGAAAAGGGGACTGAAATTTTGGAAATCGACTAAGCAACCCATTGAATAGCGGAAGAAATACCCGAAAATTCCAAAAAACTCTAAGAACAACTTACTCAAGTTATTTCGAAACCATATAATTTAAAATGAAAAGACTAAAACCCCAAATTTCCAAAAAATGTAAGAACAACTTACTCAACAATTTATCCAGGAACAAGACGATTTAATAAAAACTATGTAAGGACAACTTACTTAATTTATTCAGAAATAATACGATTTAAGATATTTTGAAACCATTTAATTTAACAAAAAATAAGAACTGATTAGTAAATAAGAGTTATAAAGAATTGATTTAAAATGAAATAATAGGAAAAAGTAATATTTTTAATGGTAACAAACAGAAGAAAAATTAAATGAACAAAAACAATTGATGGTAATGTGCTCAGATAAGAAGAATAAAGAATAATTTAATGACTCCAATGAAACTGAAGGAGGATGATAATTAATACAATAATTAGAATTTCTCGGAATTGACGATTATATAAGAAGAAATGATACGGAGAAATATGTCACAAGAAGTAAAGTCAAAAGAATTTTAAAATAATGCCTATCAATAATGTTATATGCTATTAGTTAATGGAAAAGAAGAAGGAATCAAGGAGAAGAAGAAATATATAAATAAATACAAACAGCTACAGTATGAAGAATCCCAAAAGTGTTTAGTACTAGTCGCTAATTGACTACTACTTATAAGTTTTTTATTTTTATGTATTGACCGTAGAAATGTTCCGGCAATAATTTTTATGAGCAGGGATGATGTTCCCCTGGTCTCAGAAGGTGTAAGGATGGACAGCGGAGTATGGACCCAAGGTGGCCACCCGACTGGTACCACCGCACAAGATAGGGAAAAATGTTAGGGAAATTGAATATTTAAGGGATAATAATTATAAAATAGCTGTATAGATTGATATTAGATTCCAGAAGTATAGATGAAGAAAATAGAAGGAAGATAGCAGAACGAAGCTTAATTGATAAAGATAATTTATAGAAGTAAATAGAAATGGGTGTTAAAACAAGTTTAATATGATTAGTGTGACCAGTCCTTATCAAATAAAATGTGGAAGTACCACTACCCAGAAATAAATAATTGATGAATTTGCATCCAAGAGAGAGAGAGTAGAGTAAGAAAACAGCAATTACCACCAGTCTGAATTACCAGTCAGTTTACAATCAGTCGGAAAAATAAAAAGGTATTATGAATAGGGGAACCAATTGGCCAGATAAGTTGTGCGTTTATTTCTTACTAAACTTTGTTTATACAAAATAAACTTCTTTCGAATGGGGGGGTGTTATGTAACGTAACATAATTGATGTCCCCCAACGTTACATAAAAATTGAATGAAATATGGTCAAGGACCATACCCTGAATTAAGGTTGTTCAATAGATTATGTGGTTGAGAAGTACCTCAAGTCAAAAGGAGGCAATGACTAATGTTAAATATAAAAGAGCCAGACCAATGAATGATTGAATGTAATAAAATGTTTGTTTTTGTACTGTGACATGTTAAGGTCTACAGAGTATTTATGTTGTATTTTGAATATGCTAAAAATGAACTGATGTTGTTTGATAGTAATACTTCATCAATAATTATGTTTATATTTATATTAGATTTGTCTTTATACAATCCAGTATAATTACCAATGTTAGGCACTGTACTAAGTTCTAAGTATTGTATAAAGTTGAAAAATACTGTTGTTTTAATTAATGTGTATAAACTGGGCCAGGAGTGTGACCAGTGTTTCAAGTTTAACAAGTAGTTCTGACAATTATATTATAAATTAATAAAGGGTTCCAGAACCAGTTAATTAATATAAAAAAGTAACCACCAGTAAATTAAAATTCATGTAATTAACCATGTAACCAATAATTAATTGTACAGTAGGTCAGGTAAAAAGAAAATTAAGTTAAAAAACCAAATAATGTTATAACGGTTGTAAGTGAATCTATAGGCCTAAATTCCATATTAGTGAAAGGAAATTAATACCTTTTTAGGAAACCCAGTCCAACGAAACTGGTAAAACATTTACTGTTTAGGAAGGAAGGTTAGGGGAGAATTTTAGGCGATTCAATATTAATCCAAGCATGGAGTATTTTATTGGAAAGGAGTAGTAATATTATATAATGCCGGCTCAAGGATATATAGAAAACGTGGTTGTTAAGGCAACTGAAATGTGCAGAAGTTATTGATTTGAATTAATTCGTTCTGATTGTTACAAGCTATTAGGTTGAGATGGACCGATATATTTAAAGAATATGAATAAATCTAAAAGAAATATGTATAAAAATTGAAAAACCCTTTTTGAAAAACAATTATACTTTAATGCTAATGAGTAATAAAAATTAAATAACCTTCCAAATTGTAAATGAATACAGTTAAAAAGAATTGAAAGCCTCTCACCTCATTCACTAAATAATTCCGCTGGATTCGGTATTAAACCAATTCATACTATAAACCGAAGACCAGTAAAAGAATTAAAGCCTGAATTAACGGAATTATTGAAAATACCAGAAGGCTCGGCTTGGCAGAAATAACCTTCATTGGCAGCAGAAGAAGCTAGGATCCTAATTCCATTCCACTGGGACAGAGAATTGTGAAGATCGTAAAAGAAGAACAGAAGCCCGAAGATTTCCTGAGGGTTTACCAGTACACACCATCATCAATTTTATTGAAAACCAGAGCAGTTTCACTGGATGAAGACGAGATAAGCTGGATTTTGGCCACTGTTTACAAACGTCCACCGCCAGACGAAATTTTCGTCGGTTTGGTAAAAAAACAACTTATTTTCATTTCACTGTATTTAAAGTAAATAATTTTATTTTTGTAAATTGAGCAACCTTAATTATGCATTTTACCTGGCCTTACTAATGGTTCAAAGAACTTTACGAACCCTGGGATAAGAATTATTTATTATTATTTTCATGTGTATATGTTTTTAGAATTTGAGTAATTGATAATCGATATATTTCTGAGTGATCGATTTGATCGTATTATTGTTTTTTGAGACAACCTAGACTGTGAATTAATAGAGAAAATAAATAAAGTATCTTTATTGTATGAGATAACGTTTGAAGTTATTACAGAATAAATACTATATGTAGTGGGTGGAATAATTTACAAAAGGATTGATTCAAACTCAATGAATAACTAACCTATAAGTACGCTTATTACAAGGAACAGCGCTCAAAGTTTGCAGCTAGTGGGACGGGAGATTACGAACTAGCTTGTGTTTAGTACAAAATTTGAATGGAATTTTCTACCATCGAGTGACTAGGGTTGACACAAATACCCCTTACATTCCGTCAATACTCCATACATATCGCTAATATTACGCAAACATTGAAAACTAAGTTAAGTCTATAGAGTAGTATGATTATAAATTCAAGGAACATAATTATAATTTTGTTTGCTTAATAATCTATTTTCCGAAGGTTCCATCGGTCACAACCGAAAGATATATTAATTAATAACATATTAATTAAACCAGGTAACAACATTTTTAATTGTTACGAATTGCCACCTGCAACGTATTACTTGGCGTTTGATACACAGGAGTCTATTATAACTAATTACACCCATAGACAAGATTTCTTTATAATTTGACGTTTCCAGCGTGCAGCATATAATATAATATACGTTCTATACATACTAGTTGCATTACAAATTGACGACTCCAACGTGGGGCTGAATTAAGAAGGACTCTTCATTACTTATTTAATTACAAATTGCCGCCTGCAACGTGGGGCTTAAACGAAAACGAGGACGACATATTCACTTGTTTAATTACAAATTGGCGCTTACAACAGTGGGGCTTTTGATTAAAAAGGAAGATCAGAAATCAGGATTTGTTGATTCATTACAAATTGGCGCTCAACGTGTGGGCTTTAGTTAAGAAAAAAAAATCATAGTAACTGTTACTTAACTTGAGCAGGCAACCATTAGGGGCACAGGAATGCATACGAGAGGTGTTACGAAAAGAATGGAGAAGGAACAAGAAACAGAAGAAGACAGGAGGGAAGAAGAAACAGAGGCAGATACAGATACTGAAATGGAACAACAGGCGAGCAATAAAGAGGATGCCCAAGGGGACCAACCAGATAAAGCGGTAACCAGAGAAGTACCAAATTGGCAAGACATGATGAAATTTATGGCAGAAAAATTTAAGGAACAGAATAAACAAACTAATGAACAATTTAGGAAACAGGAGGAAAACTCAAGGCAAACCAAGTAAGAATTAAACAAAAAATTCGAAGAAAACTCAGAAAAGCTGGAAAATAAAATAGACAGTATAAATGAAAATTCAGAAAAGCTGGAAAATAAAATAGACAGTATAAATGAAAATTCAGAAAAGCTGGAAAATAAAATTGACAGTATCAACGAAAACTCA
The DNA here is from genome assembly GCA_034769895.1 of Magicicada septendecula. Classification (NCBI taxonomy): domain Eukaryota; kingdom Metazoa; phylum Arthropoda; class Insecta; order Hemiptera; family Cicadidae; genus Magicicada; species Magicicada septendecula. The sequence goes on from CM068368.1 coordinate 223,447,563, forward strand.
AAGAAACAAAATGAAATTTTGAGTGAGAATTTGATCAAATTAATGAACGAGAAGTTTGACAGAAATAAAGAGGAAAATGATGAGAATAACCGGCTGATAAATGAAAGCTTAAACCAAATCAATGAAAGGTTTGGCAGAAACGATGAGAGCTTAAGGCAGATTCTGGAGAATACTAAACAAATGGATGAGAAAATTGAAAACCATAATAAGTAGTTGCGGCAAATCATCAAAGAACAAGGCCTAGCGTTGAGGGAAGTCATCAATGGAAGTATTATAATTGTCAATGAAACATGGAGCAAAGGAGTTGATAGCTGTGAATTGGAAGTAAGACAGCAAATAAATGAAATTAAGGTGGATCTGGAAAAGACAGATGAACCCATCATGCAACTCAGAGTGGAAGTAGAGACCAAAATTACTCAAATAGGAAACATACAAGCGAAGACTCAAGGAAAATTTGACGGTATACCAATTAATAGAACCGGAAGAATAGAACGGGTTCATGATGAAATGAAGATAGTGAGAATAAGGAAAATAGGGAGAAAGAAAATATTCAATACAAAAGAAGAAATGGTGATGAAGAAGGGTGGATTAATTAATATATTTAACCCTCCCATTAATAAACAAAGGGAGTTAAATAAAGTTAGAAATTGTAGACAAAACTCAATAAAAATATCAAAGTTAAGCCACCATAAAATAATAACAAAAAACTTGAATAAATTTAAATATCAGTTAAAAATGTCGACGATTGAAGTGCATCAGAAGATATCAGTCATATCATCAAGACGGAATATATCATTAAAAAATTTGGTAAATAATCCAGAGGAAAACGGGAATGGAATGATATTAAAAATGAGTGAGTACATTAAATTAGAGGAGATACAATACCTATTAATTAAGAAGGATCTAAATATGACCGAAAACCGTGACTTCAAGGAAGACTTTGTATCAGCTGAGTTACGATGCCAGGTGAAAGAGAGGTATTTAACAAATACCAAAATCATTATGAATACCCCAGTAATCCGAGTAAAGGGAGTACCTGAATTAATGGACCATGGTTGACCTAAATAATAACAAACCAGAAAAGGGGACTGAAATTTTGAAAATCGACTAAGCAACCCATTGAATAGCGGAAGAAATACCCGAAAATTCCAAAAAACTCTAAGAACAACTTACTCAAGTTATTTCGAAACCATATAATTTAAAATGAAAAGACTAAAACCCCAAATTTCCAAAAAATGTAAGAACAACTTACTCAACAATTTATCCAGGAACAAGACGATTTAATAAAAACTATGTAAGGACAACTTACTTAATTTATTCAGAAATAATACGATTTAAGATATTTTGAAACCATTTAATTTAACAAAAAATAAGAACTGATTAGTAAATAAGAGTTATAAAGAATTGATTTAAAATGAAATAATAGGAAAAAGTAATATTTTTAATGGTAACAAACAGAAGAAAAATTAAATGAACAAAAACAATTGATGGTAATGTGCTCAGATAAGAAGAATAAAGAATAATTTAATGACTCCAATGAAACTGAAGGAGGATGATAATTAATACAATAATTAGAATTTCTCGGAATTGACGATTATATAAGAAGAAATGATACGGAGAAATATGTCACAAGAAGTAAAGTCAAAAGAATTTTAAAATAATGCCTATCAATAATGTTATATGCTATTAGTTAATGGAAAAGAAGAAGGAATCAAGGAGAAGAAGAAATATATAAATAAATACAAACAGCTACAGTATGAAGAATCCCAAAAGTGTTTAGTACTAGTCGCTAATTGACTACTACTTATAAGTTTTTTATTTTTATGTATTGACCGTAGAAATGTTCCGGCAATAATTTTTATGAGCAGGGATGATGTTCCCCTGGTCTCAGAAGGTGTAAGGATGGACAGCGGAGTATGGACCCAAGGTGGCCACCCGACTGGTACCACCGCACAAGATAGGGAAAAATGTTAGGGAAATTGAATATTTAAGGGATAATAATTATAAAATAGCTGTATAGATTGATATTAGATTCCAGAAGTATAGATGAAGAAAATAGAAGGAAGATAGCAGAACGAAGCTTAATTGATAAAGATAATTTATAGAAGTAAATAGAAATGGGTGTTAAAACAAGTTTAATATGATTAGTGTGACCAGTCCTTATCAAATAAAATGTGGAAGTACCACTACCCAGAAATAAATAATTGATGAATTTGCATCCAAGAGAGAGAGAGTAGAGTAAGAAAACAGCAATTACCACCAGTCTGAATTACCAGTCAGTTTACAATCAGTCGGAAAAATAAAAAGGTATTATGAATAGGGGAACCAATTGGCCAGATAAGTTGTGCGTTTATTTCTTACTAAACTTTGTTTATACAAAATAAACTTCTTTCGAAGGGGGGGGTGTTATGTAACGTAACATAGTTGATGTCCCCCAACGTTACATAAAAATTGAATGAAATATGATCAAGGACCATACCCGGAATTAAGGTTGTTCAATAGTTTATGTGGTTGAGAAGTACCTCAAGTCAAAAGGAGGCAATGACTAATGTTAAATATAAAAGAGCCAGACCAATGAATGATTGAATGTAATAAAATGTTTGTTTTCGTACTGTGACATGTTAAGGTCTACAGAGTATTTATGTTGTATTTTGAATATGCTAAAAATGAACTGATGTTGTTTGATAGTAATACTTCATCAATAATTATGTTTATATTTATATTAGATTTGTCTTTATACAATCCAGTATAATTACCAATGTTAGGCACTGTACTAAGTTCTAAGTATTGTATAAAGTTGAAAAATACTGTTGTTTTAATTAATGTGTATAAACTGGGCCAGGAGTGTGACCAGTGTTTCAAGTTTAACAAGTAGTTCTGACAATTATATTATAAATTAATAAAGGGTTCCAGAACCAGTTAATTAATATAAAAAAGTAACCACCAGTAAATTAAAATTCATGTAATTAACCATGTAACCAATAATTAATTGTACAGTAGGTCAGGTAAAAAGAAAATTAAGTTAAAAAGCCAAATAATGTTATAACGGTTGTAAGTGAATCTATAGGCCTAAATTCCATATTAGTGAAAGGAAATTAATACCTTTTTAGGAAACCCAGTCCAACGAAACTCTGGTAAAACATTTACTGTTTAGGAAGGAAGGTTAGGGGAGAATTTTAGGCGATTCAATATTAATCCAAGCATGGAGTATTTTATTGGAAAGGAGTAGTAATATTATATAATGCCGGCTCAAGGATATATAGAAAACGTGGTTGTTATGGCAACTGAAATGTGCAGAAGTTATTGATTTGAATTAATTCGTTCTGATTGTTACAAGCTATTAGGTTGAGATGGACCGATATATTTAAAGAATATGAATAAATCTAAAAGAAATATGTATCAAAATTGAAAAACCCTTTTTGAAAAACAATTATACTTTAATGCTAATGAGTAATAAAAATTAAATAACCTTCCAAATTGTAAATGAATACAGTTAAAAAGAATTGAAAGCCTCTCACCTCATTCACTAAATAATTCCGCTGGATTCGGTATTAAACCAATTCATACTATAAACCGAAGACCAGTAAAAGAATTAAAGCCTGAATTAACGGAATTATTGAAAATACCAGAAGGCTCGGCTTGGCAGAAATAACCTTCATTGGCAGCAGAAGAAGCTAGGATCCTAATTCCATTCCACTGGGACAGAGAATTGTGAAGATCGTAAAAGAAGAACAGAAGCCCGAAGATTTCCTGAGGGTTTACCAGTACACACCATCATCAATTTTATTGAAAACCAGAGCAGTTTCACTGGATGAAGACGAGATAAGCTGGATTTTGGCCACTGTTTACAAACGTCCACCGCCAGACGAAATTTTCGTCGGTTTGGTAAAAAAACAACTTATTTTCATTTCACTGTATTTAAAGTAAATAATTTTATTTTTGTAAATTGAGCAACCTTAATTATGCATTTTACCTGGCCTTACTAATGGTTCAAAGAACTTTACGAACCCTGGGATAAGAATTATTTATTATTATTTTCATGTGTATATGTTTTTAGAATTTGAGTAATTGATAATCGATATATTTCTGAGTGATCGATTTGATCGTATTATTGTTTTTTGAGACAACCTAGACTGTGAATTAATAGAGAAAATAAATAAAGTATCTTTATTGTATGAGATAACGTTTGAAGTTATTACAGAATAAATACTATATGTAGTGGGTGGAATAATTTACAAAAGGATTGATTCAAACTCAATGAATAACTAACCTATAAGTACGCTTATTACAAGGAACAGCGCTCAAAGTTTGCAGCTAGTGGGACGGGAGATTACGAACTAGCTTGTGTTTAGTACAAAATTTGAATGGAATTTTCTACCATCGAGTGACTAGGGTTGACACAAATACCCCTTACATTCCGTCAATACTCCATACATATCGCTAATATTACGCAAACATTGAAAACTAAGTTAAGTCTATAGAGTAGTATGATTATAAATTCAAGGAACATAATTATAATTTTGTTTGCTTAATAATCTATTTTCCGAAGGTTCCATCGGTCACAACCGAAAGATATATTAATTAATAACATATTAATTAAACCAGGTAACAACATTTTTAATTGTTACGAATTGCCACCTGCAACGTATTACTTGGCGTTTGATACACAGGAGTCTATTATAACTAATTACACCCATAGACAAGATTTCTTTATAATTTGACGTTTCCAGCGTGCAGCATATAATATAATATACGTTCTATACATACTAGTTGCATTACAAATTGACGACTCCAACGTGGGGCTGAATTAAGAAGGACTCTTCATTACTTATTTAATTACAAATTGCCGCCTGCAACGTGGGGCTTAAACGAAAACGAGGACGACATATTCACTTGTTTAATTACAAATTGGCGCTTACAACAGTGGGGCTTTTGATTAAGAAGGAAGATCAGAAATCAGAATTTGTTGATTCATTACAAATTGGCGCTCAACGTGTGGGCTTTAGTTAAGAAAAAAAAATCATAGTAACTGTTACTTAACTTGAGCAGGCAACCATTAGGGGCACAGGAATGCATACGAGAGGTGTTACGAAAAGAATGGAGAAGGAACAAGAAACAGAAGAAGACAGGAGGGAAGAAGAAACAGAGGCAGATACAGATACTGAAATGGAACAACAGGCGAGCAATAAAGAGGATGCCCAAGCAGACCAACCAGATAAAGCGGTAACCAGAGAAGTACCAAATTGGCAAGACATGATGAAATTTATGGCAGAAAAATTTAAGGAACAGAATAAACAAACTAATGAACAATTTAGGAAACAGGAGGAAAACTCAAGGCAAACCAAGTAAGAATTAAACAAAAAATTCGAAGAAAACTCAGAAAAGCTGGAAAATAAAATAGACAGTATAAATGAAAATTCAGAAAAGCTGGAAAATAAAATAGACAGTATAAATGAAAATTCAGAAAAGCTGGAAAATAAAATTGACAGTATCTACGAAAACTCAAAGAAACAAAATGAAATTTTGAGTGAGAATTTGATCAAATTAATGAACGAGAAGTTTGACAGAAATAAAGAGGAAAATGATGAGAATAACCGGCTGATAAATGAAAGCTTAAACCAAATCAATGAAAGGTTTGACAGAAACGATGAGAGCTTAAGGCAGATTCTGGAGAATACTAAACAAATGGATGAGAAAATTGAAAACCATAATAAGTAGTTGCGGCAAATCATCAAAGAACAAGGCCTAGCGTTGAGGGAAGTCATCAATGGAAGTATTATAATTGTCAATGAAACATGGAGCAAAGGAGTTGATAGCTGTGAAGTGGAAGTAAGACAGCAAATAAATGAAATTAAGGTGGATCTGAAAAGACAGATGAACCCATCATGCAACTCAGAGTGGAAGTAGAGACCAAAATTACTCAAATAGGAAACATACAAGCGAAGACTCAAGGAAAATTTGACGGTATACCAATTAATAGAACCGGAAGAATAGAACGGGTTCATGATGAAATGAAGATAGTGAGAATAAGGAAAATAGGGAGAAAGAAAATATTCAATACAAAAGAAGAAATGGAGATGAAGAAGGGTGGATTAATTAATATATTTAACCCTCCCATTAATAAACAAAGGGAGTTAAATAAAGTTAGAAATTGTAGACAAAACTCAATAAAAATATCAAAGTTAAGCCACCATAAAATAAAAACAAAAAACTTGAATAAATTTAAATATCAGTTAAAAATGTCGACGATTGAAGTGCATCAGAAGATATCAGTCATATCATCAAGACGGAATATATCATTAAAAAATTTGGTAAATAATCCAGAGGAAAACGGGAATGGAATGATATTAAAAATGAGTGAGTACATGAAATTAGAGGAGATACAATACCTATTAATTAAGAAGGATCTAAATATGACCGAAAACCGTGACTTCAAGGAAGACTTTGTATCAGCTGAGTTACGATGCCAGGTGAAAGAGAGGTATTTAACAAATACCAAAATCATTATGAATACCCCAGTAATCCGAGTAAAGGGAGTACCTGAATTAATGGACCATGGTTGACCTAAATAATAACAAACCAGAAAAGGGGACTGAAATTTTGAAAATCGACTAAGCAACCCATTGAATAGCGGAAGAAATACCCGAAAATTCCAAAAAACTCTAAGAACAACTTACTCAAGTTATTTCGAAACCATATAATTTAAAATGAAAAGACTAAAACCCCAAATTTCCAAAAAATGTAAGAACAACTTACTCAGCAATTTATCCAGGAACAAGACGATTTAATAAAAACTATGTAAGGACAACTTACTTAATTTATTCAGAAATAATACGATTTAAGATATTTTGAAACCATTTAATTTAACAAAAAATAAGAACTGATTAGTAAATAAGAGTTATAAAGAATTGATTTAAAATGAAATAATAGGAAAAAGTAATATTTTTAATGGTAACAAACAGAAGAAAAATTAAATGAACAAAAACAATTGATGGTAATGTGCTCAGATAAGAAGAATAAAGAATAATTTAATGACTCCAATGAAACTGAAGGAGGATGATAATTAATACAATAATTAGAATTTCTCGGAATTGACGATTATATAAGAAGAAATGATACGGAGAAATATGTCACAAGAAGTAAAGTCAAAAGAATTTTAAAATAATGCCTATCAATAATGTTATATGCTATTAGTTAATGGAAAAGAAGAAGGAATCAAGGAGAAGAAGAAATATATAAATAAATGCAAACAGCTACAGTATGAAGAATCCCAAAAGTGTTTAGTACTAGTCGCTAATTGACTACTACTTATAAGTTTTTTATTTTTATGTATTGACCGTAGAAATGTTCCGGCAATAATTTTTATGAGCAGGGATGATGTTCCCCTGGTCTCAGAAGGTGTAAGGATGGACAGCGGAGTATGGACCCAAGGTGGCCACCCGACTGGTACCACCGCACAAGATAGGGAAAAATGTTAGGGAAATTGAATATTTAAGGGATAATAATTATAAAATAGCTGTATAGATTGATATTAGATTCCAGAAGTATAGATGAAGAAAATAGAAGGAAGATAGCAGAACGAAGCTTAATTGATAAAGATAATTTATAGAAGTAAATAGAAATGGGTGTTAAAACAAGTTTAATATGATTAGTGTGACCAGTCCTTATCAAATAAAATGTGGAAGTACCACTACCCAGAAATAAATAATTGATGAATTTGCATCCAAGAGAGAGAGAGTAGAGTAAGAAAACAGCAATTACCACCAGTCTGAATTACCAGTCAGTTTACAATCAGTCGGCAAAATAAAAAGGTATTATGAATAGGGGAACCAATTGGCCAGATAAGTTGTGCGTTTATTTCTTACTAAACTTTGTTTATACAAAATAAACTTCTTTCGAAGGGGGGGGTGTTATGTAACGTAACATAGTTGAGGTCCCCCAACGTTACATAAAAATTGAATGAAATATGGTCAAGGACCATACCCTGAATTAAGGTTGTTCAATAGTTTATGTGCTTGAGAAGTACCTCAAGTCAAAAGGAGGCAATGACTAATGTTAAATATAAAAGAGCCAGACCAATGAATGATTGAATGTCATAAAATGTTTGTTTTTGTACTGTGACATGTTAAGGTCTACAGAGTATTTATGTTGTATTTTGAATATGCTAAAAATGAACTGATGTTGTTTGATAGTAGTACTTCATCAATAATTATGTTTATATTTATATTAGATTTGTCTTTATACAATCCAGTATAATTACCAATGTTAGGCACTGTACTAAGTTCTAAGTATTGTATAAAGTTGAAAAATACTGTTGTTTTAATTAATGTGTATAAACTGGGCCAAGAGTGTGACCAGTGTTTCAAGTTTAACAAGTAGTTCTGACAATTATATTATAAATTAATAAAGGGTTCCAGAACCAGTTAATTAATATAAGAAAGTAACCACCAGTAAATTAAAATTCATGTAATTAACCATGTAACCAATAATTAATTGTACAGTAGGTCAGGTAAAAAGAAAATTAAGTTAAAAAACCAAATAATGTTATAACGGTTGTAAGTGAATCTATAGGCCTAAATTCCATATTAGTGAAAGGAAATTAATACCTTTTTAGGAAACCCAGTCCAACGAAACTCTGGTAAAACATTTACTGTTTAGGAAGGAAGGTTAGTGGAGAATTTTAGGTGATTCAATATTAATCCAAGCATGGAGTATTTTATTGGAAAGAAGTAGTAATATTATATAATGCCGGCTCAAGGATATATAGAAAACGTGGTTGTTAAGGCAACTGAAATGTGCAGAAGTTGTTGATTTGAATTAATTCGTTCTGATTGTTACAAGCTATTAGGTTGAGATGGACCGATATATTTAAAGAATATGAATAAATCTAAAAGAAATATGTATCAAAATTGAAAAACCCTTTTTGAAAAACAATTATACTTTAATGCTAATGAGTAATAAAAATTAAATAACCTTCCAAATTGTAAATGAATACAGTTAATAAGAATTGAAAGCCTCTCACCTCATTCACTAAATAATTCCGCTGGATTCGGTATTAAACCAATTCATACTATAAACCGAAGACCAGTAAAAGAATTAAAGCCTGAATTAACGGAATTATTGAAAATACCAGAAGGCTCGGCTTGGCAGAAATAACCTTCATTGGCAGCAGAAGAAGCTAGGATCCTAATTCCATTCCACTGGGACAGAGAATTGTGAAGATCGTAAAAGAAGAACAGAAGCCCGAAGATTTCCTGAGGGTTTACCAGTACACACCATCATCAATTTTATTGAAAACCAGAGCAGTTTCACTGGATGAAGACGAGATAAGCTGGATTTTGGCCGCTGTTTACAAACGTCCACCGCCAGACGAAATTTTCGTCGGTTTGGTAAAAACAACTTATTTTCATTTCACTGTATTTAAAGTAAATAATTTTATTTTTGTAAATTGAGCAACCTTAATTATGCATTTTACCTGGCCTTACTAATGGTTCAAAGAACTTTACGAACCCTGGGATAAGAATTATTTATTATTATTTTCATGTGTATATGTTTTTAGAATTTGAGTAATTGATAATCGATATATTTCTGAGTGATCGATTTGATCGTATTATTGTTTTTTGAGACAACCTAGACTGTGAATTAATAGAGAAAATAAATAAAGTATCTTTATTGTATGAGATAACGTTTGAAGTTATTACAGAATAAATACTATATGTAGTGGGTGGAATAATTTACAAAAGGATTGATTCAAACTCAATGAATAACTAACCTATAAGTACGCTTATTACAAGGAACAGCGCTCAAAGTTTGCAGCTGGTGGGACGGGAGATTACGGAACTAGCTTGTGTTTAGTACAAAATTTGAATGGAATTTTCTACCATCGAGTGACTAGGGTTGACACAAATACCCCTTACATTCCGTCAATACTCCATACATATCGCTAATATTACGCAAACATTGAAAACTAAGTTAAGTCTATAGAGTAGTATGATTATAAATTCAAGGAACATAATTATAATTTTGTTTGCTTAATAATCTATTTTCCGAAGGTTCCATCGGTCACAACCGAAAGATATATTAATTAATAACATATTAATTAAACCAGGTAACAACATTTTTAATTGTTACGAATTGCCACCTGCAACGTATTACTTGGCGTTTGATACACAGGAGTCTATTATAACTAATTACACCCATAGACAAGATTTCTTTATAATTTGACGTTTCCAGCGTGCAGCATATAATATAATATACGTTCTATACATACTAGTTGCATTACAAATTGACGACTCCAACGTGGGGCTAAATTAAGAAGGACTCTTCATTACTTATTTAATTACAAATTGCCGCCTGCAACGTGGGGCTTAAACGAAAACGAGGACGACATATTCACTTGTTTAATTACAAATTGGCGCTTACAACAGTGGGGCTTTTGATTAAAAAGGAAGATCAGAAATCAGGATTTGTTGATTCATTACAAATTGGCGCTCAACGTGTGGGCTTTAGTTAAGAAAAAAAAATCATAGTAACTGTTACTTAACTTGAGCAGGCAACCATTAGGGGCACAGGAATGCATACGAGAGGTGTTACGAAAAGAATGGAGAAGGAACAATAAACAGAAGAAGACAGGAGGGAAGAAGAAACAGAGGCAGATACAGGTACTGAAATGGAACAACAGGCGAGAAATAAAGAGGATGCCCAAGGGGACCAGCCAGATAAAAGGTAACCAGAGAAGTACCAAATTGGCAAGACATGATGAAATTTATTGCAGAAAAATTTAAGGAACAGAATAAACAAACTAATGAACAATTTAGGAAACAGGAGGAAAACTCAAGCCAAACCAAGTAAGAATTAAACAAAAAATTCGAAGAAAACTCAGAAAAGCTGGAAAATAAAATAGACAGTATAAATGAAAATTCAGAAAAGCTGGAAAATAAAATTGACAGTATCAACGAAAACTCAAAGAAACAAAATGAAATTTTGAGTGAGAATTTGATAAAATTAATGAACGAGAAGTTTGACAGAAATAAAGAGGAAAATGATGAGAATAACCGGCTGATAAATGAAAGCTTAAACCAAATCAATGAAAGGTTTGACAGAAACGATGAGAGCTTAAGGCAGATTCTGGAGAATACTAAACAAATGGATGAGAAAATTGAAAACCATAATAAGGAGTTGCGGCAAATCATCAATGAACAAGGCCTAGCGTTGAGGGAAGTCATCAATGGAAGTATTATAATTGTCAATGAAACATGGAGCAAAGGAGTTGATAGCTGTGAAGTGGAAGTAATACAGCAAATAAATGAAATTAAGGTGGATCTGGAAAAGACAGATGAACCCATCATGCAACTCAGAGTGGAAGTAGAGACCAAAATTACTCAAATAGGAAACATACAAGCGAAGACTCAAGGAAAATTTTACGGTATACCAATTAATAGAACCGGAAGAATAGAACGGGTTCATGATGAAATGAAGATAGTGAGAATAAGGAAAATAGGGAGAAAGAAAATATTCAATACAAAAGAAGAAATGGAGATGAAGAAGGGTGGATTAATTAATATATTTAACCCTCCCATTAATAAACAAAGGGAGTTAAATAAAGTTAGAAATTGTAGACAAAACTCAATAAAAATATCAAAGTTAAGCCACCATAAAATAATAACAAAAAACTTGAATAAATTTAAATATCAGTTAAAAATGTCGACGATTGAAGTGCATCAGAAGATATCAGTCATATCATCAAGACGGAATATATCATTAAAAAATTTGGTAAATAATCCAGAGGGAAACGGGAATGGAATGGTATTAAAAATGAGGGAGTACATTAAATTAGAGGAGATACAATACCTATTAATTAAGAAGGATCTAAATATGACCGAAAACCGTGACTTCAAGGAAGACTTTGTATCAGCTGAGTTACGATGTCAGGTGAAAGAGAGGTATTTAACAAATACCAAAATCATTATGAATACCCCAGTAATCCGAGTAAAGGGAGTACCTGAATTAATGGACCATGGTTGACCTAAATAATAACAAACCAGAAAAGGGGACTGAAATTTTGAAAATCGACTAAGCAACCCATTGAATAGCGGGAAGAAATACCCGAAAATTCCAAAAAACTGTAAGAACAACTTACTCAAGTTATTTCGAAACCATATAATTTAAAATGAAAAGACTAAAACCCCAAATTTCCAAAAAATGTAAGAACAACTTACTCAACAATTTATCCAGGAACAAGACGATTTAATAAAAACTATGTAAGGACAACTTACTTAATTTATTCAGAAATAATACGATTTAAGATATTTTGAAACCATTTAATTTAACAAAAAATAAGAACTGATTAGTAAATAAGAGTTATAAAGAATTGATTTAAAATGAAATAATAGGAAAAGTAATATTTTTAATGGTAACAAACAGAAGAAAAATTAAATGAACAAAAACAATTGATGGTAATGTGCTCAGATAAGAAGAATAAAGAATAATTTAATGACTCCAATGAAACTGAAGGAGGATGATAATTAATACAATAATTAGAATTTCTCGGAATTGACGATTATATAAGAAGAAATGATACGGAGAAATATGTCACAAGAAGTAAAGACAAAAGAATTTTAAAATAATGCCTATCAATAATGTTATATGCTATTAGTTAATGGAAAAGAAGAAGGAATCAAGGAGAAGAAGAAATATATAAATAAATGCAAACAGCTACAGTATGAAGAATCCCAAAAGTGTTTAGTACTAGTCGCTAATTGACTACTACTTATAAGTTTTTTATTTTTATGTATTGACCGTAGAAATGTTCCGGCAATAATTTTTATGAGCAGGGATGATGTTCCCCTGGTCTCAGAAGGTGTAAGGATGGACAGCGGAGTATGGAACCAAGGTGGCCACCCGACTGGTACCACCGCACAAGATAGGGAAAAATGTTAGGGAAATTGAATATTTAAGGGATAATAATTATAAAATAGCTGTATAGATTGATATTAGATTTCAGAAGTATAGATGAAGAAAATAGAAGGAAGATAGCAGACCGAAGCTTAATTTATAAAGGTAATTTATAGAAGTAAATAGAAATGGGTTTTAAAACAAGTTTAATATGATTAGTGTGACCAGTCCTTATCAAATAAAATGTGGAAGTACCACTACCCTGAAATAAATAATTGATGAATTTGCATCCAAGAGAGAGAGAGAGTAGAGTAAGAAAACAGCAATTACCACCAGTCTGAATTACCAGTCAGTTTACAATCAGTCGGAAAAATAAAAAGGTATTATGAATAGGGGAACCAATTGGCCAGATAAGTTGTGCGTTTATTTCTTACTAAACTTTGTTTATACAAAATAAACTTCTTTCGAAGGGGGGGGTGTTATGTAACGTAACATAGTTCAGGTCCCCCAACGTTACATAAAAATTGAATGAAATATGGTCAAGGACCATACCCTGAATTAAAGTTGTTCAATAGTTTATGTGCTTGAGAAGTACCTCAAGTCAAAAGGAGGCAATGACTAATGTTAAATATAAAAGAGCCAGACCAATGAATGATTGAATGTAATAAAATGTTTGTTTTTGTACTGTGACATGTTAAGGTCTACAGAGTATTTATGTTGTATTTTGAATATGCTAAAAATGAACTGATGTTGTTTGATAGTAATACTTCATCAATAATTATGTTTATATTTATATTAGATTTGTCTTTATACAATCCAGTATAATTACCAATGTTAGGCACTGTACTAAGTTCTAAGTATTGTATAAAGTTGAAAAATACTGTTGTTTTAATTAATGTGTATAAACTGGGCCAGGAGTGTGACCAGTGTTTCAAGTTTAACAAGTAGTTCTGACAATTATATTATAAATTAATAAAGGGTTCCAGAACCAGTTAATTAATATAAAAAAGTAACCACCAGTAAATTAAAATTCATGTAATTAACCATGTAACCAATAATTAATTGTACAGTAGGTCAGGTAAAAAGAAAATTAAGTTAAAAAACCAAATAATGTTATAACGGTTGTAAGTGAATCTATAGGCCTAAATTCCATATTAGTGAAAGGAAATTAATACCTTTTTAGGAAACCCAGTCCAACGAAACTCTGGTAAAACATTTACTGTTTAGGAAGGAAGGTTAGGGGAGAATTTTAGGTGATTCAATATTAATCCAAGCATGGAGTATTTTATTGGAAAGGAGTAGTAATATTATATAATGCCGGCTCAAGGATATATAGAAAACGTGGTTGTTAAGGCAACTGAAATGTGCAGAAGTTATTGATTTGAATTAATTCGTTCTGATTGTTACAAGCTATTAGGTTGAGATGGACCGACATATTTAAAGAATATGAATAAATCTAAAAGAAATATGTATCAAAATTGAAAAACCCTTTTTGAAAAACAATTATACTTTAATGCTAATGAGTAATAAAAATTAAATAACCTTCCAAATTGTAAATGAATACAGTTAAAAAGAATTGAAAGCCTCTCACCTCATTCACTAAATAATTCCGCTGGATTCGGTATTAAACCAATTCATACTATAAACCGAAGACCAGTAAAAGAATTAAAGCCTGAATTAACGGAATTATTGAAAATACCAGAAGGCTCGGCTTGGCAGAAATAACCTTCATTGGCAGCAGAAGAAGATAGGATCCTAATTCCATTCCACTGGGACAGAGAATTGTGAAGATCGTAAAAGAAGAACAGAAGCCCGAAGATTTCCTGAGGGTTTACCAGTACACACCATCATCAATTTTATTGAAAACCAGAGCAGTTTCACTTGATGAAGACGAGATAAGCTGGATTTTGGCCACTGTTTACAAACGTCCACCGCCAGACGAAATTTTCGTCGGTTTGGTAAAAAAACAACTTATTTTCATTTCACTGTATTTAAAGTAAATAATTTTATTTTTGTAAATTGAGCAACCTTAATTATGCATTTTACCTGGCCTTACTAATGGTTCAAAGAACTTTACGAACCCTGGGATAAGAATTATTTATTATTATTTTCATGTGTATATGTTTTTAGAATTTTAGTAATTGATAATCGACATATTTCTGAGTGATCGATTTGATCGTATTATTGTTTTTTGAGACAACCTAGACTGTGAATTAATAGAGAAAATAAATAAAGTATCTTTATTGTATGAGATAACGTTTGAAGTTATTACAGAATAAATACTATATGTAGTGGGTGGAATAATTTACAAAAGGATTGATTAAAACTCAATGAATAACTAACCTATAAATACGCTTATTACAAGGAACAGCGCTCAAAGTTTGCAGCTGGTGGGACGGGAGATTACAGAACTAGCTTGTGTTTAGTACAAAATTTGAATGGAATTTTCTACCATCGAGTGACTAGGGTTGACACAAATACCCCTTACATTCCGTCAATACTCCATACATATCGCTAATATTACGCAAACATTGAAAACTAAGTTAAGTCTATAGAGTAGTATGATTATAAATTCAAGGAACATAATTATAATTTTGTTTGCTTAATAATCTATTTTCCGAAGGTTCCATCGGTCACAACCGAAAGATATATTAATTAATAACATATTAATTAAACCAGGTAACAACATTTTTAATTGTTACGAATTGCCACCTGCAACGTATTACTTGGCGTTTGATACACAGGAGTCTATTATAACTAATTACACCCATAGACAAGATTTCTTTATAATTTGACGTTTCCAGCGTGCAGCATATAATATAATATACGTTCTATACATACTAGTTGCATTAAAAATTGACGACTCCAACGTGGGGCTGAATTAAGAAGGACTCTTCATTACTTATTTAATTACAAATTGCCGCCTGCAACGTGGGGCTTAAACGAAAACGAGGACGACATATTCACTTGTTTAATTACAAATTGGCGCTTACAACAGTGGGGCTTTTGATTAAAAAGGAAGATCAGAAATCAGAATTTGTTGGTTCATTACAAATTGGCGCTCAACGAGTGGGCTTTAGTTAAGAAAAAAAAATCATAGTAACTGTTACTTAACTTGAGCAGGCAACCATTAGGGGCACAGGAATGCATACGAGAGGTGTTACGAAACGAATGGAGAAGGAACAAGAAACAGAAGAAGACAGGAGGGAAGAAGAAACAGAGGCAGATACAGATACTGAAATGGAACAACAGGCGAGCAATAAAGAGGATGCCCAAGGGGACTAGCCAGATAAAGCGGTAACCAGAGAAGTACCAAATTGGCAAGACATGATGAAATTTATGGCAGAAAAATTTAAGGAACAGAATAAACAAACTAATGAACAATTTAGGAAACAGGAGGAAAACTCAAAGCAAACCAAGTAAGAATTAAACAAAAAATTCGAAGAAAACTCAGAAAAGCTGGAAAATAAAATAGACAGTATAAATGAAAATTCAGAAAAGCTGGAAAATAAAATAGACAGTATAAATGGAAATTCAGAAAAGCTGGAAAATAAAATTGACAGTATCAACGAAAACTCAAAGAAACAAAATGAAATTTTGAGTGAGAATTTGATCAAATTAATGAACGAGAAGTTTGACAGAAATAAAGAGGAAAATGATGAGAATAACCGGCTGATAAATGAAAGCTTAAACCAAATCAATGAAAGGTTTGACAGAAACGATGAGAGCTTAAGGCAGATTCTGGAGAATACTAAACAAATGGATGAGAAAATTGAAAACCATAATAAGTAGTTGCGGCAAATCATCAAAGAACAAGGCCTAGCGTTGAGGGAAGTCATCAATGGAAGTATTATAATTGTCAATGAAACATGGAGCAAAGGAGTTGATAGCTGTGAAGTGGAAGTAAGACAGCAAATAAATGAAATTAAGGTGGATCTGGAAAAGACAGATGAACCCATCATGCAACTCAGAGTGGAAGTAGAGACCAAAATTACTCAAATAGGAAACATACAAGCGAAGACTCAAGGAAAAAGGAAAATTTGACGGTATACCAATTAATAGAACCGGAAGAATAGAACGGGTTCATGATGAAATGAAGATAGTGAGAATAAGGAAAATAGGGAGAAAGAAAATATTCAATACAAAAGAAGAAATGGAGATGAAGAAGGGTGGATTAATTAATATATTTAACCCTCCCATTAATAAACAAAGGGAGTTAAATAAAGTTAGAAATTGTAGACAAAACTCAATAAAAATATCAAAGTTAAGCCACCATAAAATAAAAACAAAAAACTTGAATAAATTTAAATATCAGTTAAAAATGTCGACGATTGAAGTGCATCAGAAGATATCAGTCATATCATCAAGACGGAATATATCATTAAAAAATTTGGTAAATAATCCAGAGGAAAACGGGAATGGAATGATATTAAAAATGAGTGAGTACATGAAATTAGAGGAGATACAATACCTATTAATTAAGAAGGATCTAAATATGACCGAAAACCGTGACTTCAAGGAAGACTTTGTATCAGCTGAGTTACGATGCCAGGTGAAAGAGAGGTATTTAACAAATACCAAAATCATTATGAATACCCCAGTAATCCGAGTAAAGGGAGTACCTGAATTAATGGACCATGGTTGACCTAAATA
Source organism: Magicicada septendecula (assembly GCA_034769895.1). NCBI lineage: Eukaryota > Metazoa > Arthropoda > Insecta > Hemiptera > Cicadidae > Magicicada > Magicicada septendecula. The sequence goes on from CM068368.1 coordinate 223,465,110, forward strand.
ATAACAAACCAGAAAAGGGGACTGAAATTTTGAAAATCGACTAAGCAACCCATTGAATAGCGGAAGAAATACCCGAAAATTCCAAAAAACTCTAAGAACAACTTACTCAAGTTATTTCGAAACCATATAATTTAAAATGAAAAGACTAAAACCCCAAATTTCCAAAAAATGTAAGAACAACTTACTCAACAATTTATCCAGGAACAAGACGTTTTAATAAAAACTATGTATGGACAACTTACTTAATTTATTCAGAAATAATACGATTTAAGATATTTTGAAACCATTTAATTTAACAAAAAATAAGAACTGATTAGTAAATAAGAGTTATAAAGAATTGATTTAAAATGAAATAATAGGAAAAAGTAATATTTTTAATGGTAACAAACAGAAGAAAAATTAAATGAACAAAAACAATTGATGGTAATGTGCTCAGATAAGAAGAATAAAGAATAATTTAATGACTCCAATGAAACTGAAGGAGGATGATAATTAATACAATAATTAGAATTTCTCGGAATTGACGATTATATAAGAAGAAATGATACGGAGAAATATGTCACAAGAAGTAAAGTCAAAAGAATTTTAAAATAATGCCTATCAATAATGTTATATGCTATTAGTTAATGGAAAAGAAGAAGGAATCAAGGAGAAGAAGAAATATATAAATAAATGCAAACAGCTACAGTATGAAGAATCCCAAAAGTGTTTAGTACTAGTCGCTAATTGACTACTACTTATAAGTTTTTTATTTTTATGTATTGACCGTAGAAATGTTCCGGCAATAATTTTTATGAGCAGGGATGATGTTCCCCTGGTCTCAGAAGGTGTAAGGATGGACAGCGGAGTATGGACCCAAGGTGGCCACCCGACTGGTACCACCGCACAAGATAGGGAAAAATGTTAGGGAAATTGAATATTTAAGGGATAATAATTATAAAATAGCTGTATAGATTGATATTAGATTCCAGAAGTATAGATGAAGAAAATAGAAGGAAGATAGCAGAACGAAGCTTAATTGATAAAGATAATTTATAGAAGTAAATAGAAATGGGTGTTAAAACAAGTTTAATATGATTAGTGTGACCAGTCCTTATCAAATAAAATGTGGAAGTACCACTACCCAGAAATAAATAATTGATGAATTTGCATCCAAGAGAGAGAGAGTAGAGTAAGAAAACAGCAATTACCACCAGTCTGAATTACCAGTCAGTTTACAATCAGTCGGCAAAATAAAAAGGTATTATGAATAGGGGAACCAATTGGCCAGATAAGTTGTGCGTTTATTTCTTACTAAACTTTGTTTATACAAAATAAACTTCTTTCGAAGGGGGGGGTGTTATGTAACGTAACATAGTTGAGGTCCCCCAACGTTACATAAAAATTGAATGAAATATGGTCAAGGACCATACCCTGAATTAAGGTTGTTCAATAGTTTATGTGCTTGAGAAGTACCTCAAGTCAAAAGGAGGCAATGACTAATGTTAAATATAAAAGAGCCAGACCAATGAATGATTGAATGTCATAAAATGTTTGTTTTTGTACTGTGACATGTTAAGGTCTACAGAGTATTTATGTTGTATTTTGAATATGCTAAAAATGAACTGATGTTGTTTGATAGTAGTACTTCATCAATAATTATGTTTATATTTATATTAGATTTGTCTTTATACAATCCAGTATAATTACCAATGTTAGGCACTGTACTAAGTTCTAAGTATTGTATAAAGTTGAAAAATACTGTTGTTTTAATTAATGTGTATAAACTGGGCCAAGAGTGTGACCAGTGTTTCAAGTTTAACAAGTAGTTCTGACAATTATATTATAAATTAATAAAGGGTTCCAGAACCAGTTAATTAATATAAGAAAGTAACCACCAGTAAATTAAAATTCATGTAATTAACCATGTAACCAATAATTAATTGTACAGTAGGTCAGGTAAAAAGAAAATTAAGTTAAAAAACCAAATAATGTTATAACGGTTGTAAGTGAATCTATAGGCCTAAATTCCATATTAGTGAAAGGAAATTAATACCTTTTGAGGAAACCCAGTCCAACGAAACTCTGGTAAAACATTTACTGTTTAGGAAGGAAGGTTAGTGGAGAATTTTAGGTGATTCAATATTAATCCAAGCATGGAGTATTTTATTGGAAAGAAGTAGTAATATTATATAATGCCGGCTCAAGGATATATAGAAAACGTGGTTGTTAAGGCAACTGAAATGTGCAGAAGTTGTTGATTTGAATTAATTCGTTCTGATTGTTACAAGCTATTAGGTTGAGATGGACCGATATATTTAAAGAATATGAATAAATCTAAAAGAAATATGTATCAAAATTGAAAAACCCTTTTTGAAAAACAATTATACTTTAATGCTAATGAGTAATAAAAATTAAATAACCTTCCAAATTGTAAATGAATACAGTTAATAAGAATTGAAAGCCTCTCACCTCATTCACTAAATAATTCCGCTGGATTCGGTATTAAACCAATTCATACTATAAACCGAAGACCAGTAAAAGAATTAAAGCCTGAATTAACGGAATTATTGAAAATACCAGAAGGCTCGGCTTGGCAGAAATAACCTTCATTGGCAGCAGAAGAAGCTAGGATCCTAATTCCATTCCACTGGGACAGAGAATTGTGAAGATCGTAAAAGAAGAACAGAAGCCCGAAGATTTCCTGAGGGTTTACCAGTACACACCATCATCAATTTTATTGAAAACCAGAGCAGTTTCACTGGATGAAGACGAGATAAGCTGGATTTTGGCCGCTGTTTACAAACGTCCACCGCCAGACGAAATTTTCGTCGGTTTGGTAAAAACAACTTATTTTCATTTCACTGTATTTAAAGTAAATAATTTTATTTTTGTAAATTGAGCAACCTTAATTATGCATTTTACCTGGCCTTACTAATGGTTCAAAGAACTTTACGAACCCTGGGATAAGAATTATTTATTATTATTTTCATGTGTATATGTTTTTAGAATTTGAGTAATTGATAATCGATATATTTCTGAGTGATCGATTTGATCGTATTATTGTTTTTTGAGACAACCTAGACTGTGAATTAATAGAGAAAATAAATAAAGTATCTTTATTGTATGAGATAACGTTTGAAGTTATTACAGAATAAATACTATATGTAGTGGGTGGAATAATTTACAAAAGGATTGATTCAAACTCAATGAATAACTAACCTATAAGTACGCTTATTACAAGGAACAGCGCTCAAATTTTGCAGCTGGTGGGACGGGAGATTACGGAACTAGCTTGTGTTTAGTACAAAATTTGAATGGAATTTTCTACCATCGAGTGACTAGGGTTGACACAAATACCCCTTACATTCCGTCAATACTCCATACATATCGCTAATATTACGCAAACATTGAAAACTAAGTTAAGTCTATAGAGTAGTATGATTATAAATTCAAGGAACATAATTATAATTTTGTTTGCTTAATAATCTATTTTCCGAAGGTTCCATCGGTCACAACCGAAAGATATATTAATTAATAACATATTAATTAAACCAGGTAACAACATTTTTAATTGTTACGAATTGCCACCTGCAACGTATTACTTGGCGTTTGATACACAGGAGTCTATTATAACTAATTACACCCATAGAAAAGATTTCTTTATAATTTGACGTTTCCAGCGTGCAGCATATAATATAATATACGTTCTATACATACTAGTTGCATTACAAATTGACGACTCCAACGTGGGGCTGAATTAAGAAGGACTCTTCATTACTTACTTAATTACAAATTGCCGCCTGCAACGTGGGGCTTAAACGAAAACGAGGACGACATATTCACTTGTTTAATTACAAATTGGCGCTTACAACAGTGGGGCTTTTGATTAAAAAGGAAGATCAGAAATCAGGATTTGTTGATTCATTACAAATTGGCGCTCAACGTGTGGGCTTTAGTTAAGAAAAAAAAATCATAGTAACTGTTACTTAACTTGAGCAGGCAACCATTAGGGGCACAGGAATGCATACGAGAGGTGTTACGAAAAGAATGGAGAAGGAACAAGAAACAGAAGAAGACAGGAGGGAAGAAGAAACAGAGGCAGATACAGGTACTGAAATGGAACAACAGGCGAGAAATAAAGAGGATGCCCAAGGGGACCAGCCAGATAAAAGGTAACCAGAGAAGTACCAAATTGGCAAGACATGATGAAATTTATTGCAGAAAAATTTAAGGAACAGAATAAACAAACTAATGAACAATTTAGGAAACAGGAGGAAAACTCAAGGCAAACCAAGTAAGAATTAAACAAAAAATTCGAAGAAAACTCAGAAAAGCTGGAAAATAAAATAGACAGTATAAATGAAAATTCAGAAAAGCTGGAAAATAAAATAGACAGTATAAATGAAAATTCAGAAAAGCTGGAAAATAAAATTGACAGTATCAACGAAAACTCAAAGAAACAAAATGAAATTTTGAGTGAGAATTTGATCAAATTAATGAACGAGAATTTTGACAGAAATAAAGAGGAAAATGATGAGAATAACCGGCTGATAAATGAAAGCTTAAACCAAATCAATGAAAGGTTTGACAGAAACGATGAGAGCTTAAGGCAGATTCTGGAGAATACTAAACAAATGGATGAGAAAATTGAAAACCATAATAAGGAGTTGCGGCAAATCATCAATGAACAAGGCCTAGCGTTGAGGGAAGTCATCAATGGAAGTATTATAATTGTCAATGAAACATGGAGCAAAGGAGTTGATAGCTGTGAAGTGGAAGTAAGACAGCAAATAAATGAAATTAAGGTGGATCTGGAAAAGACAGATGAACCCATCATGCAACTCAGAGTGGAAGTAGAGACCAAAATTACTCAAATAGGAAACATACAAGCGAAGACTCAAGGAAAATTTGACGGTATACCAATTAATAGAACCGGAAGAATAGAACGGGTTCATGATGAAATGAAGATAGTGAGAATAAGGAAAATAGGGAGAAAGAAAATATTCAATACAAAAGAAGAAATAGAGATGAAGAAGGGTGGATTAATTAATATATTTAACCCTCCCATTAATAAACAAAGGGAGATAAATAAAGTTAGAAATTGTAGACAAAACTCAATAAAAATATCAAAGTTAAGCCACCATAAAATAATAACAAAAAACTTGAATAAATTTAAATATCAGTTAAAAATGTCGACGATTGAAGTGCATCAGAAGATATCAGTCATATCATCAAGACGGAATATATCATTAAAAAATTTGGTAAATAATCCAGAGGAAAACGGGAATGGAATGATATTAAAAATGAGGGAGTACATTAAATTAGAGGAGATACAATACCTATTAATTAAGAAGGATCTAAATATGACCGAAAACCGTGACTTCAAGGAAGACTTTGTATCAGCTGAGTTACGATGTCAGGTGAAAGAGAGGTATTTAACAAATACCAAAATCATTATGAATACCCCAGTAATCCGAGTAAAGGGAGTACCTGAATTAATGGACCATGGTTGACCTAAATAATAACAAACCAGAAAAGGGGACTGAAATTTTGAAAATCGACTAAGCAACCCATTGAATAGCGGAAGAAATACCCGAAAATTCCAAAAAACTGTAAGAACAACTTACTCAAGTTATTTCGAAACCATATAATTTAAAATGAAAAGACTAAAACCCCAAATTTCCAAAAAATGTAAGAACAACTTACTCAACAATTTATCCAGGAACAAGACGATTTAATAAAAACTATGTAAGGACAACTTACTTAATTTATTCAGAAATAATACGATTTAAGATATTTTGAAACCATTTAATTTAACAAAAAATAAGAACTGATTAGTAAATAAGAGTTATAAAGAATTGATTTAAAATGAAATAATAGGAAAAGTAATATTTTTAATGGTAACAAACAGAAGAAAAATTAAATGAACAAAAACAATTGATGGTAATGTGCTCAGATAAGAAGAATAAAGAATAATTTAATGACTCCAATGAAACTGAAGGAGGATGATAATTAATACAATAATTAGAATTTCTCGGAACTGACGATTATATAAGAAGAAATGATACGGAGAAATATGTCACAAGAAGTAAAGTCAAAAGAATTTTAAAATAATGCCTATCAATAATGTTATATGCTATTAGTTAATGGAAAAGAAGAAGGAATCAAGGAGAAGAAGAAATATATAAATAAATGCAAACAGCTACAGTATGAAGAATCCCAAAAGTGTTTAGTACTAGTCGCTAATTGACTACTACTTATAAGTTTTTTATTTTTATGTATTGACCGTAGAAATGTTCCGGCAATAATTTTTATGAGCAGGGATGATGTTCCCCTGGTCTCAGAAGGTGTAAGGATGGACAGCGGAGTATGGACCCAAGGTGGCCACCCGACTGGTACCACCGCACAAGATAGGGAAAAATGTTAGGGAAATTGAATATTTAAAGGATAATAATTATAAAATAGCTGTATAGATTGATATTAGATTCCAGAAGGATAGATGAAGAAAATAGAAGGAAGATAGCAGACCGAAGCTTAATTGATAAAGATAATTTATAGAAGTAAATAGAAATGGGTGTTAAAACAAGTTTAATATGATTAGTGTGACCAGTCCTTATCAAATAAAATGCGGAAGTACCACTACCCAGAAATAAATAATTGATGAATTCGCATCCAAGAGAGAGAGAGTAGAGTAAGAAAAACAGCAATTTCCACCAGTCTGAATTACCAGTCAGTTTACAATCAGTCGGAAAAATAAAAAGGTATTATGAATAGGGGAATCAATTGGCCAGGTAAGTTGTGCGTTTATTTCTTACTAAACTTTGTTTATACAAAATAAACTTCTTTCGAAGGGGGGGTGTTATGTAACGTAACATAGTTGAGGTCCCCCAACGTTACATAAAAATTGAATGAAATATGGTCAAGGACCATACCCTGAATTAAGGTTGTTCAATAGTTTATGTGCTTGAGAAGTACATCAAGTCAAAAGGAGGCAATGACTAATGTTAAATATAAAAGAGCCAGACCAATGAATGATTGAATGTAATAAAATGTTTGTTTTTGTACTGTGACATGTTAAGGTCTACAGAGTATTTATGTTGTATTTTGAATATGCTAAAAATGAACTGATGTTGTTTGATAGTAATACTTCATCAATAATTATGTTTATATTTATATTAGATTTGTCTTTATACAATCCAGTATAATTACCAATGTTAGGCACTGTACTAAGTTCTAAGTATTGTATAAAGTTGAAAAATACTGTTGTTTTAATTAATGTGTATAAACTGGGCCAGGAGTGTGACCAGTGTTTCAAGTTTAACAAGTAGTTCTGACAATTATATTATAAATTAATAAGGGGTTCCAGAACCAGTTAATTAATATAAAAAAGTAACCACCAGTAAATTAAAATTCATGTAATTAACCATGTAACCAATAATTAATTGTACAGTAGGTCAGGTAAAAAGAAAATTAAGTTAAAAAACCAAATAATGTTATAACGGTTGTAAGTGAATCTATAGGCCTAAATTCCATATTAGTGAAAGGAAATTAATACCTTTTTAGGAAACCCAGTCCAACGAAACTCTGGTAAAACATTTACTGTTTAGGAAGGAAGGTTAGGGGAGAATTTTAGGTGATTCTATATTAATCCAAGCATGGAGTATTTTATTGGAAAGGAGTAGTAATATTATATAATGCTGGCTCAAGGATATATAGAAAACGTGGTTGTTAAGGCAACTGAAATGTGCAGAAGTTGTTGATTTGAATTAATTCGTTCTGATTGTTACAAGCTATTAGGTTGAGATGGACCGATATATTTAAAGAATATGAATAAATCTAAAAGAAATATGTATAAAAATTGAAAAACCCTTTTTGAAAAACAATTATACTTTAATGCTAATGAGTAATAAAAATTAAATAACCTTCCAAATTGTAAATGAATACAGTTAAAAAGAATTGAAAGACTCTCACCTCATTCACTAAATAATTCCGCTGGATTCGGTATTAAACCAATTCATACTATAAACCGAAGACCAGTAAAAGAATTAAAGCCTGAATTAACCGAATTATTGAAAATAACAGAAGGCTCGGCTTGGCAGAAATAACCTTCATTGGCAGCAGAAGAAGCTAGGATCCTAATTCCATTCCACTGGGACAGAAAATTGTGAAGATCGTAAAAGAAGAATAGAAGCCCGAAGATTTCCTGAGGGTTTACCAGTACACACCATCATCAATTTTATTGAAAACCAGAGCAGTTTCACTGGATGAAGACGAGATAAGCTGGATTTTCGCCACTGTTTACAAACGTCCACCGCCAGACGAAATTTTCGTCGGGGTTGGTAAAGAAACAACTTATTTTCATTTCACTGTATTTAAAGTAAATAATTTTATTTTTGTAAATTGAGCAACCTTAATTATGCATTTTACCTGGCCTTACTAATGGTTCAAAGAACTTTACGAACCCTGGGATAAGAATTATTTATTATTATTTTCATGTGTATATGTTTTTAGAATTTGAGTAATTGATAATCGATATATTTCTGAGTGATCGATTTGATCGTATTATTGTTTTTTGAGACAACCTAGACTGTGAATTAATAGAGAAAATAAATAAAGTATCTTTATTGTATGAGATAACGTTTGAAGTTATTACAGAATAAATACTATATGTAGTGGGTGGAATAATTTACAAAAGGATTGATTCAAACTCAATGAATAACTAACCTATAGGTACGCTTATTACAAGGAACAGCGCTCAAAGTTTGCAGCTGGTGGGACGGGAGATTACGGAACTAGCTTGTGTTTAGTACAAAATTTGAATGGAATTTTCTACCATCGAGTGACTAGGGTTGACACAAATACCCCTTACATTCCGTCAATACTCCATACATATCGCTAATATTACGCAAACATTGAAAACTAAGTTAAGTCTATAGAGTAGTATGATTATAAATTCAAGGAACATAATTATAATTTTGTTTGCTTAATAATCTATTTTCCGAAGGTTCCATCGGTCACAACCGAAAGATATATTACTTAATAACATATTAATTAAACCAGGTAACAACATTTTTAATTGTTACGAATTGCCACCTGCAACGTATTACTTGGCGTTTGATACACAGGAGTCTATTATAACTAATTACACCCATAGACAAGATTTCTTTATAATTTGACGTTTCCAGCGTGCAGCATATAATATAATATACGTTCTATACATACTAGTTGCATTACAAATTGCCGCCTGCAACGTGGGGCTTAAACGAAAACGAGGACGACATATTCACTTGTTTAATTACAAATTGGCGCTTACAACAGTGGGGCCTTTGATTAAAATGGAAGATCAGAAATCAGAATTTGTTGATCCATTACAATATATATATGTATTTATAATTAAATTTACCTCAAGATGTTATTTTTCCTTATTTGGTACATGTTTCGAGAGTTCTCGTTCTCTCATCTTCAGCCTTCGCGATCTTTTGTCTGGTGAAGTATTTGTGTGTTGGCTGCTGGATGCTATTAAGGTTGTTTGTTGATCTTTGGTATTTTAAAGTTGTATTATTGTGTTTGATTGTGGTATATGTATTTGTATTTTGTGTATTTTCGATGTTGAGTGCTTTGAATATTGTGTCATGTTTTGTATTGATTTGTATTTGTTGTGGTATTAGTTTGTTTTGTGTTTTATATTTGTAAATTTTCCAAATGTTCATATTTATTTAAATTATGGTGCCTTTGTGTGGCATATGTTTTATTAGTGACACATTGTTTATGTCTGGGAATTCATGTCCTGTGTTTATTGCATGTGTGGCTAAACTGGATTTATTATAAATTTCTGGTTTTTTGTATGCGTTTAGGTGTTCAAAATAACGTTTCTTCAGCTGTTTTTTGTTTGTCCTATGTAACATTTATTGCAATCTTGGCATTCAATTTTGTATATACCGTTAGTTGTTGTATTATCTTTGTTTTGTTGCAATAAATGGTACATAGGCAAACAAAAAAACAGCTGAAAAAACGAATGTAGCAGAAAGTGATGAATATATATATATATATATATATATATATATATATTGTAACATGACATATGAGCCCTAAGATTTCAGTGATACAAAATGATAACACATGTCAGATAATGAGTCAAAGAGACAAGCCAAATAATTTGTCTAAAATGCCAAACTCAACGCTACATGAGCTAACTATCACCAAATATAAACTCACAGCCATAAGAGTCAATAAACTGATGGTAAATACAAACGAAATGACATTATAGTGAAGAGATTTTGCACCACACAATGATTGTACCAACAGAAGCAACCACCCAATTGTTTTCGGTCAGTGAAGAAACCAAACAACGCAAAATCAGTGAAGAACCAAAAAGACACAAGAAAGAAGAAAGAAGAAACAAGAAAGAAGAGTCAGTGAAGAACCAAACAGACACAAGAAAGAAGAAAGAAGAAAGAAGAAGGAAGAAAGAAGAAAGAAGAAAGAAGAAGAAGGAAGAATCAGAGATGAAGAACCAACAACCATGGCACAAAAGATTGCAAGAGTCAGTCAACTATGAATTAACACCTACCAATATGTGTAATGACCAATCCACCTGCAGATTAAAGAGATAGACAGAAAACTGACTAACTGAGATGACCAGTATACTATAAATAATGTTACAAATGAATAAGAAAAGAGATATTATACAAAGCAGTAAAAATAACAATAATAATTATTGATTAGAAGCTGTGAATTAAGCATAGTAACAAGATATGCACAGCAACAATGTAACAAAAGGAGTATTAATATGTCTCAGAATATCAGCAAACACTAGTCAAATAATCTGACAATCGTATATAAAAGCAAGAGAATAATGAAATGATTATTAATAATCTTTATTAAAACCAGATATACAAAAATAAGGTTAAAAGAATGCCAATGTGAGTCAAACTAACATACACATTGTTAGCACCAATGACCAAATGACATAACCTAGTATGTGTGTAAGATTCACCTGTATTCACAACTAACAATAGGAAAAACCTACCCAAACCAAAATATAAATATGTAAAAGCAAGTAGAAATAACAATCTTTCTACAGGTAACAAAATCAGATGCCAAAAATGAACTTTGAATAAGAAAATAAACAAAGAAAATGAACCAAAACCCACTAAAATGGAATTCACTAATAAAACTTGTATAAAGTCACATTATAAAAATGAATAGAAACAAAATGTCGATGTCAATACCACAAATAGAGTGTGATACCACTACTGTACTATGGTACAAAGATAATAAGACAGAATACAGTATATTATAATTATATTTAAGTGCACATGTCATGTGAAACCAGGTGTAGGCTAACTAGTATTGTTTAACCAACTGCAATGTAAAAAAGTCTAATGTAGTAAACACACCAAGTCCAGTACTAAGACAATGTTATTACTCAGCTATTGTAACTGAGAGACAATAACAAAAAGAACTCTAATACCAGAAAAGAATAACATTAAGTAGGCATCTAATGATGAAAGATAGAGACCACTTAAGTAACCAAAAATGACCAAAAATTACCTCATTTTCCAGCTAACAAAGGTAACCAGTAGTAGTAACCCTTTGTTATCAACAAATGGGAACAATTAGAAAGCAGACAAATACTTTCTAATGAGTGAAATATGTAAATATAAATGTAAGTACCTAGACTAAGGTGACAGTAGAATAAGAATTGTATTTTATAAATAAATCTAAGTAAATAATAACTAAGGAGTGATGAGAACTTGGAAGGCATGCCCTCAAGTGGGTATGAGTGTCATTATGTAGTGATAATAAAGATTTAAATATAAAATAATAGTGTTAAGTGAACCGTACTAATCACAAACAATAAATTCCTTAATAATGGACCAAAGCACACCATGAGTGGACTCAAATAATAGAGCCAAGTGTTGTGAATCCATTGATACGCTCAGATCTGAAATCGGAATTATATTAACAAAGTTATTACAATTATAAGAATTTGTGTCAAAATGAGAAAAACCTTTTTAATCTCGAAACCGAAGGCCCACGCCAAACTTAACAATTAAAATATAACGCCGAGGGGGTATGTACACAAAAGTGAAGATCGCCCACCAATCAAATCCACGGATTTAGCCAAATTTTGGTCGTTTACTGAACGGAACGGCAGAGCGAGGCCTGCGTTCTGGACACTTTTCAATCAACATTCGAAGCGATGAGATGTCGTCCGATGAGACAAAAAGTCAGCTGATTTGTTAATGTGTGTGTGCGTCACTAAGTAAACAGAGTGACATAACCTAAAAATTGTGATAACGAATATACATTAGTATCAGTGCGTGAAGTGCAACAGTGCGAAATAAATTGTCCAGTGTATAATCCAGGGCAATTTCGGTATATAAATTATAAAATTAAAAGGGAGTATAAGTGATTTTTTACTATTTCAATCAAATCATGAAAAACGATATTATCGAAACATTTCATAACAATGAACGTAGGTTAAGGTATACTTGTAACTGTAACTGAACAACAAATGACAATCCTCAGAGATTTAATTAATTTTATTTTTGAATTTATTAACCTTATAATTAATTTTGATGTATAATAATTATTTTTGTGTGACTTTACCACACTTGATGACAGTTGTCAACCATAATATATCTATGAATTTAACCAACAATTGCCAATGACTGAGGCTTGTCAGGTGATTGAATTATTAACGAAGGTTAATACAATATTTCTATGTTTTTATGCTTTTATGATTTAGGGAAGAAACCTACTATCATTATAATATTTCAATGTCAATTATTATGGTGAATAATAACCAAGGTTGCCAGGATATGTGGTTACTGACAGCCATGCAATTATATCTATATAACCCTAAACAATGAGTCAGATGTTTAACCAAATAACACTGTTTTTAAATTTAAAATTTTATTGTTCATTTAATTGTATTGCCAAGAATTATCTTGACACTAATTAACTTCGTTTCAAGCATTTATTGTCCATTGAATCTAATAATTTTACTAACCTGTAATGTCCAGATTGGAGACATGATTATTATTTTGTGTATTAATTGTAAGTGACTGAATTATAGTCAACATCTGAATATTTAATAACAATCTATGAGAGTTCTATTCACTGTCTTGGTATCCTGTTAGCTCAAAGAACACACGAAGGTATTGAATTATTATTAACTAACAAACATTTAGATGCATTAAATAGTAAACAGTTCTGCCACCTTGAGGCAAGTTTTTTGTAAAGTTGAAAGTCTCATGCTCATTATTATTATTGTTTTGAATATAATTATAAATCATATTTATGTTCAATCAGAACGAACCATTATTATGAATAAAACGATTGTTGACATAAAAAACCGAGTCAGTCAGATTATTTCTAGAAATTAATTGACAACAGGTGGAGGAATTTGATTGGTCGAATCAACAAGCAGCGGCGATTACAAAAACGGTAAGTCCGTATATACTGGATCGAGAGTTCGACCCTGCGAGTTCGACACGACATCAAGTAAGTGTTTATCAGTGAAAATTGTTTGTATTTTCAGCACAGGAATTACACCACCTATTCAACGAGTCAACGGAAGGACTTCTGAGTGAATAAACTGACCGAAGTAAAAATACTTCGTTAAATAATTTCTTGTGTCACAACCGGACTTATCAAGCTGGATTCAACGCTAGGTTGAATTGAGCCATAAGTCAATAATAATATATATCAGTAAACATACAATTTTTACAATATTAAACCAAAACTAAACGGGAAGTTAGCTCCACAGAACCCCTAAACAAAGTTATATTACAATATTCATATTTTGTATTTTAGTATTTTAATGTTTCGATAGTCAACTATCATCATCAGATATAAATTAATAAATTCATAAGTTCTTTTAAATCAATATTGTTTAGGACAGCTGTTTTATATATAGACTAAATTTAATGTTTTTATATGTGTATATGAAATATGTTAAATAATAAATTGTAAAATATAATATAAATATTTATTATTTTATTAAATTAGTCATTTAGGAAATATCATCATTTTTGTTTAATCAGAATTAGTTAATTTAGTATAGGCCTACATCATACAAGAAACAATAGTTTGTTTACATTATATAATTTTAGTATTTGCCAACGCTATAAGCAGTTAGTATTCAAGAGGGAACAAAAGCATGAACTATGGAAAGAAGTGTCCTATAAAATGGAGTTACGCACTGTGTGAAGCACGAATTTGCGTATTAACAGGTTTTCTTTATACACAGGTATATTTGTATAACTCAATATTGTTCATTTTGTTTAATTCATTCGCTAAGAGAAGAAGTGATTTATTTATCTGGTTATGTCATAGAGGCCTAAATAGTAAGCGCAAGCATGGCGTTCGGTAACATGTTAACAATTATATGTACAATATATTAATACAGTATATGTAAAATATAGATGTAAACAAATTAGAGCCATGTACACAAATTAGGGCTCGCATTACTGTACCTAAACCACTTTAAAACGTCTGCTCTAAAAACATATCAAAATACAATCTAAAACTAATAAAATCAGTAAAAACTAGTACACTATGTTGAATTAAGAAATAAAAAAACTGGATATCCTACGTTGTTAGCAATTGTGAGACTCTGTGTATTAAGAAAAAGTGTATTTATACTTTCAATACAAAGTTACAGATAGAGTTTTCCTTTAAGTTAGTTTTAATTTTCATTAAAATCACAAGGAGTGATGACTTTTTGCAAATTAATAAATCTGAAGAACATCAGATTCATAAGTATTAAGTCATTGGGGAAGTTCTACGTTACTTACAACCAATCTAGTATCTTTTTCACCAATAACGTCAGCAAATCTTCATGTTGTTGAATATCTTGGCTTTCGATGAGGTAAATTTTGTAATTTTACTTTAATATTTCAGCTACATGTGGTTGTGCTTGCGGTAGCTCACCTCCAATATCATTAACTCACAGTTAATTTTGATAGGCAACAATAGATTTAGATAAGACACACAAATTGCATTAAGCGTAAGGCAAATTCCACAACAATTTGACTAAAAATGATTGAGGAACATTTTGACTGCAGTTGAATCACTCTCATCAACCTACTGTAAAATCTTTTCTATCTCAAAATAATTTGTACAATAATCTTGGTAGCATTATTCCCCTTAGGTTGTCAGTGAAGGGGTAAAGTCTAAAAGGAAATAAAAAGGATAGTAATAATTTTATTTTGTATAGTGTAAATAATAAATAGACGATTGGTAATTAAACAGAAAAAGTTTCAGTTTTTATTCTAACATTACATACCACGTTCACACATGCTTATTAAGGCATGAGGTGAATCGATGTATTGTACCAGGCTCATAAAATATGGCTGAATTTTAACCTACATGAAACCCTTTCAATTAACTTGACAAAAATATCGAATTTTGTTACAGCTGTGTTCATTTGGCGCTATACAATACGCCAAGCTTCTTACTTTGTCCGTCTTCATTTGTTAGATGTCTGCTCGTCATTGCTTTATCTACCGCTTGTATCAACACAGACCTCGACTACCTCGTCGTTTCTTTGTGTAGGTCTCCAATTAAATATCTCCTGTGGCTATCTTGTTTAAAACATTATCTCTTAATGTGCGTATACCATGTTAATATTTTTAATTTTTTCTATTTAAAATTTGTTTAATTTTCATTATTACTCTATATTATGTATGCGTTGAAGTTTTAATATTCGGCAGTTTCGTAAAGAGGAACCACTTTTAAATATTGCAGCTTTCTACGTTGTATTATCAGATTTAAAATCGTCCATTCTTTCATTTGTATTGTTTGTTTCTACCTTCGCAATATGAAATGTATAAATTAATTTTCGTTCACTTTTCAAACCTAATTAATTCATTATTAATTCAATAAATTTAATGTTATAAATTTTAATAATGTATTAAATAAATTATTTGTAATTTTTATATTAAATTTAATTGAATTTACTAAATTTGAATTTCTTCATCTAATTTTATTTTGTTTTACAATTTAAATTTTATTTATTTTCGTTTGTGTTCTAACATCTCTCTTGCCGAAGGTCCTGTACGCTAAAACATTCTTACCCTCTTGTCTTTGTGCGTTGTATCCACACGTTCTATCTACGTTTTTGTGTTTAATCCTAAACAAAACCTTTTGTACCTTGATACCTATATCCGCATTAGGACCGTAGTAAATATCAGAGTCTAAATGTTAGAAATAAGACACCATTTCCAGAACTAATTATCTAAAATTTGATGTATGTGGGAATATTTCCGTACATAGCCATTCCCTTAAGCTAGTGAATGAAAAGGTCACATTTATACTAAGTCTTGGCTAGATAAAGTAATTCTTACACCTCCCGGACAAGGTTTACTCAACACTGTATAACAGCCAGATCGTCTACATTACAGTTCAATAATGTACCGAAATACCAAAAAGATTAGTACAGATACTTGAATAAACCCAAGATTTCCAAACCCTTTCATACAGTGTCAGTTCAAGAACAAAACAATGTATGCAACCTTGTCCAAACTAAATCACTGCAATTCTTTATTTCTTCAGAGAGCTTATGGCATCAACACTATTGTCCTACAGTTGATGGTTTTAAAACAATTTATTGAGTCAGTGGTTTTCTTTCTATTCAATATTTTTGAAAGTCAGGGTCTTCAGTCCTTATCAAATCCTTTCTTATAATCTAAAGAAACCATATTTGTACCGTTTTTTCTTAATATTTGTGTTGTCTAATATTACACAAAAATATCATTGATTATATTATTGATCAACCACGATAAAGCCAAGTTGTTTTCCAGCGACCGAGACAATTTCCAGTCGCTGATTGAATATACTACTAAAAAAGTATAAGCAAAACTGAAAATACTTCTGTAGGATGCTACATGTACATGTATTTCATAAAGAAGGAAAAGGGCTTTTGACCTATTCTATTCTTTAGGGAACACAACTTTAATCAACAAAGCTTAACAGCCGTGAATGAGATATTGCAAAAGGTATTTACCATATTACGCGTAGAATATTTACAAAAATTGAGATTAATTTGGGTAGGCCTTTGGTTGCTTATTATACAATTTCCTAAAATTGGTATGTTATAGTCGGCCCTAGGAGCGTCAAACTATAATTCATCATAAATGTCGTTCACTTTATCTAACCATGAATATTTATTTCCGCATTGGCCTTTCAATGTTATTCAAATATTTTCTTAGCTTGAAACGAATGGTTTGCTTACCGTAATTTTGTTTTATTAACTTGTTTCATTATTATTTTAATCTTACGTTTACTAACATTCACCTTAATTCTTTATATTGCCTAGTCTTCTGGTTACTTTCGTCTGCAACAACTTGTAGAGTGGAGTAAGATGATTATTTTACTCAATAAGGTTCGTTGTGTTTTTTAATTAAGCCAGTATAAGAATAGATTAACAATAGTTATGTGTTTCATCCTACAAATTGAAACATATTTATTGTTGTTACTCTTGATTTATACCTTATAGGCGCATTAATTTATCATTTACATGAAACCGTCTTCAGCTCAATATAACTTCTTGGAACATGTCTTATTCCTTACTTTGTATTTCTTTGTATATTTTCCTTGTTCAGTCGAAACAAGAAAATCGTAGGTACCCTTAATACCTTTGGTACTTGTGTATCTGTTATATTACATACGACGTGAGAACTAAATATCTTTTTTCCCACCGTTACTGTCTCCTTACTACTCACAAAATTTTCTTTTGATATTATATGAGACAATACCTAAAAATATTATTACATAATTATTTACAAAAATACACACATTAAAAATAAATACTATTATACGACAATTTTGTTCTTTGTATTACATAGTTATAACTTATATTAACAAAATACATCATTCGGTAATGAATTTTTTACCGAATGATAATAAAAATTCAGTTCATAAAAACTGAATTTTTATAAAAATTAACTATCGTTTATTTAACAAATTTACAAAACTAACAACTGTTGATCGGCTTTTTAGGTACCCCATAACCCTGAGAAGGCGTACAGATAGGCCTGCTACTAGATAGACTGTTTCTCTCTAAATTTATTACGAAAGTTATAGTTATATAGTAAATAATAAACACTTTATTCCAAAAGTATTCTTATATCACAAATTGTCCTCTTATTTTGATGAAATTAAAATAATAACTAGGTGAATAACTTCTGATTTAAAATATTTGTAAATTAAAATGTATCATTTACCATCCACACATGCTAAAAAATAAAAAGATTTGACGTCTGTTTGAAATGATTTCACACTTCAAATATCGAGCCATGGCAGACTCTAGTAGAAGGCCGGAAGGTTCATGACAACACTCGAACAAGGCGTCCTTTGACGCCTACTAGTACGACCTCTTATTCATGTATTTCAATAATCAAACCGCATATTTTTAATTGCCGGTTAACAGCAGTTTTATAATTCTTTGTTTTTTGTAAATTAAAATTTTGTTATTTAAAATACTGTTGTATGATTTAAGAAATATAGTGACACGTGATAGTGATAGTGATAGTAATTTCATCCACATGACACGAATTCAATAATTCTAACAAAATTCATTCATTAGCCCTAATACTATTTCTCGAATTTTTTCAACTTAAACGTATAGGCTAATACGAAGTGCGCACACTCCTGTAATTTAGGTTTAGGTATAAATATTCATTATCTTATTAATAATAAGAAAATAAATAAAAATCTCACATGTTCACTTTACCTATTTCATTACACAATGGTTAAAGTTAAGATCATGCACGTTAATTTTTAGATGATGAAAACTAACAATGCACTACTTTCAGACAATACAAAAAAAATATATATAAATCAATGTTGCCTTTTACGTTCGTATTATGTAATCTATTTTAAAAATTATTAGTTACTTTTAGTACAGAAATGACATTTATAATACCTTAGAACACTAATTAATTATATGCGTTGTGGGAAATATAATTTATTTGTTTTAAATACACAGGAAGTTTGATATTGTTTGTAATAGTATTCATATTGCTAAAGACAATCTGTGCTGATCTTATTGAACTGACTGTTTGTGGCATCAATGTTGCCTTTTACGTTCGTATTATGTAATCTATTTTAAAAATTATTAGTTACTTTTAGTACAGAAATGACATTTATAATACCTTAGAACACTAATTAATTATATGCGTTGTGGGAAATATAATTTATTTGTTTTAAATACACAGGAAGTTTTTTATTGTTTGTAATAGTATTCATATTGCTAAAGACAATCTGTGCTGATCTTATTCAACTGACTGTTTGTGGCATTGTAACTCCATGTATTGGCATTGTTACCAATATTTCACCCTAATTTCCCAATATGTCCAAATATAGAAAATATTTTTCTTATTTATTTTACCCAATCATCTCACTTCATTCACAGCTGGTGAACTCTTACCATCAATTTTCACCTCCTCATTTGCTGAAGTTTGTATCCTCCTCAAATTAAAATTTGTATTAATTATCCATTATACCATTTCATTAAAACTTTTTTTTCACCCCAATATTTTCATTTTTCTAGTCAACTGCTTCTTTTCACCTTGACTGAGTGTTCATTAAGTGACTAAATTCATTACTTTCAAGCAAAACAAAAGTAAAACGTTTAGTAAGAATAAAATCCTTACACGTAAGTTCATAAGTTCATAAAATCTTCGGATATGAAGTTACTTTCACGACCAGAAACATAACACTTAAGCGGCATTATCACTGACTAACCTACACTAAACAAATTATTATTTCCTGTACAATTTAGTTACTTGCGTTAACTAACGTTTTATGTTATAAATTAATTTCGGAATGTCACTCTAAGTTAAAAATTCTAAGCACCTGTCCTAGTTAAGCTTTAGAAACACGTGCAAATTTTAGTTTAGGTTAGGTTCAATAAGCATGTAGGTTGATCAACACGTGTTTGAAATGAACTTATTATAAAAAAAGCACAACACACACTCAAAATGTAGTATTATAAATTATAACATTATACAGCACTACTGCACTACAAAAATCGTCACTAACAACACTACCAAAACCTTTGTCAATTTTACTTACTAGAAAATTTACCTCTCACATGATACTGATCACACTCCATTCGACTGCTACGTCTGCTCCAGATGCAACGATGCCACATTTCTACCTTCCAGCCTGACATTCGAGACGGCCATGATCGAGCATATCATTTGAAATTTTGTATAGGTATTCGGTAACAGGACATTTGTATTTGTATAGGTATTTGTATATTAGGACACAGGAAATATTTTATTTCCCTACTGTATTTTACAACTGATTAGTTAGTGTATTTTTTGTTTTTTGGTTCTTTACCTTCTCTTTAAGATCAAATGAAAAATTTTAAATTGTATCATTTTTACTCTAATACAATTGAATGGAGGTAACTAAAGTAGGAATAATTAAACTGTATGTATATAAACATATTATACGGTTATTGGAAAACAAGGAAAGAAGCGGGAAGAACAAATTGAAACAAGTTGAAAATAATGCATTGGGTTAATTTACGAGATTCTTACGCAAAAATAGAAAGAAGAAGAAGAAGAAAAAGAAGAAGAAGAAGAAGAAGAAGAAGAAGAAGAAGAAGAAGAAGAAGAAAAAGAAGAAGAAAAAGAAGAAGAAGAAGAAGAAGAAGAAGAAGAAGAAGAAGAAGAAGAAGAAGAAGAAGAAGAAGAAGAAGAAGAAGAAGAAGAAGAAGAAGAAATATATTATGTGTCTAATTTTGTATTCATCAAAGATTTTATTTTTGTTTCATGTTTGTCGTATTGACTGTTGATAGAGGAGAGTGTCATTTTTCTTTGTGATTTAATTGAGTCTTAATTTTTAATTGTTGATGATATTGTTACGACTGTCTAGTGATCGTCGTATGGTACAGTGGAGAGCAAAATACAAGGCACCAATTAAGTCACTAATCACCATCTTTAATTATCACAGTGAAACAGTTCGTAATTAACAACACAGTCTCTTACAACAAATCAAATAAAAATTGTTCACACGCAATAAAATGTCAACAAATATAAAACAACACTTCGCCACAATAACCACTTGAACGCACAGAGTAATCACTTGTAATCGCCCGACAATAACTAAACTAAGGCCGCCGATGCCTTGTATTTATACCCCTGCTCACAGACCAGAACATTCCACACTACGCGTTATTCTACACTACGACGTAATTAACTGAGGCCCTGATACAGTCAGCGAGGCTGGCGGTGTCCAGAAAAGTCTCGCAAGAGTATGTTGAAATCACGTACGCCACTACATTCAGCCGGATTCCAATGGATCGTTCGAGAAACACGTAGATTGTTCTGTGATATAACACTGTCCCCTCCTTAAGACTGTTCGTCCTGAACTGGCAAACCGTCTCTCAAGTAAAACTAGAACCCCGTTAATACGCTCGTCAAGGGACTGTGGTTTAAACGCTTAATAAGCGGGACAGCGCTGTAGATGGGAAATGATTTGTGAGATGGGAAACAATTTGGACACCACTTCATAGGAAAAAATTACAGTACTGTGTTTTATTATTACTGTATTTTATTTTATTGTATTATTGTTACTGTATTACATATTATTACAGTACTGTATTTATAATTACAGTATTGTTCATTAGTTACAATGCAAAATGCAAATTCTAGCTCATTTCCTATTAAAAAGTTTTTGATTGATGTTTGTCGAGTGTGTGTACTACTGTTATGAACGATTACATTTTCTATGAGGTTTAAGTAGCTAGTCACGTCACTTGATACGCCGCCAGGAGTAACAGTGATATTGTATTTTCGGAGCAGATTTATTGCTCCGAGAGCTTCATTTCGTGTGGGGACATTTTCCTCCGCAGATTCAATTTCCTCATCACTGTCTTCATCTTGGACGGTAGCGGCAGCATGATCCCCAATCATGTCGTCGACATCGCGGATTTCTGATGTCACTAGACCATTGTCAACTGATACAAAATCTTCCAAGTTAACATCTCCTAACTTCTCCCGTACAGCAGCCCAATCCTCGTCATTATCAATTGTGACAGTGGCATTTGTTTCACCGGGTGTTACACTATGTCCCTAAGAAATTAAAAAAAGAAAATTAACCCCCTGTCGAAACAAAAAAAGTTTTGTACAGAAGCTCGATAATAGCCTAATCTAACAACATTTAGAATCTTACCTTAAAAAAGCCTGCTTTATTGAAGCAATTGGCGATGGCCTGCGCATCGATCCCTTCCCATGCAGCGGAGATGAAATTCATTGCGTCCAATAAGGTGATGCGGTTTTCGGCTCCACTGTCGATGCACTGGAGATATCGTAGAACAACACGCTTTCGATAAAAATGCTTCAGCACTTTTATGATCCCCTGGTCCATTGGTTGGAGTTGTGTTGTGTTGGGAGGCAGGAATGCTAGTTCTACATTTTTCAGATTCACATTTTTCGGGTGAGCTGGACAGTTATCGACAAAAAGCAGGATTTTGCGATTGGTTTTTACCATCTTTTGGTCTAAGTCTTTGAGCCAAGTGACAAACAAGTCACCAGTTATCAAGGCACGTGCTTGATTTTTGTGTTCACAAGGCAGTAGTTTAATATTTTTAAAACATCGGGGTCTAGGTGATTTCCCCAACATTAACAGTGGTAATTTTTCAGACCCATCGGCATTTGCAGCAACAAGCACAGTTACCCTTTCTTTACTTAATTTTCCATCTTGACATTTCTCCCCTTTGAACACATATGACTTGTCGGGCATTAGCTTAAAGAATAAGCCACATTCATCCGCGTTAAACACATCGCGCGGCGCATAATTATTAATGAGGCTAGGTAGCACTTCACTTTGCCAGTCATTTACATCACTGTCACTAACTGACTCTGACTCACCACTGATTTGCCGATACACTATGCCATGCCTTTGCTTGAATCTATCAAACCAACCACTCGAAGCAGAAAAATCTGTGTTCAATTTGCCTGCTATTTCTCGTGCTTTCTCTTGTATGATTGGGCCACTAAATGGAATTGAAGCATCACGGGATTATGTATATGTATATGACGGGGTATGTATATGAAACGTCCAGGGACCGTATAAAAAGAGCGTAATGGACGGGATAGTGTTATAAGCGGGAGCGTAAATACGAGGTTTTACTGTATATACAGAGAAAAATAATTTGGATTATCTGAAGTTAATGCGATTAAGATTAAAGTCATAGAGGATGAAAACCCATATAGTAATGTGTAAATACAGAAACAGTAGTTGAGAAAAAAATCAACTTCAAACTTTAAAAAATCGATAAATAATGGAGTAAGTGTCTTAAACAATACAGAATTAAATGTACGACCACTACTGGTAAAAAGCTGCCTCTTATTTGTTTATCATAATAATGAAATGCATTTAGATATACAGTGAGTTTCGCGACAATATCTTTTGTGGCACTGGTTTATCATTGTGCGATTGATTTTTTTTTTTTAATTTTGCTCTTGGCTATTAACTGCGGGTGGAAAACATAAATCTAATTTATCAGGCAGTACTGCTATTGCAAGTGGGTTAAAACGAATTCGTCTCTCAGAAGAAACCGATGACTGCCTGTCTCGACAATCTGAGAGACAAGCATGTTAACGAGCTTCAGAAGCACATTTACATGTATGTGTAACCTGTCATGGAAAGACACTTCAAATTAATTAATGCCTGGCCAAGGAGTCACGGATCGGCCACGGATGATTGAACAATGCGCATATTTTGTCATAAATTAATAAAATTGTTATCACAAAGGGGTCCTCAGATTAGAATAAGTCCTCAAAATCACGATGTAAAATCTTCCAACACAAATATGAAAGTGCATTTGCATGGTGATATAGCACGAGTATTTTCCAGCGAAGTTACGAAAATTTGAGAGAGAAAAATTACAGTTTAACAGCGGTGGCAGGATTCAATTTTCTCCTAACGTTTGTCAATTGATAGAAAATATTGACATGAGGCGTTCTTTCAAATAAGTATTAGTGAAAATTATTCCTTTAACGACTAGTTAAGAGGTAGAACTACTTTAGTTCCGACAAATAATATCGTTACAAATATATAACAACTTATATTAAAATTAATACTTGGCGATGGAAAATAGATTATTTTTATACACGATAATGACGAAAAGGAAACAACCTCAAATCCAATTGAATTTTTAAGTTCATTTATTTGCCAGGAAACCAGTTACATCATTTGAAATTAAAAGTAGGTGTTCTGGTCATGTTGCTGCGCATCTTAGTTACAACCATTATACAATACAATGGAACTGGATAAGAATGAAGACCGTCATTCCGACATATTTACATTCTCAATTAAAACGGCTTCAGTTTTCTTTAAAACTGGCATTTGCTTTGTCTGTTAATGAATCTCGTCTGGAATCTCCCAGCTTTTTACATGGGCAATTGTACGTTAAGTTTTCAGTGGCATCTGCTTGCCTAAAGTTATGTTTTCTATGAAGATGGACAAACGCTAGAACTGGTTATGGGAAAGTTTTAATTTAATGTAAATAAACTTTTTAGTTTATTCTTCGATTAAAATTTTGAAGAATGCAGAGGTAATATTTATTTTTGGGTGCTGCGATACCCACAGGTACTTCTAGTATAATATAATTATAACATTAACTTACTGCAAGAAACTCAAAACATTAAGAGTTACTTCTTATGAAAACAATTGATAAAAATTGAGAAAAATTGACACGAATAGTAGGTTAATTACACGATTAATAGTAGGTCTATACCAGACGTTAAAGTAGGTCTATATAGTACTCACAATATATTAACTTAATTTTTAACATAAAATTAGTAGTTCAATTTTATTGAACTCTTTTTGATAGTTTGGCAAATAATATAGTTTGGAGGAAAAAACTGGTAACAAACTGCATTGTAAAAGCTGCTTACAAACAGTAAGATTAAAATAAGAATTTTTGCCGTGGACAGAGTTGTCGACAGTCGGGATAGTAGACCTATTTTCTGCTTTACTATACACAATATATTTTACTACTGACAGAAAGGTCAAAATTTTATCTGTATCGGTTTATCACAAAACTATATTTTGAGTACATAAAACCACTCTCCATGATAAAGTAAGAGGCATTTTACGTAGTATCCTCTTCGTTTCTTTCACATCCTACTTAGTACGTACCTTCTCTTTCGAAACTCTTAAATTTGCACCTAAATTTATTTATTTTCAGAGCCCCGGAGAATATAAAATTTGTTCCCAATTTTGTACTGAGTGTAAAAGTGTATGCTGTATACAAGGTGTTGTAGAGTGTATAACCGAGCAAGTTGCTTATAAAACTTTCAGAAAATACGGAAATTTTACGGCAATTTGATTAGAATATTTACGAAAGATTTTTATTTTGTTTCGTATTTCATTAAAATCTTAATTAATATTTTAACAGACACCAAAATTTAGAAAATGTAAGGCTTATATGCATTTGACAAAAGACTTCAGAAATCAACAGTAATATACATTAAGAAAAAATATTCTGTTGAATGTGTTTAGGAGAGCTTGCAATTAAACTATTTTAATAATATATCACTGTGAATCGGTTAAATATTAAAAATAAAAAATCAAGTATGTCTGACACATAAAACAATAAAAAATATTATTTTGATAAAGAAATATCATCTTTTCTCAGAACGTGACTAATACCGTAAGTTTCATACCGTTTCTGAAAAGAAAAAAAAAACAGTCGTACAAAACAATAATATAAAAATTATTTACAGTTTTAAAGTTAATATACGTTGTCAGGAAGACAACATGTTGTCTTTGATGTTTGGGATGAAGCGACAAATGTTGGTTCAGGTCGTCACGTGGTTATAAATGCTGTAATTTTAAACTTTATTCACCTCGACGAAATATGTATTTCAGATTCTTACTTGAAACAATAAATCATCATATTTATTAGCTAAATTCTTCTTATCTTGTTGACTATTTTATGCAAAAACCATTAAGAGCCTGAAAGTACTTTATTAAAAACCGCCTCGTTTACCGTGTGCTGGATACGGACAGCATGTGACTTATATGAATAAATTCCACTGACGTAACTTAATATTAACGCTGATTAATTTAACTTCTAAAACGTGTTTACCCAAATAGCATTACATAGTTGATTTTATGAAATGAGAGATACCATATCTTCAATGTCAACCTGTACGAATCCTCTGGTATTCCTAGACATTGTTAGAGTCGCCACTGCTAATTTTTAAATCTAACAATCCTTAATTGTGTAGTAAATAGCTATAAATAGTTAAACATAAGGAGACCCCAGTAGTAAGAAAACTAATCACCAAAAGTATTCCTTTATTCCCTTTACTTTTTTCCGCTAGTAGTAGTACCCTAATTTGTACAACCTGTACTTCACTGGATCTCATGCATAATCGACATTTTAGACGATAGCACACGTTTTTCTTATTTCTTGCAGAAAACGTTATCTTTTTCCTAGATACATGCGCTACCAATACATTATTTTTTAACAATAAAATTATAAACAGAAATTATGTCGTTGCACACTACTGTATAAACAAATCCCGAATAGCGCTTCCGAACCTATTCAGGTACATCCTATCTGATGATGAGCTGAGTATGTCTTTAGCAGATAGGATATACACATATACATCGGGAAATGTTTGTATATAGTGGTGTGCATTAGCTTACATTTTTGGTGATTATAACTACTTTATTATTAAAAATAAAATTATAGTTTAAAATATTTGTTTAATTAAAAGCAAGTGTTATGTTTACTTTTAAATATTTCTACCCACATATTAAAAAATGGGGCCATGGATCAGACACTGATGGAGAGTAACAATCACAGTGTACTCGTTCTCAATACACTGGACAAAACACACAGTGTACTGGACAAAACACTGTACTTACGTACACCATATGCACTGAAAAGCTTATAAAATATATAACTACCCTTATTCGTAACAGTGAATGTATTCTGCTAAAGACAAACGACTCACATAGCTATGAACATCACTAATAGCAAGCAGTATAATTCTGTAATTTCAAATAAGGTATACCTGAAAGATGAAGTGATTGTTGTGACGATGATACTGTATATGTTACAGCGTACACAGCATGGTCCTTTACTGGGGATTACTACACGCGTCTGCTGTGTGTCCATGCATTTATTTTGAGTGAAACCTTTTATTTAAAATTGTAACCAAAAATATAATTTTCTGATATTCATCTTGTTATCTAACCTTGTTCCTTGTGATGTTCTTTTTTGTTTTAAAACATTAGCGAAAAATGATTACTGTTTGATCTTTCGTTGGTTTAAATTATTTATATTTTTAATTTTGCCTGCGTGGTTGATAAATTTTCTTACATTTTCAAACATCATTTTTTAATTTTGTGTTAAGATTACATGTTGATTTGACACATTATTTCTCAATTTTGCGGGTTGTTATATGTCAATATTTTTATAACCTTGTGCATATGTAGGCTATCTGAAAACGGCTGTAGATTTCATAATTAAAATAGATTTTCTTTAAAAATTTTAATGATGGAAGTAATCAAACAAACAATTTCAAGACGATAGACCACCACTATCACTAGTTAACTTAAACATAATGGGTGTTAGTTTATGCATTGCATCTCAATTGCCTGAATGCATGTTATAGACAATTATTTATGACACTGCAGTTTATGACCGAGATCAGACAACTGCAATAATATATGCGCACGTGTACTCAGAATATATTTAGCCTATATTCACTACAACAATTATGGTACTCTACATTTACCTAAACATTATTAACTAAGTAACTTTCAAGTAACTCTCGAGTAATGAATGATCATTTTATATTATCATGTTAAACACTGGAATTATGAAAGTCTAGTTTGAACGCAACGGGAAAGCTGGAAGGTTTTCAATCACACATTTGGTCTTAGAGAATCTAACTACTGTTTACGTAAAGTCCACGAATTACGAGCTAATATAATTCGTATGGAAGTTAAATATGTTAACTTAAATATTTCTAGTTCTGAGTTAAATAGAACTAAAAATATGTTAAAGATCTGCATAGTTTGAAATACGATATAGGCGCACGGAACATTAAATACCAAATATTATCTGTCACAAATCTGTCAAAAAGAATATGAGGGAATAATAAATCGTTTTAATAAGATAATATGGGTAGTAGTTTACAGTTAACTAATGTCTAAGTAACCGCTTTTGGATGAAAAAGTTTGAAATAATTGTAGACGCTCACGCTTATGTCTATAATAACAAGTAGACGTGAAAAATTACTATTATGTATAATCATGTCTTTTACTGAAACGAACCTGATTCCTATGAAACACGTTACATTTAATCGCTTGATCGTACAATGGAAGTCGCACGTATCTATGCATTCGCCTTGATTTTAACGATTCCTGTATGCGTTTTGGGAAGATTTTGTAAAGAGAGTAAGAAAACAAACATGAACTTGGCAATCGTTTAGCCCCGCGGCGTTGTTCTGTCGTTTTTTAATGAAACTTTCTAATATAACTTTTCTTTATCGTATCTTGTTATGAACATCATTCTTTATATTACCCTAATTTTTTCATGTTAATTGTGTTTCATTTGCTGTAAATTGTTAAAATTTTTTTTTATATGAAAATGGTTATTTTACTTCCAGGGCACAACTAGAAACGATTGTTAATTATAAGAAACGCGTCACGTAAAGAATTTATATACGTAATTACGTTATTATTGTTATTATCAGACAATTGCTCAGCGTACCTACATATAAAAATTAAACACCTTACATTACAACATTTAAAGTTATTTAACTAAGTATTGTTACCCGAGCAAAACGAGTCTCAGTTTTAACTCACCGTTTGCTATTTGTTTGCATATATTTCTATCTTCCTGAAATATGTTTCACGATAATATTTGAACGTACAAACCGATTTTTCGTAAAATTTGTCACACGTGTCTCTTACCTCATAGCCTTTATTGTTTTTGAGTTCACCCATCCAAAAATTAGTGGCAAGAGGTAAAAATGAAAGAGGTCAAAGTTTCTGAAAAATTGCAAAACCCGTGTAGGATATCAAAGAGGGACTTTTAACCAAAATTTGAATGTAATGCCCAGTTTTAGAAATTTTTAGCAGACTAATCGAAGTCTCGTAACTTTTCTGATAATTTAAACATTTTGTAATATAGAAATTTATCAAAAATGAATATATTTTGTTCAAAATAGTATGTGAGTTCTGCATCGAAGGGAGCTCGATAATAACGTCTAAAAATACGAATAATTTAAATATCACTATAATATTGACGACTCGGAACACTAAGTTTTTTATAAGTAAAAACGTAAAGTTTTACCTTACAGCCTAAACCGGCTTTCACCTATAGAAGGCTTCATCAGAGGCTGTCGTTAGTAGCGCTGCTCGTCTTGTTGTTGGCGACGAGATAGTGTTTCGAAAGATTGAAGCTGTGTGTGTGTGGTGAGATGTGTTCGAATAATGCGTGCGATTCGAATTGTGTCGGTTCGTTTAGGATATCGTTTTTATTTGTTTTTGTGTGTTTGTATATTTCTAATTGTTCTAGAGTGCCTAGTTTTCGGCCTTTTGTGTGTACGTGTAGTATGTTCATGTTATTGTCGATGTCTTTATATGTGTGGTTTGCTTCAATGAGGTGGTTTGCGAAGGTAGATTCTGTAGTGGTGTGGAGTGCTTTTGTGTGTTCAATGTATCTCTGTTTGAAGCTACGTCCTGTCTGGCCTATGTAGAATTTACTGCAATTTGAACAATTTAGTTTATATACACCGGGTAGATCGAATTTGTTTTGTGCTTTGGGCATGCGTTTTGATAGTGTGTGTTCTGTTTTGTTAGTAGTTTTGTAAGCGATTCTGTATGCTGCTTTTTTGAATTTGTGGGCAATTTTTTCTGTTTGTTTGTTGATGTATGTTAGTGTTATGAATTTGTTGTTTTCTGTCTTTGTCTGTTGTTTGTTTTGTGTTTTGTGTAGGAGTTTACTGACTATTGTTCTGTCATAACCGTTAGATTCTGCTAGATATTTTATCGTGTTTAGTTCGTCTTTGTAGTCTATTTCATCTAAGGGGATGTTGTTAAGTCTATGTATCATGGTTCTAAAAGCAGCTAGTTTGTGTTGTATTGGGTGATTGGAGGTGTTGTGTATTAGTGTGTCAGTTGTAGTTGGTTTTCTGTATATACTGAATTTGTGCCTGTGTTCTACTTTTGTGATGGAGAGGTCTAAGAAGTTTATGGTATTGTTGTGTTCGTATTCGGCAGTGAAGGTTATGTTTTTATGTATTTTGTTTATGTGAGTTAGTAACTGTTCACATTGTCTTTTGTTTCCCCTGTATAGTATTAGAATGTCATCAACGTATCTGTGCCAATATAGTATTTTATGTGAGTGTCTGTCATTGTTTGTGAGTATTTTTGTTTTTTCTAAGTGTTGGAGGAAGACTTCTGCTAGAATGCTGGATATGGGGGAGCCCATGGGTAGGCCATCGTTCTGTGTGTAGTATTTATTGTTATAAGTAAAGTAGTTTTGTTTTGTGATAATGTTCAGAGTTTCTGTTTTTCATTGATAAGTTCGTCTGGTGTGTTGTTCTGTTTGAGTTTGTTTTGTACGATGGTGATTGTTTCAGAGATGGGGATGTTTGTGTACAGGTTTTTAATGTCAAAGGAGGCTAATGTGGCGTTATGGGGGATGTGTATGTCTTTTATTTTTGTTACTAGGTCAGTGTTGTTTTTTACTGCAATGTTGTTGTCTATTTGTGTGTGTTGTCTAATAATTTTGTCTAGATATTTTGCCAGTTTGTGTGCAGGGGCATTACGGTAGTTGATAATGGGGCGGATCGGAATGTCTTCTTTATGGATTTTGGGAAGCGCTTGGAGTGTAGGTGCTGATGGTCGGATTTGTTTCATGTAGGGCTTTTGTTTATGTGTCATAATGTGTTTGGCTTTGTTGACTATTTGTTTTACTGAGTTTTGGTATCTGTCGGTGGGGTCGTGTTTTAGTTCTGTGATGTTGTTCTGTTCTATGAAGTCTTGTACTTTTTTGTGTAGGTTGTCCGTGGGGATAATTACAGTCGTGTTGCCTTTGTCAGCTTTTACAAATGTGATGTTGTGTTTGTGTGCCTTTTCCCTCAGTTTGATGGCTGTGTGTATTTCTGAGTTGTGGTTGTTGTTGTCTGGTGTCTTATGTACTCCTATTGTGTTGTTTATATCATGTGTTAATGTGTCTTGATGTTCTGGTGCTGTGTTTTGTATATTTGTTTCTGTGTCAATTATGAGCTTTGTTAGTGTTTGGTTGTTATGTTTGTAATGTATGTTATGTTTTAGGCCTTTATCAAGGAGTGTTTGTTCGTTTTTTGTGAGTGTGACGTTCGTGAGGTTTACTGTACGTGGGTAGAATTTGTGCGAGGGAATTATATCTGTTTTGATTGGTGTCAGGGTTTTTATTTTTCTGTCGTGTTTTGTCTGTATGTTATGTATTTGTTTTTTTGTCCATTCATTTGTGTGATGTATTAGTTCAGTCATGTAATTGTGTCCGTATGTGTTGGCGATATGTAGGTGTAGTGTTAATGCTTTGCGATTAAGGGCGTCTTTTTTCTTATATAGTTGTTTAATTGATTCTTTTATGTATGTTCTTTGTGCGATGTTTTGTGTTATTCGGGCGGCCTGGTTGTTATGTTTAATTTTGATTTGGGCATATTTAGGTGTTAGTGAATTGTTTATGCATGTTTTGTTGAAATTTATGTGAGCTACAATCTTTCTAACCTTCAAAGTTGTGAACTTGTACGCTTGGACGTTGGCTCGTCTTGCTGAGTTAAATTCTTGGATTTCGTTGTCCATGACGTGTCCGTTACTTAACTAAATATCACTATAATATTGACGACTCGGAACACTAAGTTCTTTATAAGTAAAAACGTAAAGTTTTACCTTACAGCCTAAACCGGCTTTCACCTATAGAAGGCTTCATCAGAGGCTTTCATAGAACAGAACAACATCACAGAACTAAAACACGACCCCACCGACAGATACCAAAACTCAGTAAAACAAATAGTCAACAAAGCCAAACACATTATGACACATAAACAAAAGCCCTACATGAAACAAATCCGACCATCAGCACCTACACTCCAAGCGCTTCCCAAAATCCATAAAGAAGACATTCCGATCCGCCCCATTATCAACTACCGTAATGCCCCTGCACACAAACTGGCAAAATATCTAGACAAAATTATTAGACAACACACACAAATAGACAACAACATTGCAGTAAAAAACAACACTGACCTAGTAACAAAAATAAAAGACATACACATCCCCCATAACGCCACATTAGCCTCCTTTGACATTAAAAACCTGTACACAAACATCCCCATCTCTGAAACAATCACCATCGTACAAAACAAACTCAAACAGAACAACACACCAGACGAACTTATCAATGAAAAACAGAAACTCTGAACATTATCACAAAACAAAACTACTTTACTTATAACAATAAATACTACACACAGAACGATGGCCTACCCATGGGCTCCCCCATATCCAGCATTCTAGCAGAAGTCTTCCTCCAACACTTAGAAAAAACAAAAATACTCACAAACAATGACAGACACTCACATAAAATACTATATTGGCACAGATACGTTGATGACATTCTAATACTATACAGGGGAAACAAAAGACAATGTGAACAGTTACTAACTCACATAAACAAAATACATAAAAACATAACCTTCACTGCCGAATACGAACACAACAATACCATAAGCTTCTTAGACCTCTCCATCACAAAAGTAGAACACAGGCACAAATTCAGTATATACAGAAAACCAACTACAACTGACACACTAATACACAACACCTCCAATCACCCAATACAACACAAACTAGCTGCTTTTAGAACCATGATACATAGACTTAACAACATCCCCTTAGATGAAATAGACTACAAAGACGAACTAAACACGATAAAATATCTAGCAGAATCTAACGGTTATGACAGAACAATAGTCAGTAAACTCCTACACAAAACACAAAACAAACAACAGACAAAGACAGAAAACAACAAATTCATAACACTAACATACATCAACAAACAAACAGAAAAAATTGCCCACAAATTCAAAAAAGCAGCATACAGAATCGCTTACAAAACTACTAACAAAACAGAACACACACTATCAAAACGCATGCCCAAAGCACAAAACAAATTCGATCTACCCGGTGTATATAAACTAAATTGTTCAAATTGCAGTAAATTCTACATAGGCCAGACAGGACGTAGCTTCAAACAGAGATACATTGAACACACAAAAGCACTCCACACCACTACAGAATCTACCTTCGCAAACCACCTCATTGAAGCAAACCACACATATAAAGACATCGACAATAACATGAACATACTACACGTACACACAAAAGGCCGAAAACTAGACACTCTAGAACAATTAGAAATATACAAACACACAAAAACAAATAAAAACGATATCCTAAACGAACCGACACAATTCGAATCGCACGCATTATTCGAACACATCTCACCACACACACACAGCTTCAATCTTTCGAAACACTATCTCGTCGCCAACAACAAGACGAGCAGCGCTACTAACGACAGCCTCTGATGAAGCCTTCTATAGGTGAAAGCCGGTTTAGGCTGTAAGGTAAAACTTTACGTTTTTACTTATAAAAAACTTAGTGTTCCGAGTCGTCAATATTATAGTGATATTTAGTTAAGTAACGGACACGTCATGGACAACGAAATCCAAGAACGAATAATTTGTACAACGGTTAACGTCACATTCATTGCTGTACACAACGTTCATGTACTATTAGACGTTATGTTTAAAAGTCGTATTTAGAGCATGATAAAACGTGCACAGAAGCGTGTAAATACATATCACACGTATTAGTTTTTGATTACTTCACAATAGTTGGAAAGTTTTGAAAACTTACACAGATCTTACGATGTTCAGTGGTAGTAAATGGATGAGGCCAAGAGTTGTTTATTTGAACGGGTCTACAAGTTATTTAGCGAGCTATTGCTGTGAGGAAGATTTGTCTTCGCCACAAAACAAATTACATGTGAATCTCTAGTAGTGTTTTAAACAGTCCAAATTGAATTCATTGATACTGACAGTCAACAGATGAGTCGACTCCCTGTGTTTTGTCTACATTCATTTGCCTATTTGTTTGTAAATTAACTGCCCATTGTTTTCTTTTCAGAAGGGATACGCAGTATAATTGGTAGTAGTTTAGATTGGTGGCGGTACGCGTGGGGTTGCTGTGGGGACTAGCATCCGTTATACGTTTTACGTTATCCGTAAATACAATATGCTAGAATCTCTAAGAAAACTTCCGTTTACATCTATGTATGCCACGTAGCTACTAGTATTATTTATTGAGTAGGCTACCTACAAAAATATGTTGACTGATACAAGGTGAATAACATTTTAAATATCACACTGAATATAATATTTTTGTTTCTGAATATTTATTTATACGGTATTATCCATAAACATTATCCATGGATATAACCCACGAACGCAGGCATTCACGCTACATAACTGTTTTTTTCTTGGAGAGAGTAAATGTAACGAAATCGTATATAAAAACAAAAAAAGATGCATAACTGTTTGTACAAAGAGTCTATTAATTTACTGACCGTTTGAAGTACAGATCTTCCAACCAGGTTTTAGAAGTATTCAAGGACAAAAAATTCTTTTTGTGGAGCCATTATTTAACAAAATAATCTTAGCACAAATACATAAATTTGTCACTACCAGAATGAAATTAAACTTTAAAATATTAATATATTTGTAAGCTAACTTAAGCTTTATACAAGCTTAATCGACACACAATTTCACACGCTGTGTAACGAACAAAATTTTTTAATAAGCTGACAACATATTTTACTCGTAAATAAAACAACGTATGTATTTAATAGAAAGAGAGACCCTCGAATGAAGAAGTCCTGAAGAAGGTAAATGGGAAACGAATAATGTGCAAATACCTAAGTAAGAGAATAAATACATGGCTTGAACATCTAATAAGACATAATTAGTATCTTAACCATTAGGTTAATAGAAAGTAAACTAGAAGGGGGGAAGTACAGAATATGACCAAGGAAAGAATTCATGAAACAAGTAACTGAGAGTGTGGTAGAAAGTATAACAAAATGAAGAAAATGGCTCTAGATAAGAAATTCTGACGAAGTCAATATGTAGGTTTCAATGAATCTGCGGATTGTGAACCGAAGAGGAATGAAGAGTAATTAATTAATAATGTCAAAAACTAAAATTCTTTTGTAATATGTAAAATGTATTTTAAATTGTAAAATATCGCTTTAATACAACATTATAAAATACAGTTTCATTACACCGGAACACTTGTAACTTTTTGCAGTAGGCCTAGGTTGTTGATTACAATTTTCTAACTGAATATAAGAGAGAATAATATTTTTGTTTTCGGTGAGGTTCTTTACGGAAATTGTGATACTCTTTCGTCTTTCGTAAATAGTTTGTATATACTAGTTTTAATTTATAATAAATTTTAAATTAGATAATGTAGAATTAGATTAATTTTTTATGACATAACGTTTTCAGTTAATTTTTGAACGAATTACTATGCCGTAATGTAGAGGAACGGTTTCAAGGTTAAGTCATTACGTCTTTTTTTTTAATAATCGAAATTTGACAATACGAAAACATTTTTTTAACGTCAACTTGCTTAAGGGTTTCATAACAAAAGAGACATGTAAAGTAATATGAATATGTATGTTTGCGAAGTGACAAGAAATTCTTCCAAGTAATAACGGTGTCTGTTACAGTACCCTTCGCTATCGCCAGAGAATATAATACTGTTAATCCTGTAGGAGAATACTTATTAGCTTATATCTGTAGCTACCCCTTGTTACGTAGATGTTTGCTGCTGGTCCGACTGGAATAAGCTTGTTAGATTGTGGACCCCTCCACACTGAAACTTATCCCAACAATGGTTTTATTCTTCCTGTCATGTATGTAATTTTTAAACTGCCCTGATTTACATATAGTTCAGTTTGCTGATACAATGGCTGTTGTCTTAGAACTTTTACATTACCTCTGACTCGTTGAATTTTTGTGCTTGAGTCATTTATCGAACATTCTGTTTACTGAATAAAAGTAACTCTTACATGTAACTGCAGGCATTCAAAGTACGTTTTAGAAGAGGTGTACTTCTTGATGATACCCAAAGAGTACACCTCTTGGTGATACCCAATTATTTAAACCTTTTGGTATACATTTTAAAATTTTCAAACAAAACAATTCCAGTATTCAACATAAATTCTTTCATGTTTCCTAAAAATAATAAACATTAAATTTAATGGCCAAATAAAACGTTCAAAAGTATTCAAACATATTTTAGTAGTTTGTTTTCATAAAAATACATAAAAATTCTGCACTTGTTTCAAAACATTCATTAAATATTCTGAAGTTATTAACTCGATACAATAGAGATTGCAGTGTTTTACTTTTATCTTACATATTAACTGAAAGGATCCCTTGCATATACAACTTCAGTTGTATAGTGTTAAAATTTTGTATAGTTAAGACATCTACATTCTGCTCTACAAACGACATTAGATTATTATAAATCAATATAAAAGTCTGTGTACAGGAAATGACTTGTAGCAGGTTGAACGTAGATCGGCCAGTATTAGTAACAAAAGTTGAAAGACATGCATTATAATGTTGTGCGAGGAAACAAAAATTACGTTGGTAAATGGTGAAACAACGTGGAAGCTTTGCAAGTTAGAATTAAACGTGGCAAACAAAATATAATGAGAGCATGTTCGTAACAAGATAAAATGATGGCTATAGTTAGTAGTTGGTAGTGTACCCTCTTTTCAGTATCAGATAATCTACGATCTGATATGGGAAACGTGGAAATAAAAAGACAAGTAAAGCTAAATTGTAAAGTTGTAGAATAGTTAAATCTCGTACAGTAAACACACGCATTTTCGTAAAGGTTAAAAAACACATTGAGAAGAATAAATGCTGTCTGGACGGATTATTTGAAACGCAGTGCATGAATATCAACACTGCAAAGAATCTCTAATGAGATCAGAAGAAGAGTGAAAGGTATTAAAACCGTAATAGTACGTGTTAAAAAAAAGGGCTAGGGTACTTATGTTTCATGATATCAATGGAGGACACACGATGACAGAGGTTAATATTTAAGTGGGCTTGACCCAAACGACGGAATAGAGGTAGTCCAGGGAAGTCTTAACCAGTGAATTGAGAGAAAACATAGAAGCACGAGGATTAGAAGTGGGTGATCCCCTGGATAGATATTCTTGACGATCCCGATAAGATAAAGCTATTTGATAAGTAAATTTCGTTGAGGCATATAAACATGATAGCATAAACAAGAAAGGTTTGAAAAGAAGAGATAGAGACGAACATTCTTCTGCATAAAAGAAAGCGCTTGCAGCCAAATTTAAAACAAGAACAAATATATTGGTGTGTGTTATAGTGTAAGATTGTGGGTAATGTAAATATTTTGAGCACACTGAGCGAGGGGTGGAAGAGAGAAATAGAAAGGATAGCCAAAATGGAGGCACCTTACTGACATAATAGATAGGGGGGTTTGTTTTTTTACAGGGAAAGGGCGGGAAAGTTTCCTTGAATACAACCATTTTGAGACTTATTTTAGTACTCTAATGTATATAAACAGTTGAAAAATTCTATCCTCTACAGAAAACTGATTCTGCACTTGTGACAGTGAAAAACCATTTGCATATACATACAAAAGGGAACGAGTTTTCATAATAGTTTGTGTGCGTTTATCTCTGTGTGTGTGTGTGTGTGTGCGTGTGCGTGTGTGTGCGTTTATCTCTCTCTCTCTCTCTCTCTCTCTCTCTCTCTCTCTCTCTCTCTCTCTCTCTCTCTCTCTCTCTCTCTCTCTCTGTGTGTGTGTGTGTGTGTGTGTGTGTGTGTGTGTGTGTGTGTGTGTGTGTGTGTGTGTGAGTGAGTGTGTGTGTGTGTGTGTGTGATTTATTTTGCCTAAAAGTGTAAATGTTATTGTTTTCCGTTCTAATAAGCGAATTTTAATATAATAAAATCCAAAAAGTGTTGGGTATGAAAACCAAATTAAAGTAATTATATACGCGTACAAAGAACATAATAATGACGCGCGCGCTACCCACTCACAAACTAAGTTAATAAGACAAAATTTCAGTTTTCGTTGAAAATTATTTTGTAATAATATTCGTTCCATTTTTACCACCTAAGCATGGTAGTCTATCCTATGTGAGTCGTTCGGCATACAAGGAGGGTAGTGTGATGCTACACATCAGCCGCCTGTTATTACCTCAACTGCGGGCTGCAAACAAAATGTTAATTTCTTAAAGTATTTTTCCAAATGTAAACACTGTCTCTGGAAAATCGTTCAGGATATTTGTCTGTATTTGTTCATTATTTCAGATTCGTTTTGAAGACAAATTGATCTTTCATGTCTTCATCATATGAGATTCAAGTGCCGAACAAACAAAGTAGGCCTTATATTCAATAGTAAAGATATTCAAGGTAAATACATGAATTTACGTAAAGCAAACGTTTCCTGAAAGTAACATACAAAATATAAAAAATATTCTTGTCTTATGCTTCATACATTCCACTTTACGCTAAAATGGTGTATTACAAATGTGTGCCAGCAGACATGGAATTTACTACAATTCAAATTTTCTGCAGTGAAGCAGAACGTTCATAAATGCTCAACGATAGGTGACCCAGTTTTCGTGAAGAAGTCTGAATTGCCAGACTGTAATTTGGACACACGAACTAGTATACCGTATACTACCGTATACTAAGACAACAACGACCCGTGTATACTTTTGGCGGAGCACTTACGGTGAAATGTATAACTGAAGTCTGTAGTCCTCTTGCCGAACTTACAGGGAGATACGCAGGATCCAATAAGACCTACGAAATGAGCGGTTAGTGATAGACAGAATTCTTGTCTTTCCTAAGTACTGCAAGTGGATTGTATCGGCTTTAATGAGATTGGTTTGTAACTATGTGTATACGAATTTTCATTTTCATTTTTTAGTTTGTACGTAAGCAAGCAAAGACAATGAAAATAAATAATTCTCCTGGTCGATTCGAAGGACTACGGGCCTTCGACGCCAAGCCCCCAAACTTAATAAAACTAATAATTATAATAAACTTGTTTTTGTTAACCATGTAGAGGGTATAGTAGAGACACGGTATGCTGCAATCATATGTTTACAGCGAAGGTAATTTGGCCTTCACTGTACTTTAGCCGCCTGTTATTTGTCTTATCATTACCGAAGGCACTCATTTTTGTAGATTTAATCGACTGAGGAATCGAAAACATCATGATGTTTAACCACGCTCCTGAGAATTGAACCCAACTCCATAGAATACTACCCTAGTGCTATACCCACTGGACTGTTAAGCTCAGTAAGCAAATAATATGTAGAAACTCTAATTATAACAATTGGAGTAATGGGTTTTCAATATAATGTTTGCACGAAGAATAGGTTTATGACTTCACGACTGTAGTTATAAGAAATGCATTTTGCTATAAAGAACAAATAAATCCAATAAGAGGACTTTAGTGTACACAAAGGAAATAACTTATCTAAAAAGCACTTAAGACTATTTTTTACTAATTGCAATAAATAAAACAAAAAGTAAACAAGTAAAATAAAACATTTTTAAAGAGATTATTTAAACTACAACTTAAAAATTAACTATATTTTTGTAAACGGACATTTTTATAAAATTATTCAAAGTGACTGTTTTCCTAACTTAATAACGAAGAAACATTGTTTCATGTAAAATAAAATATACTGTTACGACATTACGGAACATTGTACGTGTTTCTCGGCTCTTCCAGCTGTAATGTGTGTGCGCGCGTACGTACTGCTACTACTGAGATGGAGGACAATTACGTGACACTTGTCACGCGTCCCTAGCCGACACTAATCCAGATTTAACCAGTCCGCGCGCGCTGTGTGCAAGCCCGCAATCAATTACGTTCTGGTGATTTCTAGTATGTTCTTTTCTAGTTCTTGACGCGTAGCATGGAATATTCTGGTATCTCAGTGGGGTATAAATACAAGACTTCAGCAACGCTTAGTTCATTTTGAGTTGCGATTTATTCCAGTGCGTTCGAAGCATTGCGGCGAAGTGTTACGTGTTCTATAATTGTGCGAGACTAGTTGACATTATTATTTCGTGTTAACAATTTTTATTTAATATGTTGTAAGAGACCATCTTGTTGATTACAAACCGTTTAATTGTGATAATTAAAGCTGGTGATTAGTGACCATACGACGATCAAGGAGACCGTCGTAACAATACTGTGGTGTATTGTCTCCAAGAACACATAAAAGTACTCATTTTCTATCGTATGTTTATATCTGAAAACAATAACTCTACCAAAATCTAGAGCCTACTTGTGACTATGCACGTGTAAAACGACAGAGTATACAGGGTTGTTGAAAAGTAAATGAAACTTACACTTATTTGCAATTTATATAGGCAATGTTTATTAGTAGTTTAACGTATATTAATCTTACTACTAAAGCATG
Organism: Magicicada septendecula; assembly: GCA_034769895.1. Classification (NCBI taxonomy): domain Eukaryota; kingdom Metazoa; phylum Arthropoda; class Insecta; order Hemiptera; family Cicadidae; genus Magicicada; species Magicicada septendecula. The sequence continues at coordinate 223,505,704 of CM068368.1, forward strand.
ACTTTATGAATTATTGTCATTCTCATCCCGACCACCTTTTGCATCATCCTTCGTCTTTTTTCTTTTCTTCGTCAAAATGCTGTTTATGTAACTTTTCTGTTTCACCTTTACTTACATGATTTAAGCTTTACGTTTTCTTCATTCTTCTGCATCTCCTGTTTTTGTTTCCTGTATCCGTTGCGGTAACGCTTCACCACTAAAACGCTTGTGCCATTATCACATATATATATTAGCATGTAACTTTAGAATATATATTTCTTATGTCATTGAAGATAGTCATTTTTAAACAAAACAAAACGGGTTATTTTACTATTTGCTGGTTTATGACAAGAAACGCGTTCCAGCATAATTTTCAAGTCACTTTGTAATATAATTTTAACCGTTTGTAAGATATCATACTTTGTGCATAGGGCCTGCAGAAAATGTGCTATTGATCAAATTGCTCATCGTAATATTAGCAGATATATGAACTTCTTTATGGTAAAATAGTACACTTATTTACGCCTACTACATATCACAAACACTTCATGAGTTTTATTGTGTACATAAAATTGGATTTACTCATGTAACATTTACTATTTTTAGGTAAAACACATCTTACGTGAGCAGTTAACCTCAGTTAATCCGTATATGCATTTTTAAACATTATTTAAAATATGTACTTTAAAATATTGAAACTGTGGAGTGAATGTGGCGGAAATTAGTGATTGTGAGAAGGAAGGGATGAAACAAGTACACTAACAAACGTTGACAGCTGAAAGGGCATGAAGTGAGCTCTTCAAAGCAATAAAATTTACTTGCTCGTTGTAATTGTGAGTTTTAGTATAATAGCGCTGTGAGTGGTTGAAAGTTTCGTCCGCACAGCAATACAACAACGTGTTCTACAGCTTCACTGCTGCAGATTTGTAAAACCGGATGCACAGATGCTTTTAATTGTTGCCTTAAGATGAGACAAAGTCTAGTTAAAGTTGTAAATGACGAGTTTTATACATTAGAAACGATCCTATATGACTTCAAAACTGCGATGAAAATTATTTATTATTAAATTTCTAATAATTTTTGTTTGAACGTTTTATTAAATGTTCTTATTAACGATTTCCATATTACAGAGGCCAGAGAAGTTAAATATTCTACATTTGTCTGGTGTCTATAATTTAAAATTAACTTTATCTCTGAAAATTACCATGACATACCATTTGCTGTTACCAGTACCGTTTCGATATTTCTACTGAACAAAGAATTTACACAAAACAAGACTAAAGTCCACGTTTATTTACTTTTAGATCTCCCCAATTACCTTCACTCCCTTATTCCTTTTCTAAAAAGGAAGGAAAACTTCTTTCAAGGAATCAATTGAAGTCTCACATCTTCAACTACAGAAGAGTATTATTCATTTTTACTTCTATGTTCCATAAGGAAATGGAAGTATGGTTATGGCGAAAAAAATCGTGTTCAAGATAACGGCAGATTCTAATTGTACTACCCTCAAAACATGAAAAAAAGTCATTTTTCGAAAAGTATCTGTGTGTGTGTCTGTGTGTCTGTGTGTAGAATTGTTTCTATGTCAAACGATAACAGCCGCAAATTCAAACATAATCAAATAATTTTTTGCATACAGCTCTGAATTATAGAGGTCTATTGTTTTTGGTTAAGATCGGTTAAGGGAAAAGGGTAGTTTACCTGCAACTTTTTACGTTTTAACAAGAGTAAATTGCTTAATTTTGATAAATAAAGTATCCTGAAAAGAAGATCATCATAATCCACTGTAGAAAGGTAGATGAAATATCTATAAATGAAACGGGTAGTTGAAGGCGGGAGGGTGTAATTTTTGTTATAAATTAAACTGGTAGTTGATGATGGAGGAAGTATATTTTATAAGTTTCACTTCCATTTTCCATAAGGAAATGGAAGTATGGTCACGGCAAAAAAAATCGTGTTCGAGATAATGGCAGATTCTGATTGTACTACCCTCAAAACATGACAAAAATTCATTTTTCGAACAGTGTCTGTGTGTGTCTGTGTAGAATTGTTTCTATGGCGAACGATAACTGCCGCAAATTAAAACAGAATCAAATAATATTTTGCATACAGTTCTAAATTTAGGAGGACTCGAGGTGTATTGATTTTGGTGAAGATCGGTTAAGGGGAAGTGGTAGTTTACCTGCAACCTTTTACGTTTTAACAAGAGTAAAGTGCTTAATTTTGATAAATAAAGTATCCTTAAAAGAAGGTCATAATAATCCACTGTAGAAAGGTAGATAAAATATCTATAAATGAAAAGGGTAGTTGAAGGGGAAGGGGATAATTTTCTATAAATTAAAATGGTAGTTGATGAGGGAGGAGAAAAAATTTTTATAAATTTTATATGTGTACTACGTTATTGACAACAAAGAAGTAGTTTCTATGGAAACATTTTATTTCACTTTGACAAAATTCTATATATTTTAAGGTATTATCGAACCAAATTCAAGTAAATGATTGGAACTGTATGAGTGAGTACCCGCAATACATTTCCATGTTTTTAATGTGCGATTGTATCGATATATTACGGCGTTGAAAAGAAGACGTGTACTATTTTAAATTGCCCTATTTCTTAATGTAAAACAAAAATACGTGTTGTTTTCATTTGGTAGTTACGTAATAATGGTTTTGGGTTTTTAGTTTACTGCTAAAATAAATAAAAGCTGTGGTTGAGAAAACATAACATTAAACGTGTAATACAATGCTTATAACAGAGTAATACTTAAAATTAAGAACCTAACGTTTTTAAGTTTACAAATTGGAAAAAACAACAGCAAATAAAAAATGAAAAATACAAATATTTATGGTTAATGAAAAAACAAAGAATACTGTATTAAGGAATGACAACATATGCTCTACAAATTGTACATAATGGATGTTTGGTTTTTGTTAGTCACAAAACGAGTACTTGTCGGAAAACAAATTTTACCAAAAAAACGAGTTCTGCCACAAAAAAGTGACATGTAGGCCTATAATAATAGGCAAGGGGTTGACCCTTGGGCCACTCCCGTCTTACTTCGAGTTGGGTTTTTCGTGGTTTTAGACAAAAAATAGTTTTACATTACACACGTATTGGTTTCCATGTATAATTTCAGTTTTCATGTTAACCTAACATAATCAATTTTTGGTGTCACAGCCACGACCCGGTGATAAATTACTACTTATAACTACTACTAAATTACCATTAAAAACTGACAAATGAAATCAATTGCAATCACCAGCCAACTATTTTGCAACATACAAAATACAAATTTGTATAATTCTTTCACTACATAAAATGATGTGCGATATTCACTACATATCGAAGCCCAAAAATCGCATTATCGAAATAACTGCGGGTACGCATAAAGGCAGTACCAAATGATTTTATATATAATCTGAGAGCATGGAAGTCATGTATGGTTCTCCATACCGATTTTTATATGTGTAATACGTTAATGACAACAAATAAGTAGTTTCTATGGAAACATTTCATTTCGCTTTAATAAAATTCTATATTTTTCATTTTAATTTAAATCATGTATGAGTGAAAATGTATCGTTCCTGGCAGGCAAGCATATCTCAATTATGTAATGTTTACTTTTCTAAAGTTTTATAATTGTAATTACGCAATAAAAAGGCCGGCCACACACACACACACACACACACACACAAAATTCGCGTTATTTCTGGCCTCACTCATGTTTATTTTATTATGTTTGCACGCTTTTTAAATGGAAAGTGCCGAAACCCACACCAACACAACGTTTGCAAGCCGAAAAGGCGGACATCGATTTGCTTGCAATTAATACAATCTGTGTACTTATTTCTATTATGATATGAGAATTATAAACTAATATGTGCTGTGTGTATTAGGGTGGAACGAAAATGGCCTTTTTTTAATTTTTGTTTTGCTTAGTTTTGTAATAGTGGGGAAAAGTTGCCTTTTAGGTTCAAAAAGAAGAAAAAAAAATTTGGTTGCTATACTACAACATCTTGAGGTGCCGCAAAGAGCTTAAAATTTGTAAGAAAATTAAAAAAATTGAAAAATTATAAATTTGATAAATAATTTTTTATGGTTTTCTCGTACATATAATGTTACAAAAGATAGTTGTAAATACATATATAAGCATTAGAATTGGAAAAAATTATTAATTACAAAATATAATAATATTAAAAAAATATTTTTTAATGTCAAAAAGTTTGTATTTTTGCTAATTTTGAAACTTTTGCGAACATTTTGGTTGTTACAAATAGTAGTAAATAAGGTTGAAATAAAAGCTCGTCAAATCAATTATATATATTTTTTATTAGGGCACACGTAAAAAAATATCATAATACACTTTTAAAGACATTGAAAGTTCATTTTTTATGATTTAAAAAACCCTTAATAATTACAAATGTTACAGCTGCAAAATGTTTGTTTCTACTTCATTGACACATTAAACTGTTTTTTTTATCAAATTTTGGCATGTTCTCACGTGAGTCAATTTTTGCTGTTATATATCCTTCTCTTGCGATTGAACCACAGACATTTTGAGCCGATTCGGTCACCAGTTTCACAGCTCTTTCCACTGCTTGCGTGTGACAAGGAAGCCGGGGGAAGTCGATAAGCGGGTCCACTTTACTATTTGGTTGAGCTTCAGATGTCTTCCGTATAAAGTCTTTGAGAGAGTCAATGGAAACATGTTTTACCAAGGGGGGTTCAGTTACGTCATTTTCAGCCCATGAGATCATGTCGATGTAATCCTTTGCGTCAAAGTTTATCTTTGGATCTTTAAAGTTCCTGACTCCGCCTCTACTTTCTGTTCTTGCTTTTAAAACACGTCGTAAACCAAGTTCTCTTACATTTTTGCGCTGATCACATAGCATGGACAAAAGGAGATTTTCTGCAGCAGCAAAGTACCCATTTCTTTGAATAACCGGGTCTAGAACGTTCTTGAAATCATCAGAGAGATAGCGTGAATATGAGATAAGCTTAAACAGATGTTTGGAACCATAAGTACATGAAGGTTTTAACTTAATGTTAAACCACACAGGTGCATACACTTTCACAATGTACTCAGCCAGAGTCTTAAGGTTTTCAGTTGGATTTTCAGTTGCCACATACAATCTAAGTATACGGTTTGCTAATGTAAGCCACCTGGAGTGAGCAAGTTTTCCAGGGTTTCTTAAAGATAAATCTAGTGAGCAATTTCCACTTGATACAGCGATACACATATCCAATAAATACTTCTGATCTGTACTTAAATCATTTATGTTCTCCAAAAGAGGAAGGTTATTTTCAATTGGCAAGAAAGTAACCACAGGAAGATTAGCACAGTTTTCCAGCTGCTGACCTATTTCGCCTTTAAACTCATTGGGTCCCTTCGTTTTACCATCTAAATGACAAAAAAGATGTCGCAAAGGTAGCTCATTTCCATGGAACAAACAAACTAACCATTGTAAAGGTCTTCCTATTTCATTTTCCATCAAAGAAATCACACCATTATTATGTCCAGTGTTTACAACGGTTCCATCACACCCAATAGCAGTAAAGTTCAAAAGTTGTTCGTTGTGTTCTCTATCTTCAAGATACTCCTGTATACTGTCTGCTATGCCTTTCCAGTGCCAGATTTAGGTGTTACGTGGCCTAAAAACTTCGAGTTTGGTTCCTCTATTAGTGAAACGTGCTCTTCTGAAATAACTTTTTTGTACAACTTAATTCCTTTCTTTTCTTGAAGAATTGTTTTGTCTCTTCTTCCATCAAAAAACAATGCAATAGTTAAACTGTTTTTATCTTTCTATTCATATTAAAACGCCTATTTGAAACTTTTATTGCATAATCGAGACACATAAAATTCTTTGAAAAAGTTACAAAAAGTGTGTTTTTATAAAACTTTACGGCTCTTGCGGCACCTCAAGACATAATCCGAAAAGTTAAAAAAAAATTGGATGTCTTTTTTTATATAAAAACTGCTTTTTTGACAGTATTTGAAATTAAAGAAAAATGTTTGACAACTTCTTAAAAAAACTTAAAAATGTAGCGAAAATTGCAATTTTATGAAAATTTATCGTCCTTGCGGCACCTCAAGACGTGCTCCAATATTTTTCATATCTTTTTTTTATCTTATTTACACCAAAAGGCAACTTTTCCGCGCTATTACAAATTAAAAATCCAAACTTGATTTTTTCGTTCCACCCTAGTGTGTATGTATGAAAAATATATAAATATTTTTCTACTTTGGAAAATTGTTTGCCCCTCGTTGAAAATATTTTGATCTCCCTGATGGCTAGTTATTTACTAGCCTGTGTGGAATATAGCGTTATGACATGGATCAGAATGGTGGGTGTTAAACAGGAGACAGAAACGTATTAAGGAAGAAATGTTTTGCTGAGAAATTTATAATTATACGGGTGAACAGAATAGTCGTTCAGGAAATCAGAAGACAAATAGAAAGAAAGAAATCAAGACTCGATTTTATAAAAGTAAAATGACTAGTATAGTGTGACGATTTAAATGGTAAATAAAAAATAAAAAATTAATAATAAAAATATAAAAAAAACGGAAAGTAAGTAAGTACTTTAAATCGCACGATTAAACCAAATACCCCTGAACTAACTCATAATAGTAATGAAAATTAAATTAAGAAAATCTAACTAAATAAGTAATTAAAATCTGAATGTAAAAGTTAAGAATAATACAGTTAACCCTTTAGTAAATTTATGTTGCGTTGACCTGTCTATTCCGGACACAACGTGCATACTGAACCGGCAGTAAATTAGAAATATCTGTAAATCGTAATGTAATTATACTTTGTTCACCGAGTGTTTGCAGAAAATATTTCAAGCGAATGACATTGACGAGGGTCGGATTCTATTGTTATCGGTAACATTCCAACGCCCGTTTCACAGCAGTCCGCCAACTCATATTTCCTGTTCGTCACGTTCTGTAGGTACTGTGCGTAATCTACTGAAGATCAGTTCCTTCCTTGTTTTCACCGTTGAATAACGTGTCATTTGGGTCTGTTTTTACTGTTTAGTTATTATTAATAGCTTGGACTAAAACTGTACAATATGGAGACTCTTTCCCCAATAGCAAGGAACAAACGCGGCAAAGTTATACATAGTGCTAAGAGATTGAGTATAGTGAATAATTTTAAACATTTAAGTACAGAGAATCCTACCATAAAAAAGGACAAGGTCATGGAAAAAGTTGCTGAAATGACCGGTGTTAGCAAGCGGAGTGTTTATAGTGTTATTAATGTATATTTGAAAAACAAAACGTTTGGCTTGAGTTCACCAAAAAATAAAAAATCTAGAGTAGCGGCAGTAGATAAATTGGACGAATTTACAAAATGTGCTATTAGGAGAAAAGTTCACGAATTTTTTTTCAAAAATGAACAACCGACAATAAATAAAATTTTGAGTGCAGTTAACAACGATAAAGACTTACCGGATTTCAAACGGTCTACGCTATATAAACTGTTAAAATCATTGAATTTTAAATTTCATGAAAGAAGACGTAACATGTTTATCTGTGACAGGGATGATATAGTTGTATGGCGACGGAATTACCTACGCAGAATTAAACAGTTTCGTGAAGAAGGCCGTAAAATTTACTATCAAGACGAAACTTGGGTAAATGCAGGCCATGTCAAAAATAAGGTTTGGCAAGATAAAACTATTAAGTCGCCGAAAGATGCGTTTTTGAAAGGTCTGTCGACAGGACTACGAAGTCCGAAGGGGAAAGGGAGCCGCCTGATAGTTGTGCATATGGGCTGTGAAGAGGGCTTTTTGAAAGATGGATTAATGGTGTTCCAATCAAAGTCTACTGCTGACTATCACGAAGAAATGACCGGGAATGTATTTGAAGATTACTTTCGAGAACTCCTACCTTCCCTGGAAGATAACTCTGTTGTGGTGTTAGATAACGCACCATATCATTCAGTAAAGTGTGAGAAAATTCCGAACATGTCGTGGAAAAAAAATGAAATAGCAAATTGGTTAAAACAAAAAGGTTTTAATGCTGATAGTAGTTATCTAAAGAAAGAACTTCTTTATATAGTAGAACAAGAAAAAGGAAATTACGACAAATATGTTATTGATGAGATGGCCAAGAAGGAAAACAAGACAGTATTGAGATTACCCCCCTATCACTGTGAGTTAAATCCCATCGAGTTGATCTGGGCTCAAGTGAAAAATCATGTTGCGGCTAACAACACAACATTTAAGCTTGCAGATGTAAAACGGCTGTTGGAAGAAGGGGTGGAAAAAGTAACTGAAGAAGACTGGAAGAAGTGTATAGAGCACGTAAAGAAAGAAGAGGCGAAACTGTGGGAATTGGACAACTTAATAGAAGAATGGAGGAGAGTGGCCCTTTGATTATAAATGTTGGTAATGATGACAGTAGCAGTGACTCCGACTTAGCTATGGAATTGGAATAAACGTAGTTTCCATTGTTGTAAATAGCCCAATGTACGTACATACTGTAGTAGATAGGCTGATGTAAATATTGTAGTAAATGGCATGTTAGTATTATCATAGCAAATAGGCTTATTTTATAATTAATTTCATTGTAGATTTTAGTATTGTGATAGCAAATGGGCCTGCCTATGTTATAATTTTAGTCCAGGGTTCTCCGTACCACAGGTTTATGTGATCTAGGCCTGTGGAAGCCTCTTTCCCCTAGCATAAAAAGAGTGACCTCCGACAAGGTGGAGGGCTTGACGTTTCCCTCGGAGGCTTATTAATACTAACGTCCACCGATCACAAAACATCAATTTATTCGATGCTCGGTAGCCCGTGCGCCCCCCGCACGTCCGCCTGTGAACCGGCCTCTACCATTCGCCAGTGTCGTAATAGGCCAACATTTTCTGCAAACACTCGTTGAACAAAGTATAATTAATAATTTAAATCAGAATGATCACAGTTGCACACCACTATATAAAAATTATCCCGATTAGCGCTTTCAAGCCTCACAGCCCATCGTCAGATCGGAATAGGCAGAAATTATTTTAAAAACAAACCCTTCACCCCTCTCCCCACCCTGCTCACACACAACAAGCTATAATATAAATGACCCTTCCCCACCCCCTAAACCCTGTCCCACACCATCTGTACCACCTTAAACGTCTGTACCACCATCTGTACCACCATCTTAAACGTCTAATAATTTAAAGTTACAAGTAGTAGTAATAATAATCCCTGTAAACAAGTTAAGTCTAGATAGTTTATTTTGTCTTACTATAATAATGTATTATTAATAAAGAGTTGGAACTATATTATGGCGGAGTACTCACTCCGCGTCGTTGCAATCTACCTGTTGTAACAATGCAAGAGTAACGATGCGGCTTTCAGACTGTAAACACCTCCAAGCGAGGGCTCTTCATAAAATGTTTTGTTATTCTTTTGACTTTTAATTGAGTGTTAGCTTCCACTAAAAGCGTGGAGAGCTAGTTATATTTTGAAGATATAGTGAGGAATTTGTTAGAAAGTGTGATAATGTAAAATAATTCGTATATAAGGTGATGTCTCAAGTTAATTAAAAAACTAACTCTCGAATATAGTTCGAGTAATGTAATTCAGATATTAATGTAAAAAGAAGATGCAAACTCCAGTACTACGCTGCCAGTAAATATGTGACGTGCACAACTGCAGATACGGACGACTACCACCTAAACAACACTTACCAGAACCGCCGAGGATCAGCCCGACTTCACGCAGCATAACATCCATCTCCTCATTAATACACCCAGGGGACTTTCACCGGAAACACTACCCAGATGACTACCCCGACTAACAGAGTACCGAAGATTCACGCCCCAGGACACGGACAGAAAAAGCGTATCTAAGAGGTGACTCGGTAGCTCGTCTACCGAGAATTATATACATTTAAAATATAAGTTCTCATACATGCCAAAGACTTTTCAAAAGACAATAATCATCTTTAAGCATTAAGTTTTAGAAAAATGTAACCAGTAATTTCTAAAATCATACGTTGTAACATTACTCTTGAGATATAAGTTTTTAATCCCTTAACTAAATAATACCATTCTTCAAATGGTGTTCAAGTAACAATGCAACCTTCTTGATAAGTAAAGTAAATTTCAGACGTCTTAGCTAGATTTAAGGAGACCCGGATCCGAGGTAAAATACATGATCTGTTTGATCGTTTGTTTGACAGAAAACCCCTTTTAACTATTTCAGTATGAGAACATTTTTATGTAATGGGATCTATATATATATCATTTGTTAATAAAGAGATATCATCTTGTTACATATTGAAGTAAGTGCATAAATCAGTTAAAATACCTTCCCTTGTGTCCTATAATTAGAGTAATTATTATTGTTCTAAGTGTTGTGTTGATTTTCAGTTTGTTACAACGTAGGCAGCCTGTATAATTTGGCTAGCGTCAATTATCACGGGTTCCCTGGATTTATAACGTAGCCCGGAACGTTATAATAGTATTGACAGGAAAGACTTTGATAACACTATAGACATCCTTCGGCCCCTCGCAGCGAGAGTCCAATTTCATTACAGGAATCAGATCGCAGCTATCTTTAGCTAGCTCTTCGTTCGACCTACAGACATTTTATCCAAAAGTACAGCCCTTCGTCACGAAGGTTGAGGATAGTCTTAATCCATCTGATATGGTGGTACCATTTTACCTGATACGTAATTTTTTCAGACCTCAAGCATCCACTTCTTTGATTAATATTTAAATGATTTTAAATATAAATTTTAGGACATGGAAGTCATGTATGGTTCTCCATAACGATTTTATAATTTGCGTGAATACGCAGCAGCGTGAACAAACAGCCATATTCTGTGTGTGCGTGTGTGTGCGAGCGCGCGTGCATGTGTGCGCGTGTGTAAATAACTTCTCCTCTCATCATAGCAGCCAATCGTTTTTGTATTTAAAGTTAACCCTTCCTATTCTTTTCACAAAACAAATAAATACAAAAACAAACGTTACTAACAAAATAGCTATATGCTCGACAAATACAAATATGTTACAAATATTACCAGTATTTATAAATTACAGTCATCAGTTATTTATCTTGATTAGTAAGCTTCGATACCGGCCGTTTTCAGTCTTCCGTTAGACGTGATTAATTGTGATCCTTGCCAGTCAGATAACGCAATTAATAGATACTGTACTTTCATAAAAATAAACTTAGTTAACCTTGCACGTTGGGCAGTAAATAAAGAGAACGAATTGAATTTTAATTTAATTTAATTGAAAACGAATTTTTAATTATAAGCGGAATGGCAAGTTAATTTGAATAAAAGCGTAGATAACAAAACGTCTCGGTAACACTACCCTAAAACGATAAAATGAACAAACTAATATCAAAACTAATTTACCTTATTCAGTTTATGTTTCTGTTTGTACATTTTATCTTTAAAGTAAAAAGAATTTTTAACTTTAACGGTCTTACGTTCATTAAAGTTCAGACGTCTGTACGTGAACTTGTGAGCTAATCGTAGACATAATCTGTGTACGAAATCAAGAGAACACTGGATTAACTGGACTAGGTGAGTGTGTGTTTGTGTAGCTGTGAAATTATAGTCAGGCTTCGTACGTACTACACCCAGGTTGAAAACATCGCAAATATATTTTGTATATGAGAGTATTTCGTATTGTATTAGGATCCAGCAATTGCTGACGTGGCTACACCATGTATATGTAGTTTTTAAAGGTCCAGGAGCATAAACAAATATTATATTAGTTGTCTTCAAACACGTAGTCTACATAAAGTATTAATCGCGTGTACTTAAATAACATATAGTCCTTAAAATTAGGATGTTTAAATAAACTCTTCAAAATACTGTTGGAATATCGTTTCAGCAGCTTAATTTGTTAACATGGTGCTCTTCAAGTCTAACGGCATTTAAGTTGAGTAATTCAAGCACTAATTGTCTAGTAGATGGCAATGAAGCACTTAGGGATTATCGGATGTAAATTAACAGCAGCCTTGGTCTCCGCCGCCAACTACAACTTCGTGCAAGCCTGCCTTCTACCCTGAGGAAGAAAGACAGAGCCTCGGGAAGTCGAGCTGACGCTTCACGGCCAACACTATCACTCAACCGCCAACGTAATAGTGGACATAGTGACTGGGGACCTGACGACCAACACCCACCTGCAAGAATAAATCCTGCTGGGGCATCACTGGCTCATGGCCAACTAGGCAGTCGTAAATTACCGATGGGGATGCATTCACATTGGCAGCGAAAATCGCAAGACGGTCTTATGGGAGCTCAGTGCAGAACCTGAGGAAGAGGTGATAGACGAGGCTTGCCTGCAAACATCAGTTAGTGCCGCCGCGAAACAGGAGTTTACGTTTCACGGAACGTCCGCTTGAAGATCATCAGACACTATCACGATGATCCTGAAGCCGGTCACCCGCCAGAAGAAGAGACGTTTCTGGCGATTAGCAAGGACTTCGCTTGGAGTGGCCTAACGATTGACGTTCGCAACTACGGCCGATACTGCCGAGTTTGCACTCTCCATAAGCGCGGCCCAAATCCTGAACCGGACCTACAGCGCTCTCACCGACCCACCAGATGTTGGAACACAGTCTACCTCGATATCATCGGTCCATATCCACTTACGCGATCTGACAACCGCTACATCTTCGTGGTCACGGCATGATGTCGATATGGGTGGAAGCGAAGGCAGTGTGGAAGGCGGACGCCGATGCTATTATTCGCTACCTGGAGAAAAATATACTTCCTCGCTGGGGGTATGCAGAGAGGTTGTTAATAGTCAATGGAAAGCAGTGCTAACGGCAGTGGTTGCTAATGCTGATGGGCCACAGATGGAAGGAAACGTGCAACAAGCTCCACATACAAGCGTGGACTACACCCAACTACCATCCCAGGGCAAACCCGACCGAGCAGCGTAACGGGGAATAAAGAACGGAAATAAAGAAGTCGCTGACTATAGGCCTACAGCTCCACGACTCCGAGGACTACGGCAAACGTTTGATAACAGTACGTACGCCGCCACTGGGATGACACCGAGTGAACTTCTGCTTGGCAGGGACCTACAGCGACTCGGAGACTGGAACCGGCCAAATGCAGAGTAGGAATTTCGGTAAATTGAAGAGAGAGAAGCACCAGCTAGGTCACACCAGACCGGGTATCAGCAGCGGCGGTATTCTGAGACCTTACGTTGGAGACGTCATTACGCTGTCCTTACGCTGGTGTACGTAAGGAGTCATTCCGATATAATTAGGACGGAGGTATCCCGAATGGGAGCCATCCTGGGAAGACCCCTTCAACGTGACCGCAACACTCGGCGGTGAGATCTATTAGGTGGAGAAGAACGGACGTCCATACAAGGGACACTGACTGCGACTCAAACCCGCTGAAGAGAAGCAGTAGGCTGGCGACCGGAGAACATTCAAGACCAGGGGAAGTTGTGACGGCAGCGACAGATATCTGCTCATCGTGCTACCCATCAGACAGATTCGGCGCAAATACCTAGCAGTAATGTAGAGAACTCACAGTGAGTCAATCAGACCCCGTAGACCTCTGACTGATAGGCCTGTGGCGACATCAATCCGTGAGGCATAAAAGGAGGGCGCCTATTACGTAAAATTGTCGATTAACCGCGTTGGCGTGTCCTTTCCAGGTATTAGGTCCCCTTCTCATGAAAGTTCAGCACTGTTATGGCAGTCTTCGGGCACATCCCGGGAGCTGTAATTCAGCTATGGGTGCAAAGACGTCCCACTATCACAACGCAACGAAACGCAACGTAACATTCATTACCACCGGGTACTGGCATTCCTCAAATCAAAAAACCAGGACTGTCATACCTACTCGCCGAAGCACGGCAAGCCATTGTCCTTTGTGATCAGGGGCTTCAGCGTTGATTCCCTTTTTGTGGAACTTTTCAAGTGTACAGCCTGCCAGACTCAGACGCCCGCACCCTCTTGTCCGTCTCGTATTAGAGAAACGCGAGGCAGGCGGTCGCCTACTCTCTCTAACTCGGCTTTTCGGGTTCCGTGTAAAGGAGGAACGCAGCCGAGCTTCCAGGGCACTGCTTCAGTGCCACAGGTGTCAACGCTCCGGCCACCACACTAATGCCTGTATTAACGCTCCAGCTTGCGTGACGTGTTTACTTGGCCACTTCAATAAACATTGCGATACCTACGCATTCAAGCAGTGAATAAATTGTAGCGGAAATCACCCGCTAATACGGTCCTGCCCGGTTTACAAGCAGGAGCTCTATCGGCGACTGTTGATGGAGACTGTTGATGTAGCCGAGGGATTTATAATCTTGGTGGAAGCCGCAACTTCCATAGGTCTTCTATGAATCGAGTCCTCTAACGTGATTTCTCGATCCTTTCCTGGAACGCCAACGGTGAGGATGAAAAAGTCTAAGAACTCCAAAAACTAATAGCCCGCCTCAAGGACGATTCGATGAGACTCACTTGATCATTTGAGGCGGTTTTGATTGACCAATTATGTGTGCTATAAGGACGATCGTTCGGGCTCTGCAGGAGCCAGTACGGCAGTATCGGTGAGGACCTCAGTTGGTTATTATCGTGTCGACCTACTGCACAGGGCCTACCTAGACGCCATTCCCGTAATAATTCATGGTGCTCTCGGCGATGTGGATGGATGGATGATGCGCGGGCGTCTTGCGCCCTAATTTGTGTGCGTTGTCCAGGCCTAGGCCTGATGAACGCCAGGTGCCAACAGGTCAGCGCGGTCGTTTGCTCTGCACAAGGAGTTATGGTGCAGTCCGCGGGTCCATGATAAAACATGCCCACTACGGAGGCAAGCTTGAGCTTTTGCTTCAGCCAATTGTCCCGCCGAGGCGCGACACCATGGTCCCCTCAGGCTAGCCTTTGGGAACGTAGTGACGCACTGGCGAGGACAAGAGGCTCGAGCGCCCTAGGGCGTCGGCCGAAACGGTAAGGAATGACTCCGAGACAGCCAGCTTCCGCAAGGAAGCAGAAGCCCGTGTCTCAGGTCATTACCCTACCGAATCAGCAAAGCAGGTGCTGACGGGGATCTCAGTGGTCATGGCTTCAGCCAATCGCAACGCCTCGTCGCGGCTCCTTGGTCTCCGAGGACATAGCCTGAAACCCCTACTTCATTTTGAGTAGTTAAAACAAAAAGAATATTTCTTTTTGTAAAGAGGGGTTACAAGTTAATTAAAACTAGGCTAAGGCCTAGAGAAGCTAAAAATTGCGCTGGATCCAGTAAGACGGGACTTGCAATAAAAACTCAAGAATTAAATAATTAACAATGGTTTTATTATTCTATCTCATAATATTAATAACAAAAAACAACAGTGATTTAGAATTCCCCTTTTAAATGGTTAACTAAAGAAGTATATCCTCTCAACAAGGCCACCTGAATAATATAAACTGAATCCAAGAAAATAATTGCTATGTCACCATCAATGAATTGAAAATTTAAAATAATCATTAACCTCAAAATGAAACTCCCATTAAACTATTTCTTAAAATATAAAATTTATATCATATGTTTCTTTTAAAATGCAGTATATAAATTGATGAAGGTAAATAATTTCATTCACAGTTACTATTAATAATTAAAATAATTATTCATCCAATTTAAATGAACTTTAAAGGTGACACTTACTATACTTGTTAAATAAAATAATTAATTTTCATAAAGAAATGATCAGCCACGATTATTGAGATAGAATACTCGTCTACTGGTGTATATAAATCCTAATAATAAATAAAATCCCTATATCCCACCAAAATGTACAGCAATGCATAATATTTATATATATATATATCCCCCAAAATGTACACAGAAATATACAGACATAACACGTTCCACAAGACAAATTACATATACAATAGTATACAAATACATAAAGGTCTCTTGCCACGCCCTTTTTATATTACCCTTCTGGTGTATATAAATTCTAAACTTCTTCTTTGTAGGAATCCCAATTAGGATTAAAGATTTATTTCTATAAATGTACCCCCATGGTGTGGGTTAATTGCACGTCATGTGTATCATAAAGTATTGCATACAAATGTCCCCAGGACATTAAAATTTAAAACCAAGTGCCTAAGTGGCTAAGTGCTAAAATACTTAATTAAGGTGAGAAATAAAAAAATGTTTAAAATAATTAACGCCCCCCAGTTACCATGATTAAAATAAAGAATTTATATAGACTAAAATAGGGCCAATTAATGAAAGGGAAAAATTGCACAATATTAGCACCTTATATAAAAAAAATACATTTGTGTGTCAGAGACGGACATGTTTCTTCAATTTATAACCAGTCTCAACAACCTTGTTTCAACAACCTTGTTTCGACAAACAAGTTGAAAAGTGTTTCGACAGGCACAGCTTGGTTGAAACTAATTTAAAATAACACCTACCTCCCCAGTAATCTTTTTATACAAATGACCTAACCTGATTTTAAAAATAAGAGAAAATATATGTTTTAATGCAGAGTAAATTAAACTTGAGAAAATATTAATAACAAAACTGACTTTAAATCTGTAGCGAAAGTACTATAAAGAAATGAGTGGAAATCTAAGTTGGATGCTGTGTGGTACACATGTCAGTCTCTGAACTGACAATTTACTATACATGTATTGAAATTTACAATTAATACTTAGTGTTCACACTAAACTGTCCCATCAATTGGGGATCCAAATGAATGTATACTTGAACGGTAAAACTGATGATTATGTATAACTGGTGCCATGTTGATTCTACGTGTGAATATAAATGGATATTTTTCACCTGCTTATGTGTGCCCAGAAGGATGATCTCTTATTTATAGCGTGGCGATCTCATGATTGGCATGTTGTTGCGGCCGTTGTTCTCTTCGGTGTCGAGTGTGGAGCTTTTAAGATGTCATTTCGTTCAGTGGCAGCAGGACTTGTCTCTGTTCAGTGAACCCGCAGTCATTAAGAAACTTATCTCATATTTAAAAGAAGTCGACGCTAGATTTTCACACTAAACTCTCCACCGAAGAGATTTTCTACGAGGTCGTGAGTTAGGCTTCCATGTTGAGACAAACCTTAACAAAAGTTTCCGTTCGTTGTCCGTTTGTAAGGAAATTCTCACCAGGCTGCGGCACTGTTGTTTAAAACTGCTGGAAAAACTCAGTAGATGTAAACACCGATCAAACGGTGAAAACTCGAAAACGGTAGCCTCTCCTATCCGCGGGTAGAGAGCAGCACTACTTATTACATTAACTTTTGTACTGTCTTTACCGTCAAAAAAAAAATGCCAATAAACTCGCGCTGAATCATTTGACTCAGCACAAGCCCACGGAAACTTAGAGGCGCGCTGGCGAGGACAAGAGGCTCGACCGACCGAAGGCGGCGGCCGAGTCGAAGGGACTCATCACCGGGGCAGTCGGCTTCCGCAAGGAAGGCATTTGCACAACCTCGCGGGAGCCCGTGTCCCGGCGTGGTGGCGGCATATAAACCACCAGGCGGGGAGAACTCTAGCACCCTGACTTGGCGGCCGTCCTCGACGCACACAGAAAAATCATCATGGCAGGCAACCTGACCTGTTGGAAGCATCGCGATTGGAACAGTCGCTTGACTGCTCCGAACGGGAAGCCCTTACGCAGGTTTGTGGATGCATGCCGGATGACGGTGATGGGCCCGCCCAACCAACGTTCTATCCATCACGACTCAACGCGGCTACCATTGCCTTGGATATCGCGGTGATACAGGGCATTGACTGTAGGAATTTTTGAATGATCGTCGCTAAGGGAACTATCGTCTAATCACTACCCAATCTTGGTCCACGTCGCAACCCAGCACGACACACGCAGAGATGTCAGGAAGGTGGTAGATTAGGATTTCTCTGGTCCAGAGCTTAGTCCCAGAGCTTAGTCGTCAATTGCCGGAGGCGAGACCACTCTAAACCGTCCGCCAAGTCGACGAGGCAGTTGCCGAGTTCAACGAGGCTATTCATCTTGTTGTTGACGCATTTTCTAGAATGAAGCCCCACTATCAACGGATCCCTGAGGAGATAAGCGCTCTCACTCGCAAGAAGAATCACCTCCTGAGACACTGGCAGCGAACCCGTGATCCGACCTTATCGGCAGCGTACAACCGGGCGACTGGCATTTTACATCGTGAAATGCAGGCCTAATGGAAACGTTGCTTGAAACTCGCCGTGGTCCAAACGGGCGACGCGTCAGTCGAGAGTCGCCCTTAAAATTTACCGACCACTCTAACGGGGAAGAGGTGCTGGCGTTGTATCCCTGTTATTGCTGGATCGTTCGGCCAAGTTCTAGGTCACCCGGGGGTGAAGGCCGAGTACTTGGGATTGTGTTTCGAGTTTACTCGGTTTACTCCGAACCCGCCCACGGACTGGAACTTCGATGAACAAGTCGGAAACACTGCTCTTATTCGACTTACGGAGTCAAGAATCCTTTTCTTGTTCGGCCTGTTCAACTGGCCTACTTGTTCGTGTCTTAGACTGGCCTACATTCCCAAGTAGCGGAAGGCAATGGCCATAGTAATTCCGAAGCAGGGAAAATATGCTTTCTGTACCAACAACCTCCGGTCAATTGACGGTCAGCCACGTCAAGGTACTCGAGCATCTCGTAGAGTGGTGAATACAACATCATCTCAGAAACTTTGACTTTCTGCCCGCAGAATAGTTCAGCCCCAGTGTGAGGTATTCCACCACTCATCAGCTGATGAGACTTGTGGAATATATCACGGACGCCGGGTGTCGGAAAGAGCAGACCGTAGGCTGTTTCCTAGATGTGGAAAAGGCCTTTTACAGTGTCTGGCACGACGAGCTCTCATTCAGGCTCCGGGAAATCCAGCTCCTAGATTGCTACATTTGTTTTATTGCTAGCTTTCTGATCCAACCACGTCTTTTCAGAGAGACATACTCGTATTACAGCAAGGGTACCTCAAGGTAAGCGTCTTAGAGCCTCTCCTGTTTTCATTCTGGGACAATGACGTACCCAAAGAGCTGGAGTCCAGTTTGCGCTGACTGCCGACGACTCCAGAACGCACTCCATTCGTTTGCGCCCTGGACGAATGACTGAAAATTTACCGCCAACGAGACCAAGGGTTCCGCGATGCTATTCTCTAAGCACCGGAAATAACCGCGAAAGGAGTGAGAACTCGGCAGGACGTAGGCCTACCTGCCCTAGACTAGAGAAGTCAAGTACCTCTGTGTCCACCTTGATCGTCGGTTCACCTGGAGTACCTATACTTAGTCAAAACTGGAGTGTCAGCAGGGCTCTCTGTTTCCGATACTTGCTAACAAGTTGGTCGTCAACGTGTATCTGTTGCTAACCATCACCTACGCTGTCCCCGTCTGGAATTACGTTGCCGCTGTCCCAGACCGTATTATTACTTCCATGTTCCTTAAAGAAATGGAAGTATGGTGATGGCAAAAAAAATCGTGTTCGAGATTATTGCAGATTCTGATTGTACTACACTCAAAACATGAACGAAAATCATTTTTCGAAAAGTGTCTGTGTGTCTATCTGTCTCTCTGTGTCTGTAGATTTGTTTCTATGGCAAACGATAACAGTCGCAAATTCAAACAGAATCAAATAATTTTTTGCATGCAGCCCTAATTTGTAGAGTACTCAAGACCTATTGTTTTTGGTGAAGATCGGTTAAGGAAAAGGGGTAGTTTACCTGCAACGGTTTTTTTAAATCAAGGGTAATTTTGGTCTATGGCAAAATATAACAGCCGCAAATTCAAACAGAATAAAATATTTTTTGCATACAGCCCTCAATAATAGAGTTCTCAAGGTCTATTGTTTTTGATGAAGATCGGTTAAGAGAAAGGGGTAGTTTACCAGCAAAGTTTTATGTTTTAACAAGAATATTTTCTATGGCAAACGATAACAGCCGCAAATTCAAATAGAATTAAATAATTATTTGTATATAGCCCTGATTTGTAGAGTTCTCAGGACCTGTTGTTTTTAGTGAAGATCGGTTAAGGGAAAGGGGTAGTTTACCGGCAACGTTTTATGTTTTAAAAGGGTATATTTTATGGCAAACGATAACAGCCGCAAATTCAAACAGCATCAAATAAGTATTTGCATACAACCCTGATTTGTAGTTAACTCAAGATCTACTGTTTTTGGTGAAGATCGGTTAAAGGGAAGCGGTAGTTTACCTGCAACGTTTTTTTTTAATCAAGGGTAATTATTTGTCTATGGCAAACGATAACAGCCGCAAATTCAAACAGAATCAAATAATGTTTCGCATACAGCTCTGACGTATAGAGTTCTAAAGATCTGTTGTCTTTAGTGAAGATCGGTTAAGGGAAAAGGGTAGTTTACCTGCAACGTTTTATGTTTTAACAAGGGTATTTTCTATGGCAAACGATAACAGCCGCAAATTCAAACATAATCAAATAATTATTTGCATACAGCCCTGATTTGTAAAGTACTCAAGACCTATTGTTTTTGGTGAAGATCGGATAAGGGGAAGGGGTAGTTTACCTGCAACATTTTTTTATCAAGGGTAATTTTTGTCTATGGCAAACGATGACTGCCGTAAATTCAAACAGAATCAACTACTTTTTTGCATACCTTTGTAAATTATACAGTACTCAAGGTTTGTTGATTTTGTCGAAGATCGGATAAGGGAAAGGGGTAGTTTACCTGCAACGTTTTATTATTTAACCAGTGTAATTTTTTCTATGACGAACGATGACTGCCGTAAATTCAAAGAGAATCAAATAATGTTTTGCATTACATCCCTGAATTGTAGAGTTCTCAGGAACTGTTGGTGTTGGTGAAGATCGGTTAAGGGAAAGGGGTAGTTTACCTGCAACATTTTATGTTTTAACAAGGGTAAATTTTTCTATGACGAACGATAACTGCCGTAAATTCAAAGAGAATCAAATACTTTTTTGCATGCGTTCCTGTATTGTAAAGAAATGAAGGTCTGTTGATTTTGGTGAAGATCGGTTAAGGGAAATGGTAGTTTACCTGAAACATTTTTTGTTGTAACAAGAGTAAAGTACTTAATTTTGATAAATAAAGTATCCTGATAAGAAGATCTTAATAATGCACTGTAGAAACGTAGATGAAATATCTCTAAATGAAGAGGCTAGTTGATTGGGATGGGAGTAATTTTCTATAAATGAAAATTATAGTTGAAGGGGGAGGGGATAATTTTTTATATATGTACTACGTTATCGGCAACAAAGAAGTAGTTTGTTGTTAAAATTCCTTCCCGTCCTGTTTGGCCGTAGACCAAAGTTTTCTGCAAAACCAAACGTTTCGGCAGTGCCAACGACTTCCATCATCAGTGAAAATTGAGTGCGATAACGTGAGGTGGTATCCGTTAGTGACCACAGTACTGTGGTTAAGGCTGAATCAGTAAGTAGAAAGAAGTAGTTACTATGAAATATTTCATTTCAAAAATGATTTTAAATATAAATCTTAGAGCATGGAAGTCATGTATGAAAATCAGCACCTATTTGAACGTAATTTTTAACTATTGTAACGCAACAGAAATGCTAGCATTCATGTTACATAAAAACAAGATTCACCGAATAATAAACAAGTCAATATCTAAACCCATGATAGAACAAAGATCTAATAATTACATTTATAATCATAGATAAAGTTAAATAAGAATGCAAGGTAATATTAACAAGTATAATCGAACCTGTAAGTTAGATAATAATTGATGATATATGTTCAGTGAAAAACAAACAAAAAAATGAAACAATAATTTACTTTATAGTAATAGCAAATAAGAATTTTGAGTTAAGAGATATTATTTTATGACAACAAGTATTATGACAAAGTTTATGTTATGTTATACCAAATATGTGTTGAGTTAATGAAAGATAATGAAACAAATTGTATTATTCAATAACTATTGTAGAATGAAGTATGAGGCAGCTAATCAATGTTCATAGATTGGAATTTTGTTATATGTGATCAATAGTTCAAGATAAAATTGTTATTAGATATAGAAAAATAATTGTTTATGTAAATGTTAATAGTTAAGATTTGATTGTATGTATGAATTTATGTAAAAGGGGCTATAGATGTTTACCAGTTATAAACACAGGTAGATCCGTTTACAATAAAAGGCCTAACAGCCAAAACCGCTATATAACCACTCATAACATAAAGGTTAGGTACATCAATTAATAATAATTAATGAATACGATTTAAAGAGCTAGAAAAAACATTAAATTAATAATGATATATAATAAAATTTATACAAATTATGATAATACCATAATGCCATGATATCGATTAATAAAATATAATATCGAAAATGGATTAAATATAAAAAAAGGAAAAAAACCGGCTTATATCAAAAAACCAGCAGAATATGTGTAGAAAATAATAAACCAACTATTGGTAAAGGTACATTCCGATAGGATAGCAAATTGATAAAGAATAGACAAAAAATATATGAAATAAACACTATATATTCAAAACATGTGGAAGGAAGAAATTATGTGTTGCTAGGGACGACAAAAGGAGAAGAAGTTGTTGATTTGACAAGAATTGCTTTGATGAACTGAATGTGATGAGATTAAAAAACCCAAGAATAATCTATTTAATCGTAATATTCGAAATTACCAGATACGATTATAAAATACAAAATTCTAATGACAATATTTACGTCTATCACCAATACAGTTTAACCAAATAACACTACAATATGAAATCATAATAGAGAATAAATAACTGAATTCTACAAGAAAGAACTTGAACTGTCCCATATCCGAAGGGAATTGATGAGATATTAAATCAAATAGAAAGAATTAACAGTATCACAATTAATAATATTCACTACACCAGAAATTATAACCTTTCAAATACACGGAACAACACTAATTGCTTCAACCGAAAGAAGAACTTATTTGGATCCTGGCGTTGCAGAAGAAACATCAATCGGGCTGTAAATCAATCTAGAGAGCTGTATTCCGAAGTGGACAGGACAAGAATTCCTTTTTATTAAACCGAAGAAGGAAAATCGTACGGCATAATCGTCCAGAACAATAAATTTAGCGATCAACCGCCTACACGATTTGCTTCGTTCTAGTCTGGTAAATTATATTATATTAATCATACTAACTACACAACACTTCAAATTTGTAAATCTTGCATTCTTATCTATGTATTTTTAATCTTCCCCACAGTTACAAGAACCTTCACACCCTGAATTAAATTAATTACAAATCAAAACACACTATATAACTAAATTTAAATAAAGGATTAGAATAGTCAACAATCGATTCATGAAGTCTATAGCCCAAGCATATGTTAATTAGAACATATCTTATTCAATGTGAATTAAGTAAACAAATAAAGAACCTTTATATATTTGTAAAATCTTGTTATTTGGAGTATGGTTTAATGAGCTGGGAACAAAAAGGTAACTGAATAAGTATAGAATAATTGGTTAACATAAACATCGAAATAACCTATAAGGTTCGTTGAGCCGATACTACAGCGCTTATAGCGGAATTATCTGACACCAAAGAGGGAGCGTAAAAATACAAATTTAGACATAACTCTCTTCAAGGTATAATAGGGTTGGATGAAATTGTAGAATAACGCTTAAGTTGTTTAAGTTTTAGGCACACTAACACTGATATTTCTTAAAGAGCTAAGTTAACATTAATTAATTACATCAATATATCCCACAACTCCAAATATCTCCGAGATTTACATAATTAAAGTAATTCAAAACAAATTGACAAACCCAACAGTGGGGGATTAAACCGTACGTACCCGATCTATTACAAATTGACGCTCATAACGTGGGACCTAATTAGGTGACGCGAGAGGGTTATTACAAATTGGCGCTCAACTTGTGTAGGGCTTAAGTTAATTAATTATAAGTATAATAATATTACTTAACCAGAGCAGGCAACTGTGGGAGACTAGAAATGCAATAGAGAAAGATGATACAAAAGGAAACGAAAATGCAAGGACAAGAGAGACGATTAAGTTACGCGGAATGGACGACAGTACTATTTAAGAAATTCAGCAAAGAGATGGGATACATAGAAAAGAATACCAATGATCACGAAAGAGCACAAATGAGTCGCGCGAATGCAAGGGGAACACCAGACGACAAAATGACATTGAGAGAAATTTATGATGAATTGTGGGAGTTAGATGCCAGGTGTAATAAAGAAAAGACTATTGGGATGACTAACGAAAAAGACGATAACAAGGTGGAAAGGATGACTGAAGAAGATTGGGAAAGATGGGACAATAATGAAGAACAAATGAAAACCGAAAGAATAGGAGTATACGCCCAAGTGACAGAACAATATACTCAGGAAGATTATGAACAATGGAAAAGAGAAATAAGACCACCTGAAAACCCAATACAAACAGAAAACAAAGAATTAAGAGAATGGATCAGGGTGATGTTTGAACTATCCCGAGAAGATATGTGTCAATGGAGGAAAGAACACAATCAAATATATGAATTTATAGAAATGCCAAATATTAAAAAGCTAGAACAATCCAATGTACAAAAAGAAATAAAAATAGTCAAAGTGAAGCAACAGAAGAAAGTGTCAGAACAACCAAAGAAAGTGACCCATCAGGACGTAATGGATTTTCTGAGTAAACAGTTCAGAGAACTAAGGGAAAGCAATAAACAAACAATAGAGGAAAACTTAAAGAATTACAGGAAAACCATGGATGAAGGTTTCAAAGGGGTAGCAGAAACAATGGACAGTGGTTCCAAGAGACTGGAGGAAAAATTCGATAAAATGAATGAGGAAATTAAAGAAACCTCAAAACAAATTTACGAAAAGTTAGATAGGAATAATGAGGGTTTAAAACAAATGAAGGAAGGAATCCTACAAATGAACAAAGAAAACTTAAGGCGAATGGATGAAAGAATTGAAAAAATGAACGAAGCAGGTTTAAAGCAGATTGAGGACAAGAAGGAGCAGTTCGATAATGAGATAATGGAAACTTTCGAAGGGAAGTTTGAAAACGATGACACGCTTAGCCCAGAAGTGGATAAATACGAGGGGGAGACAAATAAAGAAATGGAGCTGTGTTTAAAGAATATGTCTAAAACACTAGACAGCACTTCCGAAGGTATTATAATAAATCTGACCATAGAAGAGAATATCCAGAAAATAAGGAAAATATGGAGAAAGAAAATAGTTTATACAAAGGAAGAAATGGAGATGAGGAAGGGTGGATTAATTAGTGCTGTTAACATCCCAATTAATGAGCGAAGGGAGTTATGTAAAGGCATGAATTATAGAAGAAACGTTATGAAAATAACCAAAATAACCCACCATAGAACAATCACAAAAACTTTAAATAAATTTAAATATTATTTGAAAATATCAACGGTTAGAGAATATTTGACCAAGTCAATTATATCGTTAATACGGAAGATACCCGTAAGACATTTGGTAAATAATCCAGATATCCAAGGGAATGGAAAGATAGGATATACAAGTAATTATATTAGAATAGAGGAGATACGATACCTGATAATTCAAAGGGAGCTAAATATAACTGAATACCCTGAATTAAATAAAGATTTTGCAACAGCCGAGTTACAGTACTGGCTTTGTATCATGCACAAGAGATATGTAAAAAGTGAAAAAATTGGTATGAACACTGCAGTCATCCGGACAACGGGTGCAGTTGAATTAATGGACCATGGTTAGAAAAAGAAACAGTCAACCAGAAAAATGGGACTGATGTTATGAAAACTGACCAGGCAACCAATTGACAAGATACGGAAATATTATTTAATGAATAAATTCTAAAAATAATAAGAACAACTTATTACCAGTCTTGAAGAAAAATACTTGGAATTTAAAAAGAATTTGAGTTGAATACTACCACTAAATTCTAAAATACAATAAGAACAACTTATTAAAGATTACAGAAGAAAGCGATAATTATTATTAAATGTTTATAAAGAAATAGTGTGAATAATGAATAATGAAATCCTAAGATTACAGCAAAAAGCGAGAATTATTATTAAACGTTTATAAAGAAATAATGTGAATAATGAATAATGAAACCCCAAGATTACAGAAGAAAGCGATAATTATTATTAAATGTTTATAAAGAAATAGTGTGAATAATGAATAATGAAACCCTAAGATTACAGAAGAAAGCGATAATTATTATTAAATGTTTATAAAGAAATAGTGTGAATAATAAATAATGAAACCCCAAGATTACAGAAGAAAGCGAGAATTATTATTAAATGTTTATAAAGAAATAGTGTGAATAGTGAATAATGAAACCACAAGATAAAAGTTTTTACCTCAAATCTACCTATGCAAAATAAAGAAAGAAAAAAATCATATGACCTAAAATACATACTACATTGCCAAATGATGGAACAATTTCAGTAAACGATTGAATGTAACCAATATAATGTTAAAGAAGACAAGAAAGAAAGAGTATTTATGAACATAATTCATTGAAAAATAAACAGCCAAAATAATGAAATACGATAAGAAGAATAGTTGGGATAAGGAATGTATTTAGTTTGAAATACAGTTATAATGATCATCACACAACAACTATTTAGAAAATATTGTGATCAGAGAAAAAACAAATGAAGAAGATACTTAGCATTACAATCTCCACAAAAATGAAAACAAAAATGATTACAAATGATAACTGTCAAAGTCAATATCTACGAATGTTTAAGGAATTAAAATGGAATTACGAAATATGAAGAATAGTAATGAAGAAATATAAAGGCAACAAAGGAAAAAATCTTTTCCCAAATATTTATTATTAAATAATTAAAGAGATTATTAGGAGATTATTATTATATTTTATAGCTGACTGTAGATGAATTCCAGCAGTACTATATTAAAATGTGGTGTGGGCAGCAGAGTATGAAGTCAAACAGTGCCTCTCTGAACTGTACCAACGCATGTGTTAGGGATTGTTAGGGAAATTAAATATTTAAGGAATATTAGAATAGTTGCAAGAATAACTTCAGTTTCCAAAGGAGTAGGACGAAGAAAACAGAAAGAAATGAGTTGACAGAAGAATAATTGAGAAATACAGTGATTATAGTAAATATAAGTAGAAGAGATGTAAAACTAATGTATCATTGAATCGTGTAGCCAACTACCAACAAATAATGTTTACAGAAATAAAAATGATCAAGAATGTTAATTAAAATGATGAAATGTTATTAAATAAAAAAAGTATTAATACTAGTCTAATGAAGTTACATTGAAAATCCCAACGTCAACCATTAACAATGAAATGAAGAAAAGGGATGTGAAAAAGACAAGTTTATTTGACCTAAACTTCATTCAGGTAAACTAAACTTTTTTAGGAGGGGGAGCATATGTAACGCAACAGAAATGCTAGCATTTATGTTACATAAAAACAAGATTCACCGAATAATAAACAAGTCAATATCTAAACCCATGATAGAACAAAGATCTAATAATTACATTTATAATCATAGATAAAGTTAAATAAGAATGCAAGGTAATATTAACAAGTATAATCGAACCTGTAAGTTAGATAATAATTGATGATATATGTTCAGTGAAAAACAAACAAAAAAATGAAACAATAATTTACTTTATAGTAATAGCAAATAAGAATTTTGAGTTAAGAGATATTATTTTATGACAACAAGTATTATGATAAAGTTTATGTTATGTTATACCAAATATGTGTTGAGTTAATGAAAGATAATGAAACAAATTGTATTATTCAATAACTATTGTAGAATGAAGTATGAGGCAGCTAATCAATGTTCATAGATTGGAATTTTGTTATATGTGATCAATAGTTCAAGATAAAATTGTTATTAGATATAGAAAAATAATTGTTTATGTAAATGTTAATAGTTAAGATTTGATTGTATGTATGAATTTATGTAAAAGGGGCTATAGATGTTTACCAGTTATAAACACAGGTAGATCCGTTTACAATAAAAGGCCTAACAGCCAAAACCGCTATATAACCACTCATAACATAAAGGTTAGGTACATCAATTAATAATAATTAATGAATACGATTTAAAGAGCTAGAAAAAACATTAAATTAATAATGATATATAATAAAATTTATACAAATTATGATAATACCATAATGCCATGATATCGATTAATAAAATATAATATCGAAAATGGATTAAATATAAAAAAAGGAAAAAAACCGGCTTATATCAAAAAACCAGCAGAATATGTGTAGAAAATAATAAACCAACTATTGGTAAAGGTACATTCCGATAGGATAGCAAATTGATAAAGAATAGACAAAAAATATATGAAATAAACACTATATATTCAAAACATGTGGAAGGAAGAAATTATGTGTTGCTAGGGACGACAAAAGGAGAAGAAGTTGTTGATTTGACAAGAATTGCTTTGATGAACTGAATGTGATGAGATTAAAAAACCCAAGAATAATCTATTTAATCGTAATATTCGAAATTACCAGATACGATTATAAAATACAAAATTCTAATGACAATATTTACGTCTATCACCAATACAGTTTAACCAAATAACACTACAATATGAAATCATAATAGAGAATAAATAACTGAATTCTACAAGAAAGAACTTGAACTGTCCCATATCCGAAGGGAATTGATGAGATATTAAATCAAATAGAAAGAATTAACAGTATCACAATTAATAATATTCACTACACCAGAAATTATAACCTTTCAAATACACGGAACAACACTAATTGCTTCAACCGAAAGAAGAACTTATTTGGATCCTGGCGTTGCAGAAGAAACATCAATCGGGCTGTAAATCAATCTAGAGAGCTGTATTCCGAAGTGGACAGGACAAGAATTCCTTTTTATTAAACCGAAGAAGGAAAATCGTACGGCATAATCGTCCAGAACAATAAATTTAGCGATCAACCGCCTACACGATTTGCTTCGTTCTAGTCTGGTAAATTATATTATATTAATCATACTAACTACACAACACTTCAAATTTGTAAATCTTGCATTCTTATCTATGTATTTTTAATCTTCCCCACAGTTACAAGAACCTTTACACCCTGAATTAAATTAATTACAAATCAAAACACACTATATAACTAAATTTAAATAAAGGATTAGAATAATCAACAATCGATTCATGAAGTCTATAGCCCAAGCATATGTTAATTAGAACATATCTTATTCAATGTGAATTAAGTAAACAAATAAAGAACCTTTATATATTTGTAAAATCTTGTTATTTGGAGTATGGTTTAATGAGCTGGGAACAAAAAGGTAACTGAATAAGTATAGAATAATTGGTTAACATAAACATCGAAATAACCTATAAGGTTCGTTGAGCCGATACTACAGCGCTTATAGCGGAATTATCTGACACCAAAGAGGGAGCGTAAAAATACAAATTTAGACATAACTCTCTTCAAGGTATAATAGGGTTGGATGAAATTGTAGAATAACGCTTAAGTTGTTTAAGTTTTAGGCACACTAACACTGATATTTCTTAAAGAGCTAAGTTAACATTAATTAATTACATCAATATATCCCACAACTCCAAATATCTCCGAGATTTACATAATTAAAGTAATTCAAAACAAATTGACAAACCCAACAGTGGGGGATTAAACCGTACGTACCCGATCTATTACAAATTGACGCTCATAACGTGGGACCTAATTAGGTGACGCGAGAGGGTTATTACAAATTGGCGCTCAACTTGTGTAGGGCTTAAGTTAATTAATTATAAGTATAATAATATTACTTAACCAGAGCAGGCAACTGTGGGAGACTAGAAATGCAATAGAGAAAGATGATACAAAAGGAAACGAAAATGCAAGGACAAGAGAGACGATTAAGTTACGCGGAATGGACGACAGTACTATTTAAGAAATTCAGCAAAGAGATGGGATACATAGAAAAGAATACCAATGATCACGAAAGAGCACAAATGAGTCGCGCGAATGCAAGGGGAACACCAGACGACAAAATGACATTGAGAGAAATTTATGATGAATTGTGGGAGTTAGATGCCAGGTGTAATAAAGAAAAGACTATTGGGATGACTAACGAAAAAGACGATAACAAGGTGGAAAGGATGACTGAAGAAGATTGGGAAAGATGGGACAATAATGAAGAACAAATGAAAACCGAAAGAATAGGAGTATACGCCCAAGTGACAGAACAATATACTCAGGAAGATTATGAACAATGGAAAAGAGAAATAAGACCACCTGAAAACCCAATACAAACAGAAAACAAAGAATTAAGAGAATGGATCAGGGTGATGTTTGAACTATCCCGAGAAGATATGTGTCAATGGAGGAAAGAACACAATCAAATATATGAATTTATAGAAATGCCAAATATTAAAAAGCTAGAACAATCCAATGTACAAAAAGAAATAAAAATAGTCAAAGTGAAGCAACAGAAGAAAATGTCAGAACAACCAAAGAAAGTGACCCATCAGGACGTAATGGATTTTCTGAGTAAACAGTTCAGAGAACTAAGGGAAAGCAATAAACAAACAATAGAGGAAAACTTAAAGAATTACAGGAAAACCATGGATGAAGGTTTCAAAGGGGTAGCAGAAACAATGGACAGTGGTTCCAAGAGACTGGAGGAAAAATTCGATAAAATGAATGAGGAAATTAAAGAAACCTCAAAACAAATTTACGAAAAGTTAGATAGGAATAATGAGGGTTTAAAACAAATGAAGGAAGGAATCCTACAAATGAACAAAGAAAACTTAAGGCGAATGGATGAAAGAATTGAAAAAATGAACGAAGCAGGTTTAAAGCAGATTGAGGACAAGAAGGAGCAGTTCGATAATGAGATAATGGAAACTTTCGAAGGGAAGTTTGAAAACGATGACACGCTTAGCCCAGAAGTGGATAAATACGAGGGGGAGACAAATAAAGAAATGGAGCTGTGTTTAAAGAATATGTCTAAAACACTAGACAGCACTTCCGAAGGTATTATAATAAATCTGACCATAGAAGAGAATATCCAGAAAATAAGGAAAATATGGAGAAAGAAAATAGTTTATACAAAGGAAGAAATGGAGATGAGGAAGGGTGGATTAATTAGTGCTGTTAACATCCCAATTAATGAGCGAAGGGAGTTATGTAAAGGCATGAATTATAGAAGAAACGTTATGAAAATAACCAAAATAACCCACCATAGAACAATCACAAAAACTTTAAATAAATTTAAATATTATTTGAAAATATCAACGGTTAGAGAATATTTGACCAAGTCAATTATATCGTTAATACGGAAGATACCCGTAAGACATTTGGTAAATAATCCAGATATCCAAGGGAATGGAAAGATAGGATATACAAGTAATTATATTAGAATAGAGGAGATACGATACCTGATAATTCAAAGGGAGCTAAATATAACTGAATACCCTGAATTAAATAAAGATTTTGCAACAGCCGAGTTACAGTACTGGCTTTGTATCATGCACAAGAGATATGTAAAAAGTGAAAAAATTGGTATGAACACTGCAGTCATCCGGACAACGGGTGCAGTTGAATTAATGGACCATGGTTAGAAAAAGAAACAGTCAACCAGAAAAATGGGACTGATGTTATGAAAACTGACCAGGCAACCAATTGACAAGATACGGAAATATTATTTAATGAATAAATTCTAAAAATAATAAGAACAACTTATTACCAGTCTTGAAGAAAAATACTTGGAATTTAAAAAGAATTTGAGTTGAATACTACCACTAAATTCTAAAATACAATAAGAACAACTTATTAAAGATTACAGAAGAAAGCGATAATTATTATTAAATGTTTATAAAGAAATAGTGTGAATAATGAATAATGAAATCCTAAGATTACAGCAAAAAGCGAGAATTATTATTAAACGTTTATAAAGAAATAATGTGAATAATGAATAATGAAACCCCAAGATTACAGAAGAAAGCGATAATTATTATTAAATGTTTATAAAGAAATAGTGTGAATAATGAATAATGAAACCCTAAGATTACAGAAGAAAGCGATAATTATTATTAAATGTTTATAAAGAAATAGTGTGAATAATAAATAATGAAACCCCAAGATTACAGAAGAAAGCGAGAATTATTATTAAATGTTTATAAAGAAATAGTGTGAATAGTGAATAATGAAACCCCAAGATAAAAGTTTTTACCTCAAATCTACCTATGCAAAATAAAGAAAGAAAAAAATCATATGACCTAAAATACATACTACATTGCCAAATGATGGAACAATTTCAGTAAACGATTGAATGTAACCAATATAATGTTAAAGAAGACAAGAAAGAAAGAGTATTTATGAACATAATTCATTGAAAAATAAACAGCCAAAATAATGAAATACGATAAGAAGAATAGTTGGGATAAGGAATGTATTTAGTTTGAAATACAGTTATAATGATCATCACACAACAACTATTTAGAAAATATTGTGATCAGAGAAAAAACAAATGAAGAAGATACTTAGCATTACAATCTCCACAAAAATGAAAACAAAAATGATTACAAATGATAACTGTCAAAGTCAATATCTACGAATGTTTAAGGAATTAAAATGGAATTACGAAATATGAAGAATAGTAATGAAGAAATATAAAGGCAACAAAGGAAAAAATCTTTTCCCAAATATTTATTATTAAATAATTAAAGAGATTATTAGGAGATTATTATTATATTTTATAGCTGACTGTAGATGAATTCCAGCAGTACTATATTAAAATGTGGTGTGGGCAGCAGAGTATGAAGTCAAACAGTGCCTCTCTGAACTGTACCAACGCATGTGTTAGGGATTGTTAGGGAAATTAAATATTTAAGGAATATTAGAATAGTTGCAAGAATAACTTCAGTTTCCAAAGGAGTAGGACGAAGAAAACAGAAAGAAATGAGTTGACAGAAGAATAATTGAGAAATACAGTGATTATAGTAAATATAAGTAGAAGAGATGTAAAACTAATGTATCATTGAATCGTGTAGCCAACTACCAACAAATAATGTTTACAGAAATAAAAATGATCAAGAATGTTAATTAAAATGATGAAATGTTATTAAATAAAAAAAGTATTAATACTAGTCTAATGAAGTTACATTGAAAATCCCAACGTCAACCATTAACAATGAAATGAAGAAAAGGGATGTGAAAAAGACAAGTTTATTTGACCTAAACTTCATTCAGGTAAACTAAACTTTTTTAGGAGGGGGAGCATATGTAACGCAACAGAAATGCTAGCATTTATGTTACATAAAAACAAGATTCACCGAATAATAAACAAGTCAATATCTAAACCCATGATAGAACAAAGATCTAATAATTACATTTATAATCATAGATAAAGTTAAATAAGAATGCAAGGTAATATTAACAAGTATAATCGAACCTGTAAGTTAGATAATAATTGATGATATATGTTCAGTGAAAAACAAACAAAAAAATGAAACAATAATTTACTTTATAGTAATAGCAAATAAGAATTTTGAGTTAAGAGATATTATTTTATGACAACAAGTATTATGATAAAGTTTATGTTATGTTATACCAAATATGTGTTGAGTTAATGAAAGATAATGAAACAAATTGTATTATTCAATAACTATTGTAGAATGAAGTATGAGGCAGCTAATCAATGTTCATAGATTGGAATTTTGTTATATGTGATCAATAGTTCAAGATAAAATTGTTATTAGATATAGAAAAATAATTGTTTATGTAAATGTTAATAGTTAAGATTTGATTGTATGTATGAATTTATGTAAAAGGGGCTATAGATGTTTACCAGTTATAAACACAGGTAGATCCGTTTACAATAAAAGGCCTAACAGCCAAAACCGCTATATAACCACTCATAACATAAAGGTTAGGTACATCAATTAATAATAATTAATGAATACGATTTAAAGAGCTAGAAAAAACATTAAATTAATAATGATATATAATAAAATTTATACAAATTATGATAATACCATAATGCCATGATATCGATTAATAAAATATAATATCGAAAATGGATTAAATATAAAAAAAGGAAAAAAACCGGCTTATATCAAAAAACCAGCAGAATATGTGTAGAAAATAATAAACCAACTATTGGTAAAGGTACATTCCGATAGGATAGCAAATTGATAAAGAATAGACAAAAAATATATGAAATAAACACTATATATTCAAAACATGTGGAAGGAAGAAATTATGTGTTGCTAGGGACGACAAAAGGAGAAGAAGTTGTTGATTTGACAAGAATTGCTTTGATGAACTGAATGTGATGAGATTAAAAAACCCAAGAATAATCTATTTAATCGTAATATTCGAAATTACCAGATACGATTATAAAATACAAAATTCTAATGACAATATTTACGTCTATCACCAATACAGTTTAACCAAATAACACTACAATATGAAATCATAATAGAGAATAAATAACTGAATTCTACAAGAAAGAACTTGAACTGTCCCATATCCGAAGGGAATTGATGAGATATTAAATCAAATAGAAAGAATTAACAGTATCACAATTAATAATATTCACTACACCAGAAATTATAACCTTTCAAATACACGGAACAACACTAATTGCTTCAACCGAAAGAAGAACTTATTTGGATCCTGGCGTTGCAGAAGAAACATCAATCGGGCTGTAAATCAATCTAGAGAGCTGTATTCCGAAGTGGACAGGACAAGAATTCCTTTTTATTAAACCGAAGAAGGAAAATCGTACGGCATAATCGTCCAGAACAATAAATTTAGCGATCAACCGCCTACACGATTTGCTTCGTTCTAGTCTGGTAAATTATATTATATTAATCATACTAACTACACAACACTTCAAATTTGTAAATCTTGCATTCTTATCTATGTATTTTTAATCTTCCCCACAGTTACAAGAACCTTTACACCCTGAATTAAATTAATTACAAATCAAAACACACTATATAACTAAATTTAAATAAAGGATTAGAATAATCAACAATCGATTCATGAAGTCTATAGCCCAAGCATATGTTAATTAGAACATATCTTATTCAATGTGAATTAAGTAAACAAATAAAGAACCTTTATATATTTGTAAAATCTTGTTATTTGGAGTATGGTTTAATGAGCTGGGAACAAAAAGGTAACTGAATAAGTATAGAATAATTGGTTAACATAAACATCGAAATAACCTATAAGGTTCGTTGAGCCGATACTACAGCGCTTATAGCGGAATTATCTGACACCAAAGAGGGAGCGTAAAAATACAAATTTAGACATAACTCTCTTCAAGGTATAATAGGGTTGGATGAAATTGTAGAATAACGCTTAAGTTGTTTAAGTTTTAGGCACACTAACACTGATATTTCTTAAAGAGCTAAGTTAACATTAATTAATTACATCAATATATCCCACAACTCCAAATATCTCCGAGATTTACATAATTAAAGTAATTCAAAACAAATTGACAAACCCAACAGTGGGGGATTAAACCGTACGTACCCGATCTATTACAAATTGACGCTCATAACGTGGGACCTAATTAGGTGACGCGAGAGGGTTATTACAAATTGGCGCTCAACTTGTGTAGGGCTTAAGTTAATTAATTATAAGTATAATAATATTACTTAACCAGAGCAGGCAACTGTGGGAGACTAGAAATGCAATAGAGAAAGATGATACAAAAGGAAACGAAAATGCAAGGACAAGAGAGACGATTAAGTTACGCGGAATGGACGACAGTACTATTTAAGAAATTCAGCAAAGAGATGGGATACATAGAAAAGAATACCAATGATCACGAAAGAGCACAAATGAGTCGCGCGAATGCAAGGGGAACACCAGACGACAAAATGACATTGAGAGAAATTTATGATGAATTGTGGGAGTTAGATGCCAGGTGTAATAAAGAAAAGACTATTGGGATGACTAACGAAAAAGACGATAACAAGGTGGAAAGGATGACTGAAGAAGATTGGGAAAGATGGGACAATAATGAAGAACAAATGAAAACCGAAAGAATAGGAGTATACGCCCAAGTGACAGAACAATATACTCAGGAAGATTATGAACAATGGAAAAGAGAAATAAGACCACCTGAAAACCCAATACAAACAGAAAACAAAGAATTAAGAGAATGGATCAGGGTGATGTTTGAACTATCCCGAGAAGATATGTGTCAATGGAGGAAAGAACACAATCAAATATATGAATTTATAGAAATGCCAAATATTAAAAAGCTAGAACAATCCAATGTACAAAAAGAAATAAAAATAGTCAAAGTGAAGCAACAGAAGAAAGTGTCAGAACAACCAAAGAAAGTGACCCATCAGGACGTAATGGATTTTCTGAGTAAACAGTTCAGAGAACTAAGGGAAAGCAATAAACAAACAATAGAGGAAAACTTAAAGAATTACAGGAAAACCATGGATGAAGGTTTCAAAGGGGTAGCAGAAACAATGGACAGTGGTTCCAAGAGACTGGAGGAAAAATTCGATAAAATGAATGAGGAAATTAAAGAAACCTCAAAACAAATTTACGAAAAGTTAGATAGGAATAATGAGGGTTTAAAACAAATGAAGGAAGGAATCCTACAAATGAACAAAGAAAACTTAAGGCGAATGGATGAAAGAATTGAAAAAATGAACGAAGCAGGTTTAAAGCAGATTGAGGACAAGAAGGAGCAGTTCGATAATGAGATAATGGAAACTTTCGAAGGGAAGTTTGAAAACGATGACACGCTTAGCCCAGAAGTGGATAAATACGAGGGGGAGACAAATAAAGAAATGGAGCTGTGTTTAAAGAATATGTCTAAAACACTAGACAGCACTTCCGAAGGTATTATAATAAATCTGACCATAGAAGAGAATATCCAGAAAATAAGGAAAATATGGAGAAAGAAAATAGTTTATACAAAGGAAGAAATGGAGATGAGGAAGGGTGGATTAATTAGTGCTGTTAACATCCCAATTAATGAGCGAAGGGAGTTATGTAAAGGCATGAATTATAGAAGAAACGTTATGAAAATAACCAAAATAACCCACCATAGAACAATCACAAAAACTTTAAATAAATTTAAATATTATTTGAAAATATCAACGGTTAGAGAATATTTGACCAAGTCAATTATATCGTTAATACGGAAGATACCCGTAAGACATTT
This sequence comes from Magicicada septendecula, assembly GCA_034769895.1. Classification (NCBI taxonomy): domain Eukaryota; kingdom Metazoa; phylum Arthropoda; class Insecta; order Hemiptera; family Cicadidae; genus Magicicada; species Magicicada septendecula. The sequence continues at coordinate 223,542,769 of CM068368.1, forward strand.
GGTAAATAATCCAGATATCCAAGGGAATGGAAAGATAGGATATACAAGTAATTATATTAGAATAGAGGAGATACGATACCTGATAATTCAAAGGGAGCTAAATATAACTGAATACCCTGAATTAAATAAAGATTTTGCAACAGCCGAGTTACAGTACTGGCTTTGTATCATGCACAAGAGATATGTAAAAAGTGAAAAAATTGGTATGAACACTGCAGTCATCCGGACAACGGGTGCAGTTGAATTAATGGACCATGGTTAGAAAAAGAAACAGTCAACCAGAAAAATGGGACTGATGTTATGAAAACTGACCAGGCAACCAATTGACAAGATACGGAAATATTATTTAATGAATAAATTCTAAAAATAATAAGAACAACTTATTACCAGTCTTGAAGAAAAATACTTGGAATTTAAAAAGAATTTGAGTTGAATACTACCACTAAATTCTAAAATACAATAAGAACAACTTATTAAAGATTACAGAAGAAAGCGATAATTATTATTAAATGTTTATAAAGAAATAGTGTGAATAATGAATAATGAAATCCTAAGATTACAGCAAAAAGCGAGAATTATTATTAAACGTTTATAAAGAAATAATGTGAATAATGAATAATGAAACCCCAAGATTACAGAAGAAAACGATAATTATTATTAAATGTTTATAAAGAAATAGTGTGAATAATGAATAATGAAACCCTAAGATTACAGAAGAAAGCGATAATTATTATTAAATGTTTATAAAGAAATAGTGTGAATAATAAATAATGAAACCCCAAGATTACAGAAGAAAGCGAGAATTATTATTAAATGTTTATAAAGAAATAGTGTGAATAGTGAATAATGAAACCACAAGATAAAAGTTTTTACCTCAAATCTACCTATGCAAAATAAAGAAAGAAAAAAATCATATGACCTAAAATACATACTACATTGCCAAATGATGGAACAATTTCAGTAAACGATTGAATGTAACCAATATAATGTTAAAGAAGACAAGAAAGAAAGAGTATTTATGAACATAATTCATTGAAAAATAAACAGCCAAAATAATGAAATACGATAAGAAGAATAGTTGGGATAAGGAATGTATTTAGTTTGAAATACAGTTATAATGATCATCACACAACAACTATTTAGAAAATATTGTGATCAGAGAAAAAACAAATGAAGAAGATACTTAGCATTACAATCTCCACAAAAATGAAAACAAAAATGATTACAAATGATAACTGTCAAAGTCAATATCTACGAATGTTTAAGGAATTAAAATGGAATTACGAAATATGAAGAATAGTAATGAAGAAATATAAAGGCAACAAAGGAAAAAATCTTTTCCCAAATATTTATTATTAAATAATTAAAGAGATTATTAGGAGATTATTATTATATTTTATAGCTGACTGTAGATGAATTCCAGCAGTACTATATTAAAATGTGGTGTGGGCAGCAGAGTATGAAGTCAAACAGTGCCTCTCTGAACTGTACCAACGCATGTGTTAGGGATTGTTAGGGAAATTAAATATTTAAGGAATATTAGAATAGTTGCAAGAATAACTTCAGTTTCCAAAGGAGTAGGACGAAGAAAACAGAAAGAAATGAGTTGACAGAAGAATAATTGAGAAATACAGTGATTATAGTAAATATAAGTAGAAGAGATGTAAAACTAATGTATCATTGAATCGTGTAGCCAACTACCAACAAATAATGTTTACAGAAATAAAAATGATCAAGAATGTTAATTAAAATGATGAAATGTTATTAAATAAAAAAAGTATTAATACTAGTCTAATGAAGTTACATTGAAAATCCCAACGTCAACCATTAACAATGAAATGAAGAAAAGGGATGTGAAAAAGACAAGTTTATTTGGCCTAAACTTCATTCAGGTAAACTAAACTTTTTTAGGAGGGGGAGCATATGTAACGCAACAGAAATGCTAGCATTTATGTTACATAAAAACAAGATTCACCGAATAATAAACAAGTCAATATCTAAACCCATGATAGAACAAAGATCTAATAATTACATTTATAATCATAGATAAAGTTAAATAAGAATGCAAGGTAATATTAACAAGTATAATCGAACCTGTAAGTTAGATAATAATTGATGATATATGTTCAGTGAAAAACAAACAAAAAAATGAAACAATAATTTACTTTATAGTAATAGCAAATAAGAATTTTGAGTTAAGAGATATTATTTTATGACAACAAGTATTATGATAAAGTTTATGTTATGTTATACCAAATATGTGTTGAGTTAATGAAAGATAATGAAACAAATTGTATTATTCAATAACTATTGTAGAATGAAGTATGAGGCAGCTAATCAATGTTCATAGATTGGAATTTTGTTATATGTGATCAATAGTTCAAGATAAAATTGTTATTAGATATAGAAAAATAATTGTTTATGTAAATGTTAATAGTTAAGATTTGATTGTATGTATGAATTTATGTAAAAGGGGCTATAGATGTTTACCAGTTATAAACACAGGTAGATCCGTTTACAATAAAAGGCCTAACAGCCAAAACCGCTATATAACCACTCATAACATAAAGGTTAGGTACATCAATTAATAATAATTAATGAATACGATTTAAAGAGCTAGAAAAAACATTAAATTAATAATGATATATAATAAAATTTATACAAATTATGATAATACCATAATGCCATGATATCGATTAATAAAATATAATATCGAAAATGGATTAAATATAAAAAAAGGAAAAAAACCGGCTTATATCAAAAAACCAGCAGAATATGTGTAGAAAATAATAAACCAACTATTGGTAAAGGTACATTCCGATAGGATAGCAAATTGATAAAGAATAGACAAAAAATATATGAAATAAACACTATATATTCAAAACATGTGGAAGGAAGAAATTATGTGTTGCTAGGGACGACAAAAGGAGAAGAAGTTGTTGATTTGACAAGAATTGCTTTGATGAACTGAATGTGATGAGATTAAAAAACCCAAGAATAATCTATTTAATCGTAATATTCGAAATTACCAGATACGATTATAAAATACAAAATTCTAATGACAATATTTACGTCTATCACCAATACAGTTTAACCAAATAACACTACAATATGAAATCATAATAGAGAATAAATAACTGAATTCTACAAGAAAGAACTTGAACTGTCCCATATCCGAAGGGAATTGATGAGATATTAAATCAAATAGAAAGAATTAACAGTATCACAATTAATAATATTCACTACACCAGAAATTATAACCTTTCAAATACACGGAACAACACTAATTGCTTCAACCGAAAGAAGAACTTATTTGGATCCTGGCGTTGCAGAAGAAACATCAATCGGGCTGTAAATCAATCTAGAGAGCTGTATTCCGAAGTGGACAGGACAAGAATTCCTTTTTATTAAACCGAAGAAGGAAAATCGTACGGCATAATCGTCCAGAACAATAAATTTAGCGATCAACCGCCTACACGATTTGCTTCGTTCTAGTCTGGTAAATTATATTATATTAATCATACTAACTACACAACACTTCAAATTTGTAAATCTTGCATTCTTATCTATGTATTTTTAATCTTCCCCACAGTTACAAGAACCTTCACACCCTGAATTAAATTAATTACAAATCAAAACACACTATATAACTAAATTTAAATAAAGGATTAGAATAATCAACAATCGATTCATGAAGTCTATAGCCCAAGCATATGTTAATTAGAACATATCTTATTCAATGTGAATTAAGTAAACAAATAAAGAACCTTTATATATTTGTAAAATCTTGTTATTTGGAGTATGGTTTAATGAGCTGGGAACAAAAAGGTAACTGAATAAGTATAGAATAATTGGTTAACATAAACATCGAAATAACCTATAAGGTTCGTTGAGCCGACACTACAGCGCTTATAGCGGAATTATCTGACACCAAAGAGGGAGCGTAAAAATACAAATTTAGACATAACTCTCTTCAAGGTATAATAGGGTTGGATGAAATTGTAGAATAACGCTTAAGTTGTTTAAGTTTTAGGCACACTAACACTGATATTTCTTAAAGAGCTAAGTTTACATTAATTAATTACATCAATATATCCCACAACTCCAAATATCTCCGAGATTTACATAATTAAAGTAATTCAAAACAAATTGACAAACCCAACAGTGGGGGATTAAACCGTACGTACCCGATCTATTACAAATTGACGCTCATAACGTGGGACCTAATTAGGTGACGCGAGAGGGTTATTACACTATTACGTTTCGTTTCCTATATGCGTTTTAATATACTCCACTTTTAAATGATCTTTCTTACTACTCTGTAGATTCTAATACTACCTCATTAAAGTCAAGCATTAAAATTGTCTCCTTGTTTGCTTGTTACTTTGCCTTCCAACCAGGATGAGACTTAAGTCAATAAACTGCTAAATATGCCAGTTTCATACGCCAACAAAATGGTCGTTTTTGAAAATTCTGACTTCAGCTTTCATTTCCATGAGTTAAGTCAAAGTTTTACTGCAAAAAAAACTACCTTGTTTCTTGTGGAAAGGGAAACGTGTATGTTAACTCCCCACGTCACCATAATAATATGAGTGGTTATTCATTACTAGATCGTTATTTGATAAAACTATTTATTTTGACGTTTTCATGGAAGACTTATTTTAGGGAAGGAAGCAATTTTTCATAGCAAAAGCATGCTGGTACTAAAACTGTTTTCTGTCCTTGAGGTAACACTGAATGTGTTCCTAGCCATTGGCTTTACGCCGCGTATGCACATATCAATGCAATTATCCCATGAGACTCCACTCACAATAAAAAATTTGTCTATAAATTTAAAATTTTACCGCTACTTGTACACGTCGGCTTCAAGATAGTAAATTATATAAAGAAAAATTACTAGTACCGATAGCCCACAAATACGAAAAATGTTCAATGTAGTAATAACCAACAATTTTTATTGTAACATTAGCAAATTTCCACGTTACTAATGCAACTAAATCTCCGATTTCTTGTTAGGTTAGGTTTTAGGTTTTAATTTGTTTACGGACGATTTGTTTAGGCCGATTTGTTTAAGAACCCTATCTCAATTTTTCTTAATTTGAAACCAAAAAGAATCCAAATATACTTGTACATGAGCACAATGAATAATTTGTGTTACACCACAGAAAGACTATTCTGTCTGCTGCTGATATTCAATACTATGACACTCTTTTGGCTGCTGTTAGAATTTTCAGTTTTTTCTTACGTTGAAGATAACAATAAAACATTTCTGTTTTCAAAAGCTAATAAAATATTTATTACTTTCTGTTTTCTGAAAAATAAAAAACACTATGTCTACATAGTAACTTCTCTGCTAATAAAATATATCTTTGGTACATTCTCACTGCGTGGTAACTATAATAAACTACAAAAATTACTAAATGGAACATTTACGTAGGCCTAAACATGCAAGTTAATTCGCGTTTAAGTTTTTAAATGACTTTAAACTAAAAATAGTCGTCAAAAAGAATAATAAACTGTATACAATAAAAGTACAAACACATATCTGCGAGAGAGTAAAATTCTTCCTTTGGTCGCCCTGCTACTGCGTTTTCCCTCGCTATATAACGAAAATATCAATGTACGTAAATTGGAGGATTACAAAAGGGGACCGTAGGTATATGTGGGTGGCTCAGATCATTTACTTCACTTTCGTTCGTGTAAGGGTACTATTCTATTGCACAAGGGCAGGTAAATATCCTCCTAATATATTCCCACAACACAAAAGGGACGTGATGTGACAACAGAAACCTGCAACTCAGAAGAAGCCGGTACTCAGTATTTATGTGTAGGACTTGTTTTATCGTTGAAGTAAACGGGTTCTTGTTTTAGACTAGAACCAAGTAGATTAACAGGTAGGCCTGTTGTTTTTTTAATGTTTTATTAAAGTCGTTTACAGAACCTCCCTGAAGCTAAAATTAGAACAAATTATTAAAAGCACTAAAATTATTCTTTAAGTTTGTTTTTTTGATATCTTGTTCTAACATAAAATAATGTTGAAGATAATTGCAGGTTTGTGGTAGGAATTTTGATTAACGTGTTAAGAGCGCTTACTGGTGAATTGATGAATACTTGATACTGCACACTGGACGTCTGTTAATAGTTTGGACATTGTACAAATGTAGTTTCGAGAGAAGACGGACTGCTACGAAATAAGTGATAATTGTATTTTTTCTGAACAGGTCACAACTAGTTCAGGTTCTCATCACTGAAAATTGATTACTACTTAAAAATAAGTTTAAGTATTGAACAGCTGCGGATGTAACTAAATTCTGACTTGCAGAATAAGAATGGTTGACGTAATCATTGTTACTTTACTATCTAGGCAATAAACATCATATGCCATTTATAAATGGAAATAAACTTTTAATATAATTATAATTGATCTCTTATTTTTCTGAGTGCACAATTTCCTCAACTCGTAGTACCTTCTATGTTAATACAAATTAATTGTTCTTGTGCTGAACTGAACTCTGCTACTGTCTCGGTTATTTATGTGGTAATACTGCAAAGTAGTTAAAAAAAATTGCGAAGCTTGAAGGTGGTAATGTGTGTTGATCTTTCATTATAAACTAAGTGTGTACAAATTCGGCCATAAGTCACTTGACACTTGAAGTTATCCTTAATTTAACAGTGGCCGTGAGTTAGTAAATCATGTGTAGATTCATGAGATTCGGTTGTTGATGGGCCTTCTTCATCGCTTACTCTAAGTCAGTGATCACGTTTGTCTAACACAGAGTGGACCATTTTTTGATAAGTTTTAGTGATGACAGGTTTAGCGAGGTTCTGTCGTTTGTTACATAAAAATCTGTGGCGACGTAACGATAAATTTTATTTTTGTCAGGACCTGTGTATGGGCAGTACTGAATTAAGTAGGTCTACACAACAATGAGTGTTTTCTGAGACATCCATTATATGATACATTTCTTTTTTTCATCATTATTAATATTATACTAATAATAATTATTATAATTATTAAACATACACTACTACTTTCATATTAGTAAGGTGTAGTTATAGTGTATATTTAAGTTATTATTATAGGGTTTTGTATAATTTTTTTCTTCTTCTAGCACTTTTTCTTCTTTAAGATTAGACATTTCTTCCCCTTTTGTCTTCGAATCGTTATACATATAATAAATTTTTCTCCATCCCCCTTATACGGGGTCTCATAATTGAAATAAACTTTGTTGAAACGTTGGCACAATGGTTAAAAGTTTTATGCAGTCAATGAAGAAACTGCACTACTGGAAAGTATAAAAAATAGTCTTATCTGTATTAAATAATAGCAGCATGAAGACAGGTGACCACAGGCTTGGATTGAAATTGTGAGGAGTAAGGGATGAAGAAAGTGAAATGTGCATTTTTACTTAACGTAAGATTAAAGTAATTTAAGAATAATGATTGGGTATCATATAATAATTATGGTCGTTTACGGTAAAGTACATCGACAAGCGATAAGCTAATTATGTCATAAATTTTCTTTTCTCTTTGTTTCGTTAAATTCCGTGAATTATTTCTATCACATTCAGACAATATCTAAAATGTTACAGTGTAAGATCTGTAATTACTTTAAATTTTTAATTTTATTATTTCACGCACTATTAATTTTGAATCGTCTTTTTATCACAATAGCGTCTAGTTGATCGAGTTTATCCAGGACGTGAACCCGCAGCTGTGCACGATGGGGAGAGACTAACAATTTCATCAACAGCAAGGTATTTTGTAAACTTAACCTATAGGCCAAACACCAATTTCCCGTGTTTGTAACGTTGTTTCTACAAGAGTTCTCTTGTGTTTTTTTAACTATACAAATATACAATAATAATATTTCATTTAAGTGTAAAAAACTGAGTATAGATAGAGCACTCCCAATTGTCGTGCGAATTGTGATAGGTGTAAATTTTGTGGCAATTAGAGGTAAGCGCCTAGTATCTACAAAATTACTGAAAAGACTTCATCCGTCACAGAATTTTGAGATAAATACTGTACTCTATAACATTTTAATGCTATTGTTACAAACGAAATTGTTTAGCAATCTATTCTGCCTTTGAAACTTCAGTGAAGAATAAAAATAATGATAAGTATCCAGAGTGTTTATTAGAACTACTCATTTTTTATTCGTTTACTTGAATCAGTTAAGGTGACATTATTAGTAGTAGGCTAATTCTTTCCATTAATTTGTGTGCAAATAATTGCATACAGTTACTTGGAATGCACCCTAGCATTTCGTATTGCTTACATCACTACATGAAATAATTGTGAATTGTGAACTATATGAAAACAATTTGAGTAATTACTACATAGAATTAAATTACCACAGCTGAACTAAATTGACATCACGTCGCGGTGAAACAGAGCTAGGGTCAGGTTATACAGAAATTGTGTTGTTCTCCACAGCATGCACAGCTGCGGGTTTTCCATCCTGGATAATCTTGATGTGCTAGACGCTTGTTTTTATCACTGCCTGATATAGTAGCATTTCTATTGAATGTATCTTGTAAAGATTTAAAATTTAATTTTTGAATGTACGATTTATAAAAATTAGTTTGGCAGAAATAAGCTAAGGATAGGTATACGTTCGTATACACAATTAAAAGAATAATTGAATTAATGATTAAATAATTATTAAATAATAATTATAAAGTCCAATAAAGTTTTAAAATGTTTTTAAAATGTAGACAACATTACATCAAAAAGTGCAAATTGTAAATGTAAGTCAAAAGATGAAATAATTGCATACATAATCTTAAAGAGAATTAATGTTTACAGAATAACGCAGTTGGCAGTGGAATAAGTAATGAATACGTAAACACAATGGATAAGTGCATAAATGCGTTTACTCTAACAGCTACATAATGAAAACAGGTAATATCATTTACAGTATACACGGGAAATGTAGATGGGCAGAATATTAAGCTGGACGAAAATATGATAGATGGTTACGAATGTTGCTAAACTGAAGATTAATTTGTAGTCTTGAGCCGATTTAAAGAATCAGCAATGGCTGTTATATTATGGCTAAATGGTTTACATATTTACTAAGATTCAGTGACTCTGGACTATGTACTGTGTCGATAAATTACTTGTGCATTACTGAAGAGACAATCACTGTCCAGAGAGGAGGTGAGTGTTAATTATAATTAACACTAATGACATAATTATAATTATGTTAATTGTTAATTATCGTTATTATAATAACGATAATGACAAATTTTCATTCAAATTTTAAAATCTTCTATACCATGTTTGTTTTAAGCGGATATTACATCTAATGCCTTGTATGTGACTCCAGCGACCAGTATCGTCTATGTTAACAGTAACTTTAAATTATGTTTAAGCATAGCGGTCGTATTTTCGTTGTTGAATAACTCCTACCTCAGTAATGAAGCTGTCATTCTGGGAGAGGTGGGTATTTGTTGGCTACGTTGACAGCTAGTGGAGTGTATCGATTTAGACACTAAGCTGTACGTTGTCGTGCCAGTGTATTCACCCATACTTTTGTCCTTTTTATGTAATCCTTACTTAGCGCAAATTATGTCATCGGCGTTACAAGCATAACAAAATATTGGTGTCAACAAAATATTTAGTGGCAAAACTGAGAAAACAGCAATATTATTAAAGCTCAATTTTAATTTATTTCGTGTCCTTATTGTCTGTCGTAGTATTACCTGTTAAGAAACATACCTGCCATAGCAATGATAACACTGAATATTGATGTAAGCAACTATTTAAAAAAAATGTGTCATCTATACACTGGCAGAATGCATACATTAAAAGTCTACTTTTTCTCCTATTATTTAGGATACTCGTATTATTTCTAATAATATATTATCAGATTTTTATAAATTTAAGTAACCAGAATTTACATTTGTAGTTAGTATTTCTAATCATTCTTTCTAAGCATTACAACCAAAACAGGGGAACTTTAGTAATTCATTAGTAATTCTACCCTCCCATAAACGTCTCACATGTTAATAACAGATAATAATGAATCCATTTTATAGATACACGCAGGTATTAGTAAAATTTTTCGTCACTTCAGCGTTTGGAATAAATTTTTACCATTATGCGTGTCCATATGTTAAAGTTAGCAGTACAGACAACGTGCAATGATTAAATGGCAGCTCCACCCGTATTAACAGTTGTGTAAAATGGTGTGTTCTTCAATATGATTTAATGTATTATAATTTTATTTTAACTTAACAAATTAATGACAGGCAATTTTAATTGGAAACGTCAAATTAATATAATTTGTGTAGTGTTATACCGTCATGTTTTGCTGAATGATCTAGTATTTAATTATTATTGCAATTTATATATTTGTAAGGTTTTTAAGCCTAGTGTAACAATTACTACTTATTTCAAAAAATAGAATTGGTATGAAAAGAAATGTGCTGCAAAATTAATAAATATATGCAGTTGTCTCGGTATTACACAGATTGGACCGCACATTGTTTGGCACAAGCAATAATCCTTAGTTTAGTAGGGACAGAGAATTAACAAACGGTAAAAGGCATTACGAAATTCAGTCAAGAACTAAAGACTGCTTTCAAACATTCGAGTCTTTGTTACGAGTGTACGGACCATACAAAAATAATTTATATTCTCATAAAACAATAAACGTTTTTGTGTTAAAGGGTGTTTATTGACCTAATCAACGATGGATTGAATAAAGGTTATTGCCTGACTTAATTAAATAAACAGATAAAGTTAGAATTATGAAAAACGTACGTTTATAAACAAAGGTGTAGGTGGTTAGAGTCCACTCGATAATAAAATAAAGTAAAATAAAATAACATAATATAATATAACATTATATATACTAACATTATATAATCAAAATTTCAAGTAAAGTATAATATGATGTAAAGTAGCTCTAGGCTCATATGTGTTTGAATCTTTTAATTTTGGTGTCAATAGGCTTAATCTGCTACTCTTTCCCGCGAAAGAATTTTAAATAAAACTATAACTATATGGTAGGCCAATAGTTTTATTAGTTAATGACATAATATTCAGAATCTGTTATTTAAAATTTAGACATAATCGTTTTGTAAATTCTGCAGCATTGCATAAACGTTTTCACAATTTTTCACAATAAACGTTTTCACAAATTTTCACAATGCTTTCAGTAATTTGTTTAAATCTAAAAGCTTAGCTTAGTGGAAAATTATCAAGAAAATATTTGATAGTCACTTACTTGCAAAGAAATCTTAAACCACATGCTTTAAAAATGGCAGCTCTACAATGAAAACCATCGACGGTGTACAGAACATATTGCTAAAAGTAACCAGTAGTTTCTTAATAATATTTTCTTTTTCTTCTTCTTCTTTTTGTCTTTGTTCCTCATCATCTTCATTATCTTCTTATTCTTGTTCTTCTTCTCTTATTCTTTAAAAGTTGTTATTTAAAATAAGTTATTGAATGTATAATAAAAGAAATACAATAATAACTATTAAATTTAAGAACTGAAAGGAATTCCATAAAGCGTGTCAATTTTTAGAACTACACCAAATTTACTGATACAGGAGAATTGTATGTAATATTCAGATGACAATTATACATAGACCAACATTATTACAGTAGTCTTTAGTGTAATTTTTGTGTAGCCAGCGTAGCTTAACCATGCATACTGACCAACATATTCTGACAATTACAACGTCACTGCAATGGCGAGCACAGCAGCACCGGTCGCCTGGACTATTTGTTTATCCGCAGCAGCGAATGAATTCTAGATTAAACCCTTAATTTCCGTTCCGTTCTGTGACAGTCGTCAAAATATATATGTTTTATTACAAACAAAACAATTATTTTAAGACAGCCTAAATTTCAACTATTTTATTATTTAAACAATGCCTAAACAGGATTAGGTTATTTAGATAACACAACTATTTGCCTAAAAATGCCTTTTTTCAGAACAAATGTAAAAATGCACATCTAAAGAATAACATTTAAGAAAGAAGACAATTATTTTTATGACTGGAGCAAAAAATAAAACCAACTTGAACATAAAAACTGATTTTTCTTTTTACGCTTACAGGCTTAGTTGTTACGAATGACTTATATAATGAAAAATTTCATGAATTTTTTAATAATTCCAAAAGAAATCTTTTAATAACGTTAAAGAAGGTTAATTTTGATATTAGCATAACTACTTATAATTTTACACCACTAATTATATAAACAGTGAGACTCAATTCCATATTAATTATGCACCAATTTTTCAGAAACAGTTTAAAAACATGTTATTAGTTTAATATAGTTCAAAATACTGTGTTGAAGGTTAACAATATTTACATTTATACATTGGAAATTATTTTGAAAATCGTGTTAACTTGTTATGTAAATTTTACAGTAATCAAACTTGTGATTTTATTCAAAAAATACATCTCAAATAATTCGATACTTTAGTTTAAATTAATTTCTGTCTTACAGAACAAAAATATTATTTTTTACATTACAATATAGCAGGTTAATATTATTTAACATTAGATGATACCTTATCTCAATTTTGAAAAAATCGGTGTTAAATAGCTATTAAAGGAAACATGATATGCAAAAATGTAAAAACATGCAAATGAACTATAAAAGTTTTGCTCAAATAATTCCAGAGTAGACAAAATTATTTTACTAGAATATGTAACTGGTTTAATTGTCAGTTGATGTGATCAAAATGTGTATTTTTTTTAAAATATATATCTAACAATCAATCAATTTTGTACAAAATGTGTTCAATACTAAATTAACATTCCTTTATATCTTCTTTTCCGTAACTTTGCAAACGGAAAACATTTTAGAGAATTTACAGCAAAGAATACATTGTGTTCAAAATCCCATTATTATTTTGCATAGGTTTTTCACGGTTCGACTAAAATCATTTTGTGAACTCACCAAATAAAATGCTACATCTTTTCCATACGACAGTTTATGTGAAGTGACAATAGAAAAATATAAGTAAGGTGTTTTTCTGTGAAGAGGCAGATATTTCACGAACAAAATGTTTTTTTGTTGTCAAACATCTGTAAAGGAAAACAGATACTCGTTTACACACACACACACACACACAAACTTCCATATGCTTGTTAAAATACGGGTTGATTTTTTTGTCTCCTTTTCCAGTTGCTTACCTACATTTTGTATTGAAAGAGTCTAGAATTTATGAAACTTCATATTTGAATTTGGCCAAGGGTAACCACCTTCCATATTGATTATGTCATGCTATTAACAGCTTTCTTGCTCTCTCTCTCTCTCTCTCTCTCTCTCTCTCTCTCTCTCTCTCTCTCTCTCTCTCTCTCTCTCTCTTCATGCGAAGTTACTTCTTCCCTCTCGTTCATCTCTTCATTCTCCTTCTTCGTATGGTTTATCTTCTCTCCATATTTTTTCCATTTGAACTGTCATTTTTACATTTATAGTGATCATTAAATATGTGTTCCGTATATGGGAGTAAAATTAACAAATCCGCTATGGTGTTAACTCGTTTTATGTACGTTGCTAATAATTAAAGTGATATGCTAATTTTAACACTAATTCATCTTCCGTATATTATGGACTTAAGTGTATACTCCATTCAACTGATGTACTGCTCAGGGATAAGTTTTCAATGTGTTTTATATTTAGCATTATCTAAGTCGTCTCTCATCTGTCTTGTCGGGAGGCAATCTGACGTTTGGAGAACTACTTTATAACCGTAAGTTGAAGCGCCAACAAATTTTAATATAACTGCTGGCTTTACATAAAAAATTAACACCTTCTTTAGTGTTATTAAAAGATTTCTGTTGAACAAAAAGCCATTAAATTTTTTATTATATAAGTCATTCGTAAAAACTATGCCTATGAGTGTAAAAAGAAAAATCAGTTTTTTGTGTTCAAGCTGGTTTCATTTTTTGCCACAGTCATAAAAATAATTGTCTTCTTTCTTAAATGTGTCATTCTTTAGATGTGCATTTTTACATTTGTTCTGGAAAAAGACATTTTTAGGCAAATAGCTTATCTAAATAAACTAATCCTGTTTAAACATTGCTTACATAATAAAATAGTTGGAATTTAGGCTGTCTTAAAATAATTGTTTTTTTGTAATAAAAAATATATTTTTTAACCACTGTCACAGAACGAAACAGAAATTAATGGTTTAATCTAGAATTCACTCGCTGCTGCGGATAAACAAATAGTCCAGACGACCGGTGCTGTTGTGCTCGCCATTGCAGTGACGTTGTAATTGTCAGAATATGTTGGTCAGTATGCATGGTTAAGCTACGCTGGCTACACAAAAATTACACCAAAGACTACTGTAATAATGTTGGTCATATGTATAAATTGTCACTTGAATATTACATACTCTTACGACGCTCTATCTGTTCGTCGTATTATACAGTGGACACCAATTAAGTCACTAATCGCTAGCTTTAATTATCACAACGAAACAGTTTCTAATCAACAAGATAGTCTCTTACAACAAATCAAATAAAAATTGTTGACACGCTATAAAATGTCAACTAATATAAAGCACAATTGTATTACAATTGTCCCGCACGATTATAAAACACATAACACTTCGCCACAATAATTAATTTTCACTAATAACCACTTGAACGCACAGAGTAATCGCTCGACAATAACTGAACTGAGCGTCCCTGAGTACTTGTATTTATACCCCGCTGAGATTCCAGAATATTTGCTAATAGGCGTCTACTAGAAAACACTAGAACGTAATTCCTTGCGGCCTTGAACACAGCACGCGCGGACCGGTATGGTCTGTTATAGACCCGATAGTTGACGCGTAATTGTCTTTGACCCCAATGTAGCAGCCGTATGTACGCACACACACATTACAGCTGGAATGTTAAATATTCCATTAAATAAATAATTCTAAAAATTGACACGCTTTATGGAATTCTTTTCCGTTCTTTAATTTAATAGTTATTATTGTATTTCTTTTATTATACATTCAGTAACTTATTTTATTAAAAAATATTAATATTTTTGTCCTAGTAATTTAGTTAACGCGTTTATTTAAACTCTTTTTTAATAGTATTTTACATTCTTCTTACTAAAATGAGAAGGTCTTGCCGTATTTCTGTGGCTACACAATCATAAAGTAAACAAATAAGCATTTTTCAAATCCTTTACCTTATTCATGTTTATTTAGTACGTTCAGTTTGTTCGTGTTTTAGTTTAAACTACTGTATTATAGTCATAAAGAGCTAGTAAAAGAGTAAAAATAAAAGCAATATAAGCAAACGTCGAGAAACAAAAACAAATTAAAGAACTCTTTCAATTATTATTGTTGTAAAATTTATATTCTACGCTAAAGAACCGAAATCGTTTAATGGGAATGTTAGATTTATAATTTAAAAAGATTGTATTTTGCTTTAGGGCACTTTACTCTGTTTGTAATTTTTAATGTTGACTTCATAATGCTATGTGGATTAGTAAACACTGGACATGTATAGGCCTATATATCAAATTACAGAAACAGTAAGAATTGTGCGTGTAAACATTCCGTAGTTATACGTTACGGAAAGTCATGAGTACGTCAATAAAGTTGAAACAGTTGACATTAGTTTGAGATCGGTATTTATTGTAATTTCATGCAGTGGAACTAACATCCAGCATTAGTAACACACACATAAGCCATCTGTGAGTGTTCGGCAGATAGAATAAAACAAATAATACTAGAAATCACCTAAAGAACTACGAAAAAATATCAACTTTGAAAATGTACAAGGAGACAATACAAAACATGAGTCAACTAGACAGATCCATTTAAGTACATAAGCTAAGCTTCTCTGATACCGCCTCGTATGTCTTTGTCTTGAGCTCTCATAATCCTGATACTACCAAAAAATTGTTGAAAGTCCATTTTTTTAGTAATTGTATTCTCAGTCTTCTTCTGTTTCCAGACTCCACCTCTTATCTTTTTCATCCATCGATAGCTCTCCCCATTCGAATAACGCATCCTTCCTAGTACCACTTTGCGACGCACAAAAAGTAGTTAATGAAGAGGGAAGAAGATACTGACTTCGTACATCATAGACAGATGTGACTGATAAAACTATTAAAATCTGAAGGTTCTGCTTGAAAAAAGAAAGACAGAGATGGATTAAACCAATAGGCGAAAAGAGGAAACTCTAAGATGTAAAAGTGTGTGAACTGTGTGGGTGTGCGCGCGCGCGAGTGCGTGAGTATATTTAGAAGTTAATTTTCTTTGCGTAGGTGTTTCTTCAACGTGGGTAACAGTATCCTTACAGCCAAACAATATCCGTACATTGTACAAATTACATTGTCTGAAATGCCCAAGCTGTTAGAAGTTTAAAGAAGTTTCAAATTACAATAAACTTACAAATATTTGCAATAAAAATTACATAGAAACAAATAAAATAAAAAGCATTGCAATATCTTAGCTCTGAAACTTTGACAGCGATTTTAGTTTTTTATAACAAATCTTAATTTTGTTAAGTTTATTCAAAAGCATATAACAGAAATGGTTTAAAAATGACATCTAAAATGCTATTCCAGGAATTTACAAAATTGAGTTCTAACAAGATTACTTTATTTTTGCCTGTTTTTATAAAAATACCATACACATAGAAACTCATTATGCAGACTCTTGTAAATAATCTGGTTTGCACTATCTCACCCTATAACGAAATGTAAATATTTACTACAGCGACAACGAAAATTTAATAGAAACTGTGAACGACTGTTGTTCGCTGAAGTTGAGTAAACAACACTTTCTATAGTCATTAATTTACATAAACGGTTTCTGAAAACTCTTGAAAGTCTCTAGAAAAAGTAAATGTTAGTCTTGTTAAGTTGAAGTGATATTCTTGAGACAAGCGTAAACAGTGATTTCAATTTAATCGCCTCGTTAGAGAATTCATATCTATAGAATGTAAATTTAATTTACGCATTTTTATCTAATTTACATTACGTAATACGTCTAACTAAGCCATGACAGAAAACATCCGAATGTACTTATGAAAAGTAAACGTGTATAAGAGGCTCATATCCACTAACCGATAATATTTATAATCTACTTTTTAAAAACTGAACAAAAATTATTCAGTTACTATTATCAGTTTTATTTTAAACACTCTTTAGAATAGGATTTACTTAAATGTAAGTTATTCAGTAATTTATACATTTAAATAATTATTGTCTCTACATTGTCCTTTATAAATTTATTTGTATGATTTTTTAAATTCTGAATTATGATCACTGTAATATTTGCAGCTGTGAAGTATTATATCAGAGGGCTTATATATTATATTATAACTTTAATATATTAAGTTTATTTTTATTTGATTATGCTCTTGTCTATGGTATAAACTACAGTAAATTAAGTGAGTAAAATACTTTCAAAGTTACAGACTTTTACTTGCAAATAAAATTGTTTTCAAGTCTAATAAAAAATTGTGGAAATCCAATTTTTTTTTCAGTAGAGAAATTTTCATAGTTCACACCATAGCCACAGATATTTAGAAGAAGGAAACGTGTTATTTGTTAAATTATGTCAACTAGTAGAAGAAAAAGTAAAAAATAATGAAATACGTTCATTTTTTATTTCTAATTATTTATATTTTTAAAAATAAAAATTATACAGCACTAATTTTATGAATAATGTTTTTAAAATATATAATAAATGAACTGTAAAAAGTTTTTGTGATTAGAATTAAAAATATAGTTACCTGATATTACTGAAATTTTAGCACAAAAAGGACTGCGCCAGCTATATCAGCCCCCTTACGAAAGCAAAGATGGTACAGTTAAGGAGACTAAAAACTCTGGATCTAATATATATTTGTTAGACGATTAACTTAGTAACAGTGATTTTCAATATCTCTTCGCGAATTGGTACAAGGGTTGTCCAAAAATTAACTGTAATTGGGTAAGTTACACATACTGGTTGTCATAGCATCATTGTGCGTCTTTTTCCGTAGCAATCCGCGGTTCATTTTGTTATTTCCACCCAGTAGTGATTGAAGAAACATAGAGGTAGTAATGTTAGCTGTATGGTCGTGTTGGTTTCGTTTAAACGTTCCGCCGTCTGCTGAATATATTTGGGATTATATCCCCTGCTTCCGGTTGGTCTCGGACGACGAGACTCTTGGTTAATGGAAAATGGAAAGCGAAACCGTCCGGCCTCTGCAATGACCGTGCTGCGTACGGATCACAGCGTGTACGGAACTCGACTCGACTAATCGTTGTTAGATAAAAGATAGTACGTGATCGTCTGTGGAATTTAGATTTGAGACACAGGTGCAAACATGCCGTCGGGAGATAAGATCAAGTTCTGGCTGGTATCCAGCGGTACGAAACAATGCGTCTCTCACTAATGGTGTCAACATCTGTCTGGGTAACTCGACGGCAGTGTTTTTCAACGATGAACTACAAAATCTGATGCAGTGATATAATAAATGCTTTAATGAGTATTTATATAATGATATAATAAGTGTGTTGTGATTATGTGCAAAAGTTGTATAGATATGTTTGTTACTTTTTTGTATAATAAAATATTTTTCTCAACTTTCGTTTTTCGTTAGCAAACGACCAAAGGTTAATTTTTGCATAGGTTCGTACAATAAAGTCAATTTGTATTCAAATAAATTTAACTTCACTTATAGCTAGTAACAGACAGTAACCATTGAGGCAGTTATTCCATTTGTGAAGCCATTCGACAGTAATGTTTGGTGTTGTAAACTTTAAACTAAATACTCTCATTACCAACGTAGGGTAAAACATAATATAACGTTTTATTAAGTCAAAGTAGAGTACATGCAGGTATACTTCGTAATTGTAGTTACAAACTACATAATGCAATTTGTAAAGTGTTCCTTGTTTATCGCGTTTCATTAGTGTACAGGTTAATTTAGTTAAAACAAACAATTTACACTATCAGAGCTACAAAAGCAGACCAAAGCCGTTACAAAGCACACTATTACGTATCTACATTATTTATGATAGTGAGCTGTGTTCTTCTGATAAAATTCAACGACTGTTATATGCTAAAATATAACCAAATAATACGCCATTGTTTTCAAACTACAATGTTAGCATAATATAATTTATATGAATTCAACATATATGTTTACAAATAACTACTATAATTTTATTGACTTCTTCGTGTTTTCATTAGGTTACACTTTTAAAATCAGAATAAGCAAATATTGTGTGAGGCACTAACCATTATACAGTGGTAAGTGAAAAGTTATCATAAGTTTTCTTTCTTGCTTTTAAAAATCTTACTGCATTAGTTAAATGTGAGATATTATAATTTGTTTATTTGTGATTTTGTGTACAATAATTTTTCTAAAGTTACTAGTTCTATATAAGAATGTAGTACCTATATACTTTATTTGAATTTTTAAATATTTTTGTGGGAAGAATGTTTATGGCTTATGTAACTTCTATTCACATTAGCCTTTTAAATTTCTTGTATTCAGCTCATACTTAAAGCAAGTTTTATGTATACAAATGTATTCTAGATTTTCACTTTACTACTTCTTTTAGTTCTCTTACTTCAACCTCACTTGAAATTTCTCTTAGTTTACAACTTCTGAGGAGACAGTTTCTAGGCGAAATATATAGAAAAATGAATAAGTAAATACCACACTAGTATATATAAAATAATAAATAACTTATCTGAAATGTACAGTGTAAATTTTGTACTATACAAATTTTATGTTAACATTAGCTTATTGGGATTAATAAGATTTGACTGGGTAACCGGAATGTTTCAGTAAAATTAGCTATACTTAAAACAGGATAAAACAAAGGAAAACTAATTCTGCAGATTACAGATCTAAAAGCATAAATTCAAATAAAAGTATGAATGCCATTCAGTACAGAGGTGCAAGAGCGAATTAAACTATTACTGAAACGCTATGAAATCTGACATATTCTGATCTATTTCTATGATGTGGGCAATTTTTGATACAATAATTTTTCTAGGACTACTGTGTTTAACGCAATAGCAAGCCTTGTTACACACTACTGTGTTTAAAGCAAGTCTTTTATGTAGTTAAAACTACGTAGGCAAGCAGTTATTTTCCATGTTTCATTTTTGTAAGCGTTCCATGACGAATGCTTTGAGAATGTATGATTTGTTTTTCAATAATTCTACAAAATACTACATCGAAACGGTTGTTAAATGTAAATGCTTGTTATAAGTATGTGTGTGTGTCTGTGTGTATGTTTATGAAATGGGCTTTATGATAGTGCAAAGAAATCAGCATATAATAGTTTGTAACCCCTCTTTCAATTTCCCCCCCCTTTTTTTTATAAAAAAAAATATAAATTCTTTTTTTTTGAAAGAGAGGCCACTAGTTATTTAGAACTAGGCAAGAGCCTAGAGAAGCCAAAAATGCGCTGGGTCCAGTATGACGGGACTTGCAAATGAAACTCTGCTCTAAGACAACAATAACAAGATTTATTAGAGTTATGTTGTTTGTACAATCAATTCCCCAGTATATGATATATGCGCCTTCGAATAATTAAAGTTAATCTTGCACAATCCATAGAATAGATCAAATTCATGAATAGAGTTCAATACTATACATATGCACATATTTGCATCTTCATACAATTAAATTAGGATTACAAGTGCTTTCACTTCATAAGAATAGCTCAAATTGTTGTTATAATTCAACACTAAACATAGGCATCGCCAAATAATTGACCTTGATATCACTGAGCAGCATACAGTTACTTCTAAATAATGTAAGAACGGCGCATAGTATCGACCCTCCCAGTAAGCCACATAAACCATAAACATGATATATATATATGTATATATGTATATATATATATATGTGTGCATATCAACGTATACACAATCTAACAATCAAATAAAGGCATGACACACAACATATAATTAACATAGATACACATCTACATATAAATACCACACACCATGTCCACCTGGTTAACAGCATATATATTGTCATCGTAACACCCTCAAACCCTCTTAATCAGATCAAGTACCCGGCCCACCTTAAAACTTCTCAATTAACAAACCCAAAACCAAATAATAAGTCACAAAAGACCAGAGTTGAAACACCCCAAAAATTCTAAGTATGTGAAAGGCCAAAGTCAAATTGGCAAAATAGTCAGAACGGCACACAAGTACCAAGCATAAAAGGTAATTATCAATTTCGTACCCCAAATAATAATAATGTGCCATCACGAGGTCAACATGGCTGCCCGGTCGCATAAACTGCATATTCTCATTTCTTTTATTTTCTTACCAAAAAAACAAATTTTTAAGCAAGATCAGTGGAACGTAACCACCCATAAATAACTTAGAACTGGTATTGATTTGTTTTACATTCTTTAACATTTATCAATGAATTATTATTATGAATTATTAAAAAAGGAAAACTTAACAATTCTTGTGCTGGCTATGGCAAAAGTTTAGTGGTTACAAAATTATTTTAAACAGTAGGAATGAATTTCATAAAGCAGAATCTAGGGATTTAATTTGGTAAAACATACTTGAGGTGTTCATAAAGAACCCACTTGACCTCAGGCACGGTCATGCGCCCGGACTAGATCCAACAAACTATGACATGTTATGGACCTGTGGATAAAGGCACCAACAGGTGTCGTCCACAGGTTTAAGCACCTCCCCCAAACCCTTAATTAATAACCAAATCAAAACCCAATTAAATGAAAATGTATATAAACACGAAAATTCCCCTACAGGGTACCGAGACACCCGTGCATGCATACTTAACGCTAATCACTTAGTGACAGTCAGTGCCGCCCATATTTACAGTAAAAATAACTAACATCAATTCGGGTGATGCATGACCCTGGCTGAGTTTACAAATTCTCTGAGGCGTAAGCATTAGTAAAAAGGAAAAGATAATATGTAACACCAAATGTCCCGTTGGACTTGTGCGCAACAAAGTTCTAAACAGGAGCATTTCCAAAATGTCTCAATGTAAGGTGTAGCGGCCACAAACTTTTTTTTTTTTTTAAGGCATAAATGTCACCTGGTTAACAGCATAAGGTGTGAGGATCTTGTCGTGTGCGTCCGTCCATTCGTCCTGACAGCTAGACGGAAAGTGTTTGGATTTACTTCATGGAAGGCAGGTGATCGGCCATCCGCTGGAGCGAGACAGATTGACGACTAATTCGGGAACCCGGAAAGTCGCGTAGTTGATTATCTAAGCATAGTTATATATAGTAGGTAAAATTCCAAATCGGAGCTGCCAGGCGAATACAGACGAGCCACTACGTTGAACGTTGAGAGGGAACTGGTTATTACAACCACTGAAAATTTTTACGAAGCTACAGACCCAGAGCGCGCGCGGATCGGCACGGGAGGAAGATAACAAGACGGACGCCGGTAATATTTAATTTATTAATTCGACGCTGCCCGTTCTCGTAAACATAAAAAAAACAGCCGAGTTTTCCAAAACACGCACACCCCCACCCCAAAAGGACAACTTGGTTGCCTCACACTTATACTCAGGGAGGGTACCCGGCAGTGTACCCCCTTCCAAAACGACCTAGTGGACTTTGTGATCATGGCGGCCCAGCAGCACTTGCTCTGAGGAGAACAGAAAAACCTCACAACTGCGTCCATTCCCCATGCGACCCTCTCCGCCATGCCACCCCACGGGACCGCCCCAACACGTACCCTCTCCGGTGACCATCACCTACTCCCAGCGGTCCCACTCACATACCCGTCCTAAGACCAAACAAGGTATCTCCCACCTTGGTATGTGAGTGACCGTACTACCTCTCATCCATCTCTCGGACCGACCAGCCACATGCACCAACAAGGCATCTCCATCCTTGGCATATGGCTGGCCCACATCCCTACACAAGGGCGGACGGCCCCGCTTAGCCAGACAGAGAGGACCGCGTCAAGGGCACTCGAACATCCATCCTAACTCTTACTCAACAAAAACACCATGACTAGCAAGGGGGTTTTACTTCTCTGCCGACGTCAATACACAATATATACAACCCTCTCTCTCAACAAAAACACCCGGGAAACAACCGGAGAATGCGGCATGGCTCAACATTTACTCTAACCCACAATCAAGATTTACAAACATTAATCAGAAACAACAGCATGTCATCACTCTCCATCTTACTTTTAAAACAGGGGAAACTGACGATCTCCAAGACCACGACAAATCTAAGGGCACTCTCCAAATCTCTATCTTTCTCCATGATAACCTTCCAGAACAGGGGAAACTGACAATCTCGAGGACCACAATCTACTCACTTCCGGCAAGTCTCTCTAACTCCTTATGGATAGGGTTTTTTTTTCGTTACTAAGGGGAGGGATAGGAAAATCGGGAAGATGAAACTGGGCAAGGATCATGAAAAGGTCAATAGCTAGGACTAAGGGTAAGGACATGGTTCCCTCCGAAAAGGAGAATGACTGGAGAAAACCAAAGCTCGCGTGGGCAGGGGCGCAACCCTGAAGTAGACGAACACCACTGGGGCTGTGGGGAACATCTACCCGCTACCCGTTAAACGCTTCTTCTCACCTTTCTGTGATGGACTTTAGGTACCCGTTCCTTTCGGACACCACTCTCTGAGAAATTATTTCGTGTTGAGCTGTACGGATTTGTTTCTTCTGAATCAGAATCAAGGCAATTTACTTCCCAGCTTTCACCTTGATTTGGATTATGCTCATCATCTAACTCCTCTATTTGCCTTTATTCCAATCCTCCCTTCTCTTCCGGCTCTTCTACAATTTCCCCTTTTTCATCCCCATAATCCAAATCAACCTCATGACACTGCAGCTCCTCACCATCTTCCAGTTGCTCCTCTGATCCATCTTCAACCGCATCTTCCCTCAGCTCCTCACCAATTTCTTCATCACACTCGTCACCAGGCTCTTCACAAACTTCTTCACTAACCTCTTCTCCAATCTCATTTTCCTCAACACGTTCATCATCAACATCATCGCCATCACGTCTACTACCACCATCATAACACTGCACGTCCTCGTCCTCCTCTAGTTGCTCACCTGGTCCACCTGAAACTTCTTTTCGTTCTTCGGAATCCTCAACACTACTTACAGAAGGCGTCTGCACATCTTCACACACTACATCATTCTCACTCGCACACTCCACAACGCTGCCACCAAATTTCTCCTCAATTTCTACCTCATCTCCTTCTACCACACTTGCGGCATGGACGTCCCCTTGCCAATCCACAACCTCAGAAACACTTGCAGCCTGGACATCCCTGTGTCCATTTGCAAACTCAGACTCTTCAGTCCCCCTAACACCTACAAATATACTTCCCTGTGCAGCATCCGCAGACCGCTCTTCTGTCGATTCCACCCCTTCACCACTTTCAGCAACTACAACGACCTCAACATTTTCCACCCTGGAATCCAGCTGTCCAGGTTCATGTGCAATGACTAAATTAATTTCTACTGGGGATGGTAAAGCTACACCATCAAGTGACTTCTCATATCCCTGTGTGGACGATGACGATATTACCGGATCTGGATCCGTCACGAACCGAGATGGAGATACCGGAACAAATTCTGCGGCGTCTGGATTCAACCATGACGTCCTCTTCGAGTCCTGTAACTCCGTATTAACTGACGTGTTCTTAGGCTCTTGTATTGATCCACAGAAGTTATTCCGCTTTTCTTATTTCTCTTCACCTTCTTGATCCGCAACTCTATTAGGCACTGGTACTTCCTCTGGAACCTTTAAAGTTTCCTTACTCTCCAAATAGGATTAACTTGCTACCGGCTCCCTACTTGCCGATGTTTGTCTACTAACATAATTTCTTCTTCCCCTGTTAATTTCATACTTCTTTGTTTTCTGTGCTGTAGCTGTTGTTACCGTCTTCTCACTTGTCACCCCCTTGTAGCCTCCATTACTTCCGGAATATTCAGTTTTTCTGACCGTCTCCTGTGTTCTCCTCCAACCGCCCTGTTTGTCCTTTTTCGCTCCTCTTAATGAACCACTGGAGTATTGGACATCTTTAGCAGCTCTTCCTCGGGACTCATCATTCTCCTGGACCCTCCTGGCATGCGCACACCACCGGTCCAGGTCTGCAAAACAACGTGGAGGCTCCGCGAAAACCAGCCGGGATCTCTCTTGGGGATTCAGACCTTCTCGTATTACCTGTAAGACTTCCGTCTCGGGCAACCCCAACCTTAATATACGGGCAGCTTTCCTTACATCGTGCACGAAATCCCCCAACGCCTCTCCGTTGGCCTGTAGGAGATAGAATAACTCAAACTTAAGCTGGGCACGTCGTCGATGGGGTATGAAGAAATCCAACATTTCCCCATGGAAAGCATCGACACTGCCGCCCCGACGCAGAGTGTTGATGACCAACCCTGCCAATGAACCCCGGCAATACGGGTATATAAGGGACAAGACCTCCCCATCGGACACCCCCGAGAAATCTGCCAACTACAGGACAAGGTCTAAGAAAACCAGCAACTGCTCCTCATCTATTCCATCTAACACTGAAAGTTTCTGGAGAACTCCTGAAAGAGGGTTGGGCAATTTCTGGTAGCATACCCCCACCAGAATTGCACAATTCAAAACACACAACAACAAACATAAATTCCCACGAAAAACCTAACACAAACACATGACGTACAAAAGGAAAAACTTGAGTACTCTCTCTTCCATCAAGTAGACCCCATGGTTCCCTAACGCTGCGAAAACCTGACCCGCTCCAGAACCAACTCCCGTCAGCCGCCAGACTCAAAAGAAGAAACGACATCAGACACTAACACCAACATACAATCCACACCACCGAACACCTACCACAACATATAACATTTCAACCAAGATATTAGCACAAATTTCAGTCGGACGGTACCGACTTCCAGTCGGGCCATACCGCATCCAGCTAACAGCACGCGCTATTACTTCCATACAATAAATAAGGGAGCCCATCCCCACGCGATCTCCGGTAAGGTCCAGTCTTAAAAACAACAAAACCCAACTACAACACACGCCACGTGGCGGCACCCGGTTTACAATTCAAATCACCTAGCAATCATACATTCATAATCAAATAATTCATACATAATGCATATATACATACATACGATATCAACCCTGCCATTGCATCTATCTATTTTCATTTTCAAATATTTCTGAATTTGATGTTTTTTCCAACTATTTCCGAGTTTGCAAGCCCCATCACACCAAAGGACCCAAGGGTTCAACCCTAGAATGAACCACGCTCTGCTACCATTTGTAACCACTATTTCAATTCCCCCCCTTTTTTTTATAAAAAAATATAAATTCTTGTTTTTTTAAATAGAGGCCACTAGTTATTTAGAACTAGGCAAGAGCCTAGAGAAGCCAAAAATGCGCTGGGTCCAGTATGACGGGACTTGCAAATGAAACTCTGCTCTAAGACAACAATAACAAGATTTATTAGAGTTATGTTTTTTGTACAATCAATTCCCCAGTATATGATATATGAGCCTTCGAATAATTAAAGTTAATCTTGCACAATCCATAGAATAGATCAAATTCATGAATAGAGTTCAATACTATACATATGCACATATTTGCATCTTCATACAATTAAATTAGGATTACAAGTGCTTTCACTTCATAAGAATAGCTTAAATTGTTGTTATAATTCAACACTAAACATAGGCATCGCCAAATAATTGACCTTGATATCACTGAGCAGCATACAGTTACTTCTAAATAATGTAAGAACGGCGCATAGTATCGACCCTCCCAGTAAGCCACATAAACCATAAACATGATATATATATATGTATATATGTATATATATATATATGTGTGCATATCAACGTATACACAATCTAACAATCAAATAAAGGCATGACACACAACATATAATTAACATAGATACACATCTACATATAAATACCACACACCATGTCCACCTGGTTAACAGCATATATATTGTCATCGTAACACCCTCAAACCCTCTTAATCAGATCAAGTACCCGGCCCACCTTAAAACTTCTCAATTAACAAACCCAAAACCAAATAATAAGTCACAAAAGACCAGAGTTGAAACACCCCAAAAATTCTAAGTATGTGAAAGGCCAAAGTCAAATTGGCAAAATAGTCAGAACGGCACACAAGTACCAAGCATAAAAGGTAATTATCAATTTCGTACCCCAAATAATAATAATGTGCCATCACGAGGTCAACATGGCTGCCCGGTCGCATAAACTGCATATTCTCATTTCTTTTATTTTCTTACCAAAAAAACAAATTTTTAAGCAAGATCAGTGGAACGTAACCACCCATAAATAACTTAGAACTGGTATTGATTTGTTTTACATTCTTTAACATTTATCAATGAATTATTATTATGAATTATTAAAAAAGGAAAACTTAACAATTCTTGTGCTGGCTATGGCAAAAGTTTAGTGGTTACAAAATTATTTTAAACAGTAGGAATGAATTTCATAAAGCAGAATCTAGGGATTTAATTTGATAAAACATACTTGAGGTGTTCATAAAGAACCCACTTGACCTCAGGCACGGTCATGCGCCCGGACTAGATCCAACAAACTATGACATGTTATGGACCTGTGGATAAAGGCACCAACAAGTGTCGTCCACAGGTTTAAGCACCTCCCCCAAACCCTTAATTAATAACCAAATCAAAACCCAATTAAATGAAAATGTATATAACCACGAAAATTCCCCTACAGGGTACCGAGACACCCGTGCATGCATACTTAACGCTAATCACTTAGTGACAGTCAGTGCCGCCCATATTTACAGTAAAAATAACTAACATCAATTCGGGTGATGCATGACCCTGGCTGAGTTTACAGATTCTCTGAGGCGTAGCATTAGTAAAAAGGAAAAGATAATATGTAACCCCAAATGTCCCGTTGGACTTGTGCGCAACAAAGTTCTAAACTGGAGCATTTCCAAAATGTCTCAATGTAAGGTGTAGCGGCCACAAACTTTTTTTTTTTAAAGGCATAAATGTCACCTGGTTAACAGCATAAGGTGTGAGGATCTTGTTGTGTGCGTCCGTCCATTCGTCCTGACAGCTAGACGGAAAGTGATTGGATTTACTTCATAGAAGGCAGGTGATCGGCCATCCGCTGGAGCGAGACAGATTAACGACTAATTCGGGAACCCGGAAAGTCGCGTAGTTGATTATCTAAGCATAGTTATATATAGTAGGTAAAATTCCAAATCGGAGCTGCCAGGCGAATACAGACGAGCCACTACGTTGAACGTTGAGAGGGAACTGGTTATTACAACCACTGAAAATTTTTACGAAGCTACAGACCCAGAGGGCGCGCGGATCGGCACGGGAGAAAGATAACAAGACGGACGCCGGTAATATTTAATTTATTAATTCGACGCTGCCCGTTCTCGTAAACATAAAAAAAACAGCCGAGTTTTCCAAAACACGGCACACCCCCACCCCAAAAGGACAACTTGGTTGCCTCACACTTATACTCAGGGAGGGTACCCGGCAGTGTACCCCCTTCCAAAACGACCTAGTAGACTTTGTGATCATGGCGGCCCAGCAGCACTTGCTCTGAGGAGAACAGAAAAACCTCACAACTGCGTCCATTCCCCATGCGACCCTCTCCGCCATGCCACCCCACGGGACCGCCCCAACACGTCACCCTCTCCGGTGACCATCACCTACTCCCAGCGGTCCCACTCACATACCCGTCCTAAGACCAAACAAGGTGTCTCCCACCTTGGTATGTGAGTGACCGTACTACCTCTCATCCATCTCTCGGACCGACCAGCCACATGCACCAACAAGGCATCTCCATCCTTGGCATATGGCTGGCCCACATCCCTACACAAGGGCGGACGGCCCCGCTTAGCCAGACAGAGAGGACCGCGTCAAGGGCACTCGAACATCCATCCTAACTCTTACTCAACAAAAACACCATGACTAGCAAGGGGGTTTTACTTCTCTGCCGACGTCAATACACAATATATACAACCCTCTCTCTCAACAAAAACACCCGGGAAACAACCGGAGAATGCGGCATGGCTCAACATTTACTCTAACCCACAATCAAGATTTACAAACATTAATCAGAAACAACAGCATGTCATCACTCTCCATCTTACTTTTAAAACAGGGGAAACTGACGATCTCCAAGACCACGACAAATCTAAGGGCACTCTCCAACTCTCTATCTTTCTCCATGATAACCTTCCAGAACAGGGGAAACTGACAATCTCGAGGACCACAATCTACTCACTTCCGGCAAGTCTCTCTAACTCCTTATTGATAGGGTTTTTTTTTGTTACTAGGGGAGGGGTAGGAAAATCGGGAAGATGAAACTGGGCAAGGATCATGAAAAGGTCAATAGCTAGGACTAAGGGTAAGGACATGGTTCCCTCCGAAAAGGAGAATGACTGGAGAAAACCAAGGCTCGCGTGGGCAGGGGCGCAACCCTGAAGTAGACGAACACCACTGGGGCTGTGGGGAACATCTACCCGCTACCCGTTAAACGCTTCTTCTCACCTTTCTGTGATGGACTTTAGGTACCCGTTCCTTTCGGACACCACTCTCTGAGAAATTATTTCGTCTTGAGCTGTACGGATTTGTTTCTTCTGAATCAGAATCAAGGCAATTTACTTCCCTGCTTTCACCTTGATTTGGATTATGCTCATCATCTAACTCCTCTATTTGCCTTTCTTCCAATCCTCCCTTCTCTTCCGGCTCTTCTACAATTTCCCCTTTTTCATCCCCATAATCCAAATCAACCTCATGACACTGCAGCTCCTCACCATCTTCCAGTTGCTCCTCTGATCCATCTTCAACCGCATCTTCCCTCAGCTCCTCACCAATTTCTTCATCACACTCGTCACCAGGCGCTTCACAAACTTCTTCACTAACCTCTTCTCCAATCTCATTTTCCTCAACACGTTCATCATCAACATCATCGCCATCACGTCTACTACCACCATCATAACACTGCACGTCCTCGTCCTCCTCTAGTTGCTCACCTGGTCCACCTGAAACTTCTTTTCGTTCTTCGGAATCCTCAACACTACTTACAGAAGGCGTCTGCACATCTTCACACACTACATCATTCTCACTCGCACACTCCACAACGCTGCCACCAAATTTCTCCTCAATTTCTACCTCTTCTCCTTTTACCACACTTGCGGCATGGACGTCCCCTTGTCCATCCACAACCTCAGAAACACTTGCAGCCTGGACATCCCTGTGTCCATCTGCAAACTCAGACTCTTCAGTCCCCCTAACACCTACAAATATACTTCCCTGTGCAGCATCCGCAGACCGCTCTTCTGTCGATTCCACCCCTTCACCACTTTCAGCAACTACAACGTCCTCAACATTTTCCACCCTGGAATCCAGCTGTCCAGGTTCATGTGCAATGACTAAATTAATTTCTACTGGGGATGGTAAAGCTACACCATCAAGTGACTTCTCATATCCCTGTGTAGACGATGACGATATTACCGGATCTGGATCCGTCACGAACCGAGATGGAGATACCGGAACAAATTCTGCGGCGTCCGGATTCAACCATGACGTCTTCTTCGAGTCCTGTAACTCCGTATTAACTGACGTGTTCTTAGGCTCTTGTATTGATCCACAGAAGTTATTCCGCTTTTCTTCTTTCTCTTCACCTTCTTGATCCGCAACTCTATTAGGCACTGGTACTTCCTCTGGAACCTTTAAAGTTTCCTTACTCTCCAAATAGGACTAACTTGCTACCGGCTCCCTACTTGCCGATGTTTGTCTACTAACATAATTTCTTCTTCCCCTGTTAATTTCATACTTCTTTGTTTTCTGTACTGTAGCTGTTGTTACCGTCTTCTCACTTGCCACCCCCTTGTAGCCTCCATTACTTCCGGAATATTCAGTTTTTCTGACCGTCTCCTGTGTTCTCCTCCAACCGCCCTGTTTGTCCTTTTTCGCTCCTCTTAATGAACCACTGGAGTATTGGACATCTTTAGCAGCTCTTCCCCGGGACTCATCATTCTCCTGGACCCTCCTGGCATGCGCACACCACCGGTCCAGGTCTGCAAAACAACGTGGAGGCTCCGCGAAAACCAGCCGGGATCTCTCTTGGGGATTCAGACCTTCTCGTATTACCTGTATGACTTCCGTCTCGGGCAACCCCAACCTTAATATACGGGCAGCTTTTGCTTACATCGTGCACGAAATCCCCCAACGCCTCTCCGTTGGCCTGTAGGAGATAGAATAACTCAAACTTAAGCTGGGCACGTCGTCGATGGGGTATGAAGAAATCCAACACTTCCCCATGGAAAGCATCGACACTGCCGCCCCGACGCAGAGTGTTGATGACCAACCCTGCCAATGAACCCCGGCAATACGGGTATATAAGGGACAAGACCTCCCCATCGGACACCCCCGAGAAATCTGCCAACTACAGGACAAGGTCTAAGAAAACCAGCAACTGCTCCTCATCTATTCCATCTAACACTGAAAGTTTCTGGAGAACTCCTGAAAGAGGGTTGGGCAATTTCTGGTGGCATACCCCACCAGAATTGCACAATTCAAAACACACAACAACAAATATAAATTCCCACGAAAAACCTAACACAAAAACATGACGTACAAAAGGAAAAACTTGAGTACTCTCTTTTCCATCAAGTGGACCCCCGGGTTCCCTAGCGCTGCGAAAACCTGACTCGCTCCAGAACCAACTCCCGTCAGCCGCCAGACTCAAAAGAAGAAACGACATCAGACACTAACACCAACATACAATCCACACCACCGAACACCTACCACAACATATAACATTTCAACCAAGATATTAGCACAAATTTCAGTCGGACGGTACCGACTTCCAGTCGGGCCATACCGCATCCAGCTAACCGCACGCGCTATTACTTCCATACAATAAATAAGGGAGCCCATCCCCACGCGATCTCCGGTAAGGTCCAGTCTCAAAAACAACAAAACCCAACTACAACACACGCCACGTGGCGGCACCCGGTTTACAATTCAAATCACCTAGCAATCATACATTCATAATCAAATAATTCATACATAATACATATATACATACATACGATATCAACCCTGCCATTGCATCTATCTATTTTCATTTTCAAATATTTCTGAAGTTGATGTTTTTTCCAACTATTTCCGAGTTTCCAAGCCCCATCACACCAAAGGACCCAAGGGTTCAACCCTAGAATGAACCACGCTCTGCTACCATTTGTAACCCCTCTTTCAATTCTCCCCTTTTTTTTATAAAAAAATATAAATTCTTTTTTTTTGAAAGAGAGGCCACTAGTTATTTAGAACTAGGCAAGAGCCTAGAGAAGCCAAAAATGCGCTGGGTCCAGTATGACGGGACTTGCAAATGAAACTCTGCTCTAAGACAACAATAACAAGATTTATTAGAGTTATGTTGTTTGTACAATCAATTCCCCAGTATATGATATATGCGCCTTCGAATAATTAAAGTTAATCTTGCACAATCCATAGAATAGATCAAATTCATGAATAGAGTTCAATACTATACATATGCACATATTTGCATCTTCATACAATTAAATTAGGATTACAAGTGCTTTCACTTCATAAGAATAGCTTAAATTGTTGTTATAATTCAACACTAAACATAGGCATCGCCAAATAATTGACCTTGATATCACTGAGCAGCATACAGTTACTTCTAAATAATGTAAGAACGGCGCATAGTATCGACCCTCCCAGTAAGCCACATAAACCATAAACATGATATATATATATATATATATATATATATGTGTGCATATCAACGTATACACAATCTAACAATCAAATAAAGGCATGACACACAACATATAATTAACATAGATACACATCTACATATAAATACCACACACCATGTCCACCTGGTTAACAGCATATATATTGTCATCGTAACACCCTCAAACCCTCTTAATCAGATCAAGTACCCGGCCCACCTTAAAACTTCTCAATTAACAAACCCAAAACCAAATAATAAGTCACAAAAGACCAGAGTTGAAACACCCCAAAAATTCTAAGTATGTGAAAGGCCAAAGTCAAATTGGCAAAATAGTCAGAACGGCACACAAGTACCAAGCATAAAAGGTAATTATCAATTTCGTACCCCAAATAATAATAATGTGCCATCACGAGGTCAACATGGCTGCCCGGTTGCATAAAAAGCATATTCTCATTTCTTTTATTTTCTTACCAAAAAAACAAATTTTTAAGCAAGATCAGTGGAACGTAACCACCCATAAATAACTTAGAACTGGTATTGATTTGTTTTACATTCTTTAACATTTATCAATGAATTATTATTATGAATTATTAAAAAAGGAAAACTTAACAATTCTTGTGCTGGCTATGGCAAACGTTTAGTGGTTACAAAATTATTTTAAACAGTAGGAATGAATTTCATAAAGCAGAATCTAGGGATTTAATTTGATAAAACATACTTGAGGTGTTCATAAAGAACCCACTTGACCTCAGGCACGGTCATGCGCCCGGACTAGATCCAACAAACTATGACATGTTATGGACCTGTGGATAAAGGCACCAACAGGTGTCGTCCACAGGTTTAAGCACCTCCCCAAACCCTTAATTAATAACCAAATCAAAACCCAATTAAATGTAAATGTATATAACCACGAAAATTCCCCTACAGGGTACCGAGACACCCGTGCATGCATACTTAACGCTAATCACTTAGTGACAGTCAGTGCCGCCCATATTTACAGTAAAAATAACTAACATCAATTCGGGTGATGCATGACCCTGGCTGAGTTTACAAATTCTCTGATGCGTAAGCATTATTAAAAAGGAAAAGATAATATGTAACCCCAAATGTCCCGTTGGACTTGTGCGCAACAAAGTTCTAAACTGGAGCATTTCCAAAATGTCTCAATGTAAGGTGTAGCGGCCACAAACTTTTTTTTTTTTTAAAGGCATAAATGTCACCTGGTTAACAGCATAAGGTGTGAGGATCTTGTCGTGTGCGTCCGTCCATTCGTCCTGACAGCTAGACGGAAAGTGTTTAGATTTACTTCATGGAAGGCAGGTGATCGGCCATCCGCTGGAGCGAGACAGATTGACGACTAATTCGGGAACCCGGAAAGTCGCGTAGTTGATTATCTAAGCATAGTTATATATAGTAGGTAAAATTCCAAATCGGAGCTGCCAGGCGAATACAGACGAGCTACTACGTTGAACGTTGAGAGTGAACTGGTTATTACGACCACTGAAAATTTTTACGAAGCTACAGACCCAGAGCGCGCGCGGATCGGCACGGGAGAAAGATAACAAGACGGACGCCGGTAATATTTAATTTATTAATTCGACGCTGCCCGTTCTCGTAAACATAAAAAAAAACAGCCGAGTTTTCCAAAACACGGCACAAGTTTATGAAGTAATATGAAGGCTATAGTAAGAATCATCATGTAATTTTTAATTATCAGTAATTAACAGTCAGTTGTTCAAAACAATATATCTTTGCCAAAGGTAAGAAAGTTTATTCCTATTGACAAATTTAATCTAAAATAGGGAGATTCTATTATAAAAGGCACTTCTGATTACTTCAGCAGTCCGACAGGTGAGACACCTCACGATTACAAACTACAAAAGACAAAGTTAGTCTCACTAAGGAAAATTGACACAGTTAAGGGAAATGTAACTTGTTATGTTTATTAAAATAAGAAGGAAGAGGGAAAATGAAAATATAAACTTCACTTCTTTCGAGATAGGAACTCAGAATGTAGTATCGCTCTCTAAAACCTAACACAGTCCTTAAAAATATAGTACAGAAACTATAGTTTGTTAAAAATAACTAATATGGGAGCAGAACGAATTATTAGTTAATCGTTAAGTTACATAACACTGAAATGTCAAGCCATTCCTAGGTTATCATTAGACAGGTGACCGTTGTATAGAGTTATTTAGGTTACTTTGAAAATGACCTTATTCACATCATTCAATAAATCAGATCGATTTATTCTGTTGTGCATCCTATAGGCTGCTTATATTTATTAACGAGAGCGTGCATTCTAATTTCTATCGTACAATCACACGCGCGCGCGCGCGCACACACACACACACACACACACACACACACACACACACACACACATTTTTAATAGTGATATTCACTCACACTATTTTTCTTATTCAAATTAATAATAAATAATGTTTATATTTTTAAAACAAGAATATATTTGTTATTGGTTTTTGCAACGTTCCGACAGTTTTATGTTACCACCAGAAGTATAATGTGTAAAATAATTACAAAGAGTTTAGAAATGTTTTGAAGGAACTCTAGGCAATTTTCTGTCAGCAATTCTTGATGATATTCTTTCAACTGTCTGAAAGATTTAACGTGAATGGGATCTGACTCTTGTTTGTTCATTATTAATGATTTTAATGTTTGCCATGCTTCTGTGGCTCTACTGCACCCGATTTACCGATCAAGTACTCTACATTTGTTATCCCATAATTCATGTTTCGCATTTGTTTCGGTTTTGTAACTTGCCTACAGCAGTGCATTTAGTATTTCCGACCGACTTCTTCCTTAGTTGATTACCATTTCTGACGGGCTTATTTTCCATTACCACGTTACTTGCTTTTCATTCCACCACCAATTCCTATATTTGTTGTTATTTTCTGTCTCTCCTTATATTACATAATTTTAAATTAAGCCTGAGATTATATAGGATAACTGTAGAGTCATTGTTTAAGCACTGTAAATTAAATCTTATAATGCGCATCTGCCTGGTAGTAGCATCACCTATTTTGTGTTCATGATGAATAATCCATGCTCTTACAAGGTAGTGCCACATTTTGCCTCTATACGAATCCTAACTTCATTACATTGTAAACGAGTGTGTTGTTTACTAACAGCAAAATCAGTTTGATTTGCTTTGGAGATTTGGTTGTACTCCAGTGTTTATGTTAATAAATTAGGTATGTGATATCAAACTTATTTCCACACAATACGTAAACTCGGATGCCTAAAAAACAAAAAAAGACGTCTGTTAAAGGAATGAGAGTAGGTTTATGTAAATCTCAATTCCGCAGGTACTTTCCACCAGGTATTTAAAAATCAATGTGATTTTATAAACATATAAATAACCTATTAATTCCTTTAAGCTTTGACGGCGGCCGTCAACATTGTTAACATTATTGTTACTATTAGCCAGGCTGTTAGGCCGAGGTCGACTGTTATTATAGGCTCCACCTGTTCAGTGTCGGAAAAACGTTCGGGAAAGCGTCAGCGACACTGAACATGGCCTGCGATGGTGGGGCCAAAACATCTGTCTATAATAACAGTCGACCATTGTCTAACAGCCCGGCTAATGATAAAAATAATTTTAAAGTTTACAAAAAGAGGAGTTCTGCTAAGATAGATGGAACCAGTCATGTGAGAAGCGTTATGTTATCAGTGCAGTTCTTTGAATTAGAAGGACCGGGGGAACTATTCTGCTTCACGATTGACGATGGGGATGTGTCGACTATCTAATGTGATTTGAATTACCTTATGAAAACATATCGGGTACGGTATGTTGTTTGTCAGTTTTTATTTTCATTAAGTTCATTTGGTTTACTTTTTCTGAGTTTTAAATTATATTTTGGATTTAAAAAATTCTAATATTTAAAGAAGACAATCGTCAATCTTTAGTTAATGAATTAATAAAATAAACTTATGACTGCAGATGCTTTTACTTTTTAAATTATTAATAGTGTGTCGCATAATTTTAATTCTCAGACTATTAAAGTGTTCAGGACTTCTTGTAGTGACGAAAAAACGTTGTCTTAGCTTAACTAGGTGATGTAGGCTATCGGTTTTGCGATTGAGGAAATAATTCTACATACACGAATCGAATATATTTAGTATAAAGTACTCGGATATTGAAACGGAACGGCTATTCAATTCTCAAAGATTTTATAGTCAAACAGGTGATTATAAACACAATATTAGACAAATTATTTTACCTTACCCTTACTACTTAAGTGTACGGATAATGTGAGTGTATTTCTAGGTTGTGCTTTAAGCTCAGAAAAATTAGTCATAATATTCTAACACCGACCTCATTAAACATTTTCCTTCCTCAGTCAACCTTTTCTCACACGTGCAACAAAACATTTCAATACAAGAGCGAAATATACAGCAAATTTAGTAAGATTTATATTTACGGTTTAGGATATTCAGTGAAATCTAAAATCTAGACTACATGATTATTATAATTCATTATCACTTTTTCCTATTTTAAACTGTTAAACTTATTATTAAATGAAAGAAACGTAATAATATGATTGCAATCAAATCTATATTTTCATAACTTTTAGTACGGTACATTATATATTAAGGAAACTTATTCAATAATATAATTCATTGAGCAACCCAAACAAGATACGTACTGGAGTTATGTCAAGGAAGAAGAAGAGACCAAAGATTACGTTACCCACAATACGATGGTGAAAGTGTAAATTGAGCACATTGAGTAAACGGAATACCATCAGACTTTTTTAAAAGTAGTATAACATTATTAGATAAAAACTAAGAAGATTAGATCAAGTTAATAGAACAATGATTTTATTCATG
This sequence comes from Magicicada septendecula, assembly GCA_034769895.1. Lineage (NCBI taxonomy): Eukaryota > Metazoa > Arthropoda > Insecta > Hemiptera > Cicadidae > Magicicada > Magicicada septendecula. The sequence goes on from CM068368.1 coordinate 223,580,348, forward strand.
AACTGGATAACCAGTTCTAACCATTGTTTGTGGAAGAGGAGAAATAATTATTAATATTTTAATTGTTGCAGTTTTTAATTGTTGTGATTATAATATATAATATCACAGCCTGCTTGAAAAAATAACAAACTAAAAATCAGACAGACACAGAGTTTATGTTCAGTTGTGCTTGCGTACATTTGGGAGAAGAAATAACGTAGGATATAAATGCAAAGAGAGAGATTTCAAACAGCGGTGGCACACATAAGTCTGTTATCCCTAGACTGAGGTAAACAGATAAAGCAAGCGTATGTAACGCGCAGTACAGAATCGTTATGTGTTTGTTTTTGTTGACGTAGCGTTTTATCAGTTACAAAAACGTCCTTCAGATTTATTGTACGTCCTCCCTTAGACATTCAAAGCAAGTAAAGTACATAATGTCTTTTCCAATAACAAACACGTTTGCAGTAATGCAGTCTGAAATTCACAAAAACCTATGGTTTTTATTGACAATCAACAACGGTTAGACAAAAACAGTTATCTCTTGTCTGCCGTTTGCGTTCACTTGTTACCGTGCGTACGTACAATGAAATGGCTGGCGATTAGTACCGTACCCCATTTTGCACCCGGAAAATAAAGAAATTCAGTATTCTTCCTATATAATTTTACTCTACTATAATTTTTGGACGTGCAAATCACTAATTCTGGGTCCATTAGTTCCGTATACAGTAAACAAATATTGAATAACTTACTTAAGTTTCTAACATTTTCGGTATAACCTGATACAAAACTAAAATAAGTTGACACCATCTGCTGTCTTTAACTTGTTTGAAACACTGATGTTTCCTTTGCAGATATGAACATGAATGACACTTTTGGTGCCCCAACATTGTGCAATAATTTTCTCAAAATTTTGCAAATATACAGCACCACGTAGCAAACATTTATCCTCCGAAATTTTTACTTTGGGGAATAAAACGAATCAAGGATATAATAAGGGGGTCACTTTAATACATTTATTATAAATAAACTATTATCTTTCTTTTAATGAACAATATCAGTATTCTTGGCTTCATTACGAAGTCATTCAAAACCTCATCAGATCTTATGTCTCCGTCCACTCAAAAACAATATTCACCTTATCACCCTAATATACCTTCCTGTTTGCTTGCAGCTATCATGCAAAGTAGGGACTAATTCGGAAAATAGAATAAAAGATTTTGTTTCTTCAATACATTAAAATTATGTTTTGGTGTAAAACTGTGTTAAATTTTTGTGTGTAAAATTTGTGTTAAACATTTTTGTGACATTGCCATAAATTAGGAATTTAGGGGAAAGAAGCATTTCTTTTTAACACCAACGCCTTCAAAAGTTTGCTTTTTCACAATTTTTATCCAGAAAGAAATTTAGAACTAACATCGTTTATAATCTTTGAGAGTAATTATTTTAAATATGGATATAAATAGATTAGAAATAACTACTTGTAAATTGTGTTTTGGAGTATTTATAAAAATACATTTTCTATAATATTTTTCCTATTTACCATGTATTTACTACATCAGAAATGCTGTATATAAAGATGTTGCCACATTTTATCCTTTCTAAGATAAAACCTACTGTACCTCTGTAGTTTTTAAAAATTGTATTGCATATTTGAAATTTAAAATTCCTCAAAAATATTCAGAAGCTTCTCAAGCTACAAAACTCGCTCAGATTTTACAATTTTTCAAAATGTTGACCTCCATTTTTAGTTTGTGTTGCCCCCAAAGGTAAAAATTTTCAAGGCAAAACACAACATTGGGATTTGAGGTAATATTATATTTTTATTCTGATGTTCGGTATAGAGTTTTATAGTTTACGCATTTTCAAACCTTTTTCAAAAGGTTTTGTTTTAATACTTTTTTAGTGTCCTAAAACTTTCAAATTTTTAAAACTAAATACTAGGTATATTTAAACTGTGATTAAAATCATCTTCAATTTGATTCCACATTTGAAATTTTTGCGATTTTTCAAAGCATAGTAGACGTTTTAGACCCCGGTGCCCAAAAATTATGAAATTCCACAACTTAATACTACATTAAGATTGCGGTTAAAATCTGTTTAATTTGATACCCAACATCATCATGTTACAAGTTTTTCGAAATTTTGCCCCCTTACATTTTTGCTGTTGCCATCCTGCTTTTGAGAGGATCAACCCAAAAAATAATAGGTTATAAGTACTGATAGGTATACCATGTTTTACAAAAATCGGTTAATGCATTCAAAAATTATAGTGAGACATACCTCAAAGAGACAGGTACACAGAAAGGCAAACGTCAAACGGTAAAGTTAAAACTGAGAACTCACTTTGCTCGTTAAGTAATATATAAAACGTATAAATATTTAATTGTTGCAATGAGGAATAGAGGCCAGTTTCTGAATTGGCTATTTTATTTTTTCCTACGTTCTCGTTCATTTTTCTCCGCCTTTGTATGTGTCACATTTCCTACTGTGCTGATGCGGATAAACAAACGTTAATTTTTAATTCCTCTGCTTTAACATTATTATAAATTTAAATTCAAAGGAATTAATTTTCACAGACAATTATAATCTGCGTCCTTTTCGTCAGCTCGTAGTTGCCAAAACCTCGTAATTTGTTTCCTTGGAATCAAACACAAGACACGGCTAAACCAATACAAAATTATTAAATTTCCCCTTAAAGAGTCCTATTTATATATATTATTGTAATAAAACGAAAAAGTTAGTTAATAATGAATATTAGTTAACAAAAGTAAAAATTGTATAACAATAATCTTAATAATTATCAAAACATTTATTTACTACCTAAGCATACCCTCTTGCTAAAGCTTCATCATGAAATAGTAAATAATATCAAAAACAACCACAACAATAATAATATTTTTTTGTGGAAGAGAAAAATACGTCCTTCTTTCGCTTCCTATCTTAGAGGAACCCTTCGATTATAAGCGCTAACGCGGTTCCAGTGGTTTTCTGACGCGAGCATTAACCTGACTATGGTCTCCAGAGCAAATTCTCCTATGGCCGCCACTAGTCTTTGTCAGTCCGCCAGGCATCTTTTCTATATTCGAAGAACGTATATTTGGCGTCGTCCTTTGGCGTTTTCCCATACTCACATGCCGAGCTGGAAGTCTTCACCGTCTTGTGGAAGTAGGCATTAAAATAACCGTGACAATGAGGAGCCGCGTGAAATAAAAATTCACTTTTTTATACTTTCGCTCCATCGAAGGTCGCACTATGCTAATCAGCTTTGCGTCCATCTACATTTCGTTTCCGTCACCCAGCATTCCTGCCAACACTGTTGCATTATGGACTGTTTGGCATTTGCTGTCGCCATCTCTTCACTCACTTCTGCATTCCCCTGTGGATATGTTTTGTCTTTTGGCCGACAAATGGATGCGTATCACATCCGCGACCTCAGCACAAAATCCGCAGCGCTCCTGTTGTCTGTACTGTCACCATTCTTCTCCTATACTTTTTATGCTTAAACGTTCAAAAATTATTATCTTAACTATTACTTCATTTTAGATAAGTTGCTGACAGTCCTGAAAAGTATATGGTTGGATAAGAATTTCTCATTGGGTCTCAAAATCTGATAAAGGGCAGTGTCTAACCACGTTTTTGCGTGCAAAACTTTTTAATGTAGGAAGGGGCACAGTCTGGTGGTTTACGCGTATCCGGAATCCGAGTGTCAGGCGGTGTAGGCAGCCCCCTTGGGCAAGTGCTAACTGCCTCCTCAGGGGGTGGAAGAGCGGGCCAAAATACAAGACACTCTTTTTTGACCTTGGTGGAGGGTACGACTTCTCATGTCATTCCTAAAACCTTGGGTGAGGAACCGCTAGACTGCTAAAAGACAGAGTGACAACCGGGTAAAGATCTCAAAGGAAGGTGGAGGATCTAGGACGTGGGTATCCAAAATAACGGCCAACCCAGAGGTATTAAGAAGGTAGTCCCGCTATGGTTGTGTTGTTCAACCAAACTGTAGGCCTATACCACTCAGAGGATATTTAGTGTTACTTCTAATACTCATAGGGCCTTATATACCGGACTGGAAACTTGATTACGATTTAGCAAAGTAAAAGGGCAAGAAAAAGTGATTATGAATCCGATCAGAGTGGCAACCAAGAATATTCAAGAAATATTACAGAAATAAACAGATTTGGCAAAAATATTAAATGAGATAAAGGTAGGTTTTCCCGGCAGGTTAAAAACAACGAAAAATTGAAAGAGAAATAAATATGTCGAATATCACATTGTGTTATATTCCAAACTAAGTCAAGGTTAAAATGTATTGTGTATTGATAAAATGGCTCATTGAATGCGGACATGTAAATGAATGTACTATAATCGTAGAGATGAAACTAAACAATTATACAGCCGTTATCGTGGCCGTTCATTTATCTGAGGAGGGTAAAAGAGAGAAATTATAATCAATTATTCTATAGCTTCAACAAATTTGTAACAAGTGTAGCCAGAATTGCCAAAGCATACTAATGAGAAACTTGAATGTCAGTGTAAAGAATGATACAATCCCAAATGTAGAGATCCAAGCCACTTTATAGAAGATTCATACAATGAAAATAGGATGTTTCTGAAAGATTTAAGTGCTTTTAAAGTTGCATTTTATTGTTTCCGGTTCGCAATATGTTAATTAGTTACCTCAATATAATCCGTCTTGAGACTTAGTAGTTCACTTAACACCTCATGGTTCTGGAACAAGTCTCTATCATTAGGTGCCAAGAATCCTTATCCTGCCATAAGGATGCGTCGGTGAAATTCAGAACAGTCATTACACAAACCATTGAATGAATACACAGGACATGTAACGTAGACGACACTACGCACTGCTCACTGCGCACTGCTCGTCGTAACAACGGTCAACTGTGAAGCCGTTCAATGTCCATTTAACTCATTGATATGTCAGTCTGTTTCTGCATCCTCTTTGTACTTCGTAATTCAGTGTCATACAGAATAGTTGAACGAAACGATAACTGATCGTTAAGTAGTTGTTGTTTACGAAGTCTGGTTGCCTTGTATATTCCAAACTTGTCAAATGCGCTCATAAATCGACCTTTATCGCAGAAGTGAACAGGCTTTATATTCTCCACAAACCCCGTGTAATCATTATTTTCATTTTTCAAGTGCAATGTAAAATTAGATCTGATTGAACTAATTTTATTTTAAGTAGATATTCTTTAATTCTGTCTATCCATTTTCTACCATTTTGACCAATGTTGAACTTATCACAATCGTTTCATTGGAACCTGTACACATCTGAGCAATGGAAACATGTCGTGTTAAGGAAACTACTAAGTGGCAAGGGGAATTATATTACAGCCACTTTTTAAAGATTAAAAATAATAATATAGCCACAAAAAAATAATGTAGCTACAATTATATTAAGACAAGAAGATTTTACAGATCGGTAGTAATAGATTACGAAAAAATAGTCTCTAAATCACCTGAATGCGTGGGTGATAAGAGAGTTTACAGTTGTTTGCACATAGGATCTGACCATTTCTTGTAGATTTCAAAAATAAATTTATAAACATGATGGTGAATACCAACACAAGAACGGGGGAGAAGACGTTTGAAGTCTATTCCGAAATGAAAAGAGCGTTTGATGTCTTTACCAGACTAGATAAACCAAGAACTAAATAGCATAGAAACGAAGAACGATATAGTGAAGGAATGGCTTAAGTTAGAGAAAATTAAAAAGCAACATTAGAAGGATCAGGAATAAGAAGAAAGTAATGGAGAATAAAGGGTTCGACTATATGAAAGTAACATATACACCAACCTAAGAGTGAAACATGAAATATATTTGATATATTTTAGTAATCCCACACAGCGTAACAGGGAGGCTTATATAAAACGAGAGGTATATAACCAAGCAGGTAGTGAACGAAGCACACAGAAAGTGGTGGGAAGATATTTTTCTCTACCTTATGGACATAAGATATTACATTATGTAGTAATGAAATCCCTAAATAGTTCCAAATATGAAAATGTACAGATAAATATAAATACATTAGGCTAAATGGATAGAATATCCAAAGGTTACAGAAACATGTAGGATCGAAATCAAATAGAAAAAAGATTACCAGAAGTAAATACATAAGGCTTTGATGTTATTAGTTTAGAGAAACTCTCAGGAGCTTTACAGGAACCAATAATAATAAATCAACAGTAACTAAAGAGGTAAATAGCGATATGTGAAAAGTAATGTAGCTATTCTCCAAATTTCAGATTACAGCATTATACAGTAAGTCATTTATACATTTCTTAGGATGAATTTCAAAGGGCTAGAGAAATGATCAGCTGTTGCATTGCTTGAATAAGGAAATAAATATACATTCAAAAACTTACAGAAGGTTAAGCCTGTTGGAGTCAGGGTATAAAATTTATACTAAGTTACCAAATTAGGTGTTCAGAATTATAGCAGGAAATTTCGTTTGTCAGGATACGTGAGATTTAGAATAGTCTGATGTATACAATGGACGCCGTGCTGGTATTACAGTGGCTTATCGAGAAACGACGAGAGCACAATAAAAAAAACTCGTTTTTTGACTTCGAAAAAACCTTTCTTTATGGTGTCCAACTTTCTTATTGGTAATGAAGAGATGAAGATATCTGCTCAGTTAATTCAAGCAATAGAAAGCACATTGGAGAATACGGGATTAACCTTAAAGATTAGAGTTAAAGGAAATAGCTTCATTCAAAGAAACGTAGGAGTGCAATATTGTAAATCACCAATAATATTATATATATTGCAACAGAACGCGTGCAACGAAAGTCATCAATACGGGATATTAGTGCTATAACACATTCTCTGACGATCATAGACAAGTTGTAAATTGATTTTTTTCCTTTTTGGTAAATTAGATGTAAGTTTTTAATTAAGATATGGGTAAAAAAATGAGTTATGTCAAAATACCCATAATTATAGGGTAACTCCGGGAGAGATGGCCAATGGCTCTAGTTCGGCAACCTGTTGCTCGATAGCGCTGTTGTTCAGTCTACAGTTGGTTACCGTAGTGTAGTGTAACGTGTTGTTACCGTTCTGTTTAAATCATCATAATTGTAAGTATTTTTACATTTTTAACTTTGTTTACTATCCAAAATTTTCGATGTGATACTAGCGTTGCATTAAAATTAAAAATACACGATAAACAACTTCGGAAACAACTGTTTTGGGGCTATTTAGATCTCGCCACGTGTAACTAACCTCATTTCTTTAACATTCTTGTCTGCCGCCTTTATTTAATCGCTATTGCCATCTCACCCTGACGATCGGGAAATATGGCCAGTTAGTTTTCGGGATAGTTGGCCATCCCACTAAAATTTTGTTTCTGACAAATTTCTCAGATGCCGACTAAGTACGTTCCTAAGATGGGTAGTACTCGCGGCAAATGGAAAGAAGAAGACCTGAAAAATGCCATCAGTGCAGTTAATGATGGTTATTCTGTACGTAAAGCTTCTCAACTGTTTAATATGCCCAGAAAAACTCTCGAGAGGAAAATTAAAACAGTTTGCGAATCAAAAGGTCCAATGGGTTCAACCTCATGTTTAGGCATAGCTAATGAAGAAACACTTGTCCTTCACATTAAAAAAATGCAAACACACGGGTTCCCGCTAACAAGAGATAGTCTTCGGTGCTTGGCGTATAATTTTGCTTTCCAGCTCGGTCTGAAACACAAATTTAATAGTGAAAAGGAAAAGGCAGGGTATGATTGGTTATTTCTTTTCTTGTCTCGTCATCCTGATCTTTGTGTGCGCAAGTCTGAAGGTATTTCGCTTGCAAGAGTTCAAGGTATGAGTCGAGATGAAGTTAATGATTATTTTTGTCTTTTGAAAAACATTTTGATGGATAACAACTTGCTTAACAAACCATCTTCTATTTTTAACATGGATGAAACAGGACTCCAGCTGAACAATCGTCCGGGACTTGTAGTAGCTCAGAAAGGGTCAAAAGCAGTTTCTACAGTTACGTCTGCGAAAAAAGGAGAGATTGTTACCGTGCTGGCGTGTTGCAATGCAGAGAGCATGTTCCTTCCTCCGTTTGCCATTATGAAAGGAGTGAACAAGAAGAAAGAGTGGGAGGATACCATGCCACCAGGTGGTAAAATAGTTATGTCTAAAAAATCAGCCTACGTGACTGCTAACATATTTTTTGACTGGCTTAGGAACCACTTTTGCCCTCGTAAACCGCCCGGAAAAGCTCTGTTAATTTTAGGTGGACATACGTCGCACTGCAGTTCTGTAGAGATGTTAGAATTCGCAGAGACAAACGGTATAATTCTGGTCTGCCTTCCTAATATGGTTTCATGTCTTTTCTAATATATGGAAGCAAAGTGTGGTGTAACAACGAAAGCGACTGAAAGTCGAATACAAGCTTAAAAAGTAAAATTTCTATAAACGTGAAAGAAGGCAGTGGGCGGGACCGATTAAGTGACGAAAAGTATAAAGAAAGATTTCGAAATATTCAGCCTCCATTAACACATTCTGCAGAATAAGAATATAGAAAGCACATAGCAGTAAAAAAAGCACATACAAAGAAAGAGGGTATGAATGTAAGGAAGGTTATGAGGCTGTACTGTTTGTAACGAAGAGGTATTACTTATGTGTACTCAAAGCAGAAATGTGTAAACCAAGTGGTAGGCGAAGTATGGCTATCAGAACAGCCTCAATACCTAGAACATGAAGAATAGACGATCGATGATGATTATGATAACAATTAATGGTGATAAGTTGTTGACAAACAGCACTATGTAATTTTACGGATATAGTCAGCCATATTAGACCCGAAGGTTTCAGTAAGATGGTTTCCAAAGTTTGGTCTCTTTTCGACTAACTGCACTGGAGTACAAACGCTTTTCAAGTCTACATGAGCAAAGTGCGGCTCTCTGTTATGCTTTCTATTTTTTGTGATAATTTTTCTCAATATTAAATTGTCGGATACCTGTTTTCTTCGTACACGAAGCTTCCAGCAATAGTTTGGAAACTTTAATTAAATCCCATTGATCATGTACGCTGTATCAAGTGGACTAGTTTCTTAAGTTCTGTAATTATACCGTGTACTGTAGTTACGTTAACACAGCGTACAAACACCATACATTTTGGATTACGTCTTGTGCACAGTAACTGTAATGACAAAGCTTGCTTGACATTTGCAAGCATAAATTGTGTACATCTGCTAAAAGGGATCTGCTGCAGGTATGTTAATAATGACGTTCATGATTCTATAATCTTCATGACACTCCCGATGACAAATATATGTGTGTAGCTGTACGTAAGTACGGGTATGTGTGAGGCCACACTTCAGGTGATTACGATGCAGTTAAAGTGTTCTGTGTATAGTGAATTGGCATATGCTTACAAGCAGCAACTGCGTTAACGGTGTTCTCGCTTAACCTGGGTAAACGTTTGTTCAAAACATTGAAACATTTGAACCTTAATAACGATACCAGAAACAGAAAAGAAAACAAGGCGTCGTAAGGAGACTTAGTAATTCTTCCAAACAAACACTAGTTCCGGTGAATTTTTCTTGTTACGGAACTGCATCAGCTTAAACTTAATTACCCATTATTTCAATAACGTTTTCTGGTTTCAATAAATCTAGTCGCTTGTGACCACTGAAAACATTTATGCAACATACGTTGAAAAATAATTCGTTTGTGTAATTATTATTTGTTAACTGTATTTTGTATAATCAATGGAACTCTTCTTGACTTTTCTTCCTTGTTAAATTTTATGTCCATACAAAGTCGAATGCGTATAGAATGCAAGTAACAGACCGTACAAAGTAATCAGACAGCGCAATTTAAAAGGCGAGAATCATCAGTAATACTGAAAGTGTCCCAATCTCTCTGGTGGGCATCGTATCTATACATTAAAATCAATGTCACTAATCAATATGTCAGTAATAAATCATTGGTTAGAGATAGTAAAGAGATCTACTGGCGCTTGCCTACTAAAATGTGTTAGCTAAAACATATTATTAATAAAATTACGCGTGTACTTATAACTAATTTCAGTAAAATAATTCACGTCGCGAATATCTTTTCTCTGATTAACTAGATTACAGGCTTCTAACAGGCTATGTTTTCCTTAAACAAACATGAGATGGCTTTAATTATTTGGGAAGTTAAATTCTACACCCTTGGTTAACTGTAGTGCACTAATTGTTTTAAAATTAACTAGAAAATTGCGTTCCGTACAGAGACAGGACACTGTGCGTGTGATATGTGCGCGCCTTGTAACGTTACAAACACAATATATATATACAGCTGTCGCCGTTTCTCCGTCCCCAACTTCCATTGTAACCTATCGCAGCATGTAAGTTCTTCTAAATTCCTTGCAACCATTGCTTCCGCTACGTCATCTCGCCAACTCCTCCGTGGACGTCCTCTTTTCCTCTTCTCCGGTGGTATCCATTGCAGTATTTTGCGGGGCCATCTGTCACCTCCCAATCTCTTCACATGTCCAAACCAAGTCAATTGTCTTGTTTCTATTTCCTCTATTATTGTCCTGTCAATATTCATCTCGGCTCTAATAGTCTCATTTCTAACCCTGTCTAATTTTGATCTTCTACAACTTCTCCTGAATAAGTTCATTTTCGCTGCCATCAGTTTTTTCTTATTTACGTTTGAAACGTTCCAAACGTCTGCTCCATAAAGGATTACACTTTGCACCATGCTATTATATATATGTTTCTTTGTATTTCTGGTTATACTTCTTTCCCATAGAAGCGAATTCAGCGTTCTTATAACGGTTCGCCCCTTGTTAACACGTTCTTGAATTTCATCTTTGCTGCTTCCCTGTTTGTTGAAAGTAACGCCTAAGTATTTACTTTTTTCAACATCTCTTATCCTGTCCACATCCAATTTTAAGTCCTTAACTTCTTCGTTCCCCAATATCAGGTACTCACATTTTGCCATGTTCATCGTCAAACCAGCTGCGTCATATTCTTCTTTTAACTTTCTGACCATATACTCGAGGTCTTCGTCATCCTCCGCTACCACAATCTGGTCATCGGCAAAATACAGAGTGAACAGATTGTCATCTCCTACTCTCAGCCCCATGCTTTTACACTTCTTTGTCCATCTTACTAGAGATCTGTCTAAGTATATTTTAAAGAGGGTGGGGGACAAGCAGCATCCTTGTCTTACGCATTTTGTAGTTTCGAATGGGAGAGTGAGTTTGTTTCCCAGTTTGACCCTGGTGATATTTTGTTGATAGTATCTTCTGGTGGCTGCAATCAAATTTGCATTTATGTTCAAGTGCTCCATCTCCTTCCATAACTGTGAGATTGGGACGCTATCGTATACCTTTTCTAAATCTATTAAAGATATATGCGTTTCTCTATTATGCTGTACTCTCTTTTCAACTGCTATTTTGATTGTAAAGATGTTGTCTACCGTGGATCGTCCCGCTCTAAAACCTGATTGTTCTTCGGGCTGCTTGGTCGTGATGTCTTCTTCAATTAAGTTTTCAAAATCCTTGAATATATTCTCCCGATGGTCGGGATCACAGCAATTCCTCTGTAATTTCTAGTGTCCAACTTTGAACCCTTCTTATGGACTGGTGAGATATCGATGTTCGCCACTCCACTGGCACTTCTTCTCCATTTAGGCATCTTTCGAATAGTTTTCTGAGCATTTCAAACAGCTATGTTGTTAAAAATATCTGTGTCCGGTTTGAAGTTTTAATGGATTTAATTATCTTCAAAGCTTCTGAGCTTTATGTACCTCCCAGCTGATTATCTATGTATTCACAACTTTTCTCCCAAGCATTATTTTTCTTCTTCCCTACTTGTTGTTTAACTTCTCTGTTCATTCTTTTACATTCTTCTTTAGTCTCTTCATCTTTAGTTTGTAGTAGTTTCAAATATGCTTCCTTTTTCTTTTTGATTTTCTCTTCTATTTCACTATCCCACCAGAATGGTTTATTTGCTTACCGATCTTGTCTTTTTAGGGCTTCCTCAGCCGCTTCTCTAATACATTTCTTTATAAGCTGGTATTATTCTAAAGTGGATCTGGTTGCTGTTATTAACTTTTGTTCTAATCTCCACGAATACAGCATTCTTGTACTATCGTGTTGAAAGCTCTTCAAATTATATTTTGCGTCTTCAATTTTCGGGCCAACGTTTTCTGCTCTTTCTGCATGAGCTCCTATGAAGGGAATATACAGTTTAGCAACGACCAATCTGTGATCTGACCCACATTCAGCTCCCCTGTGCACTGTCGCATCCCGCACTACCAAACCAGATTTTTTGTTTCAATATTACATAATTTATTATAGATCTTAGACCTCTTGTGTTCTGGTACCACGTATACTTATGGATGTCTTTGTGAGCATAGAAGATATTCATTATTTTCAATTCATATTGTTCACATAAATCGATTAATCTCTCACCATTGTTATTAACTGTCTCTTCTTCGTGTGTGCCAACTACTTTACTGTTTCTTTGTTTTCCGACTCTTGCATTAAGTCCTGCAAGGATTATTTCGTGACTGTTTGGGATGTCTTCTATGATTTCTCTCAGAGCTTCTTCAAAATTGTCTTTGGTTTGAACTGTGGCGTCCTCAGATAAAGCATATATGCTAATTATTGTAATAATTCTCCCTCTTAGCTGAATTGTCATTTTTAAAAACCTTTCATTAATGGGCTCTCATGATTTTACCCGATTCCGGTATTTTTAATGAATAACTATGGATACCCCTGCATGAGCGCTTTGATCTTTCTTTACACCCGAAAAGAAGTGTATGTATTCTTTTAGATTTTCATTCCCATTTCCATTTTTCTTCGTTTCTGAGAGGAAAATAATATCTATTTTCCGTTTCAGGCATTCTTGTAGTATTTCTTTCTATTTATTTCTGATTCCTTGACAATTCCATATAGCCAAACTCAAAGTCCATTTCCGTTGCTATGTTCGTCTACCAAAATCCCTGTCCACCATCCGAGGCTGGTTTTTGTTGGGTTTGTTAGCATCTTATGGCTTTTACAAGTGTAGGTTGCTAGCCTAACGACTCAATCCCCATCCTGGAGGGCCAGGGTTTGATTTCAGAGTGTGCTTCTCTTAGGTAGGTTGCCTTCTCTGCGGCTGAGGAGCCCTACCTACCCCGCCTGTTGGTCCGCGGGAGGTATTTTATTTCCCTCCTACCCGCCGATCTAGCAAGAACCAGATCGGTTAGGGCATTCCCCTATCCGCCACCTGGGGACGTACCCTCTAGGGGTTACAGGCTCCCCCGAGGGTACAAACACAATACCTTTAATTTATTAAATACGATGCCAGTCTTAATCGAACACAGCATTGTTGAGTTACTGATGTCGACTTAAGTTATGCTGATTTTTAAAAGTTTAATGTTGATGGCATATCATGTTTTATAATAATACAAAAATGTTTACATTACGAATGAAATTCGTATATTGTGAATGTGTTGATATACTGAAGTTGATGCCAAAGTGCGAAGTTAATAGGAACTCTGTAGTTCATTCTACAGTTCATATTGGAACTGTACAGTTCAGTATTAGGTATTCTTTCGTTGTAGGAAAGAATGAAGAAGAATCACCTCATACAGAAGAGACTACGATATGCGTAAATATATCAGTACATCGTGTACACGACTATTGGCGGAACTAAATTGACACCAGAGATAGTAAAATGATGATTTGCACATAGTTTACAATTAGAAGAAGAATAAAATATATAACATTTTATCTACATTTATTTGTTTTGTTTAAAGTAACTAATAATGGACACTTTTTAATTTGATCCCGTTTGTCTACCTTACTTGTATGAATATAAGCTTACTAGATGACCAGTTTTGTTATCCGACAAAATGTAACGACAGTGCAGATTATACCTTTTCTGAGTTTCATGCGCGTGTATATCATAAAACCAAAGCAGTCAACGATGAAATAATGAGATTTTTATGACACTGATAGCTGAGTTTTTATGACACGAATTTACGGCAGGTAACTACATAATCTATATAGTTAGTGCTAACGATTCCAGGCACATTCTTACTTCTGTTGACACTGTGCTGTTAGAAGTAAAACTGCAAAAAAAGTAAACAGTCTGCTATTTGACGTTAGAGTGCATGTTTTCATTTTTTTAATATATTATGTGAAATCGTTGCAATGTTTAGCCTCCGAAACGTTTGGACTACGAATTAATGTTATGGGTGGTGGCTTCATACGTCCTACTGAGACCTGGACTTTTACCCTTTGTGACAAGGTTTTCCCAGTAAGATAACAATACTAGAAGATCTTCCAATCTGCTTACAGCTCGTGTCATCATCGCGACTGTGATATCCTGGTCGAAGTGATAAGCCAATTTGTGCATGCGTTCAGCTTCATCAAGTTGCGGACACAGATGTTTCGCCTTCGCCACCTGTTGTATTATGTATAGTTATTTTGTTTGTCGTCAATACACATACTTACCTAACTCTAGGCGACCTTCTGTTGAACATGCTGATCCCAGTATCTGGTTTCAAAACCGTGCACAAGTCCTCGCAGGTTGTGGTCTGGGTTCGGAGAATTATATACCACTGAGCAGCTGACCATTTACAATATCTTATAATAAAGTTTATTTTATCCTGGCCAGTCAGCTGATTGCCGATAGTGTCCATCGTTGTCTCACATTGCCTCAGGAATTATATTGGATTATCATTTTTATCCCCGTGGAATTTTGGACGCTGAGTCAACTCTTCCATGTTATGGTATATATATGTGACTGGATTCTCGGTCCAGTACCACCCAATTTTTTAATAGTTTATTAATAATTAATAGTTTTTTAATTTAGGTGTTTTGGTTTGTGTTTGTGAAAATTACGGTTAATTTCTGTCAGTTTAGTTTTGTGTTCTTTTAGCTTCGTGTACTGTTTAATTTTAGTCATTTCATTTGAAGCAAGTTTTGTTTGTTCATTTGTGTTTGAAACGTGTCCAAGAGTGTTTTATTTTATTTCCATTTTTTTCAACCCTCCAGTGTTTTTGTATTAATTCTCATTTTTCTTGTTGCGCTCCTCTAGTTCTGATTAATTTTTGCCTGTTATTTGGCCAACATTGTTTCTATGGTAGCTAACATTTTTGTCTTTGCTATTTTGTAAATTATTAGTTACTATGTGGTCAGTGAGCTCCATATATTTGCTAATTTGTATCTTAATGTGGGTGTATATATAATACAAGCTTTTATATCTAGCTATTAGTAGGTCAACAGTACCGCAAATTGTATATAAAGATATCAATGTATTAAGCTATCAGTAACAAACTTTCATTCCAATACTGAAATTTCAAAACAGCTCATTTACTCAACCCGACCTGTATAAACCAATACTTATTTAATTTTTTCAACTTTACAATTTATGTAATTTAATTCACTTCAATTCTTTTTACTAATCGAGCCAAACACGCTGCAGCGTCAAATTCTATTAATATATACTAAATATTAGACAATTTCCTTGTCTGAAATCAGTTTTTTTCCTATGCCATCAGTAAGAGGAGTTCACGTATAACTAACAACGCTAAAATTGATCAAAGTTCAAAAACATGACAAAAAAGATTAGACTGAAATAATTAATTTTGCATTAGTACAGTACACAAAAAGCACCTTAAAGATTATTTCTGACACCTTCCAAGTAGTTTTTACAAAAACTTTTCCAATTGAATTTCAATGAGAGGAGATGTGACGATACATAAAACCACTTAATAAACTTTAAAACAGTCATGATATTTTATTTAGTGGGAAACATAAATTAAAAATTCAAAAATATAACCAAACACACGTTGAGTCTAATAATTTGCACATGTCTGTAAATTCAGTAAATATTTTGCAACCAGAAACTTCTAGATAAAATACTCCCTTCGAAAAAAATACTTTAGTGTAGTAGCGCGTGTTGCTTAATATACCGCCACATGCCACTAAATAGTGTGCGTGTATTGGTTTGCCACCACTAGTTTATAGAAAAAAACTCAATACAATAATAAAAAACTTAAAATTTAGATTTAGAAATTTCTTCTTTTCCATGATTACGTATTTGTATCAGATTTGTTAAACGATTACGTATTAGCACACTACACATAAAGACAAAAAGTCTTACCAAAGTTGTTTTATTTTGTATTTATATATTAACATTGAAAATGTTTATAAGGACGTGTCGCACATTTGCGGCCGATCGCTGGTGCGTGATCGAAAATGGGAACCGGTGAGTTTCCATAGAAACTACTTCTTTGTTGTCAATAACGTAGTACACATACAAAACTTCGCTTATGAATACGACTACATTTAACTTATAATCTGTACATTGGTGGACAGTAGTGTGGTAATTTTCGCATGCATAGGTTGGCTAATCTGTACGCTTTCAAATCGTTCTTATCGTGTTTTTACAACGTTACACTGCTACGTTATTGTGCCTCATCAAAATGTAGCTTCATTTACGAATCGGTTTCTTCAAAATTAATCTTCAGCATTAGCCAATCTTAGTACTATGAGTTGAGTGTAAAAAAGGAAACTTAATAAATGTATTAATACAGTCCACTATCTTTATCATTCTGCATCCTGGCGATAACACACCAAGCTTCATTCTTTCTGATGGAAAAAATCTTAGAGCACACGTGCCGACATTCAACACATTTTTATTTGGTCCACTCGGACAGAAGCTCAACATAACTTTTGGTCCTAACTGACGGATCATTCTTCTTAATAACCATTTTTATGGTCGCTCCGTGCCTGGATTCGTCATTTACCTTTTCATTATTTTTCTGCCCCAATTTCTGGCCATCACGGGCGACTCAGCATATTCGTTGATCCGACCGTGTCGTGACTTAACTAGCATTTCTTTTGTCGCCTTTGAGCCTCCTGACGACATCACTGCAAGACCATCCATGTGCTAGCGTCAGTACTCCAGTGTAAGCAGTCATCTCTCCGGTCTGTGTGTTTGCCATCTTCTCCACGGCCTCGACGCTTCAGGACATCGCATACCAGGTACCACATCATTAACATCATTATCAGGTGCGTACAATGGCTGAAGAAGGCCTCAAAGTGTTGGTCAGAAAGAGAGGCGGCTTAAAGTCTGCCATAGTGCGTATTAATTCGGCTATCAGTAACTTTGACAAGAACACTAACACCAAACATTTTTTGACAGTTAGACTTGAAAGTCTAAAAAGCTTGGCAACAAAATACGATGAGGTACAGTCCGAAATTGAACTTATTTCTAAAGACATAAACGCTGCTCAAGAAGACCGAGTTGAGGTCGAAGAGCTGTTATATTCAACAGAAGCTAATATCTTACAATTGATAGAAACCTTTAACGTTCAGACTGTATCTCCCGTATTAACAAGCAATACGCAACTAAAACCGATAAGTTTGCCCTGCTTCACAGGCAATATCTTAGAATGGCAGCATTTCTACTCAATATTTCTGGACTTGGTGCATGCCAGATCTGATCTAACGTCAGTGCAGAAATTACACTATTTGTATTCGTGTCTGAAAAATGAGCCGCTAGATTTAATTAAGTCATTACCTATTTGTAACGAAAACTACTCGATAGCGTTGAGTTTGCTGTCCGCTAGATATGACAACAAATTCATACTAGCTAAGTACTATATTCAAAATTTACTTGAAGTAAAGTCAACAATTAAAGACTCTGTCCAAAGTTTGGCAGAATTCATAAATACGATAACGTCTTCCGTTAATTCACTGGCGGCCATGCAACTGTCAGTGGATTCATTCGAGCTTATCACTGTACAATTATTGTCAGCAAAACTCGACCATACTACGTTTAAATTATGGAAGGAGTCTATAGACCCCGATAATCTTCCTAACTTTCAAGGTTTTACTCAGTTTTTAAACGCACGTAGACAGTTGTTAGAAAATACACTGCCTATCGATGCCGGACAGCAACTCAGCAAGCTAAGTTTAAGATTCAATAATAAATTTGACAAACGTAAATCACGAAACGCTGCTGGCAGCATTGCATTTAAAAGTTATCACTCAGCCCCAAATAATTATTCATGTTTATGCTGTAAATCTAATCATCCAATTTACATGTGTGATAAATTTCGTGCACTAAGCACATCAGAACGAGGACAATTTATATTAAATCATAAATGCTGTACCAATTGTCTAAGACCAGATCATTTCTCATCTAATTGTAAGATTAAACAATCATGTAAGATCTGCCCAAAACGACACCATACATTGTTGCACATAAACAATGTGTCGAAGCCAGTTTCTGCCAGCAGCAGTAATTATTGTTCATTCAAATTACAATCCACAAATAACATTCTTTTATCAACAGCAATTGTGTTTGTCATTGACCAGGCTGGCAACAGACAACTCGCAAGAGTTCTTTTGGATGCGGGTTCACAAATAAATTTTTGTACGGAATCATTTGCCAAGAAATTACGGCTTAACTTGACTAAATCTAACATACCGATTACAGATATAAATAATACCGCGTGTTGTGCCACTAATCTTGCGTCTATACGGATTATTTCCCGTTATCAAAGATTTAGCTTCAAGGCAAAATGTGCTGTCCTATCTGCATTAACCCATAAACTGCCAGCACAATGTTTTGACATAAATCAATTTAACATTCCTGATAACATTTTCCTTGCTGATCCAAATTTCAACATATCATCTGACATCGACATACTTTTAGGAGCGCAATTCTACCTAGATTTAATCTTAGCTAACAAATACGTACGCGGTTCTCATTTTCCTATTATACAGGAAACAAAGTTAGGCTACATTCTTGCAGGGAATCTGCCCAAACACTGCCGTTATAAGGATCCTGCTGTTTCGTTCCTAGCTAGGAAGAACGATGGTCAAATTTTGGAGTCTCTCGAAAAATTTTGGGAGACCGAAACTATCCCTGATAATGCACCTATTAATAACGAGTCAGCTTGTGAGGAGCATTTCGTTATGTCTACTCGTCGCAATCAAGAGGGTAGGTTCGTTGTTTCGCTACCATTTAAGTCTGACCATCCCCAGTTGGGTGAGTCCTATGCCAACGCTGAAGCAAGATTCTTGAGTTTAGAATGCCGGTTTATGCGTGATTCTAAGCTTGCGCGCGAATACGCAACCTTTATTCAGGAGTATAAGGATCTTGGCCACATGACGCTTATCGACAATTGCTCTATCAATTCTGGGGTTTCAAATACCTACTATCTGCCACACCATGCCGTCTTTAAGCATTCTAGTTCTACGACAAAACTTCGCGTCGTTTTTGACGGTTCGTCCAAAACTACCAATGGTCTTTCTCTCAATGGCATCTTGTTGGTAGGCCCGAACGTCCAACAAGACCTTTTTTCTATTCTATTGCGATTTCGTATGCATAACTATGTTCTCATCGCCGACATCGAGAAGATGTATCGACAAATTCTGGTAGCTGAGAAGGATTGTCATTATCAACGTATTCTGTGGCGTGACTCTCCCCTCGAACAGTTTAAACACTTTGTATTGCGAACTGTAACCTACGGCACTGCTAGTGCTTCGTTTTTGGCTACTCGCTGTCTTAATCAAATTGGCAAGGATCATGAAGCTTCTTTTCCTGACGCAGCGTCAGCTATAACCAATGATTTCTATGTCGACGATTTGCTAACCGGTGCAGACACCATTTCTGATCTGACCAAGTTGAAATTTGACTTACGTACGTTGTTGAGTCAATACGGTCTCACGCTGCATAAATGGGCATCAAATGAACCCCAGGTGGTCGCAAATCATGACAATTTATCACTCGGCATTCTCTGGAATAACACTACCGATTTTTTTTGTTTGACATCAAATCATTCCCCGTTGAATCAAGCATCTCCAAGAGGAAACTCCTGTCGATTATCGCAGGCATTTACGATCCGCTCGGACTCGTCGGTCCCATTGTTTTCCTGTACAAACAGTTTATGCAGCAACTCTGGCTGTGCAATCTCGGTTGGGATGAGCCAATCTCCGGTCAATTACGCTTGCATTGGCATTCATTATGCGATAAATTATGTCTGGTCAGTAAAATTATTGTCCCACGTTCTATTCGTTGCAAGTCTAAGGCAAGGATAGTTGAATTACATGGGTTTTCGGATGCTTCTGAAAAGGGTTATGGGTGTTGTGTTTACATTAGAGTCATTTATCAAGATTCATCGGCCTCTTGTCACCTTTTGTGTTCTAAATCTCGCGTGGCCCCCCTACGACAAGTGTCATTACCTCGCATTGAACTCTGCGCTTGCTTGTTGTTATCGCGACTCCGTATTCAAGGTCGCCCCAGCTCTTCATTCCTTTATTAATAGTGTTCATCTATATTCTGACTCTATGGTGTCCCTTTACTGGATTCATGCCTAGTCTTCGAGGTGGAAAACCTACGTCGCTAATCGTGTTGCCGAGATTCAGCGTCTTACGCAAGCCTACACATGGCATCACATCAATTCTCGACATAATCCTGCTGATATTATTTCTAGGGGATGTCACCCCGACGTTTTGCGCGACTGTTCGCTTTGGTGGCACGGTCCCGCCTGTTTGTCTCAATCTTTTTCCACCCTTTTTACCTTCTAATCTATCGTCTTCTGAATTCACTGCGGAGGAGAAACAAACTCCCAACCTTTCTCTAATGTCTACCCTGGCTATTGATCTTTCAAAGGACTTTTCTTCGTTGCACCGTCTGACACGCGTATACGCTTACTGCTTTCGATTCATCAAAAATATTAGACTCTCCAGTGCTGAGAAATTTTCGGGCGCTCTTACCCCCGTTGAAATTCATTACACTCTTAATTTCTTCATAAAATAATCTCAGTCGATCCACTTCGCTGCCGAGATTAATTGTCTTCGTAATGGGTCTTCTGTCGCTATTAGGAGTAAGTTGTCTTCTCTGGACCCGTTTCTTGATGAGTTGGGCGTAATACGCGTCGGCGAGCGCTTACAGCAGTCGCAACTACCTTATGACAATAAGCATCCTATTGTCTTGCATCCATCGGCTCATATTACTCGCCTTATTATTGAACGCGAACACATTCGTCTACTTCACGCTGGTGCTCAACTCGTGCATCACTCACTTCGTCAACGTTGGTGGATTATTAACGCCAAGATAGTCATTCGCTCCATCATTCGTAGATGCGTCAAGTGCCTCAGGTTTAGTGCCAAACAACAGGTTCAGAGGCTTGGTATTCTACCATCTCCTAGAGTCACTCCTTCGCGGCCGCTTCTATTCTGCGGAGTTGATTACGGTGGTCCCTTCATGATTCGTCATGGCGGGCAGAAATCTAGGACTCTGTAAAAATCGTACGTGTCTTTGTTCATCTGCTTAGCAACCAGGGCCATTCATTTGGAATTGGTTTCCGACCTTACAGCCAGCGCGTTTATATCTGCCTTACGTCGGTTTATGTCCCGTAGGGGCATACCCAGCCGGTTATATTCTGATAATGGCACGAACTTTAGGAAGGCCCGCAATGTTTTACATGGCCTTTACAATTTTTGGAATTAAGGATGCCACCTCATCAATCAAATCCTTTACGACCTCTCAGGGTATTTTATGGTCATTTATTCCGCCCTCGTCACCCCATTTTGGTGGTCTTTGGGAGAGCGGTATAAAGAGTTTAAAGTATCATTTGCGCTGCGTGGTAGGCAAGTCTATACTCACCTTCGAGGAGTTTACGACAGTCTTGTCTCAGACAGAGGCATGTCTAAACTCACGCCCATTATTTGCCATTTCGTCGGATGTAAATGATCCGGTGCCACTTACACCTGGCCATTTTTTGATTTGCGCACCATTAACGGCGATACCTGACCCAGACTTATCTCACGTTCCCATCTCTCGTCTTGGACGTTGGCAACTTCTCCAGAAGTTTGTCCAAGTCATTTGGAAGGCTTGGTCTCGCGATTATTTACATCAATTACAACAACGTCACAAATGGAAATTCGCCAAGGATAATGTTTCCATTGGTGACCTGGTTTTACTGATTGAGGATAACTTACCTCCATTAGCATGGAAATTTGGTTTAATTACCGCCACATTTCCCGGCCCAGACAACTTAATTAGAGTTGTAGACATTCGCACGCCTACTGGTATTTTACGGAGACCAGTTCATAAGCTATGTTTGTTGCCAGCGCGGTACGAGACTTAGACACAAAGTTACTATAATTATTTAGCACAATGCTATTTTACTTGGCCACTGGCTTTCATTACTTCATTGTATGACCATTTGGTCAACTTAATTGTGATATGTATCATCACAACATTTTAATGTTAATTTGCATCATTGCGTGTTTTTATACTAAATTTGCATGTGACTTGTAATTTCACAACCATGCACTGTGCTATTATGTCTATACTTATCATAGTTTCATGGTGGTATACTTGCTATTTTTGTATTTATATGTTAATAATTTGTGAGGCATACTATGTCCTACACATTTACATTTTGATATTGGTATTGGGTATGTGTCATGTCGTGGTGGTATTGTTTTATATAAAAATTTGTTACATAATATTCGCATGGTCTGCATTTTCCTGCACCATGTATGCATTTTCTTGCACATTTGTCAATATGTGTGATATTTATTATTCTATGAATGTATTTCTCGCAATTGTTCAACACATGTATTACATTTGTATAACCACATTGTTGTACTTGTCACTTATGATATTGTGCCTTATTCATATTTGTAATTAACTAAACTGATTTCTATTGTATTTATTATATAACTTGTATTTATGTAAAACACATTGTTTTTCGCATCTACTGTCTATAACCACGCCACGCCTATATTTTTATTTTTATATTGTATTTTGCATTTTGTTATCACGCATTGCACAATTATTATTCATGCTTTAATTATGACATACATGTCATTACAATTTGTGCTTGCAATCAGTCAACTATGTATAGCTTGTTTTCACATAACAATTTATTGCATATTCCTGAAACTCCAGGATAGCATGCATCGTTCAAACTATATGGCGTCATGCTAAATTTATGTCTTTACATGTATAATTTTATAATAATTTTGTTTGTTCATTGTATTCAATACTACTTGTATAGGTCTACTGGCCTTAACTGGTTCAAGCTAACCACTATGACTTGCATAAATGTTACAATTTTCG
This sequence comes from Magicicada septendecula, assembly GCA_034769895.1. Taxonomy (NCBI): domain Eukaryota; kingdom Metazoa; phylum Arthropoda; class Insecta; order Hemiptera; family Cicadidae; genus Magicicada; species Magicicada septendecula. The sequence goes on from CM068368.1 coordinate 223,603,431, forward strand.
GGCCCATCATGTGATGAGTCACCGATTATTCATCATTAAACATTGTTAAATTATGTATTTTCATGTCTTATATCGTTCAATATTGTATACATACAATGTATATTGGCAATACATTGCTACCTTTTGCATTTGTACTCATGCTCAAATCAAGTTGCACGCCAACCTTGGCCTGCTTAACTCTTATCATCACTCAAGCTTATCGCTAAGCAGTAAATGCCATAACTGTTATCTAAGATTACAACTCAAGGTTCAATGCAGCCTACTGAGATTAACCTTTATTATTAAGAACTCTTTATTTTTCTACAATAAGTTATTAAAATGTATTAAAAAATCTTTTGATTTTTTTGCGGGCAGTTATGGACAGTAGTGTGGTAATTTTCGCATGCATAGGTTGGCTAATCTGTACGCTTTCAAATCGTTCTTATCATCTTTTTACAACGTTACACTGCTACGAGCCTTGGCTGGCAGAGGACGTTAATACGTTTGCTGTCTGACTCTGTCCTTTTCATTTTCTTGTTATCGCGACAATTATTTAGGCCTAAGGCCTCAACGTCTTTTAATGTAGCTTTGTGCACACATTTGTGCCTCATCAAAATGTAGCTTCATTTACGAATCGGTTTCTTCAAAATTAATCTTCAGCATTAGCCAATCTTAGTACTATGAGTTGAGTGTAAAAAAGGAAACTTAATAAATGTATTAATACAGTCCACTATCTTTATCATTCTGCATCCTGGCGATAACACACCAAGCTTCATTCTTTCTGATGGAAAAAATCTTAGAGCACACGTACCGACATTCAACACATTTTTATTTGGTCCACTCGGACAGAAGCTCAACATAACTTTTGGTCCTAACTGACGGATCATTCTTCTTAATAACCATTTTTATGGTCGCTCCGTGCCTGGATTCGTCATTTACCTTTTCATTATTTTTCTGCCCCAATTTCTGGCCATCACGGGCGACTCAGCATATTCGTTGATCCGACCGTGTCGTGACTTAACTAGCATTTCTTTTGTCGCCTTTGAGCCTCCTGACGACATCACTGCAAGACCATCCATGTGCTAGCGTCAGTACTCCAGTGTAAGCAGTCATCTCTCCGGTCTGTGTGTTTGCCATCTTCTCCACGGCCTCGACGCTTCAGGACATCGCATACCAGGTACCACATCATTAACATCATTATCAGGTGCGTACAATGGCTGAAGAAGGCCTCAAAGTGTTGGTCAGAAAGAGAGGCGGCTTAAAGTCTGCCATAGTGCGTATTAATTCGGCTATCAGTAACTTTGACAAGAACACTAACACCAAACATTTTTTGACAGTTAGACTTGAAAGTCTAAAAAGCTTGGCAACAAAATACGATGAGGTACAGTCCGAAATTGAACTTATTTCTAAAGACATAAACGCTGCTCAAGAAGACCGAGTTGAGGTCGAAGAGCTGTTATATTCAACAGAAGCTAATATCTTACAATTGATAGAAACCTTTAACGTTCAGACTGTATCTCCCGTATTAACAAGCAATACGCAACTAAAACCGATAAGTTTGCCCTGCTTCACAGGCAATATCTTAGAATGGCAGCATTTCTACTCAATATTTCTGGACTTGGTGCATGCCAGATCTGATCTAACGTCAGTGCAGAAATTACACTATTTGTATTCGTGTCTGAAAAATGAGCCGCTAGATTTAATTAAGTCATTACCTATTTGTAACGAAAACTACTCGATAGCGTTGAGTTTGCTGTCCGCTAGATATGACAACAAATTCATACTAGCTAAGTACTATATTCAAAATTTACTTGAAGTAAAGTCAACAATTAAAGCACCTTAAAGATTATTTCTGACACCTTCCAAGTAGTTTTTACAAAAACTTTTCCAATTGAATTTCAATGAGAGGAGATGTGACGATACATAAAACCACTTAATAAACTTTAAAACAGTCATGATATTTTATTTAGTGGGAAACATAAATTAAAAATACAAAAATATAACCAAACACACGTTGAGTCTAATAATTTGCACATGTCTGTAAATTCAGTAAATATTTTGCAACCAGAAACTTCTAGATAAAATACTCCCTTCGAAAAAAATACTTTAGTGTAGTAGCGCGTGTTGCTTAATATACCGCCACATGCCACTAAATAGTGTGCGTGTATTGGTTTGCCACCACTAGTTTATAGAAAAAAACTCAATACAATAATAAAAAACTTAAAATTTAGATTTAGAAATTTATTCTTTTCCATGATTACGTATTTGTATCAGATTTGTTAAACGATTACGTATTAGCACACTACACATAAAGACAAAAAGTCTTACCAAAGTTGTTTTATTTTGTATTTATATATTAACATTGAAAATGTTTATAAGGACGTGTCGCACATTTGCGGCCGATCGCTGGTGCGTGATCGAAAATGGGAACCGGTGAGTTTCCATAGAAACTACTTCTTTGTTGTCAATAACGTAGTACACAAACAAAACTTCGCTTATGAATACGACTACATTTAACTTATAATCTGTACATTGGTGGACAGTAGTGTGGTAATTTTCGCATGCATAGGTTGGCTAATCTGTACGCTTTCAAATCGTTCTTATCGTGTTTTTACAACGTTACACTGCTACGTTATTGTGCCTCATCAAAATGTAGCTTCATTTACGAATCGGTTTCTTCAAAATTAATCTTCAGCATTAGCCAATCTTAGTACTATGAGTTGAGTGTAAAAAAGGAAACTTAATAAATGTATTAATACAGTCCACTATCTTTATCATTCTGCATCCTGGCGATAACACACCAAGCTTCATTCTTTCTGATGGAAAAAATCTTAGAGCACACGTGCCGACATTCAACACATTTTTATTTGGTCCACTCGGACCGAAGCTCAACATAACTTTTGGTCCTAACTGACGGATCATTCTTCTTAATAACCAACTGAATGATAAAAATAAATGAAGAATGAATTCATTGATTGGTGAATGAAGAGTGAATTCATTGATTGGTGAATGAACATAAATATACATATTTTTTAGATTTATTGAAGCAATTTCAATGCTCTTCTCTGTGCATTGCATTTGTGCAATGCCTGTAAATTTTTTATTTTTATAGATCAGTGATATACGAATAGTGCAAATAACGGAAATTAATTAGTTTATTCAATTTTCGTTTAATTATGATTACATTTTTTACTACACGACTACTGTTATTAAAAGAAGGATGCTGGATTAAATTTCCCTGTAAATTACACTGTCTTAAGTTATGAATGAAGATAATTTAATTGAATACGTTTTAAGGTAAATTTTAACAAACGGTAACTCATTAAACTAAAACATTCGAAAACACTGATAGTTTTTCAACAATTTCATCAGATCCGAATGTCGACTTAATTTGCAAAGTAATAGCCAGAAGCGTTTGCAAAAGGTGGATGAAACTCAGAAGACACGTATATGTTTTTAATGAAATTCTTCCCTTATTTCATTAAACTGTTTCTTTCTTTTTAATTTATAAGTACGTAGAACGTTATTAAAAACAGTTTTATTTGAATGATATCGTTTTATAAATAACTGTTGACAGTTTTTATTTGAGACACTCAGGTTAGTGTTTTAGCCATTTTAGAGTCGAAAAATTGCAAGCCATAAATTAAACAAACACAAAAAGATGTTAAAGATTTCATTAATTAATACTAATTAGTATTATTACACTAAATAATTATATTACATTATAATGTAGCCTACTAATTGCGTTTCCAAAACATATGATATATGTATTTCTACTAACTAATATGTACTATCCGTTTTAATTTTACAGTGCTTATACCAACAGCTTACAGTCGAAGCTACTAATGTAAATTATTTTCGACAACTGAAAAAATGCCAATCTCGTTAACTATTTTTAACTGTTTATTTTACACTTTTATACTTTTACTGTTTGTACTATTTAAAATTTTTTAACTATTTATACTGTGTGAGGTATTATTTACAAATATAAATTTTATTTACCACTATAAAAAACTGGTTATTAATACCATACTGTCTATAGGTTATACGTACGTCCTAATATTAGCTTCAACAAGCTGCCTGAGCAAAAGATAATCAAACGCGGCATCGTTCGTGTCTTTATCTTGTGGTGTGGTGGTAGACTGTTGTACGTCTGTCGTTAACTTAAAATGGATATTCTAAATTTTATTTCGAAGATATTTATTGGTGTACTAAAATTATCTTTATTTCTTCTTTTCGTTTCAACACTTTTCCAGTTGTTCCAACACTTCCTATCCTGAACAAATCTCTTCATCTCCAAATATACTGTTCAGTGGCACGTGGCGGTATATTAAGGAGCACGCAGTAACGCTCTAAAATATTTTTTTCGAAGGGAGTATTTTATCTATAAGTTTCTGGTGGCAAAACATTTACTGAATTTACAGACATGTGCAAATTATTAGACTCAACGTGTGTTTTGTTATATTTTTGTTTAAGCCAGTGACTGCAATATTTATGCTACTCTAATTAATGAAGTACATTAGTATTGTAATGAAAAATATTTTAATGAACGAATAGTTGACAAATGTTGGTTTTCCTTACTTGTGGTAAAACAATCACTTAGTCAAACCAGTCCATACCAAACAAAAGCTTAGCACAAAATTTTCAGATTATCCTTGATATCCACAGAACCACACTACTGAAGCCTAAATATTGTTGGTTTTGCTCAGAACGATATTATAATATACCTAGAACGATACATACCTAGAGATATAATGTACTACAAGAATACAAATTTGTTTTATTTAATTTGCATATGTCATATATAACATAACAATGATGTTAGGTGTAATCGTAATAACAAGAATGTGTAATACGTTTTTAAATATTTACATTATTTATTGAACAACATCTTTACTTATTTCGGAAATGGAAAAAAACCCATTATTCTTCGCTTGTGCGAATGTTTTGCATGTGACTTCTGGTTGACAATTTACATTAAACAGGTTGTACAGAAATCTTATTATCTAATCTTAACTATCAAATATTTTGCTCTCGGCTTACTCATTCAGTGCGGTTATCTTTGCAATTGCTTACCAATTTATTTCAACAATGAATTTACTTTTTATTTCAATTTCTTTAATCTTATTTTGCTTTTATTATTTTCTACTGCATATGCATTTTTCTTTTACCAAATAAAGATTTTATTAATTACTTTAACCTATTTCAATTTCGTATCAAATTAAAATAGCGTTTACGTTATATTCAAATCCTGATTGACACACATGAAATATTATTCTAAATTAACAATCTGTCTTTACACTACTATGTACAATTTAATTACAAGCAACAGTTCGAATGTCTCTCATTATAGTTTTTAATTATTGTCTTTCAATTTTAGGTAATTATATGGCTTTTTATCACCTCGTTTGATGTGGTACATTATCGGTGTGTCCTCCTTCGGTCCTCGGTCCGTGTCCTTCGGGCCCTCGGGTCCTCTTCCAAGATTCCACTGCATGTACTCCTTACTTGTTGTCTCTCCTCACATCATGGGCTGTAGGTGAGTCCATAGAACCTCTGCTTTGACTTCCAGTCTATCTTGTGACGCTTACTGTAGATTCGAGACAGCGTTTCTGACTGACATAGCCTCCTGCGGCAACGGTTGAATGAAGAAGAAGAAAGCTGATTAGCGCGACTTGTTATTTATAGCCACATCGTGCAAAAGCTCCTGTCTGAACAATATTTGTCTTGTCAGAGTTTGTCGAAAGCGTCGGGTATACACACCGCCTCATCGTGGAATGGGGATAAACCGGTATTCGGCTGGATTGGTCCAGATGCAAACCGGGCTAAAGGTCTCACGAACGGCAGCCATGATGGCATCTTTCCTGTCAAAGTAGCTGAACTAGGAAACAACCACCCCTGTCCTAGTTGCCCTAGTTGTCCCACGCACCGTATCCCTTCTTTCCAAAGGATCGCCGCTCAGATTTGATTGTTGCCTGGTTGGCTGAAACCTGCCAAATGAGCATGGAGCTACGGCTCTGGGAGGTTGCGAGCTGGAGCTATGCCACTGATTATTGGCAGCTTCTTCTCCCTCCGAACACCCACCCTGGTGCACACTGCCTTCCGTAGCGCGGGTTACCCGATTTTCGGCGCTATTAGGGTTGGTGATCGGAATAAAGCGTGAGTCTTGCGTGTGTAACTGGCGCTGCAGGAGCCTGTACCTGACTAAGGTTTGGAGTGGGGTTGACTTCCCGCGTCTTTTTATCCGGGCACTGAAACGCCGCCTTCACGAGGCATCTGCTGAGCAACGTATGTCTTGTATCAACGTATTATGTTTTTACATGCCACAGCGGCGACGTACGTCAGTCTCATGGGGAAGAGATGGTTCCAGTCCATTTGGTGATGTATCCAGTGGATGGAGAGCTAAGACTTTTCCTGTCTATTCCTCATAAGCTTATGTGTTTTGCGGTAATGGTGGAAGAAACTGTGAGTAGAAAAGAGGTCGTCGGAGCTGGTATGATGTTTTCCACATCGAGGTAAGCCATCCTCCACAAAACCGTGACCACCCTCCAGTAAATGTCAATAAAACCTTATGATTCGTTGTGTGTGTGTGTGTGTGTGTGTGTGTGTGTGTGTGTTTTATATTTGTTTAGTATAAAACGGTAATTGTGAATTATTGTGTACGGACTTCAGTAATTTATGGCTTGTATTATTTTTGCAACAGGATATGACAATAGTAAACTTGAACAATTTTGTAAAAGTGTTCAATTATGTTTTTTTTTATCAAAGCTGTAAGTAAAGCTCAAATTGACTAATTAATTAATGTTTATTTGCACTGTTTAAACACGACTATACGTAAGTTCGTCGTAACAATATTTGCAATATGTTGGACGCAAGATTATCACATCTCTCTGCATTGAAGTACGTAGCTAATGTCTGTGAATTTACTAACTTTTTTCTTTGTTTCTTTCAAGCAAATAATTGAGTAAGATATCATTAAAGACAACTAAACTTAGACAAGACGAGGAATCGGCCAAGTTAAAACATTCTATGAGCTTAGGATCAAAGGTTTGTGATCGTCATTGGAAATGCTAAAGCTGGCTGTACTCTGTCTAAACAATCGCTTAAATTCTGAAAATACAACAGTCAATTACAAAACACAAAAAAAACTATCATCGTAATAAAATCTAAGAAAAAATTCGAAGAAACAACTTAAATACAGAAACGTCTGGTTTGTATTTACAACAAAGAAGGCATCAGGAACCATATCATAATAGGAAATTTTTTGGAAACAACATAGAATCTTCAGTAATATTTAACAGCGCAGAACCTGAATAGATCGCGTGCAGCGGTTTTCATGATTAAACAAATGACCATTACCAACTACGTACACCAAGAGTACATGCCTGTACATACCCTTTCTACAATGACAAACTATTTTACTACTAATTGTCTAAAATAATAACTATCAATAGAGACGAAGTTTCATAAATTATTAACAAATAAGATTAGGGTCGATTCACAAGCACAAGATTATAATTTAATGGAAAAACAAGCATTAATATAATGAACGGTGTTCTAAAAGATAAAAAATTATGATAGTTGCTCAAAATCCATGCACAATAATTTCGCAACTAACCATATGTACAGCTAATAGTTACATGGTAAATAGTAAGCAGCATATTCACATTACGCATCAGTAGTCTATTACGTGAGGCGTGAGAAAGGGCCTATCTGCCGATATCGAGTCAGTGTCCATGTATTTTTTGATTCCCTTTGCTATGGTTTTGGTTCTAGAACAAAGTTAAGGAAACATTTTGGCCTGCTCTAACCCCTAAAGAATTGAAAACTACCCTTAAAAGGTTGAAAACATGAAACGACGCGGGGATGGATTTTAAAGCTCTGAAATTAGGTATTATAGGTTTTTGGAGGTGCTGATTACGATTATGACGTCAAAAATTATATTTTACTCAAAGCGTGGTTTGTAAAGGGTTGAAGCAGACTATAATCAGGGGGTGTAAGTATTAAAGTTCGCGAGGATGCCGGTCAAAGCCTCGAAAGTGAGTACCTATAGGTTTTTGGGAGTGCTGATTACGATTTTCAAGTCAAGGTGTACATCCTACGCAAGGGTTCGACTTGACAGCGTTGAAAACCACCAATAAAGGGTTGAAAACATGAACAACGCGAGGATGTACTTTGAAGTCCTGAAATTGGGTATCTACAGGTTTTTTTTTGGGGGGGGGTCCTGATTACGATTTTGACGTCAAGGGATACATCCGACGCGTGGGTTAGACTCAAAACGGTTGAAACATATAAAAATGCGGTTAATAAGACGCTTAGCTTATGCTAAAAAAAAAAACACGTGTCAGCTGTAAGCAGTGAGCATGCGGTAGCGCATCAAGCCTCTTATGGTCTCCGCTAGAGGGTCCGTGTTTAAAGTGGTCATAATTCAAAATTCAGTCGAAAAAAATATATATTTCATCCATGCTTATAAAATTTAATAAAAGAAAAGTCGAACCATAAACATTATATTATTATATTAAATTAAATATTCGATTCATATAACGAACAAGCAGTACAGACAGTGACAAATTGCAACAGATATTCTTTTGTTTACAATAGACGTTAAAAAACTAATAATGATAATTAATCTTATTGTCAATTTGAAAAAAAAAATTTAGTTGAGTATAAATTAATAGGCTCTCAGGACCGCATCCGAATATATAACATACGATAACCAAAATCTAACTGTTGTAGCGTGTTTATATTTTTGGTCATAGCTCGGTCAATTTTTAAGGAAAAAATTTCAAATAAAATGCATTTTGTAGGACATTTAAAGAGCTACAACTTGTAATGTACATTATAGTAAAACAACGTACTGTACACTAGATATTTTGGCTAGAAATCAAAACTGTTTTACACGATGTCAGAAAAATACTTCTTTTAAACTCCTGTAAATCATCGAATTTTAGACCTAAAGAAATCAAACAAAATTCAACATTTTTGTTATTTTATACGCTTTATTTTTGGACAATATCAATTTTTCTTAAAACGTATTGTTACTGAGATATTTAATAAAAAAAGGCGAATTTTGGCGAAAATCCCAAAACTTAAATTTTTTTAAACCTTATGTGTTACTGTATAGCAAGACATATATGCTTCAAAAAATTTGACGACATTGCTAATACAATAGTCATCCGAAAATTACAGTATCTCGGCTTAATATACATATTTGACAAAATGGCGGACGTCCCTTTTTAAATTTCTTGGAAAAAATTTGCAGAAATTATAGTATTTTCCTACATAACTTCGTTATTTTTTAAGCTAAACAAGTGATTAACCTATAGTTTTTAGGATATTAACAGCGCTTTCATTTGATACTAATTTGGTTATGATCGATCCATTTGTCGCCGAGTTATATGTTTTAAGCACCTGATTTGATCAAAAAAGGTGAATCGTATTTTTGTTGCCTGTATCTTGAGAACCATTTGATATAACGAAGCCAAACAAAGTGGAAAATATTCGCCTGTTAATAAGCTTTATTTTTATTTATATAAAGTTTTTGCAAAATGGCGTTGTTTTTTAGTTATTTGCATAGTAATGTTAAAAAGCGCGTTTTTTTGCAAAACTTTGAACTCGTAAACAACGCATTTTTTTTTCGAAAAAGTATATACGGACCTTTTTTGCTTAAAATTGTATTCTCTATCGGTTTCTGGAGTTAATTAAATTTTTATTTTTTACCCCCGGAAAAGGGGTGAAAACAACCCCTAAATTTAAGAGCGGGTCAAAAAAATGTTATTAAGTTTATTCTATAACCTTTTATGAAGATATTGCAAATAAAATCAGAAGGATCCATGGACACTGATTCAAAATCGTCAGAAAATTCCTCATGTAATAGACTACAGTATGACGTGACCCTTGGTATCATAAAATCAATGTTTTTTTTTGCATTACGCAAACGTACCACAAAAAGTGAAAAGTAAATACGAAGTCAACACAATCTTAAGAAATTATACTATATGGAGTGTGTAGAATAAGTCTGCTTGACGACATTCTGAAATATTGAAGCATGAATTCCCAGTTGGACTTGTATTTGTGGGAGGCAAACTGTCTCCCCACCCTTACTTAGTCGGTTTGCGTTCAATTGTGTATGGCTACTGTCAGCCACAGTACGTGATCTGAGCACGAAGTGATGTAAGCACCGAGTAATATATAGTTTCAGAATAACGGGGACATTGAGATAATGATATTTTTAACCCGACATTGGGCTTAATACACTGAACTATGATATCTTAGTTATAACAAAAGCACAAATTTATTTGTTAACTATGAAATACATATACTTTCAACAATTTTGACGCTTTCCAATATGTACAATATAATAACAGTATCTTATATGAAGATTGCCAAGAGCAGGAATGTTAGTCAGCACACTCCCTGTTCTATCAAAAACCTCTTATGAGGACAATACTGAATTATTGTAATTATACGAAATGTTGCAAATAAGATTTGCCGTATTTGGAAAGTAAAGCTACCAGTAATGTTTATTGTAGACAAGTTTTCTATGATTACAGTTTTATGCTGTGCCAGGCGCAAAAGTCATTGTCTTCAAACAGTGGAATGAAAATAACTGAATAACAGAGAATTTGTTACTCAAAACACTAATACCAGTTTCAATACACCAACACTCTCGTATACCACAACACAAATTTACGATGTTAAAACTGTTAAATCAAACTGCTAAGTTTCAGTGGGTAATAATATGATTTCTTATTTTACCATTATTGAATGGCTTCCAGCATACCATTTATTTTAAAAGGAATGATGCAAAATAAGTCCTCAATAATAAAAAGGATAAAGAGTGTGTAAGGTGCAGCTGCTGGAAGAGAAATGCACAAGAATTATACGAATAACCGGTATGAACCGAACGAAAAAGTAACAAGTTGAAAAGCAAAAAATAAAGTGGAGAAATAGAAAAAACATCATTTTTTAGGGAACATTTTCTAGTTTTAGACAAACTTGTTGCGCGACTGATGTAGAAACATTTGGTTCTTTGTCGTCAACACAGGTGAATATTACTAACAATAAAAAGACACTTGTTGTAGACATTTGGGGCTAGATGTGGTTTGTCTTAATTACACCAGTGATTCTAGTCTATTAGAGACCCGTAAAGCGAAGTGTTTGTATATTTGTATGGAATGACTATTGTAAGTTATTAAACCTGATGACTTTTATTATCGTGTGTTTAATAATGAGTATAATTAGACAATTGGATAAATAGAAAACTGTTGTATTCGAGTTGCATTGTTTCATAGAACTGTCAATGAAAATCTGGTTGTTGTTTTCTCTGGCGATCAATAATTTACTCTACTGTCTTACGATTACTTGCATTTTCCGTTTGAGTAGATTCGTAGGTGTAACGTAAGGTTTTAACAGTGGAAACCAGAAACCGAAAGTAGCGAAGTTGTTTATTATTAGTAATTAGTTATCAGCTATTTGTAAAACTGAATACCAGTTGGATACGTACGGTGGGAAGTTTCCGAGCTATGTCGGAAGACCAAGAAAGATAAAATGAAAAATGAATGGCTATTAAAAAAAAAACAAAAAAAAAACTGAAAGACGACAAACTCAAAGAGATGAAGAAGAAGCAGGAAAATGACAGACTGTTTAACGTGAGCTCAAAAGACAGGAAGAAGAAGAGTAGAGAAACTACTGTTATTCGGTACTCATCAAAAGACGAGAAACTTAACGTGAAAGAGAAATAGGGGGGAACGACAGGGCGTGCTACAAGTTAAGCATCAATTTAAAGAACCATAAAAACGCTTCTTCAAAATAATATGATTGAGTAAGGGGGACAGATTGATGGAGAGGAGAGACGTGTATATATATATATTATAACAGCACCAAATATTAATTATTTGGGGTTATATGTTTCCCGCATACTGAAAGCATATTTAAATAAAATATAACAGTCAAAACTCCATTTGAATGTAGAGCGTTGAAAATAATGCTTTGTAAAGCGACGCACACGTGGTCATTATGTAATCAGCTCGCTGTACAAGGAGCGGCCACACCCAATCTGTTAATTATTAATATCTCGAAAACTAATGAATAAGGGCGAAATCCAACATAGCCAAAATGTTTGCCGAAATATTAATAATGACGTGTGCAAATTTTACGCAATATAATTAACAAATGAAAGAGTTAATTAATTTAATTGAATAACTCCTGTAAAAATAGAGTTACATTAATGAGATTTTAGTATGTTATAAAGACAATAATTTCTGACAGATTGTATATTTTAGATTTCACACAACTTGGTTTGCAACCAAGTTATTGCAAAATTAAATAAGCACAGGAAATCCGGACCGACAATTTGGTTCCGCTGGATAATAAGAATATTAGAAATAATATTAATTCTCCGTCTGTGGGAATCTAACTTTATTCTCACGGACCAAGGGAATTCAAAATTTATGTAGTAGGGAGAGTGTGCCAGCCAATCAAATCACTTGACGCGAGCCCCAACCAGCGAGGTGTTTTCTGGCTGAAACATCACTCTTTTGCCAGTACTCACGAAGTTAAGACGTAACTCTTCGATCGTCTAGTAGCCATAGTGGTGAAGATCAACAAGAAGACTCTACGTGGTCAACACACACGCAATTACGAACACAGTAATTACAGGTCAACTGTATAGCTCGTAATTGTTGCGTAAAGGCGAGATACTCTTCAGTACACCAACCAAGCTTATTGTGTACTACCAGTAGTCATAAGCACGCAAGAGATCCACCAGACTTCAAGACCAGACTTCAAGAATACAGCAGAGAGGCCGTCTAAATCATTGGTGAACAGCTGACGAGCAGAGCTACCACTCAACGAAGCACACACACACACACGCTGACGTGCAACGTGCGAATCGACGAGGGACAGGAACCAGTTCCAGCAGACAACCGGAGACGTTAAAAGATTCACAAACAGCAAGGAAGCAGAGTGTTGCCGAAATTTGAACTCCACGACCGAATCCAGCAGCTCAAAGCAGATTATTTTCTCTAGCGAAGGACTCGAATCGACGAGGGACAAATCGGAACGACATCCTCTTCAGTAACAGGAAAGCAAAATCCACTTATTTATTTTTCACACCAAATTTTCTATTTTTCAATTAAAACATTGTAATTCAAATAATTCAGGTGCCAAACAAAAAGCAAAGACTCTAGTAATTAGAAAGTAAATTCATTGTGATAATCTGTATAACAGTTTAAGTCATTAGTAAGTTATAGTTAAGAAATAGAAGTAGTATAAAAGCGCTATACAAATCTTAACTGACAATCTAATTATTAGATCATACTGCAGTATATCAGAAGTCGAATCACTAGAAATGAAATAACGTGAACTAGACTGTCACGTCAAATTCATTTTGGAAAATTATTCTAATTAATTTCAGAGTTTTATATTTTGTTTCATGAACATTTAAATTCAATTTAATTAAAGAAATTTAATTAGATCAAATCAATTAATAAATTAAAATTTAAATTGAAATTAACTCGCCAAAGAACGAGTTTAGTTTCATTCAACTATTGACCAATCGAAAAACAATGATTCATTGTTTAGACTGTAGGAAATCCATAATATAATAACCATTCTATTCTTGTGTGTTGTTGGAGTAATAAACAACGTTTTATTACCCCATATAACAGTGTTTTATTGTTGTACGATAAAGCCTACCAGTCTCACAAAACTCTCCCCCTTTAAAGTAACCTATTTTGTGTGTTGTTGCAATAAATTTGAGATTAATAGCTTGCGAACTTCAAATCCAAAATCCACACGCCCTAGTCGAAAGAATCCACAAGATCGGACAGCAGGTAGGTACTCACACACAACACGACACAACAATAACGCATAGAAGTAGAGTTATAAATGTCGCCCTGCACGTGGGGCCAGAAATTAAATTCAATTCAAATTTAATTTTCATGTGTAAAACAAACTTTGCTGTTTTACTTCATAAAACAGCTGGCGTCCAACTAAACAATCCCCAAAGAGTTTTGTAACTGGTTTTCGTACAACAGTGAAATTATTTTGTGTATTTGAAACTGTTCTGTGTATTTTAAATTGTTTATATTTGAAATTGTTGTGTATTTAAAATGGATATGGATAAAATACTTAAACAAATACAGCAAATGAACGCCGAATTAACCGCTAATATGAACGCGAAATTTGAACAAATAACAGCCAATGCTGAGATAAATATCGCAGAATTAAAATCTAACATCGAGGCGCAGAGAGTTAGTCTAACCGAGAAATTAGACCAAAGTAACGCCGACATAAATACGGAAATTAAACAATGTAATAAAGCAACGACCGCGAAAATAGACGAAAGCGCGAAAAATTTAGATGCTAGAGTCACCGAAATCGCGGATAGCAATAAAAAAATCGAAGAGAGTAATAGGGAGCTAACTGCGAAGGTCGCGGAGATCGGCGAAAAAGTAAATACGGTCGATACTAAAATCAATGAACGGTTTAAGGTTTTTGAGACCACTATGCAAAAATCGTTTATTGAACAGGTAACACGTATGGAGGGCCGATTCAAGGACCATATAAGCCGCTGTGGAAAGCAAACCCAAGAGGTTTCAAAAAAGGTCGAATTCCTAGAGGTAAAGATACAGGCCGACGCGACCGAAACGCAACGACGAGTAGATAGATTAGACGCTTCAATTGTAGAGACGCGATCTAACATAGACTCTAATAAAGAGAGTGTCTTACAAACGTTAAACGACGAGATTTTGAAAGTACGACAGGAGGTACGGAGGAGATCTGCTCCTAATATTTTGGTACAAGGTCCTGTCGACGAGAAAAATCGCGTGTATTTTACAGGGGAGAATAACGAAAACCCTATTGAATTTTTGTTAGCGTGTGAGAGTGAAATGACTAGAGTAGGTTCCCGACTAGAAGATCAAGACAAAATACAGTGGGTAGTTAACGCGATGCGTGATTCGGCGCGTAAGTGGTATAACATTGTACGCGATAGAGTGTCCACATACGCGGAGTTCAAACAAAAATTTGAAAGCCGGTACTGGAACTCGCATACCCAAAGACTTCTGCGCAATGAACTGGAATATGGCAGATTTGATAGGAAATTGGGTATTACCGCGGAAAATTATATAATCCAGCAGGTCGAACGTGCCAAGCATTTAACCCCAGCATTTTCGGAGATTGACATAGTCACGAAACTTGCCTATCACTTTAATCATAACATTAGAGTAGCTGTGTTTACGCAGGGTATTCGCACGGTCGATGAACTCCTCATTCTAGTGTCCCAAAGTGAGACGGTTTTTGATTTGGGCGGGTGGCGTTATAATCCCGATTTTCGCCGAAATAACGAAGGGCAGAATACGCGGGTACAGTACCATCAGCAATCCGATCAAAAACCGAGTACCAGTTCTACTCCACCCCAAACACCGTTAAAACAGCCAAATAAAACCTTTGAGTACAAGGGTAAACAAAATATTGGTAGACCAAAGGGGCAGGGTAAGGGCAACGACGGGGCCCCAATTAGAGCGATTCAAACGGTCGAATTAGCCAAAGCTGATACAACTGCAAAAGACAGCGACTCTCAAAGCAATAAAGACTCTAACAATAAATCGAAAAATTACCAAGCTACAAAAAACGTGCCAAAATGCGCATCCAGCAAGGACGCGCTATAAATTCGGCAAAATTTTGTAAAAATAAGCATGTTAATTATAAGGATTATATATTGTGTGAAATGTGTACTTGTAATTATGTAACTTGTGTGCCCGTTAATAATGTGTTCCCACCGGACGTCAGGAATCCGTTGCTAGAATCCGGTCCCACGCAACAAAGGCCAGTGAGTGCGGCGTGTCCGGTGTTACACGCCTTTGTCAACGGCGTTCCCACACAAATTTTGTTGGACACCGGTAGCGTTGTTTCCGGCGTCAGTGAAAGGTTCCTGCGTGTTAATAAAAAATATTTTCGTACGGCCCCATCACTCCCAATAAATCAATTTTATATACGAACCGCTACCGATACAAAAGAAAAAATTGACACTCAATACTATCTAACTATCATGCTAGACAAAGTGCAATTTGAAGTGTGGGTAGTGGGTATAAACAATTTAATATGTGATATGTTATTGGGGGTAGATGTATTAGAACAAATACGTGCGGAAATTAACACCAGTGAACACTTATTAAAATGTACCATTGACAATGTTAGTTACACCTTTAAATTGAACACACATACACACACACAAAATCATGGTGACCCAATTAAAATCACACGGCCACCAAAACAAGTGATTAATTATAAAGACTGTGAAGAGGGGGAGACAACCTTAGATTCCCGAACTGAACGGAGATTGTCGTCCCTGCAAGAAGAATTCAGCGATATCTTCAGTGAAGAACATTCAATCTCGTCAGTGTATGAACACAGAATCCACCTCATAGAGCCGGAGAAGTTCATAAGGAGAATCTACCAGGTCCCTATAAAATACCAGGCCGAGGTCCAGCAGGAGATACAGCGGATGTTGGAGGAAGATATTATAGAGAGATCCAATAGCAGCTTCCTCAACCCACTGCTGGTCGTCCGCAAGAAGACTGGAGAAATCCGACTCTGCCTGGATATGAGGAACTTAAACAATCTAGTAGAGAAAGAGTTTGACTGCGCACCGACAGCAGAGGACCTCTTCATTAAATGTGAAGGAGCCAGGTACCTCACGAAATTAGATCTAACAGCAAGCTTCTGGCAGGTCCCGCTGTGTGAGCAAGATCGAAAATATACAGCATTTATATTCAATAACAAATGCTATCAGCACAAGGTGGTACCTTTTGGCCTTAGCACAAGTCTCGCTGCGATTGTAAGATGCCTCGAGAGAGCTCTAGGACCTGAGGTAGACCCATACACTGTAATATTTGTTGATGACATCCTCGTCATATCCCGCACGTTGGAAGAACACTTCGAGCATCTGAGGAACGTCTTCCAGAAGCTGAGGTTAGCCAACATCAAGCTCAAGCTACATAAGTGCGAGTTTGTAAAGTCTCAAATGAAGTTCCTGGGACATATAATCTCAGCTACAGGTATCAGTACGGACCCAGAGAAGCTCAGGAGTATTGTGGAGTTCCCGGTGCCCAAGAACCTCAAAGCACTGCGAGCATTCCTTGGACTCACGGGATATTACAGGAAATTTACCAGCAAATACGCCGAATATACAATCCCCTTGCTACAGCTGGTACGCAAAAATATAAAGTGGAAATGGGGTTCTGAACAGAACGATGCGTTTGAGAGGGTTAAGGGCCTGTTCCAATCTAATTTACAATTGTTCCATCCACAGCAGGGTAGGAAGTACGTAATGTACACTGACGCTAGCGAGTACGCTATCGGCGCCGTGTTGCACCAAGAAGACGAACAAGGTAATCTTCATGTTGTAGCATACGCCAATAGAACGCTCAAAGGCGCTGAGTTGCACTATTGTACTTCTGAGAAAGAAATACTCGCCATAATAAACGCACTCAGAAAATTCAGACACTACCTATATGGTACCCATTTCGAGATCCACACTGATAATCAGGCGTTATCGTTTATATTAAAATGTCGATTAGCAAATTCCCGACTAACACGATGGGTGTTAGCTATTCAGGAGTATTCATTTACTATTAAATATTGCAAAGGATCAGAGAATACCACCGCAGACACTCTAAGTAGATATCCGCCCGTAGAAAAGGAGGAGGTATATGAAGCAGCGGACGACGAGTTAAAGGTATTGAATATACAATACACTGTCGCGCCTGAAGCTACCAATATGCTACAGAACTTAGGACGCGAGCAGGACGATAACCTCGCACTCCTTGCTAAAAAGCTAAGGTTAGCAGCTCACCCGAATCCGCATTATCTTATACAAGACAATATATTGTATAAATTGTTACAGGGCGAATGGAAAGTGGTATTGCCTCCAGCAATACTTGCGTGTGTAACACAATCATTACATATAAAAATGGCGCACGCATCTCCTGTAAAATGTGTAAAAATATTGCAGGAGGATTTTACAATTACAAACATGTATCGTAGGGTGAAGAAATTGTTAAAAACATTTCATCCGTGTCAAACTGCGAAAGTACCAAACTTGCACACTTACGTTCCCATGGCCAATGTAATAACGGAAGGTAAGGGACAGATGATCGCCATCGACTTTCTGGGACCATTACCCAAGGCTACCAGAAATCTAAAACACATGGTAGTTTGCGTCGATGTCTTTACTAAAAAAGTTAGCCTCTACGCGATCCCTAGGCCCACCACAAAGTCCGTTTTATATATTATACTTAACAAGTATATCCCACAGCATGGACCAATAAGGAACGTACTTAGTGACCAGGGAAAGCAATTCCAAAACAAACACTGGGCAGCTACCCTGGAACGTAACGGTATC
This sequence comes from Magicicada septendecula, assembly GCA_034769895.1. Taxonomy (NCBI): domain Eukaryota; kingdom Metazoa; phylum Arthropoda; class Insecta; order Hemiptera; family Cicadidae; genus Magicicada; species Magicicada septendecula. The sequence continues at coordinate 223,621,819 of CM068368.1, forward strand.
AAAGCAATCTTAACCTCGATACGACGACCACAGGGCAACCTTGCCGAAAGGGTGAATCGGGAAATCGGTAAAATGTTCCGTATCTATTGCTATAAGGAACAAAGTAAATGGCCCGAGTTCCTACCATTCTTCGAAAAGGCAATAAACGAGAATTATCACGATACCACGGAATACACACCAGCAGAGTTAGACTCTGGGATAAGGCCAGAGAGGTTTTGGAACAATTATTTAAGTAGGCCAAAGACTTATAATCTACCTCTGCCGGTGCAGTGTAAAAATCAACTTGTGAGGGAAAGAATAGTTGAAAAAGGGCGGAAAAGGGCGGACAAATTCAATACTACTCATAAACTAACTAACTTTGTAGGAGGTGAGAAAGTACTGCTCAAGGCGAATCCTGTAGGCCGAAGAGACATAAATGTAGCCGCAAAGTTTTTTCGTTTATATAATGGTCCGTATCTTTTGGCTCAACAACTCGCGCCTCACACGTTTATCGTTACGACGCTCGACCGAACGAAAACGATCGGTAAATACCATGCGAGCTCTTTGAGAAAATACTTTGAGTAGCATGGCATTCCAAAGCGCGTCGCGACGAAATAATAAGACTTTAAAAAAAAAAAAATAAATAAATAAATAATATTTAGAATTAATAATAATTTTATTATAATAAGTAAAATTAAAATAAATAACTTGTTTTATAATATTATTAATAAGAATTGTAGATAGCTTGTGTATTAATAATAATATTTTCTAACGCGGTAAATAACGAGCGTGTAGAACGAAACAAACGCACCGCCAGGAAGTGGTTACAATGTAGTGGCAACTGCCGACCCCCACGTTTGAAAGTAGGTCAAGCAATTAGCTACGCGGCAGGCGATAACGGTGGTAAACAAGACAGTGTCAGCAAATTCTTTCGTGCACGCGCCACTGTTTACAAACAAACCTTTTAAACGCCGTAGTTAGCTATTACCCATTATAAAAACATTAATACAGAATAAATTGCAATATAATATTATTAATAAATGTATTAGAGTTAAGTTGTATGTAATGGAATAACATTAACACACATGTATGTTTTTCTTTTGAATAAGTAATACAATGTATAAGTAATAAGTATAGTGATTACAGAATACGTGTGTAATGATTAAGAAAAAAAAATAACTGTAATTATTACATTCATTTTTTTTTAAAAACGGGTGTGGGAATATATAACAGCACCAAATATTAATTATTTGGGGTTATATGTTGCCCGCATACTGAAAGCATATTTAAATAAAATATAACAGTCAAAACTCCATTTGAATGTAGAGCGTTGAAAATAATGCTTTGTAAAGCGACGCACACGTGGTCATTATGTAATCAGCTCGCTGTACAAGGAGCGGCCACACCCAATCTGTTAATTATTAATATCTCGAAAACTAATGAATAAGGGCGAAATCCAACATAGCCAAAATGTTTGCCGAAATATTAATAATGACGTGTGCAAATTTTACGCAATATAATTAACAAATGAAAGAGTTAATTAATTTAATTGAATAACTCCTGTAAAAATAGAGTTACATTAATGAGATTTTAGTATGTTATAAAGACAATAATTTCTGACAGATTGTATATTTTAGATTTCACACAACTTGGTTTGCAACCAAGTTATTGCAAAATTAAATAAGCACAGGAAATCCGGACCGACAATTTGGTTCCGCTGGATAATAAGAATATTAGAAATAATATTAATTCTCCGTCTGTGGGAATCTAACTTTATTCTCACGGACCAAGGGAATTCAAAATTTATGTAGTAGGGAGAGTGTGCCAGCCAATCAAATCACTTGACGCGAGCCCCAACCAGCGAGGTGTTTTCTGGCTGAAACATCACTCTTTTGCCAGTACTCACGAAGTTAAGACGTAACTCTTCGATCGTCTAGTAGCCATAGTGGTGAAGATCAACAAGAAGACTCTACGTGGTCAACACACACGCAATTACGAACACAGTAATTACAGGTCAACTGTATAGCTCGTAATTGTTGCGTAAAGGCGAGATACTCTTCAGTACACCAACCAAGCTTATTGTGTACTACCAGTAGTCATAAGCACGCAAGAGATCCACCAGACTTCAAGACCAGACTTCAAGAATACAGCAGAGAGGCCGTCTAAATCATTGGTGAACAGCTGACGAGCAGAGCTACCACTCAACGAAGCACACACACACACACGCTGACGTGCAACGTGCGAATCGACGAGGGACAGGAACCAGTTCCAGCAGACAACCGGAGACGTTAAAAGATTCACAAACAGCAAGGAAGCAGAGTGTTGCCGAAATTTGAACTCCACGACCGAATCCAGCAGCTCAAAGCAGATTATTTTCTCTAGCGAAGGACTCGAATCGACGAGGGACAAATCGGAACGACATCCTCTTCAGTAACAGGAAAGCAAAATCCACTTATTTATTTTTCACACCAAATTTTCTATTTTTCAATTAAAACATTGTAATTCAAATAATTCAGGTGCCAAACAAAAAGCAAAGACTCTAGTAATTAAAAAGTAAATTCATTGTGATAATCTGTATAGCAGTTTAAGTCATTAGTAAGTTATAGTTAAGAAATAGAAGTAGTATAAAAGCGCTATACAAATCTTAACTGACAATCTAATTATTAGATCATACTGCAGTATATCAGAAGTCGAATCACTAGAAATGAAATAACGTGAACTAGACTGTCACGTCAAATTCATTTTGGAAAATTATTCTAATTAATTTCAGAGTTTTATATTTTGTTTCATGAACATTTAAATTCAATTTAATTAAAGAAATTTAATTAGATCAAATCAATTAATAAATTAAAATTTAAATTGAAATTAACTCGCCAAAGAACGAGTTTAGTTTCATTCAACTATTGACCAATCGAAAAACATTGATTCATTGTTTAGACTGTAGGAAATCCATAATATAATAACCATTCTATTCTTGTGTGTTGTTGGAGTAATAAACAACGTTTTATTACCCCATATAACAGTGTTTTATTGTTGTACGATAAAGCCTACCAGTCTCACAAAACTCTCCCCCTTTAAAGTAACCTATTTTGTGTGTTGTTGCAATAAATTTGAGATTACTAGCTTGCGAACTTCAAATCCAAAATCCACACGCCCTAGTCGGAAGAATCCACAAGATCGGACAGCAGGTAGGTACTCACACACAACACGACACAACAATAACGCATAGAAGTAGAGTTATAATATATATTCAAACACTTTTTGCTATATATATATATATATATATATATACACACACACACACACACATACATACACATGTATGTAGGGAGAGAGAGGCTAAGAGAGTGAGAGGTTAATGATATAAAAAAGAGAGATAATAGGTATATATGACAGAATACAAAAAGAGAAAGAGAATATAACAGAAAGAGAAAAGTAACTTTAATAATAATAGAAATTAATACTAAATTAGAACAGAATAAGAATGTGTAATAATATTTGTTGAAAAGAAGAAAGGTCATGATAGTGATTAGGAATTAATTGCTGATTGATATCAAATTTCTGAAGCAAGCATCTTTATGTTACACTTGATCAATATATTTGTAAAAGTAAAACTTTAATGTACATTCGTTCTTCTTAGGATTGTGTTCGAAACGGGAATCTACTATCTATGTTACTGGACAGTACAACTTGTGTCAGTCTCTACAGGCAAGTGCAATTCTAAAGGGTTAGATGCCATTCCTTGTCGTTACCCTATGTAGAATCGTAATGGCTTAAGCTAGTCATTAATAAGGATTACGGTGACAAGATGGCTGGCCATAATCTGAGAACAGGAATGGCCTATGCAAATACCGCATGCTATCTCAGGGGTTGAGTAAACGGATTTGGTTACTTCTGTTTGAAAACAGCTGAGCGGATCACTGATCAGTACTATCGTTGCGCTTTATTCACACTACTATACTATTCCCTTTCTTTATTGTTTGTATTGATTGCATTAGAGAATTCATAAGTGCAGGGAGATACATTGAGAAACGTGTGGGGAAAAGTAAGTTGTTCATTTTAAGCAAAAACAAGTTTCGGAATCTCGTAAAAATACGAAATGTAAATGAAAAGTTACACTTGAGCATGGATATAAAATATTAAATATAATCATTAACATTATGATTTATTTTGCGTTGAGTTGATTTGTTTATTTTGTGCCGAGGCAATTCCTTGTTAAGAATAAACTGCTACGGTACTTATTCAATTCACTACTTTGGTGTACGTACTTTGATGGTTCCCCTCTGCGTTTGATTCAACTTCTTATTGCAATTATTATAATCTCACACATTTTACACACATTTTTATCTAAAAACGAGAAAATTTAGGCTATTTAAAAAATTATTCAAGCAATTAAATTATTTAGGTAATATATAATAAATTGTCAATAATGTGACCCTATTCCATAAGTCTATAGCTAAAGATATCACTCTACATATAGCGAGTGATTCAAAATTGCACGGCAATCTCTCGGGACCTGATTCTATAGCTAAAAATAAGAAAAAAAGTTCATATAAACGTAGGTACGAAAACGGTCCGTTAGCGAGTTACGGCTCGCGAACCAGTCGCCCTGATTTCTGCTCACACGGTAAAATGACGCCAAACTGAAATTTGTGGGGTATAAAGTGGAGGATAAATTTAATGGTTTCTTATAGTTTTTGATCTGTAAAATTGAATAAAAAAGGTCCCAAACCTCTTTCTTAATTATATTTTAAGAATGACTGGGTAAAACAAAAAATTGCAGTCGAAAACCATACATTTTTAGATTTGGGATAAAAAAACTTCTTTAATTTGCTAATAAAGAAATAAAAATTTCTTACTAACTTTGTAGATAATTTAATTATGAGAAAACTGATTTATATAATGTCTATTAAAAGTAAATACAAATTTGAGAAATTTGACTTTAATTAAAAACAAAAAAGACCAAAATTCGCCAGAAAAGTGTTACAATTTACGAGAAATGGGATTGTAAATTTTCGAAACACCTACACTTGGGCAGACGAAACACACGAGACTGCCCGCTAGACATGACCAACATACTTTTTCATTTAATGTGTGGTGCGGTCTTCTTGTTGATAATCTCTTAGGGCCTTTTTTCTTACCACCAATGCTTAATGAAAAACAATACTTACATTTTTTGCAAACGCATCTGATGGAAGTCTTGGAAGACATTCCACTTGCAGATAGAGTGCAGATGTGGTTTTTGAATGACGGTGCATCAGCTCACTACTGTCATGATTTGATGAACCATTTAAATAATAAATTCTGTAAGTGATGGATTGGTCGAAACGGACCAGTAAAATGGCCACCTCGAATTCCCCAGAAAAGTCTTACAATTTTAAACACAACAAGGTTTTCGTAAAGGTTTTCACAACAAATGTAACTGTAAACAAATTGAAAACTTAAATTATTGAAGTTTTCCTTCAAATGATAAAATATCAAAATTGTTAAATTGATAAAGCTGCAAACGTTCGTTCAAAGCAGTTGTTCAATGTGGCCATTTTGTTGAATGCAGAATTCGGCTAGGCGAATCCATGCTAGCCGGGCACGTTTTGTAGCATCAAGATTATTATTAACAGGAGCTCCATAGTCTATTATGCGTGTCTCAATTCGTCTTCTGTGCCAAATACGAGCGGAATAAACTAACGACTTCCTTCAACCCCAAAGGAAAAAGTCTGCTGGCGTGAGATCAGGAGATCGAGGTGGCCATTTTACTGGTCCGTTTCGACCATTCCATCGCTTACCGAATGTATTCGGTAATGTTTACTGTTTACTGTCAACTGGCAATGTTGCCATGTTTACTGTCAAATCATGACAGTAGTGAGCAGATGCACTGTCATTCAAAAAACCACATCTGCACTCTATCTGCAAGTGGAATGTCTTCAAAGAGTTCCATCTGATGCGTTTGCACAAAATGTAAGTATTGTCTTCCATTAAGCCTTGGTGGTAAGAAAAAAGGGCCTAAGAGATTATCACCAAGAAGACCGCATCACACATTAAATGAAAACCTATTGTTACGACGGTCTACTTGATCGTCGTAGGTACAGTGGAAAACAAAATACAAGACACCAATTAAGTCAATAATCTCCAGCTTTAATTTTCACAGTTAAACAGTTCGTAATTAACAACACAGTCTCTTACAACAAATCAAATAAAAATTGTTCACACGCAATAAAATGTCTACTAATATTAAAACACAATTGTATTACAATATACCGCCCGATTATTTTAACAATTATACTTTTTCTTGGTTTTTGAGTTTCGTTATATTCACTTTGGGATCGTCTTCAGTTTTAACGATATACTTTGCTAGTGTAGCTCTTTAATAAGCCCCACTGTTGTAGGCGCCAATTTTGTAACGATCTGTGATTTTTGAGTTCGGGGTTACAAAAATTATAATATAACTTGGTAAAAAAATTTTGTTTGAAAATAAAAAAATGTTTTTTTACTTTTTTATTTTTTCTATTTATAAATTATTTATTATTTATTTATTTATTTGTCCCTAATTCGATTAATTACTGATTTATTTGATTTATTCTGTTAGAATAACAATAATTGTTTTCCAACGTTAAATAGATTATAAAATGTAATAATCGACTAGTGGTTTTCAGTTATTCAGTGATTATACTCCTTCGCAATGTTCTTCTCGTCTTTCCTGGGAGTCCTGAAAGTCTTTCCTGGCAGTCGTATTACCTGAAATTCTTCTATATTTATTTTTACCAAGAAATAAAACTCAAAATTACAATATTAAATGCATTTATTCAATTTATCGCAATTAATCGACTTTGAATCGATCTGCTAATCCACAGCTCACAAACTCATATCTCAGGGCAAATTGGTTTCGTTATATAAATTATTAATATTGAATTACAGGTTCTTTTAGCTGTTATTTAAATAGTCAGAGAAATGGTAACGCTGAAAAGCACAACACTTAAATAAAAAAGTTCTTAATTATAAAATTAGAAATAATATTTAATATAAAAATGTTAATAAATTAGATTTCTCGAACCAACAAATCTGGACGATGTTCTGACGTCATCACAGCTGGCTGTTCTGGTTCGCTACAAACAAAGATGGCCGCTCCCGTGCTGCGTATGTACGAGAAGTCTTCACGACGAAATTCCTTCAAATAAATGCTGATTCTTTATGTGTTCCTCATCCAAGCAATAGTGATTAATTTCTCTTCATAACAGTGTAATTATCCAGGATTAGTGATCAGTTGTTCGACTCGGCAATCAGTGTTCAAATGTGTTCTGGTTCCCATAGTTCATAAGGTTTTACAATGGCAAATTTCGTATCGATAAAATTCTGAATTAACGTTTATATTGTTCTAATATCTGGGTTACGCCTTCCAATCTTCATAAATAGGCTAATTTGATTTATTTCATTAGAATTCAGTGTTGATGACTCATATTTTTTAGATTTCTCTTTTTTATTTTTATAAGGTTAGCTCGTATCCAAAATTGTATCTTCTATCTTTTTTAATTTTTTAATTTGTGTGAGATCGTTCCGATGTGTTCATCTCAACGTTTAACAATCAACTAACTCTCTTTCTTCTTCATACAAAAGGTTCTGGCTGATTTAATATTAAATTCATATTGTTTTAATCAGCTGACACTTCAGCCTTAATTATATGTTGAACTAAATAAATGACTTTTACATTATATGATTAATTACATTTTGCTTATTATTTATTCTTATTAAATACTAATTACATAATCAATTTCCTTATTTAATTCTGCGTTATTTAATACCACTTATGATATACTTTATAGTATTTTTTAACTTAAAAGGTCATATTTACAGTATATCTGGTTGTAGCCTTTAGCTACTTTACTTCCTGCCACATTAAATGGTTTACAATTTCTGTTAGATTCTAATTATCATTGAACAAGATCATTGATTGAATTATAATGGTTTGTTTTCTTTAATTCTCAGTAATTTTATGATTTGGTTAACTAATTTTAATATTATCTTCAATTTAGGGTTTTCTTTAGATTCCAAGGTTATTACACTTGCATTGATTCTAATAATATTTTATACATTCCTTCAATACCTTCACAAAGTGTTGTTACAGTTATTATACACGGTTATTGATTTACATTAAACAATTTTCATTAATTTAATTAATTTCATTAACTTATTTACTAATTATAAGGTTGGTGATATTTACCATTTGGCCTATATTTTATGTTAGTTCAATTACAATGCTTATTATTATTGCAGCTTGCTAATACCCTTTCTGACATACAATTCTTATAAAATCTTAACTAAATTGCCCTTACTTAATTACAATAATGTTTATTATTAATTGATATCATTAAAACACAATAAAGATATTATATAAAAAAATAGACTCAATCTCAAGCATTCAAGCCTTGAGTTCAACGAACTGTTAACATCAACAAAACACATCTGTTTTTTATTTAAATGGTTTATTAAAACTAATTTTTATGCAGTCCTGCTGTTTTTATTTTAGTTTAGGGATTTACCCTTGTTCACTTCACTATTTACTGCATTCTCGTATCTTATTTCTATTAATTTTATCTAGTCTTGTAAGATAAAGAATATCACTTACATGGGATCACCATGATTTGCTTGTCATCATAAAAGTAAATTGCACTGGTCCACTGTTAGTCATATGTCTAGAAACTTTACTTTCACCTACTTTACATTTATTCTTATTTTATTGTATTGTACTGTTATTATGGACATTTCATCTTTTTTGGGGTTTTCTGTTTTAATATGTGGTTGTTTTTTCCAAAAGTTATCCTTTTATTATGGAGGTTTGTTTATCCGTGGTATTTCCTTAGATGCTCCTATTCTACCTGGGTATAATTACTCTATACATTGGATTATCACTATTTTCCTATAATTTATTAAATATTGGATGGTTGTTTTTAATTCTCTTTATTTCTTCGAAACCATGATTTCAATTTACTGTGGTCCTTGATTAATTTTTATAGTAATTTTCCTTTAAGCCATTTTATTTTTATTCTATACTTGATTATTTTTTAAATTATAACAAGGTGGATTTTCTGTCACGCTACATTATAAAACACAACACTTCACTAATACACTTGAACGTACACAGTAATATCGCCCGATAATAACTTGAACCGCACTGTAAATTTATCGCAAATATACTGCCAACTAAGGCCGCTGCCGCATTGTATTTATACGTCCGCGCACAGACCAGAAGATTCCAAACTACGCCTTATCTTTAAACTACGGCGTAATTTGTTGCGGTCTTGACACAGTCCACGCGGCTGGCGGTTTCCAGAAAAGCCTCGCGAATGCGTCGTGAATCACGTATGCCAGACACAGTAGAGCGAGACTCTTGTGGAACATTCGACAAACACGTAGACTGTTCTGTAAAGTCGCAACACTGCCTCCTACTTAAGCCTGTTCGTCCCGAACTGGCAAATCGTCTCCGAAGTAATACTCGATCAAGTGATCTAGGTGGACGTCCTTGGGAAAGATCATTCTCCGGTTCTTCGAATTCAGTCTCGTGTGATCCGAACATCACGTTCCCAGGAATGCGAGTCTTCCGCTCAACCACTAGTTTTGCTGGAATCACTCCCGTTGCGTCATGTACTGATGACCTAAACACCACTGGCTGATCCAAGTTTGTTTGGTTCTCGTCAACAACCTCTTGTGTAACCTCATCTTCAGCCACTTTTCCCTCGGGCGCTTCTATCAGCTCAGGAACAAGCAAGAGTTTTGTCTCGACACCCATAGTTGCGTTTCCAATCACTTATTTTGTCGTTATACGTATTTGTACTTCCTCTGCTAGTTCTTCCTCCATTTCCGCTTGCAATAGGGAGGGTTCCTCTTGACCAGACCTGTTGACTATTTCTTCGACTAATGCCACTCGCTTAATCGAATGGTTGGTAGACCCTGTCATTTTAGCCATGATAAGCTGTATCTTCTCTTGGCCAACCTTCAGGACATTCTCTCTTAAGTCCACAACGAATCCGTAGGCATTCATAATGTCCGTTTCAAGAATCACTTCATCGACAATGTCTGCAACGAACATTTGGTGGCTAAACTGGAGAAGACCCAGGCGTACACGTACGTCTATCTTTCCTAGCACCTTGACGGCGCTTCCAGCCACAGTCTGTATTGTACAAGAGCTAATTTGAGACCGTCGGTTGCTGATTAAGTCAGGGCGCACAAGAGACACTGTTGCGCCCCTGTCAACTGTAAATGATGTTGGTTTACCTTCCACAAACCCATTAACAATCAAGTTTCCACTGGTCTATGTAGCATGGAAACTGTGTGCTGTTCTGGGGCTTTACTTCTTCAATTGGTACGATCACTCTCTTCTCTCGGTATCTCCTTCTCCAAACAGTCTACAGGTATAGATGGCCACGTTTTCCACAGTTTTAACATTTCGGTCTTCTGTCTTTATCCCATCGTTTTGCGACTCTCTTGAATTACTGAATTGTGTGTCCGACAACATTGTTTTTCTGTACCCATCGTAACGGCAATGTGATACAGGGATCTTCTGACTGCAAGGTGATGGCACAAACCCATTAATGTAGCGGGACGCTGACTTGGCAGCTTCAAACTCTAGGGCGTGAACAAGAGCTTCTGAGACATTTCGGTGTCTTGCCATTCGTAACACTTGCTAAAGTTCCCACCTTATTCGAAAATCTTCTGGTGCTTCAGGATAGGCCAATCTAATCAGTCTGTCGATACTTGCTTCAAACTCTTGAAGACTCTTCCCGGAGCGTTGTCGTCTTGTTCTCAACTGAGCTTAGTACACATCTCGCAAATTTTTATCACCGTAGCGTAATTCTAAAGCTTTTATCAACTCGGCATATATGTTCTGGCTGTCAGGTGGCACTTTCTGTAGTATTTCTGCCGACGGCCCTTTTAATGCGAGAACGAGTGAGACTGCCTTGTTTTTCTCTGTCCAATTATTTGCGCATGCAGCAGCTTCAAATTGGCGGAGGTACGTTCCCCAATGACTGCTTCCGTCAAAGGTTGGAGCTTTGACAAGAACTGTCCCTACTGCAGGCAAAGTGACTTTCTCTATTAACTTATTTTCTGCGTCTTTTTCTGTTTTTATCATTGGTACAGTCTGTTCACAAAGTTGTTTTGGTTGTATCTTCAGGCACTGCTCGACTTCATTATTAATCTGCTCTTTTACATTTGTAATCGAGTCTTCTATTTTTTTTTGACATAGCTTTTTCTACACTTGTGACTGATTTTTCTACTTCAGCTATTTTATTAGACATCGATTCTTCAACACTCGAGACAGATTTTTCTACTTCAGCTATTTTTAATGTCATTGATTCTTGTACCTCTGATATTTTAGTAACTTGTTTATTAAGCTCACCTCGTAGGAGACCCACTTCTGCGGTACTACGTTCTTGAATCTGTTTCTGCTCCTGTATTAATGCTTTGATCTCTTCTGTTTCACGCTTCCGTTCCTCTGCCTCCTGTCGTCGTCGTTCCTCTGTCTCTTCTTTTTCCTGCCTGTGTTTTTAATCCTGTCGTTTTTCTGCTTCTTCCGCCTCCTGCCGGCGTTTCTCATCCTGTCGTTTCTCCGTCTGTAACAGCAGCGCCTGTAAATTTTCCATCATCTGACTGGCATCCATTGTTTTCTGATTAATTACAAATTATACTCGTCTTGTACAAAGTGTCCACTGTTTCCACTGTTTCCACTGTTAACCGTTCTATCCAATTTTTGACATTACTCTTACGACGGTCTACTTGATCGTCGTAGGTACAGTGGAAAACAAAATACAAGACACCAATTAAGTCACTAATCTTCAGCTTTAATTTTCACAGTTAAACAGTTCGTAATTAACAACACAATCTCTTACAACAAATCAAATAAAAATTGTTCACACGCAATAAAATGTCAATTAAAACACAATTTGACAAACACGTAGACAGTTCTGTAATGTCGTAACAGAATGTTGGTCATGTCTAGCGGGCAGTCTCGTGGGTTTCGTCTGCCCGAGTGTAGGTATTTCGAAAGTTTACAATGCCATTTCTTGTAACTTGTAACACTTTTCTGGCGCATTTTGGTCTGTTTTGTTTTAAATTAAAGTCAAATTTTTCAAATTTGTATTTACTTTTAATAGACAATAGCACATCAGTTTTCTCACAATTGAATTCTCTACAAAGTTAGTTAGAAATTTTTATTTGTTTATTAGTAAATTAAAGAATCTATTTTATACCAAATCTAAAATTGTGTGGTTTTTGACTTCAATTTTTTGTGTTTTACCCAGTTATTCTTAAAAAACTAATTAAGATAGTGGTCTGTGACCTCTTCTATTCAGTTTTTCAGATCAAAACTATAAGAAACCACCAAATTTATCCTTCACTTTACACAACACAAATTTCAGTTTGGCGTCATTTTACCGTGTGAGCAGTAATCAGGGCGAACTGGTTCGTAGCCGTAACTCGCTAACGAACCGTTTTCGGACCTATATGAACTTTTTTTTCTTATTTTTAGCTATAGAATCAGGTCCCGAAAGATTGCCGTGCAATTTTGAATCACCCTATATAAAATACCTCACTTGTTAGAGTGTAAATACATCACACAGTTGTTTAACTCTTGATTAAAATTATTACTGTTAAAGTGTATAGTTTTTTCTACGAATACGGTACTTACTAAAGGTACATACAGAAGTAAAAGAAATTAGATTTACAAGACAACAAAGCGTACATGTCCTTACTAAGTGTAAAAACAAAACTCGAGGAAGGATAAAGTCTACACGGACGGCTGCTATTCTTTTCCCCCTAACAATTTTTGTTTTTGTTTTAAAAAGAGGGTAAGTCTGTTCATGGTTGGTAAGATGAAAACCGTACATTTTCTCTAAACTGATGTACACATTGCTTTGAGATCCCTGCTTCAATGGACATGTAGGCATTAAAACCGCTCTTAAAATTACACACACACACACACACACACACACACACACACTACTGACAGAGTTCAACTTCCCAGTAGGATACACTTGTTTATATGAACTTGGTGCACCGGTAACAAATTTACCGATATTTTTGCTGTTGTTTATTAGGCCTATTAATTAAAGATTAGTACATAGTTCTCAACGATTCCCAAAGTAGAAGTTTGATAAATGATTGCCCTGCAGAAGTAAAAAGTAGGGGTGTTGTGAAACGAACCCTGTAACATATGTTCATTTAAAATTGGTTTTCTTGATTTGATTGATGGATTTAACCAGACACTACAGGAAAGTGTGTTAAAAAAATAAATTATAAATATTTAGTTTTTCTTCCATATTTTAATATATTTTACTTTTAAATACATGCAGTTGAAAAGAGAGTACTTTAATACTACATTAAGTAGAGCTTATTTTTACTAACTAAGCAGGTGTTGAAATACAAAAAAAAGTATTAAATGAGAAGGTTTGAAGACAGTATGAATTGAAAATTCAAAATTAAAGATTATATATTTTTTTAAGCTCTGTAATATTTTAAGTCCAGCAAATTATATTTTTGTTTACTGTATTTTCATGGTTATGTATGTGCTTGAGATTCACAGTCAGTAGATCTAAAAATGTTATTTTTAACACTTTATGTGCAATGATATCCCGTCGCAGTGTTTCCCGTCGAACAAGGCTAAAGTGTATAAGGAACGTTTCCAGAACATTGGTTATCACACTAATTACGCTAAAAGCTCGCTACTTCTAGTAACGTACAACATTTCTCATCTGTGGACGTAATATAACGTATCAACTTACTTAGGGTAGATTGAAAAATCAAAGGATGAAAGGTGCATAATTTTTCATTTTACAAATGGCAATAACAAGGTATTTCATTCTAACAATTTCATAGGATAAATGTTTTGGTAACGTACATTTAGATGCCTTAGCTTAAAAATCTGTTTCAGCATTCTACTCCAGCGATTGAAAGGAAGCAGAACAATAAAACCTAACCTCAAAATCCTCTCCAGACCAGCCAGTTGGCTAAAACTATTCGGATCAGTTCGAGTGGGCCAGAATTCGGCCAGTTCGCGACAAGTCGTGTGCGGGCTATTGTTCCTACTTTGTGCGCAGTGTTCTGTGCCGAAGTGTGGTGAGTGCCAATGACAAAGTGCTAGTGCAGTTCGGTACGGGAGTTTGCTCTCTCCTCTGCCCCAAGAGCGTACCCGACACCCGTTGACGACGGCGATGTCGGGACGAGACCAAGGGGAGCCCCAAGATCAGTGGCTGTGCGGGACGAAGGGCTTGCCCGTCGCCCGCTCGTGTACTACGTCCCGAGCTTCAGAAAGAGCTCCTGCCGTAGGGACTACTGATATTCTGGATTTAGGGTGTGGCCTGCTACCGGCCGTGGGTTTTCAATTAATTATTTAATTGAGGGTGAGTGTTCGCCGAGGCCGGGTCGAAGGTTCACCTGGCACAGATTGGTAGCGACCTAGGGCGCTAATTAGATGGTTGCCCTGGAATCGGGCGGAGCGACGATAGAATTTGCGGGACAGTGTCCGTATAGTGGCGTCCAGGGAACGGACACCCAGGGAGTCACGGATAGTTTTGTTTGATGTCAGATAGTGGGCTTTGCATGCCCAGCGCAATCCTCGGTCGAGGAGAGACTGAAGCTTTCGCTTATGGGTCTTGGCCAAGTAGCCCCAAACGGGTATCACGTAGGTAGTCATCGGCGCCACAGAAGTGGAGACGATGAGCTCCCCTAGGCGGCGGGTCATGGCGTTGCTACATAATATGGGCCGGAGTTGATTTATAGACGATGGGCGGTTTTTCGGGCTACTTGCACAGAGTGTGTCCGCCAGGTGAGACGTCGGTCGAGGTGAACCCCGAGGTACTTGACCTCTCGAGACCAGGGCAGAAGTGTATCGCCTACGTAGAGTCTGTCGGGGAGCCTAAAGCGTCTGGAGAAGACTACTGCTGTGCTCTTGGCTGCGTTGATGGCAACTCTCCATTTCTCTGCCCATTCAACGTAACCGTCCAATTGTTCCTGGAGCCAGATAGCGGCCGTCTCAGCGCGACGATCGACAGCATACACTGCCGTGTCGTCGGCGAACATGGCCAACCTGGTGCCAGGCAACTTGGGCACGTCGTTGACGTACACAGAGAAAAGCAGGGGGCCCAAGACGCTTCCCTGAGGTACACCAGCAGTAATAGCCCTTTCCGAAGAAAGGGTGGTATCAACTCTCACGCGAAAGGTTCTGTTCCGAAGGAAGCTAGCAATCAGATGAAGGTAGCAATCCGGAAGCAGAATCTCCGTGAGTTTGTAAAGTAGGCCTGGATGCCAAACACGATCGAAAGCCTTCTCGACATCAAGGAAAACGGCGACGGTCTGCTCTCGCGAGCGACCGGCCTCGGCCACGGTCTCCACGAAACGCATCAATTGATGCGTCGAGGAGTGCCCAGCACGAAAACCGAATTGCTCGGGGACCAGAATATCGAACCGTTGAAGGTGATCCATTAGCCGCCCCTGAACTAGTCGTTCGAAGACTTTCGAAGTGGACGACAGCAGGCTGATAGGCCGGAGGTTCTCGGCGAACTTGTGGTTTTTTCCCGGCTTCGGGATCATCGTGACCGTAGCCGAACGCCATTTCTTAGGAAAGTAGGCGAATCGGAAGCAGGCATTGAACAAATCGACCAGGAAGCGAACTCCCCGGTCCGGAAGTCTCTGTAGGGCGGTGTTGGTAACACCGTCCGGCCCAGGGCTCTTCCGGGGCCGAAGCGCTAAAAGCCTGTCCGTTACCTCTTCCACCGAAGTGGGTTCAGGTTCGGATGTGATCGGGCTGCCGAGAGAAGCCTCAACTTCGGCTTCTATCTCCTCGTCGGAGTCTGGGTCCCCGGGCGGGTTAGGAGCAAATTGAAGCTCCAGGTACCCGGCCAGGAACTCTGATTTCTCGTCCGGCTTGGCAAGGGGATGTCCACCAGGTCCGTTGATGGCCGGGAGTGGAGGACGGCGCTTCTTTTCGGTCATCGCGGTAGGTATCCTGTAAACGGAGGAGTCCCCCTCCGGTGCATCGTCTGCCATTTTGGCGACCGTAAGTTCCCAGCAGCTTCGTCGGAAGGCCTGCAAGTCACGACGTAACTTGCCGGCCGCCCGATTGAAGCTGGCCTTGTCGTCCGGATCTCGCGTCCGCTGCCACCGTCTCCGAAGTCTGTTCTTCTCTAAAGCGAGAAGACGGACTTCTTCTGGGATCCGGTGATAATCGGGCGTGAGATTAGGCTTCATCCGTGAGCACACGCCGACGGAAGAGACCACGGCATCATCGAACAAGGCGACCGCCTCGTCGATGTGCTGAGTGGTATCAAGCGGGACCTCCTCGGGAAGCCTGCGACAAAAGGCAGGGCCGAAGCGGTCCCACTCGACCACTCGTCGCGCTGCTCTCCCAATCGTGTGACGGGTAGGTACGTGCACCTCGATGGGACAATGGTCAGAGGACAGTTCCGTTAACACGGATACCTCAATCTGGTTGACAACTCCCTTGACAACTGCAATTTCCAATATGTCAGGTCGGGCTCCAGGTCGGAGGGGATAGTGCGTCGGTTGTCCGGGTCCATAGGTTCGTAGGTGGTGGTCGTGAAGGTACCTGCTAAGCGCCCTCCCGGATGGCATAGTCAGTCGACTACCCCAGTCGGGGTGTTTGCAGTTCAGGTCACCTGCAAGAATTACCTTCCTATGCGCACTGAAAATTGCGGACAGGTCGGCGTCTAGAACTGGTTTGGTCGGCGGTTTGTAAGCCGAAACCAGGAGGACACCTCCGAGAACTCCGGAGAGTTCAACGGCTGTGGCCTCGATATTTTGGCGAGGAGGCAACACCACGCGGTGATGTGCAATGCAACGTTTCACCGCTATGGCCGTGCCACCCCCCGCGTTCCGCCCAGGTCTATCGTCCCTGTAAAACGCATAGTTGGGCAATCTCACGTTGTTATTGGCCCTAAGCCAGGTCTCAGAACGGAGAAGCACGTCGGGCTTGCGACGGGCTAGGAACTCTCTAAGTTCCTCGAGTTTGGGGAGAAGGCTGTTGGCGTTCCACGCTATAATGGAAAGGTCGCGCTTAATGGAGGTAATTCTGTTAGCGCGGAGCATTACAGAAGACCTATGGCGGCTGCAGCTTCCGCGAGGAGGAGGAACTTTTCAGTCGGGGTCGCCGTACGAAGACGCTCCCGGATGGATCGATAAAGACGGGCCACTTCTTCGAGGTCATATTCCTCGAGGAAAGACTTTACCTCGGCTAGAGCTGAGGGGGATGTGGACGACGACGAAGCAGATGGGGCAGGGTCGCTGCGGGCGGCGGCAGTATAGCTGCGGGCTGAATTCACCCGAGATGTGTTCCTGGGCGGGCGCTCGGTCCTTTCAGCTGCAGGACGGGGCTCTATTCTGGACTGCCGAGCATCCCCAGCGCCGGAGCGCTGCGTTGGTCTGGTTTGCGGTTTCTGGGCAGGGGGAGCGGGAGCAGCGTTTTTCTGTTTCTTCTGCTTCTTTTTCTTCCTATTCTTAGGCCTGTAGCGAGCCGCGGGTTGGGGAGATTCTGACCTCTCCGGGACTGGCTCGACTACTTCCGGGGCAAGTTCCTCGTCCATTAGAACGGGCTGATCTAGAACCGATGCTGGCGTAGCATGCTCTTCCCGAGCAGGTGGGGACGATGCACGTGGCTGAGCACGTGGGCGAGGTCGGGCGGGAGGTTGTGGCACAGATGAGCTGACCTTCTCCGGGAGACGGGGAAAGGAAGCACGATCCGGAACGACTGGATGCTGCTGGCGGGCAGGAGGATTATTCCTGTCCGCGGACTGCCTCAGATGCTGCTGGAAAACCCAGCATCCTCGGTAATTTGCCGAGTGAGGTTCGCCGCAATTAATGCAAAAGCGGCGCCCCGCAGCCGGCAATTGACAGGCCTTGGTCGGATGCGGCTTCCCGCATCTGACGCAGGCCTCTGCGTTGTGGCAGCTGTCCGAGCCGTGCCCGAACCGTTGGCAACGATGGCACTGCGGGACGTGGCCAGCTTCGCGGCTCCTTTCAACTTTTATTTTCAGCCCGCAAAGACTGGTCAGGCCCAGCAGTCTGTCTGCCTGTTCCCCCTTCAGGATGATCACCCGGAGGAGGGGTAACTTATGCCTGGGTCCGTAAGTGGTAAAGAGCCTAATGCTCTCCTTGATCGGGAAACCGAGTTGGCGGAGCTCGTCCGCCACCTCGTTTGGATCGGTGTCCTCGTCCAGGCCGCGAATAATCAGCCGGACGTGAGCCGCCTTCTCATTGGTAAATGTGTGAAATTGTAGGTCATTTGCCTGTAAGAACAAATAGACGGCACGGTACTCTTCGTCCGTCGCACAGCTAACGCGCAGACTGTCCCTTCCACGAAGAGACATCTGAACGTCCGCCGAGAGACGAACGCCGAGCCGGAGGCGTCTGGAGAAGTCAACGACGTTCTTGACGCCGTTGACGAACAAGGGCGGAGGGCGGCTTCTGCGGGAAGGAGCATCTAGATCTAGCTCCGTTTCATCGGGGAGCGGAGTTTCCTCCGCTTTCCGCTTTTTCTTAGATGTAACTACGGTAAAAGACGACCCAGGCGTGGGCTGGGACGTAGTACACGTCGGGGCAGGAGTACCCCCAGAGACAACGGTGGACACGGCCGAGACCGATTGGCGGCCCTGAGAAGGACCACTGCACGATCCGACCGAGTCAGGGACAGGGCCGGGGCCTACTGTTGAAGCATTGGATTGGCCCTTAGCAGGACCATTCCGCTGCCCGGCCGCAACGCGACGGTCGCCCATCGCGTTTTGGCAAAGGTATTCGGGCCGAAGCCCTCCTACTGGGATTGTTAACCCGCTTAGCGCCGGTATTGGAGGCCGCACCACGACAAGGCGAAGCGACCGACCGCTACCGGCAGGGACCTAACTTAGCCTACGCCAAGCTAAGCGGGCGATGCCACCAAAAGCCGCGGGAAAACAGTAAATAGGGCTTACCTGAAGCGATCCCTCGAAGTAATCCCAAAACAGGTCCACTGGTCAGGAGCTTCGCGAAAGCCACAAACACCACACAGCACTGACACTGGTCCACTGCACTCTGCCGCCTTTTGGCACCGGGAGGCACACTACACTCGGTACACACCAGCCGACACCAGACCGCGAACGGCTACTGCCGCCAAGAGACTCGCACACGCGCACACGAAAACTACCACGAACACAAGCCGAAGCAACCGATTCACCCAGACTAGTTGAGTCTGCTGCCACGCGACCCTAACAAGGGACGCTGAAGGTGGTCGCACGACCCACTAATGCGTGGCCGCAGCTAGCTTGGCTTCGCCCTTGTCGTTACTGGACCGGCACTGCAGGTGATCCTGGAGTTTTCAACACCTTCAGTCGTGAAGACCTTTCTGCCGGCGCAAGCTAGGGCGGGAGTACCAACCGCCAGCAACGTTCTTCGTTAGAAGTCCGCAGTTCACGTCAATCTCGGAAGAGAGCTCCTCGAAGTGAAGAAGTCCGCAGCTAGACGAAGAATGCTTCTGCTCTCAAAAACTGCTCCAAAAAACGGGGAGCCCCTGTCCGCGGAAAGTTGTGGCCCTAAAAAGGGCCATAATAGATCCGATGGCAGAGTAGCCCCCTTGCTGAAGCCATCTGTACTGCGAAGCATTAAGCTATGCTCCACAGATGGACCAACAGTAAGAATCCCAACCACAATTCCCCCAAAATCTGAAATTGCCGCAGTCAGCGGCGATGGTACTTTTAAGGTCCACCCAGAATCTGATGAATTTTCGCGGGCCCAGCCTTCCGCTGGTCCTACTACTAAACCCGATACTGACCCAGTCCGCGGCGAAGGTCCTTCTAAGGCCCGCCGAACATCTGGAGATTCTTCACGGGACCAGCCTTCAGTTGGTCCTGCTAAGGACCAACACCCATCTACATCTACTTTGCAGGTCCGGCATACTGACGATCCTACAGAGAGCCACCATGCATCTGACAATCCCGTTGGGGACCAGCCTTCTGCTGGTCCTTCTAAGGGCCGCTAATCGTCTGTTCTTTTGCAGGTCCAGCCTTCTGCTGGTCCTGCTAAGGACCACCAAACATCTGACCCTCCGGTGAGGGACCAGCCTTCTGCTGGTCCTTTTCAGGACCCTCTATCCATCGCTTATGCCGCAGCCCTCGGCACTACGTTGTCGTCGGGCTCCGAGATGGAGACGGAGGACTGCTTCCAGCCCGTGCCTAGCCGGAAACGGCGAGGTAGCGGTGGAACCATGCCGACGTCCCCAAAATGGACTGTCCCGGCGAAACGAGCCTGAATCACCTTCCCCTGAAATCAATGTACCAGAATCAATACCTAAACAACCAAAGATACCCCCAATCGTCGTGCCACAGTGCAGCGACTGGCATACCCTCCTTCAGGAGCTAAAACAAGTTGTGCCGTCTGGGCGAATTGAGGCCAAAAGCCAAGGTTAGTCAATTCGACTGCTGCCGAAGTCAATCCAGGACTTTCGGGCTTGCCAGAAATTCCTGGCCTACTCCGGTCGCGCCTTTCATACCTCCCCCTCCCTGAGGAGAGGGAACTGAAGATTGTGGTGTCCGGGATTCCCCATGACACACCGATCTTGTGGATCTGGCGGAGAAGGGGTTCTTCCCTACGTCCGTCGTCCCTCTCCTATCCGGTGAAAATAAGAGGAAAATCAATTCCTTTTACATCAGTCTCCAGAAGGTTGGTTCCTTCGCTGACATATATCAACTGGAAACCATTCTGTGCCTCCGGGTACAGGTTAGGGCATTCAATATTAAGCCTGGGCCTTCCCAGTGCTTCTAATGTCAGCGATTCGGCCACTGGTAGACTAAAAGGCGAAAAGAGGACTCGCCATCCCTTGAATACCCCGGACGGCACTGTATACTCTGCAGAAGGCAAGGCGGAAGTCTTCGCCGACTGTATTGAGGAACAGTTCACCGTCCAAAGAGGCATCTCGGACCCGGCTCATACGGCCGTCGTCAGGGATTTCATATCTGGATACTTTTCTGCCCCCCCCCAATGATCCTCCTAATTCGGTCGACGAGGAAGACCTTGCGTCTGTCCTAAGCCGACTGAAGAAGAGAAAGGCCCCTGGCCCCGATCGCATCGGCGCCGCTGCGTTGCAGAATCTTCCGCCTTCGGCAGTTGACGTTCTTCTTGAGCTGTTCAACTCCTGTCTCTGGCTGAGGTACTTCCCCCGCCTGTGGAAAACTGCTAATGTCATCATGATCCAGAAATCTAAAAAGCCGCCCACGCTACCTGGAAGCTACCGCCCGATATCACTATTGCCAGTAATCTCGAAGGTATTCGAGCGTTTTCTCCTGGCCCGTATTCGGCCCCTGGTGGATGGTTCATCCGCAAGGCACACTACTCTTCAGCTAGTACGGGTTGTCACCTGTCTAGCCGACGCCGCCAACAATCATCAGGCAACAGGCGCCGTCCTGTTGGATGTGAGCAAAGCCTTCGATAAAGTCTGGCAAGAAGGCATGCTCTACAAACTGGCGCATTCGCCACTCCCGGCATCTATCGTCCACTTGCTCCTATCGTATCTGACGGATCGCACCTTCAGGATCAGCGTAGATGGGGCGTTCTCTCGGGTCGCCCTGTCGCCGCCGGCGTCCCACAAGGATCTGTCCTTGGCCCCATTCTGTACGTACTGTACACGAACGATCTGCCTGTTTATCCCGGGGTCACGTTATCTCTATTTGCCGACGACGCGATGTTTCATTTTAGCTCGCTTTCGCCTTGACGGACGAGCGTAATGTTACAACGCCAGTTGGCTATGCTTCCGGACTGGCTAAGGAAATGGCGGGGTAGCGATCAATACGGAGAAATCCGAGGCGATCTGCTTTACTCACAAGTCCATTTCCCGATGCCAATCCCTCTCCTTAGAGGGGAGACCCATCAACTGGACTGAGACGGTGAAGTACCTAGGTGTTCGGCTTGATCGGCACCTAAACTTCAACGCCAACGTGACCGCAACCCACAACATGGCTCGTGGCGTCAGAGCCAAACTATCAGCTATGCTTTCGCGGAACAGCCGCCTGGCTGTCCGTACAAAACTAACATTGTGTCTACTGTTCCTCCGAACAGTACTCACTTATGCGGCGCCCGCTTGGTGGCCTCTACTGTCTGCCACCAACAGGCATAGGCTGACGACATTTCAGAACTGGACCCTACGCTCCCTCACGGGGTCCCCGTGTTATGTGCAAAATTCCGCCATTCACCGGGGCCTCCATGTTCCCACCTTGGAGTGTTCGTCTGGTCCTTGACAACGAATTTGTTCGCCAAGGCCGGCGAGTCTCCTTATCCGCACCTCCGAAGGCTTAACAGCATGGAGAATGCACCGCCCCCTCGCCGCGTCACGCGCCCTAGAGCGCTGTTAAACCCCCCCCAAGTTCATCACATGAACCCCCCAGAAACGAACCCCCAACCTTCTGGAGACTGAATTGATCACCATCATTCACTACCTGCGCCTGCCGAAACTGTAGTCCATCATGTTGCGGCAGATTGGAATGGATTGATTTATTGCCAGCATCGGCTTTGCCGATTCGGCAGGGTTTTGATCCGGGAGACGGGCTCCCGCGAGGTTGTGCAAATGCCTTCCTTGCGAAAGCCGACTGCCCCGGTGATGAGTCTCTTCGACTCGGCCGCCGCCTTCGGGCGGTCGAGCCTCTTGTCCTCGCCAGCGTGCCTCTAACTTTCCGTGGGCTATGTCCTCGGAGACCAAGAGGCCGCGACCAGGCGTTACAATTGGCTGAAGCCATGACCACTAAGATCCCCGTCAGCACCTGCTTTGCTGATTCGGCAGGGTAATGACCTGAGACACGGGCTCTCGCGAGGTTGTGCAAGTGCCTTCCTTGCGGAAGCTGGCTGTCTCGGAGTCATTCCTTACCATTTCGGCCGACGCCCTAGGGCGCTCGAGCTTCTTGTCCTCGCCAGTGTGTCACTACGTTCCCAAAGGCTAGCCTGAGGGGACCATGGTGTCGCGCCTCGGCGGGACAATTGGCTGAACCAAAAGCTTAAGCTTACCTCCATGGTGGCCATGTAATTTATCATGGACCCGCGGACTGTACCATAACTCCCTTGTGCAGAGCAAACGACCGCGCTGACCCGTTGGCACCTGGCGTTCATCAGGCCTAGGCCTGGACAACGCACACAAATTAGGGCGCAAGACGCCCGGGCATCATCCATCCACCAAAAATCTGTTTAGACGTGTTAGTAAATAAAATTTTGATGGATTCGAAAACTTCCTTAAGATATTTTTTAACGGATTTATAATTATCTTAATATTACGTATATTTTAAAATAACCCAAGTCCGTATTTCGTTAAAACAACTTATGAGAAGTTAAGAGGAATTTAATGAAATACGCTGAAATAACAAAAAAGCAGAAGTATATTCAAAACCCTGTAATTTTATCTTGTCATACGTATCACTAGACCCACAACGCCAAAACAGACAGTGGGCTGACGTGACCATAACAACCAACAGTCCCGTGACAGTCAATAGCAGTCCAACATGACACTCATAACGATGTTAAGTAGAGCATACATTTTATTATCACCGCATTTAATTTTTAGTGTACGACATTCAGCAACTATTCTTTCTTAAAAATAAAAACGAATTTTTTATGGGCGTTATATAATTTTAGGTTTCAAACATACATCTTTATAAATACATTAATTAACAGGTTCCGAAAATGTTTTGTATCCACTTTAATACATGAAAATCTTTTTTTAATCAGTTATCAATTTAAAACTACAAATTATTATGTAGCTCTCTGTCTGTCTGTCTCTGTCTCTCTGTTTCTCTGTCTGCCTGTCTGTCTCTGTCTCTGTGTGTCTGTCTGTGTCTGTATGTCTCTCTCTCTCTCTCTCTCTCTCTCTCTCTCTCTCTCTCTCTCTCTCTCTCTCTCTCTCTCTCTCTCTCTCTCTCTCTCTCTCTCTCTCTCTCTCTCTCTCTCGGATAAGAATGTCTGCAGAATGTCTGCCTAAGCTGTCTGTTGTCTAGTTGCCATTTATCTCTTTCCTACCATATGCTTACTCGCGGCCTTCTCGTATTCATAGCTCTTATGGTGTTGTGGTGCCAGTCTGACTGAGACAGCCAATTCTTGTCTTTCGAGATGCCTTCTATGTCACAGTTTACTTTCTGTCGTCATTTGGGATGCCCGTATTAATTGAGTAGCCACCTTTCAATTTCTTGAACACTATTTCCGTCCACACTCAGTTTCTTTCTTAATTCAGTATTTATCATCCTTACTAGTCCATTCCCAGCTCCTTTTTAAATGCATTCATTATTGTTGTAAATTAAATTCTGGAAGAAATTAAAAAAAAATAATTAGAACAAAATAGCACGAAAGTATGATGAAACTAACTTATCACTAACATGTAAGAAGCACACGGAATTGTGAAAGTTAAAACAATAACTCTCAAATTCTTATTCACAAAATGAATAAGGTTTTACAGTTTGTTAATGCTTATTTTATATACAATCATAAGTCAGTTGAATGATATAAAATCTGAATAGTTTTTGAACTTCATATTAGGTTCGTTAAAAATGAAGAACAAGTCTATGTGCAGAAATTTATGAACTTTATAAAATTAAGCATTTTTTTAACATGAAAAAACAAAAAGAGACATTTTAATTGATGGACATGCTCCAAATATTATATGAACATTCGCATATGATGAATGTAGGAAAATAACACAAGGTACTGCGGATGAGGGTGACAGAGGATAAAGAATGGATACGTTTTGTAGTAACTTTTGATGGACTACTATCTCTCTGTCGATGCCTATACTCAGGAGGCCTACTTGACAGCTTTCAGAAAGGTCCTAACAGACATAAAACAATATTTAAAATTAATAAATAAAAACGTTTTTCATGGCAGGAGTAATTTTAAGTAATACTTTGTCACCGGACCAAAGGCTTGCCTAATGAAAAATGGCGCCAATCGTACACTAGTGCTTTTGGTGGCCCTAAAAAGGACCGTGTGGCGAGAAGGCTGATGTTGGTCGTGCAGCGCTGAGATGTTCGGCGGCTGCGCTCGCTGTTCGTGGCACACTGCAGTCCTCCTCTTCTTTCCGCATCGGTTGTAGGCCCAGCGAAATCCATCGCTGGCGCGGAACTGGAGGGCGAACACAAGAACGCCGGTTCTATTCAACGGCCGTTCCTTTCGACTGACTCCGCGTCGATGTCCGTTTTTTTTTTTTTTTTTTTTTTTTTTTGTGGGGACCAAACTGGTCCACTCGGGCTGTTTTGGAGCAAGCTCCCTTCAGCCATGTGGAAAAGGAAATGTGGGTAGGTAGCGTACGCCAGCAATGACCAGGCGATGAGAAGGTGTTACCAGAGAAAAAGGTGGAGATTGGTATATAGGTGTTTGTAGCCTCAAGGAGAGGGGGTAGTGGGGTAATCGGTGCCAAGCTTACGGACTGTAATGCCAGTGTCGTTTGCAGCAAATGACGCTAAAGTTAGTGAGAAGCGTCGAAGGGATGTCAAGGGCATGGGCGGGTTAAGGAACAGGTTGTGGGCTTTTTATTGGGCTACCAATGGAGGGTTTTGTTTTTATTTATTTAAGGGTAGCGACGACGTTGAAGATGTAAGGAAGATGGGATGCTGTTTTTTTTTTTTGGAAGAAACAGGACAGGTTGTTTCAGGATTTTTTAATATATATATATATATTTTTTTAAAATTATTCCTTATTGCGATAGAGGAGGGCCCTAGACGGGTCCGGGGACCCTTCTGTTGCGTGGTTTTCTACGCAATATCCTGGGCGGGGGTTCATCTGTAAGAGTCAGGAGACGGTTTAGAAGGAAGTGTGATCGCCGGGCGTTTTGAGCTGGTCTATTAGGAGGGGTGAGGAGGGTTTGTAATGTTGGTCGGGTGTTTACTGTCTTAGCGTATTTCCAGTTTATTTTATGTAGGAATGTGTCCAGGTCAGGGAAGTGTTTATTAAGGGCATATAAGGTCGTATTTGGGGTTTTGGTGATAGGAGGACGGCGGTAGATGAGGCGCAGGGCCCGCCGTTCTGTGATTCTGTATGCGTCGAGTTTGTTGGTCTCAGTCGTCAGCAGGATCGGGTGTGCATATGTTATTAGAGGCCTGATGCAAGTGGTGTAAATCCTGCTGAGGAGTTCACTGGAGCAGCGATCGTTTGTGCTAAGCGTGCGTAGTGCTCGGATTCGGACTCGCGCTTGGGCACTAATTTTCTTGATGTGTTGGCGCCAGGTCAGTGTGGTGTCAAGGGTGACTCCAAGGTATTTGCAGTCACGCTTCGGAATTATATTTGAAAGGCCAACACGGACTGGATTTTGAAAAAAGTGACTCATGTTCCGTCCTGTACGGTGGAACACACAAAGTTGGGTCTTGTCCGTGTTTACGGTAATTCTCCATGTGTTGCAGTATTCAAAGAAAGTCTGCAACATATCCTGCAGGTGTGTGATGGTTCGCTGGTGACGTTGATGGGAGACCCAGTATGCAGTGTCGTCTGCATATTGGGCCAAGCCTGCTGATGGGTATGTTAGCTGTGGCGGGGGGGGGCGGTGTGTCTTTGGTAAAGATGATGTATAGTAGCGGGCTAATGGCTGAGCCCTGGGGAACACCAGCGTGTAGTTGGAAAGGTGCCGAGAGATGCTGGCTTACTCGGACGGAGCTGTTCGGCCATCCAGGAACTGCGAAAGCCATTTTATGATGTTTGGGGGGAAGTGACATCCGAGGGTTTTAAATCTGAGGCCGTTATGCCAGACGGAGTCAAAGGCTTTTAGGATGTCGAGAAGGGCTATGATGGTTGGGTGTCTTAGGTAAGAGTTCTCCTGGATGGCGTTGATCACCCTGACCAGCTGGTCATATATATTGTACCCAGGGCGAAAACCTCCCTGCGTACTGGGTAGGACGTTGTGGATTTGCAGATGCAGATGGATCCTGGCGACTAGTATTTTTTCGAATAACCTGGAGATTGCGGGGGTAAGCGATATCGGTCTGTAGTTTGATGGTAGTCTGGCGGATTTCGATGGTTTGGGAAACATCAGGACATGGGCATGTTTCCAAGCTTGAGGAACGTAACCGAGCTGTAGACTTGTTGTGTAAAGCTGGGATAGTGTGTCAAGTGCTGTGTCGGGGAGAGCTTTCAGTACTTTGTTTGGAATGCCGTCAGGGCCTGGTGCTGAGTTGCGGCACTGCTGGAGTTTGTCTCTTATGTTGTCAGATGTTACTGGCTGCTCCAGTGGATGTTCATATGGTCCATTAATCTGTCGTCTGGTTTGAAGAGTTCTCTGTGGGTATGTATGAAAGTGTTAATTGTGTGTTCGGCGACTGCGTCAAAGTCTGGGCTAGTCGGATAGCTATGAACCGTCTGGAGAGTATCCCGGAAGGCGGCCGCCTTTTCGCTATCGCTAACGATCAGACTGTCACCCACCAAGATAGGGGTAGTTGGTTTTGGAGGGTTGTGGAAGCGCTTAACTTTCTTCCAGAACTGCGCGGGGTCGTTATGGAATGTGTCTTGTACTGAGGTACAGAGGTTGTCGATACGCGTGGTCCGGTGTTCTCTGATGGCGGTTTTCACTTCGTTCGAGAGTCTTCTGTATTCCGATTGGAGCAGTTCGTTTTGCCGGTCTTTAGTTAAGAGACGGCGAAACCAACGTTTCCTACGGATCAGTACAAGTATGGGAGGGGGTAGTCTTTGTTGGGAATATTTGATGTGTTTTGTGGGGATGGCCATAGCTATCGCTGTCTTTATGGCAGTTGTGATTGTGTCGTTGAATTCGTCGGTTTCGTCTGGTGTGGAAGGGGGGGGGCAGGGAGCGGCGAGAGCAAAGAAGCAACAGCGTGTGAAAAGAGAGGCCAATCTGCAGCGTAGTAGTCTGTGACGGCCACTTGTCGGGGTTCTAGGGACTGGTATTGAACGTGGCCGTAGGCAACTGTAAACAGAAAGGGGACGTGATCTGAACCCACGTCCGGGCCTGGGCGAATCCCGTGAATTCTCCGGGTGATATCGGCTGAGGTTATCAGCTTATCGGGACTGGTGGGTAAATGCGCCGGGTTTGTTGGCTGGCGGGTGGGTGGGGTACGATGTAGCCGCAGACCAGATGTATTCAACAGCCTGTGTAACATAGTACCTTTGGTGTTTTTCCATCTGTCTCCAAATTTATGATGATGGGCATTAAGATCGGCTGCTAAAACCAATCTGGGGTATGTGGTGGCCAGATGATTTAGGAAATCGACGTCTAGTGCGGCAGTAGGGGGGCTGTAACAAGTTGCTATGAATATGGGAGGGGAGTTGCAGAAACTGAGCTTGACCAGAAGTGTGTTGGTCGGGTTATTCGGTATGGTCTGTCGTTGCGCCCTGAGAGAGTTGCGAACAAGGATCGCAACTCCCCCAGAGTGCGGCGTGTTATCCTGCCTGAAGAGGGTATAGCCTGGAAAGTACAGGCGGTTGTTGGCAGTTAAAAATATTTCGTTGAGGGTGGCGACGTCTGTATGCGATTCCTGTAGAAATTTGGCGAGCTTATCCTGCCTGGACCGAAGCCCGCGGCAGTTGAGATGTAGGTGGTTTAGATAGTTTTTGTGGACTACGCTGGAGTCTCTATCCATAACTGTTTATCTTTGCGCCTTGGAATGAAGGATCGTTAGTCCTTCAGGGGTCCTATTAAACAGAGTGCGGGTGTTAAACAGTCTCTTCGTGATTTGGTTAACACTCGTTCTAAGTTTTGTATGGGAGGTCGGTTCGGTCACGTTGTAAATCACACCGATCAGTGCGTCAAAAACTGACTTCGTCATTTCCGTCATCATTTTTTGAACGTCCTCCATCATGGATTTAAACATCTGGAGAACTGTGGTGGCGTCCATGGTAGTGGTCGTCTTGGGGTCTGTGGTTGTGTCTGTTTGTGTCATGTCGTCCGAGAGAGGAGAGGAGATGAAGTACGTCCGATGGCGTGGCGATGAAGTGCGCCAAAATTTTCTGCCGGCCCGGGTTTTATGCACTAACCGGGATCTCTGATTGACTCGCTCCAAGCACGTTAGTTGGTCACGTCTCGGCTGCTGATCCCTGATTGGCTCGCTCGTCCAGAATCCATCGGATCGATCACTTCGGAACCAGCATTGGAACAGAACGGATCTCTCTCCTGGACTGCTCTCTCCAGCTTGGAAGCTGAAGTTCGCTGTGATCAGCCGCTGCCCTGCTGCCTGCTGCTTCGCCGCTGGACAGCCATCATCTTGGCCCGCTTGCTGCCTTTGACAACAAGAAGACAGAAGACCACAACTCAGCTGGTGGTGAATTGAGTAGCCAGCACAAGCACAGCTGAGTGCGTCGGACCTTCTAAGGGCCACCAGCCAAGTGACCCTTTTCAGGACCACCAACTTGCCGCTGAAGAGGAAGCCAATAGCCTGCCAGAGCTTAAGGTTGCGCAGCGCATCTAGCCCGCTGACGCTCAGGCTCTTAGGTAGCGCTGCCTAGGACGATCCTTGCGAGCCCCCACCAGTGGTAAGCGAGCTTGGATATCGCCTAGGTAAAGAGGCCGGTGGACACCTCTCTTGGTAAGGAGAGGTATCTAACGAAGCCGGTCATTTGCCCAGCTCGTAGTAAGCCTGAGCGTTTCAGAAGTCCCGCAAGCGATCCGGCTCGGGCCGGACCCTAGGTCCCTGGTTACCGCCGGAGGCAGCCTGGCTGCCTCTGGTCGGCGACCCTCCCGCTCGTTGGCGGAAATGCCCGTTTCGGGCGCGTCAACGAGCACGCAGTCGCTCGCCACTGCCCCGCCCCACACGAGCGATTCGCCGTGTTCTCCGCTGATGGAAGCGGACCAAGTCGATCCCCGGTCGGTTCCGCTGCCCGGTGACGGGACCGACGCTTTCGTGGCGGTTGGGCCACGGGGGCGTACGGTTAAGAAACCGAGGCGGAATCGATCCTCCACAACCTCTTCCTCGGCGTCCACCATGGAAGTTGTCCCCGCCGATGGCGAATCCGGCCCGGGGCCGACTGTGTCCGGCGGTGCCCAAGCACCGCCGGCCTCTGGTCGCATCCCGCCCGTATACGTTCACGGCGTGAACAACGTCACCGGTTTTTACCGGCGATTGATAGTGGCTCCCGGACTTTCCCCGGCCAACGTTGGCCTGAAGCTCCTTGGGGGCGATACAGTCAAGATCGTTGTCCGCGGAATGGACGTGTACCGCAGTGTCGTGGCGTACGTGGAATCCCAGCAATTCCAGTACCACACCTTCTCGCCCAAACACGTGAAGCCTCTGTCGTTTATCCTCAGAGGCTTGGACGTGGAATCTCCCCTCGAGGAAATCCTCGATGAGCTGGGCGAGCTGGGCTATCCTGTTCGCGCGGTCCATCGGGTGTTTACTCCTGCCGGACCAAGGCGTCCAATTCCTCTGGTCCGCATCCTGGCGGAGAATAGCGAGGCAGGCACTAGCCTACTCTCACTTACGCGGCTTTTTGGTTTCCGCGTAAAAGTGGAAAGAAGCCGCGCTCCCGGGGCTCTGCCTCAGTGTCACAGGTGCCAACGCTTCGGGCACCACTCCGAATCTTGCTCAAACGCTCCGGCGTGCGTGAGGTGTTCTCCCCCTCACGCCAGTAAACTTTGCGATGCACCTGCATTCAAAAGATGCATCAACTGCGGCGGGAGTCACCCCGCCAACTACCGGGCATGTCCGGTGTTTCAGCGGGAGCTCGAGCGGCGAAAGCCGAAAGGGCGCCTGCCACCACCGAGGCATCCGGTAGCTGGTTCAAGACCTGCAACCGAGCAGCCAGGCCCTGCGCCTCCTGCTACGGCTGCCGTGTCTTCCGCCACAGTTTCAAACAGGCAACAAAAACGTTCCAAAGGCCCGAAGCAAACACCTGCAGCACAGGCAACTCCAACTCAAGCTCCTTCACAGGCCCCTGTCCCGCCTATGGCGAAAAAGCGCCGTAACCTCGCGGCATCTAAAAGTGAGACCACTCATCAGCCAACAGAAAACATCTCGGTTGTGGAGCCTGAGAATACTCAACCCTCCCCAGCACCGGAGAATCCCGCCCCTGCTTTAGAAGCAGCATCGCCGGACCTCCCGCCCCCGCGTTTCCCCAACGCAGGCAAAAAGAAGCGGCATAGAAAGCCCCGTGGCGCTCGTTCCCGGGCTCCTGCCAACCCGGCCGCACAGTCCAGACAGCCTGCACAGCGCGCGAAGTCCGACGCAATCGCATCTGTCCCTCTTCCTAGCACCTCCGCTAGAGGCGCTACACCTGGCCCCAAGAAACCCCTGGCTTCCACCAATCCCCCGATTGATAAGCCTCGGCGCTCTTATGCGCACACAGTCTCCGGGCAATCTGCCTCAAGAATCGTACCTGACGACTACCAGGTCGTCAAAGACTTCCTTGCTGAGTTCAATCTCAACAAAGTCGCCCAGACCTTCAGGTCCATCCGCTCCCGCTTGGAGACTGCTGATATAACCGACAGATTCATGCTCTTGGTGGAAGCCGCCACTTGTGTAGGTCTTCTATGAGTCGGGTCCTCAAACGAGATCTCTCGATTCTTTCCTGGAACGCCAACGGGTTGTCCAACAAGATCCAGGAACTCCAAGAATTACTGGCCCGACTCAAACCCGATGTAGTGCTTCTCAATGAGACCCACTTGACTCCTGCGAGTCGGTTACGACTGGACAACTATGTGTGCTATCGAAATGACAGACCGGGCACTGCTGGTGGCGGTACTGCCGTCGCGGTGAGGCTCAATCTCGAGCATCACCGAGTCGTCTTGCCTGCAATGACTCACCTCGAAGGCACCGCTGTGGAGTTGTTAAACACTCTAGGCGGCGTACAGATGGTCGCGGCGTATAAACCGCCGCAAAAAGAGCTCCTTCACCCCGATCTAGCTGTCGCGTTCGATGCACACAGGAGGGTCATCATGGCCGGCAACCTGAACTGTAAACATCGCGATTGGAACAGTCGCTTGACTGCCCCAAACGGGAAACGTTTACGCAGGTTTGCCGATTCTCGCAGGATAACAGTGATTGGGCCTACCCAACCTACGTTCTACCCCTCACAACGCAACGCGGCTCCTGATGTCTTGGACATAGCGGTGATTCAAGGAATTGACTGTCCGATCCATGTGTCCGCGCTAACGGAACTATCGTCCGATCATCTCCCCATCCTGATACACGTCGCTACCCAGCACGTCGTACGCAGAGATGTCAGGAAGGTGGTAGAATGGGACCGCTATGGCCCGGCGTTAAGTCGCCGATTGCCAGACGCGGGACCACTCGAAACCGTCCGCCAAGTCGACGAGGCAGTTGCCGCGTTTGACGAGGCTGTCGTATCTGCGATCGGCGCGTCTTCCAGGATGAAGCCTGGCGTCACGCCCCACTGGCAGCTGATCCCAGAGGAGACGAGTGCTCTCGCTTGCGAGAGAAATCGCCTCCGGAGACGCTGGCAGCGGACCCGTGATCCGGCCGACAAGGCAGCGTACAACCGGGCGACCGGCATTTCACGTCGTGAAATGCAGGCCTACCGGAGACGCTGTTGGGAACTCGCCGTGGCCCAGGCAGGGGACGGATCGGACGAAAGTAGCCCTTACCGGATACCTTCGGCGTTGGTAGGGAAGAGGCACCGGCCTCGCATTCCGGCCATTGCTGGACCTTTCGGTCAAATCCTGGCTCGCCCGGAGGCGAAGGCCGAGTACTTGGGCGCGTGTTTTGAGCGACAGTTCGCACCTAACCCGCCCATGGACTGGGACTTCGACGAAGAAGTCGAGAACGAAGTGGAAGACTTTCTGTCTCTTCCGATCACTACGGAGCCCGAACCCATTACTAGGGAAGAGGTCACAGATCGGCTCGTTGATCTCGTGCCGAGAAAATCTCCTGGCCCGGACGGCGTCTCGAACGCCGCTCTTACTCGACTCCCGGAGGGAGGAGTACTTTTCTTGGTCGCGCTGTTCAACGCGTGTCTTAGACTGGCCTATTTTCCCCAGAAATGGCGTAAGGCGACGGTTATAGTGATCCCGAAGCAGGGAAAGGACGCTTCCCGTCCCGGCAACCTTCGGCCCATTAGTCTACTGTCAGCCACGTCAAAGGTCCTCGAACGTCTCGTACAACGGAGAGTACTAGATCATCTAAGAAATTTCGATGTAGTGGTCCCCGAACAGTTCGGCTTTCGTCTGGGGCATTCCACCACTCATCAGCTGATGAGACTGGTGGAATACATCACGGACGCCGGGTGTCGGAAAGAGCAGACTGTCGCCTGTTTCCTAGATGTGGAAAAGGCCTTTGATAGTGTCTGGCATGACGGGCTCTTGTTCAAGCTCCGGGAAATCCAGCCCCCAGATTGCTACCTTCGCTTGATTGCTAGCTTTCTGACGGAGAGGACTTTCTGCGTGCGAATAGACGACCATGTCTCTTCCGAGAGACGTATTACAGCCGGGGTACCTCAAGGTAGCGTGCTAGGGCCTCTCCTGTTCTCCGTGTATGTCAACGACGCACCCAGAGAGCCTGGAGTCCAGATGGCTCTGTTTGCCGACGACACGGCGGTCTATACCGCCGATCGGAACGCAGACTTTGCTATCCCACGACTTCAGCGCGCACTCGATGCGTATTCGACGTGGACGGAAAGCTGGAAAGTTGCCGTCAACGAAACCAAGAGCTCCGCGGTGCTATTCACAAAGCGCCGGAAAGAACCACGAGGCCGAGTGAGACTCGGTAGAACGTATTTGCCCTGGTCGAGAGAAGTTAAGTACCTCGGTGTCCACCTAGATCGTCGGCTCACCTGGCGTGCCCACGCTGAGACGATGCGAAAGAAAGCGTCCGCTCGTCTCGCGCAACTGTTTCCAATACTTGCCAACAAGGCTATGACCCGCAAGCTGGGTAAGTTGATCGTCAACGCGTACCTGTTGCCGATCATTACCTACGCTCTTCCCGTCTGGGGTTACCTCGCAACCGTTCATAAAAGAAGTTGCAAAGCGTTCTCGATAGAGGTCTTCGGCTAGCGGCCAAAGTCCCCTATCGGTTTTCTTCTCGTCTTCTGAGAAGAGGACTCGGTGTCCGCTCCTTGGATGACACCGCAAGGCGACTTGCACGTAAATTTTACGTCCGAGCTGCGAGGACCCAGACAAACCCACTCATAGCTGGCCTTGGCAAGTACCGAACACGTCCAGGTGAATCTTGGAAACGGCCTCGACAAATACTGTACTAGTCGACCTAGTACGAGCATGTCGTTGTAGCGACCACTAAAAATTAATTAATCAATATTCCGTCTGGACAGGACCACTAGGCAGGAGCCCCTACCGGAGGCTCGGTACTAGGAACCCATTGGGTCGTCTCACGACGCTCAACCCAACAGCTCTGACCTGGATTGGCTCGCTGTGTCCGCCGCTTGTACCGGAGAGCAGATGTTCGCATACCGCTGCCGTCACAACTTGGAGAAAAGAGACTAATATGTGCATTTCTAGTAATCTATTGACACTCGCTTGTACATTTGTCTGTTAGCCATCGTGACAACTTATCATTGTACCATCAAAACTAAAGTGGTTCTCCCACACTGTGGTAAGTGTGAAGCACTTCATATGTCAAATGTCTTATAGCTTAAATACTTTTAGAATGGTTGTAGCCTTCGCGAATAAAATTTTCAATTCCACTACTCAAAACTCCTTTGTTATTCCGTTATAATGGTTAAAGAAACTGACTTATATGTAAATACATATTTGAATGTTTATTTAAAGTACTGCTAATATCATATTACACTGTGTAACGGAAGAGGGTATGTTACTGTGGAACAAACTGCCTGTGTCAGCATATGTCAGCAATATTTCTTGTAAGCTAAACAGAATATTTTTATACAAGGACACTGTCATAACAATCTGATTCTGGGTTCCCTCCAAATATACTGTACGGATTCATTGTGAATGCAGAGTCTTTTTAGTCACAGAAGAAACTAAGAATGAAAGATCCCGTAAGATACGTAAAGTAATGGCTGATGAATTCAGACCGGCGCCACTACCGGCGTCGCGGCGCTCCTTGTAGTCATGGCAACATACTGGACATACTGGGTTAAGGGCTGCAATATGTAGTCTTGTATTTCCTTTGTAACCTCTCCTTGAACTACGATACGGAATAATTCTAATTTACTTTAATTTATGTACTAACAAACACTGAATTTATATAAGGTCATTTACGTGACAAATACGTGTTTCAATTTTCAAAGAAATGTTAATCTCAGTCACGTATTCTTAACACTCAGATTTAAACGTGCTTAAATTTGTAATTGTTTATACGTCTATCACTTACTTTAAACAAAACGTGTAATGATGCTTTGATAATTTACAATAATTATGTCACTGCACCTGGTTAACGTTAATTAATTATCTTAACTTTAATTAAGTAATACAGTAAATTAGTTTGGAAAAAATTATGATTAATTTAGATCTATGTTGAAAACAAAAAAGATTGTTTTTGCATATCAAGTCACTTGAATACAACTAAACTAACTTGTGCTGAAACTAAACTAATTTGTTTTATGTATAAAATTAAGAAATAAAAGATAAAATCAGAAATAGCAATACTCACATCAGACTGCTCGCATTTTGATTGATCAGATGAGTCCCAGACCATCCTGATGCAAACACCGATGAAGACGCAAAATTGATGATAGACGAAATTCTTATAATACGTCTATATATTGTATGCAAGTAAAGGATATTTCTTATTAAGTATTTGTAGGTAGTTAGTATCAAGTTAATTAGGATTAATGTAGTATCGACGTAGTATGTTAAAAAAATTGAGTATTCCAAAATAATGAATATTATAAAAATACTGAGTATGTTAAAAACAGACACTTATAATTCAGAAGATACAACGAATAACATTTACAAACAAGTGCAGTCAAAATTGTAACATCATAATAATAAACATTTAATCACCATTAGCAAGTGTTTCCCACTGATAAGCTGACACATCCCCAGTCGTGTGTAGTGATATCTTTTCAGGCTATAATTTAATTATTTTCAATTACTAACTTTTTTATATTTTGTAATTATTGTAATTATTTTTCTTTCATTGTGGATGGGTGTTTGTAAGCATGCGTTTTTTATCTTACATTATATTATAGGTTATATACATTAGTACATGTTTATTTATTTTCACATTATGCTATTTTGCATTTAGCAATCTATCGTAAATTAGTAAGGTACATTACTGTACTTATCACTGTATATTGTTAATAGGTTGCTCTGAGTAAATTTAAACGTAAAATAGTTTTTCGATTTACGTTTTAAGTAAATTTTGTCGCGTTTCGGAGAAGTGATTATAGTAAATCTATTGACGTTCTACTACAGCAGTTTGTTATTATACTTATTCGACATATAATGGGGAAAAATCACGGGCGCCTAGACTGAACTTATTTAAAATTATATTAACGTTTACACATAAATTATATACGTACTATACTTTTTGTGTAAATAAATTAGAAATAAGCCTACATGTATATATGAGTCTTTCAATCATATGAATTTGTAATTACTGATATATGTTATGCAGTAAAATTATAATAGGGAATATTACAACAGAGACACACACTACGGAGGGGGTTCAGAGAGATCAATTACCCCTAAAGCTATTAACAATTTTGGCAAAATTCCATAACCACTTAACGAAGCTTTTTCTAAGTCAGTTGTGTGTGTTAAAGTAAATATTATTTAATGGTAACAATAAATAAATTACAATACTTAAAATTAAATAAAAAGTCTACTTCGAGTGTTCTTAATAATATCAAACACTTGAATTTTTTAAATAACATACAAGTTTGTAGCATTAAAAGTAATTACGCACGCGTCAGGAAAGGAAGGCAGAGCCTGTTTGTTCACCTTTACCTTTTTCGCACAGAAGACTTCCTCTGTGTCATGAATCATTTAATCTAATATCTCTGAGGTTAGAATTGTCGTCATTGCACACGTTAGACAGTTGTTTGCTGACTTTAATTCAGAAAAATGAGGAGATTATATTGCCAGATATAACATTAAAATGGCGTACTCTAACACAAAGTATAAGTTTCTTAAAACGTTCTTTGAATAGCATTCTTAAATTAGAGTGCAAAGGGGTAATATAACTGGGAGTCCCCACATATCTTTAGAAGGACTCATTTTCACAAGAGCTGTTAAGAATACAGATTTAGAATTAAGTGATTCCGAATGAATTTAGATTTATCGCCTTTAATCTGAATTGCAATTGTTTTTTAATTGCAAAGAACGTTTAGAAATCAGTGTTTTTTCGTATTTTTTCAACCCTTAAGCTTCACGTTGGTTACTTAAAAACTTTGAGATGCAAAGAATTTATGAAGTTTATTTATAAAATTATATGGAAGGAAGGAATCCTGAGATTTTCATTTATCATAAGGATAATGGGGAAAAGGGAAGTTCAAGCTAATCTTCAAGCTAGTCTCCCCCCCCCTTCAGTAGCAGATCATAGCTGCAAACACTAAGATGACAGTCATGGATGACTGTATTTCTTCGCTTTGGGTTGTGGCAGAAATTCGAGGATTGTCTTATTGACTTATTCTCCAATCCAAGTACACACACACACACACACACACACACACACACACACACACACACACACACACACACACACACACACACACACACACACAAGTCTATAAGATTGACATACATTACTGTTATTTAAATTAAAAGAAAACTTTTTAAAACGTATTTGTTTGCACAGTAAAGTACATTGTATATACATACATGCCTGTTTCATTAGCTTTTGTTAGAATATTGCCCCCTTTTTTAATACACATCTCTAACCAAATTATAGATTATAGCATACAAGAAGTTTAGTAAAACAGATGCACTTGGTTTAGTATTTAGCCTAATATATTATAACCGGCTTATTAATCTCTGCACTGTAGAGATGCTTTATTATCATTACAATAGAAAGAGTTATAACATCAAAAATAATATTAATATTACTCGTTTACGAACTATTCGAACACCTTTAATCAAAAAGTGTAAATCAGATTAGAAATTCGAAAATAAAAATTTGATGGACTAACGGACAAGCTGCCTTCTAAAACGGTTAGACTTTGTTATGAGTACTTGAGTAAATTAAAATTTACTCAATACGTTTTCTTAGAAGGACTGAGAGTAATTCCCCTTTTGCATTCGTTATTCCCCCTTAGCATTTTATGAAGTTCTCCTTTCACAACTATGTTAAATTTTAAAACAATATTTTCGTCTATAAATATCATGTTTGTACTGTAAGCAAGTCGAAAGTAGAATGGGTCGTCGTGACTGGAAACGTTCGACTACATGATACGTCATAACTAGAAGCGTTCATACATGTTGTTAGGAAACCCATGGTCTCTTGCTGACATGAATTGTGTCTGTGTCTATAAAAAAGGGATTTAAAAATTCATGGAAATATATGTTACATTGGTCAGATGATGTACATAATCAGTCCCTTCATGCTGCCACTTCTACAACTACAGAATAATAAAAGATTGCACAATCTTAATGATGTGCAATATATTTCTTCGCTAGAACTACTCTCATCCTTCCATTTGAAAGACTTCTAGCATCTAGTTCTACGGTACATATCTATATACTTTATCTAATTCTGATTGCTAATATATGTCAATACAAGAATTTACAATAAACGAGACCAGTAACTCCAGTACGCACTAATTTTTAGTTTAAAAAAATATCACTTGTGCCTGAAAATTTATAACGCAAAAAATAATCCCTTAAAAATTTGGTAATTAAATAGCTTTTGCTTGGTCACAATCCCAGCCAAGTGACCAGTGATGTGTGAAAGAATCCCAGCGGGGTAAGTACTGTTTCCATCATACTGTTAGTTGACGGTTCTCAGACTTCATTATGTGATCAAAGCATTACATACACTTTACTAACCGTTGTATTATGTTTTCTGCGTCGCCGTTATATGTAGGTTATACGCAGTTCATTATACACTAACACTTTTACATTTGTTTGAAGCAGATCGGCTGTGTGGAACCGAAGATATTGCCCAAAGAATAAGTAACGATTGACGTAGCTCAACGACGTTTGAAGGTATACATCACGTTTTAATTAAGACATAATAAACTTCGCAAACCTAGTACTAACATGCGTACTGAGTGCCTGACCAATTTCTCGTCTTTCTAGCAGCAAAGTGATTGCCACTTATTTCAATTTTTTTAATAAATACTTCATAACTAATAATATAAGTACTAATACGAACAATGTGAATTCAGAAAAAAAATTTAAAAATAAATTATAACATAGACTACTCTTAAACCTATATAAAATATTTAAAATCTACGGCAATCGTTTACACGACAACATAAGTGTACTAATTATTAACTATACAGAACGGGCTAAAATTGAGTTTCCGCTGCACCCAGATTAAAATTCTGTGACATTACGTAACAGTTGGGACCTTTTGCTTTTGCTGTTGATAGTAAGCAGAAGATGTAATTACTACAAATATTATTTATATCTTATTTATTGTGCTCATTATTATATTAATTAACTAATGTATTAATTATAGTAGAAACGGACTTTTACCCATTTTCGTGTTGTAAACCGTTAGTGTATGTGTTTGTATAGGTAAGTAGAGTTATACATTTTTATATGTACAAATTGAGTGTAGAAATACAAAAATTATAAATTTTAACGTTTCTACAATTTACATTCTACAAACTGTGACAGGAAACAACAATTGAACTCAGCACAAAACGTCAAACGCTAAACGCGTGACAGATTCATAATGTAAATATTTTGACGTAGTCAGTTTGTTGAATTACCGGTACCAGCTGCTGATAAAATAGTCTGGGATAGTCCGTTGGATTGAAAACTTTTGCGGCATTAACGTTATAACAAAAGAGATGTAGTGGGTGTTGTTTAAATGTTTGTGTGTTGTAAAATGTCGGGCGTTACCTCCGCGCACTTTTGTTACTCTGTTGACTGGATCCTCTGCAGTGATGTAGTCCTGTAATACAACTTAATACTATGCTTTTTGTGGGCGCCACTTGGAAACGTTTGTTCCAAGAAAAAAATGTGATTGATAAAATTTTTAAATCTACGAAAAAATTTAAACAAGTCAGTTTAGCTTGGAAAAATCAGTTAAGTTTAATGGTTCTTTAAAAACACTCAAATCGTCTGAAGGACTAACATTCATAGAAAAAAATTATAAAATTGCAGAGAAAAAAATTTTACAAGTTATTATTATTGACAATTTTTTATATATCCAATCAAGTATCGGCTAGTATATTTCAGATTTTGACTCAGTTGAAAAGCATGAATTTAATACGTGAAAAATCTTTACTCTCAGGACGTGACTCCTTTGAACTACCAAGACATATCAATTAGATGCCTTACAAGAAAAAACTAAGTGGTTTGAAGGTGTATGTGTGGCGTGTGAAGTACAACTGCGTGATAAAATGTAACCAGGTAACAAATGACTTTAATTTTGGTAACTCACGTTCCAATGGTTATTTATTCTCGCACTGGACACTCCTTTCGGGTAGTTTCTCAATCTCGCCTCTTCGGGTGTACACTGAATCTATTTAAAGTCAAATTTTGCGATCGTTTACTTTTTCCGCACTTTTGTAAAAACGTTTGGCAGTAGAATATCGTTCAAACGCCGCCGCTACGAATCATCTGTTTAGCGTTAATTCAGAAATTGGCCACCGCAGCGCTGATTCCCATGCAGTGTCGAGGAAGGCTTTGTGTATTGTATGTTTACGTTAGGGGGAATTATTTGTCAAGTTAGTCAGTCAATGCGAACACAGCAGAATTCGTTCTCTATTTAAATTTTGGTCCCTCCTGGGCCGCTTGACGTTCTGGCTGCGTGATTTCTATTAAAATTTGGCGTATCGCTGCTC
Organism: Magicicada septendecula; assembly: GCA_034769895.1. Lineage (NCBI taxonomy): Eukaryota > Metazoa > Arthropoda > Insecta > Hemiptera > Cicadidae > Magicicada > Magicicada septendecula. The sequence continues at coordinate 223,662,619 of CM068368.1, forward strand.
TATTTCAGCGATACATTTGGCGAAGATTCCCGTTGAGGTTAAGTCAGTCGGTATGTCTATGTACGGGAAAAGCCTTCCTGCCGTGTCTTGTCGATTTCTCGCCTCTTCGGTTTCGCCTTAGCTGCGTTGATCAGTGTTGTGTGAGATGCATCAGTTCTGGAGTTCAAGTTTCAAGTGTTTTTGGGTCGAATTTGGTCTCGCTTTTATACTAATTCAAGATGACTGTTTTCATCGACTTCCGGTATATTTGTGTAAAAATTCTTTCTAGAATGTTCGAGAATAAACGAAATGGAATGTCATAGAACAATTTTCACTTCCGTAGAAGCTTTTAGAACTAATTTCTTATTCTTCATACAAGGGATATTTCAAAAATTACACTGGTATTTATCAAACAGTTTTACATTAGTACTCACAATTTGTATGCCATTAATACATTTAGATTCCTTGTTTTTAACTGAATCTAGCAATACTAAATATGATTGGTTTCTAATTAACTTAAGTCTAATAAACAATACAATATACAACCCTCACCTTGAGTTGTTGTCATTGAAAACTCAATTTGTGTAACAAAAATTGTTGTGGAGTTACTAAGTTCCTTCCACGAGCTGAACATCTAATACTACTACTTTCCTACAACAAAATAAACAAATTTTAACATAGATAAAACACAAATAAATACAATTTTATATGGCCTCTGCTCATGGCCTAGATTCTTGTCAGTTTTCTAATACAATGATTAGTCTTTTTCTTTAATATATGTATTATTTCACTACTGTACACACAGAGTTTATTATTTTGTCTATCTTTTGTGATACCTGGTTACTCTGTACATATATTATATTTATCACAAGATGACATAGCATCATTGATTGGTCTTGAGATGTCCTTTTTTATGGCGTGACAAATCTCACTCTAATTAGTTAAATTCTTTTAGAATTGACTTTACTTTCAACTGAGTTTGTTTCTTATTAAGGTATACTGATGTATTGTACCTTTCTATCTTATTTTTGTTAGTATTATGTAAGTATTTAGCCAGATATGATTATTTTTGTACTGGATAATTGGTTTCAGCCATACATGGTATAAGTAAATATTTTGCTAACTTGACTATTACAATGTTAAAGTTGTTCAGGTATATTAGTATAGTTGCTTTATATCATATTACAGCTTTTTAATACAGTTTGGTTGCATTTTGGCAACATTAAATTCATAAATTATACAATATTAGATGCCTATTACATGTTTTTAGTTAACACTGTTTTTGGCTATTTTGACTGCTTTTTATTCATTTGACAGCTTCTGTTATTTAAGATAAATTGTTCACTATTGTCTGCTTGACAATTACATATAGTTTTTATTTAAATCTGATAATAATTAATTTTTTCATGAAATCTTGGTGTATGGTCTCAAATCCAACACATTAATATTTTTTTGGTCATAACAAATATATAATTTTTATTTTAACTTAAACTCTTTCTAATAATGTATTTAAATCATTTAATACATTTATTTTATTTACATCACATAATATAATAATGGATCATGTCCATTCATTCACAAAAAATAGTTTTTAATACTCTATTCATAGTTATAAAACTTAATAATTATTGACTTTATTTTGTTTGATTCTGACATTATTTCTCTCTCTTATAGTGTCTTATGGTTTTTTTTCACTCTTATTCACTTTAATAATATATATGGGGTTTTGTCTTAGTCATAGTTTGGTCGTTTTTTCAAGTTGATAGAAATAATTATTATACAAAATTACACAATTTTTTGGGACTACTTGGGTTCGATACTGTTCACCTCACTGTCCTCTTATGCTAACTTACTATATAAATGATTTCTTTTTATGGAACGTTCTGTGACGTTACATATGCCTCTCCGTTAAAGTTGATAATTTTGGAAAAACATATCTTTGGTTTTGATGAAATTATCATCTCTATATTAACCCTTTATTATTAGCTTCTTTATATCTCATTCTTTTATCTTATAATTAAATTCCTGTACTACTCCTTTAATATATTAATCCAACTCAATATTCCTAGTTCGTTCTTTGTCGTATCACCTATTCCTTTCCTTTTTACCTTGATGTTTTATAATTAATCTTTGATATAATTCCCTATCAATTCCCTAACTTACATAGAGGGTTGGGAGTCAGAGTGGCTCGCTATGGCATACATTCTCTGTCCCTTCCTGTCTATAACTACTGAAATCAGAGGCAACACATCCCTGTTCAGAAAATAATAATTGCACCTTTGCAACAAATAATAAAAAAATACAATATTCAAAGATCATAGGCTCCCACACATAAATTCCCTTTCTTAAACTCTTCTGATTAATTCACAATTATATTAATATATCGTTCTCCGCAGGTTAAAATTATCGTTTAAAATCATTCAATGTTAATAGCTATATTCATATCCATCATTACCTCCTTATGTAACACACTGTTTTCCCTTTTTTTTTCATTTATCATTTCCATTTAGTATCAGATATATGACAGTATTTCTCCCTCTTTTCTCCTTTACTAAGTGTCCTTCTCTTAATATTCATTTATAATAATCTCTCTCCTTCTCTAAGTACGGGTAAGCTGGTAAATATACGTTGACTTGGCTATTGGAAATAAATCTATATTTTATATATATATCTTTATGCCTTTGGTGTAAGGTGTCCATCTCGTAATATTTATTAATAATAATAATCTCTCTCCTTCTCTAAGTACGGGTAAGCTGGTAAATATACGTTGACATGGCTATTGGAAATAAATCTATATTTTATATATATTTTTATGCCTTTGGTGTAAGGTGTCCTTCTCGTAATATTTATTAATAATAATCTCAATCCTTCTCTAAGTACGGGTAAGCTGGTAAATATACGTTGACTGGGCTATTGGAAATAAATCTATATTTTATATATATATCTTTATGCCTTTGGTGTAAGGTGTCCATCTCGTAATAATATTTATTTATAATAATCTCTCTCCTTCTCTAAGTAGCATGTAGCATGTAGCACTGTAGTAGCGGGGCGTCTTTGCACCCGGTGCATGACTGCAGCATCTGGGACGAGCCCAATGGCTGCCTGTGGATAGACATAGTTCTGGTTCATTCGACAGGTAACCTAGAATAAAATAGGAATGGACAACCGCCAACCAGTTAACTGAGAAGGCGGGGGAGAAAGGTTTTCAATTTTTATTTATTTTAAATATTACAGCAATCAGTGGGCACTGCCGCAAGGACGGGTTCAGGTGACAGATGTCACGCGTTCCCAGTCCTGCGTGCAGACGCCGTGAGGCGTCGGTCGCTCCCCGCGAGGCAGAGAGCCTCCGTGCCAGTGATAGCGCGTAGCAGCGGCATTCAGCGCGGTCGGCATACTAGGAAGGGAGGAAGGAAACAGCTTTGCAGGTAAATTCTGGGGCATGGGCAGATAGTGAGTATGCAAAGTGAGGTTTAAGCAGTTTACTTAAACTTACGGCGGGTCATCGAGAATCGCCCGAGGGCGTTTGACCCGGACAGGGGGAGGTGGTTGCGTGGTGCTGATGGTCCTGAGGTAAGGGAAGGAAGAGGTCTCAGCTGCGGCAAAGAGAGTCGCAGCTAATGACCAGACAAAGGCTGAGAGAGCAGGAACTCGTAGACCTCCTCGAATTACACTGTTTCGAACAAACCAAGGAGATCCCGACAAGGAACGGAGGGTTCTGGATTGGAAACTTTCCAGCCTACGCCTGTTGGTGGCGGAGGCAAGTGACCACCAAACAGGTGCCGCATAGGTCAGTACAGACCGGAGAAACAACAGATAGAGGGTAACTTTCGTGCGCAGCGCCAGGGGGCTGCGGCACGCGAGGTATGGGTAAAGTTTGGCTCGGACGCCGCGAGCCTTGGCAAGGGTGTCCGTCACGTGGGCGTTGAAGCATAGGCGACGATCTAGCCGAACGCCTAGATACTTCACCGACTCTTTGTAGGCGATAGGCCTCCCTTCCAGGGAGAGGGGCTGGCATCGGGAGATGGACTTACGAGTGAAACAGATCGCCTCGGATTTCTCCGTATTGATCGTCACCCGCCATTTCCGTAGCCAGTCCGGAAGCTGGTCCAACTGACGCTGCAACTGTGTACTCGCAAAACGCGGGGACACAGAGCTGTAATGATACATTGCATCGTCAGCGAACAAAGACAACGTGACTCCGGGCAATACAGGCAGGTCATTCGTGTACACGAGGTACAGAACGGGGCCGAGGACAGATCCCTGAGGTACGCCGGCGGCGACAGGACGAACTGCAGAGCAGGTTCCGTCGACGCTCACCCTGAAGGTTCGGTCGCTGAGATACGACCGGAGGAAAAACACTATGGACGATGGTAAGGGGGAGTTAGCGAGTTTGAAGAGAAGACCTTCGTGCCAGACTTTGTCGAAGGCCTTGCTCACGTCCAGCAGTGCGGCGGCCGTAGCCGCTCGCCTGTTGGTGGCGTCAGAGAGTTGCATTACCACGCGGACTAGTTGAAGCGTGGTCGAGTGCTCTCTGCGAAACCCGAACTGTTCGTTGCGGATAAAATTATCCAACAACGGCGAGATGCGGGCCAGCAGGAGCCGCTCGAACACCTTCGAGATAACTGGCAAGAGAGATATTGGCCGATAGCTTTCAGGAAGCATGCGCGGCTTGCGGGGTTTAGGAACCATAACGATGTTGGCATTTTTCCACAGGCGGGGAAAGTACTGTAGCCGGAGACAAGAGTTGAACAGCTCGAGAACGAGGTCAACGCCTGAGGCCGGGAGATATTGTAATGCAGCGGCCCCGATGCGGTCAGGACCGGGGGCGCGACGGCGGTTTAGTCGACAGACAGACGAAACGAGTTCGTCTCTGTCAAACGGGAGGTCTGGGCCAGCGGGAGGGCGAGAAAAATAACCAGATAGGAAGTCCCGGACTTCTGCCGAGTGGGCAGGGTCCGAAACGCCTCGATGAACGGTAAATTGCGACTCCATGCAGTCGGCGAAGACCTCAGCCTTGCCTTCTGATGAAGACACAACCCCGTTCGGGGTTTCCAGTGGGTTGCGAGTTCTCTTCTCGCGGGTCAGTCTACTCACCGCTCTCCAGACGGAGGCGTGGTCGACTTCAAGAGACTCAAGGTATGAGTCCCATCGATCAGAGTTTACGTCCCGCAGTAGCTGCTGAACGTAAAGGGACTGTTGTTGAAATCGTTGCTTAACGACTGGGTCACGGGTCCTTTGCCATCTGCGGCGGAGCTGGCGCCGTAGCCAGATGGCGTGGAGTACTTCCGCAGGTAAGGCCGATTTACGATGATTCACCTCGAGTGCGTAGGTGTGTCGATCCATGACACCTTGGACCAATTCCTGAAGATTTGTGGCGCGGAGATCCAGATCGTCACGAGTGACGATTGGGTCCGCCGGGAGAGATGGTAACCTTCGAGAGAGCTCATCATGATAGGATCGCCAGTTGACTCTCCTAACAATCTGAGCGGGAAGTCGGGGTGACGCCGACAGCTCTCGAACAGTTATAACAAGGGGATTGTGATCGAACGAAAGGTCCGACACAGACGAGACCTCGATGTTGCGGGCAACGTTCTTGACAACTACTATGTCAAGAACGTCCGGCCGATGGCCGTGAAAGGGGAAGTAGGTAGGGTCTTCAGGGCCGATGACATTAAGTGCCGGGTCGCCAGAGACGAACCGGAACAGAGAATTTCCATAGGCGTTGACAACGCGGCTGTTCCATGAAGGGTGTTTGGCGTTTAAGTCGCCGGCTACAATGGTTGAGAGGGGGTGGTCGAGGAGGGCGTCCCACTCCTCGGGCGGTGGCGGAGTTCGCCGGCCAGGCCGGAGGTACGCAGAAACAACGCGCAGCTCCGATCCGCCGGCGTCCACCGCCACCGCGCAGCCTTCAATAATAGATGTATCTAGAGGAGGCAAAAGCCTGTGGGATATCCGCCTGTGGACTAAAACAGATGTGCCCCCCCGAGGGGGGACATCGAGGCCGTAGGGGACGATCCTGACGATAACAGGCATAGGCAGGAAGGGAAAACGAGTGGTAATGAGCCAGATGAGTCTCGGAAAGAAGTATGATATCAACATCATACTCCGTTACGAAAGTCATCAGTTCAGATCGCCTGGGGAGTAGCCCGAAGGCGTTCCACGCAACGATCCTCAGGCTATTAGCCATTAAGGGGAAGTAGAGGAAAGAGGGCAGCTAATGATTGGAACACCAGGGCAAGCACAGTGGTAGTGTCGCGAGCAGTCCTGATGGATGCAACAAGATTATCTGCCCAGGCAGTCAGGGGATCCGCCGAAGCCCGGGAAGATTCCCGGGATTCAGGAGGACAAGCCTGACTGGCCTCGACAGGGGTAGCAGATGGCGCTGGGCTGGTGGTCTGAGTAGTAGACTGCTCGCTGGAAGGTTGAGGACGATGGCTGGGGGCGGGTCGAGCCCGCGGAGAGGGTACAGGTGGAACCTGTGATGATGTTGGTCGGCCGGCGGAGTGCCGGCGACGACGAGAGCGCTTTGATTTGCCCGATCGGGCTGGAGGCGGGGCTGACTTAGCGGCCATGGCCGCGTAGGAAGGTGCGGGCGCTCCGGTAGGCGCCGGGATTGAGGCCGCTGCAGGCGGCGCCGAAGCGACGACTGCAGGCGAGACAGCGGCACCGGAAGCAACCGGAGTTGCTGCCGGGACCTGGGCAGATGCACCAGTGAGTGGCGGGAAAGCCGCTCGCCGGTTAGGGCCAGGACCAGCTACACGGCCTGCCTGCGCGCCAGGGCGCACAGGAGGTCGCTGCGGTTTCATAGCGGCGATAAAGTTAGGGCAGCCTCGGTAATTAGCCGGATGGGCTCCTTTGCAGTTACAGCATTTAGCTGTGTACCCCGTCGTAGGCTTATCACAGCCACGATGAGGTTCAGCACAACGCACGCAACGCGGGGGCTGATGACAGAAAAGACTGCTGTGGCCGAACCTCTGGCAGTTAAAACACTGCGAGGGGCCGGACCGCGGGTCAAATGTTCGGACTTGCACCCGTAGGTGCAGAAGATTCTGGAGAGTGTAAATCTCCTCGAAAGGGCCTACTTTCAGCAATTTGACAAGAAAGCTGTTAACAGGTCGGCGGTCATCACCTTTGCCAACATGCAGGACGCTTACCGCGGTCGGCGCATAGCCGAGCGCAACAAGTTCCTGCCTGATGGCATCAGTTTCTGTGAAAGAAGGAATTCCCGACAGAACGACCTTGATATCTCGCTCTGACGGGAGGGCAAAAGTATGAAATGATATCTTACGCTCTGTCAGGAATGACTGAACAGAGCGGAAGTCTGGGATCGTAGCGGTCGCCAGCTTTAGCGAGGCGCCTTGGCACCTCGCCTCGACCTTGACCGAAGGAAGAGCTAGGGATATGGAACGCAGTAACTGAGAGTAATTCCTATTATCAGGAATTACAATCGATGGAATGCGTGGGGAAGACACAGTTTGGGTAGCAGTTTTTTGCATTTTGCATTGAATAGTGGGGCGTCTTTGCACCCGTGGCTTATTGCAGCTTCCGGGACGTGCCCGATGGCTGCCAGAAGAAAACAGTGCTGGACTTTCAAAAGAAGGTGGCCTAAAATATTCGGGAGGGACACGCCAACCAGTGAACTGAGAAGGCGGCGGAAATTTTTTCAATTTTTGTTATATATAGGTTCCGGGTCATGGTAACACTGCCACCGGGCGCGGGGCGAACGGCAGATGCCGAACGCGCCCGGCCCGGCATGCAGGCGCCTTGTAGCGCCGGACGTTCCCCGCGAGGCAGGGATCCGCCGTGTCTTTGGCATCGGTAACAACGCCAAGCAGTCTGAAAATCAACTTACTTGGGGAAGGTATCTGACTGGGTTGGATGGTAACAAGGAGATAGAATTGCTCGGGAACCTAAATTAGAGCAAACAGAATTACGGGGGGTCGTCTAAGATCGCCCGAGGGCGTTTAACACGTATAGCGGGAGGTGGTTCAGACGTGCTGATAGAGCGGAGATAAGGAAAGGAGGAGGTCGCTGCAGAAGCAAAAAGAGTTTCGGCAAGCGACCGGACAAAATCGGCAAGGGTAGGAACTCGAAGGCCTCCACGAATGACATCATTTCTCACAAACCATGGAGACCCCGACAAGGATCTGAGGGTACGGGCCTGGAAAGCTTCCAGCCTACACTTGTTAGTGGTCGACACAAGCGACCACCATGCGGGAGCAGCATAGGTCAATATTGACCGGAGAAACAAAAGATAGATAGTAACTTTAGTGCGCAAAGCCAGGCGGTTGCGGCACGAGAGCATGGGAAATATTTTGGCTCGGACGCCTCGAGCTTTGTTGAGGGTAGCAGTCACGTGGCCGTTGAAGCTAAGGCGCTGGTCTAGCCGAACGCCCAAATACTTCACCGACTTTTGCCAGGCGATAGGCCTCCCTTCGAGGGAGAGGGCCTGGCATCGGGAAGTGGACTTGCTGGTGAAACAGATCGCCTCGGATTTCTCCGCGTTGATCAGCACCCGCCACTTCCTTAGCCAGGCCGGAAGCAGATTCAACTGACGCTGCAGCTTTGAACACGCAATTCGCGGGGACAGGGAGCTGCAGTAATACATTGCGTCGTCAGCGAATAGAGATAACGTGACTCCAGGAATAACAGGCAGGTCGTTCGTGTACACTAGGTACAGAACGGGGCCGAGGACAGATCCCTGCGGAACGCCAGCGGCGACGGGTCGAACTGATGAACAGGACCCTTCGACGCTAACCCTGAAGGTACGATCACTGAGGTATGACCGCAAGAAATGCACAATGGACGGTGGGATGGGGGAGTGAGCAAGTTTGTAGAGAAGACCTTCGTGCCAGACTTTGTCGAAGGCCTTACTCACGTCCAACAAGACAGCGCCCGTAGACTCTCTCTTGTTGGCGGCGTCGGACAATGCTGTGACAACTCGGACGAGTTGTAAAGTTGTCGAGTGCTCTCTACGGAACCCGAACTGTTCGCTCCGAATAAAATTATCCAGCAGCGGCCAGATGCGGGCGAGTAGGAGACGCTCAAACACCTTTGAGATTACTGGCAACAATGATATGGGGCGATAGCTGCCTGCAAGCATTCGAGGCTTGCCGGGCTTGGGTATCATGCTGATGTTGGCATTTTTCCACAGGCGGGGGAAGTATTGCAGCCGGAGACTGGAGTTGAACAGATCCAGGACCAATTCAACGCCCGAGGCCGGGAGATGTTGCAAAGCTGCGGCCCCGATCCGATCAGGACCAGGGGCGCGACGTCGGTTTAGTCGACAGATAGACGAAACTAGTTCGTCCCTGTCGAAGAGAGCGGGAGGGTCAGGTGGAGGGCGGGAAAAATAACCAGATAGGAAGTCTCGAACCACTACCGAGAAGGCAGGGTCCGAGACGCCTCCATGAACGGTGAATTGAGTCTCCATGCAGTCGGCGAAGACCTCTGCCTTGCCTTCCGGTGAAGAAACAATGCCGTTCGGGGTGTTAAGCGGGTTGCGAGTACGCTTCTCGCGGGTAAGGCGACTCGTCGCTCTCCAGACGGAGGCTGGGTCGACTTCAAGGGACTCAAGGTATGAGTCCCACTGATCAGAGTTTACGTCCCGCAAAAGTTGCTGGACGTAAAGAGACTGGGCCTGAAACCGTCGTTTGACGGCGGGATCTCGGGTTCGTTGCCATCTGCGGCGGAGCTTGCGCCGAAGCCAGATGGCGTGGATAACTTCCGGTTGAAGGGCCGATTTGCGATTCACCTCTACGTTGTATGTGTGTCGATCCATGACACCTTGGACCAACTCCTGAAGATGAGTGGCACGGAGATCCAGATCGTCACGAGTGGCGATCGGGTCCGCTGGGACAGATGGTAACCTTCGAGACAGCTCGTCGTGATAGGAGCGCCAGTTGACCCTCCTAGCAGGACCAGCGGGAAGTCGGGGTGAAGCCGACACATCTCGAACAGTTATTAGTAGGGGATTGTGATCAGACGAGAGGTCTGACACTGACGAGACCTGGATGTTATGGGCCACGTTCCTGACTACAACTACATCAAGAACGTCCGGTCGGTGACCGGCATAGTGGAAGTGGGTAGGATCATCAGGGCCGATGACGTGCGTATCCGGGTCGTCTAGGACGAACCGGCGGAGTGATCTGCCGTAGGCGTTGGTAGCCCTACTGTTCCAAGAAGGATGTTTGGCGTTGAAGTCGCCGGCTGCAATCGTCGAGATTGGGTGGTCGAGGAGAGCGTTCCACTCCTCAGGCGGGGGCGGCGGGCTCAGGCCAGGCCGGAGATACGCGGAAACAATGCGCAACTCCGAGCCGCCTGCGTCCACTGCCACCGCGCAACCTTCGATGAGTCGAGTAGTGAGAGGGGGTAGTGGCCTATGGGATATCCGCCTGTGGACCAGAATCGCCGTACCCCCTTTCGGGGGTTGGCGCGGCTGTCGGGGACGATCCTGACGATAACAAGTGTAAGAAGGAAGTGAGAATCGATGGTAGGGGGCTAGATGGGTTTCGGAGAGAAGCACGACATCAACGTCGTACTCCACGACGAAAGCCGCCAGCTCAGATCGGCGAGAGGAAACGCCATCAGCGTTCCAAGCGACGATCCGCAGGGATCTAGCCATTGAGGGGGAGGAGAGGGAAGAGAGCAGAGAGGGATTGGAAAACTAACATCAGTACTGTCGTGGTGTCAGGAGCAGACCTGATGCTTTCAACAAGTTGAGTGGCCCAAGCCGTCAGGGGGTCCGCTGGAGCCCGAGAAAATTCCCGGGACCCGCGCGGACGTTCCTGAGGAACTTCGGCCAGGACTACAGATGGCGCTGGGTTGGCGGACTGAACTTTGGTCTGCTCACGCGGAGGTTGGGAGATGACAGGGGCGGGAAGATCCCGCTGAGGTTGGGCAGGTCGAGCCTGCTGATGGCGTCGGCCGGGAGTCCGGCGACGCGAGCGCTTTTTGGTGCCCTTTCGGGCGGAAACAGGTTTTGATGATGTCGTAGCAGCGACAGCTGCATAGGAAGGGCCGGGCGCTCCGGCAGGCGCCGGGAGTGGAGCCGTCACAGGCGCCGCCGGAGCGACGCCTGCAGGCGGGACTGAGACCGCGGGAGCGACAGGAGTCGCTGCCGGGGCCTTGACAGATGTTCCGGAGAGAGGGGGGAAGACCTCTCGCCGATTAGGGGTTGGGCCAGCTACACGACGCTGCGCGCCAGGGCGCGCAGATCGCTGCTGTCTTTCCGCTTCGATGTACTTGATACAACCCCGGTAACTAGCCGGATGGGCGCCCTTACAGTTGCAGCAGTACGGGACAAAACCCGGCACACGAGGCTTATCACAGCCACGGTGAGGGTCGCCGCACCGCACGCAACGTGGGGGCGCATGGCAGAACAGGGATGAGTGCCCGAAGCCCTGGCAGTTGAAACACTGGGCAGGGCCTGGGCGCGGGTCAAATGACCTGACTGTCACCCGCAGGTGAAGAAGTGTTTGGAGGCCATAGACCTCCTCGAAATTTCCAGTCTTGAGCAACTTTACGAGGAAAGTATTGACGGGATGTTTGGAGTCCCCTTTGCCAGCGTGCAAAACCGACGCGGCTGTTGGCGTATAGCCAAGAGACGTCAGCTCCTGCACGATAGCATCGGAGGGAGTATGATAGGGAATACCCTGGATAACAATTTTAACCTCACGCTCCTCAGGGAGAGCGAAGGTATGAAAGGAAATATTCCGCGCTGACAGAAAGTGCTGAACAGCGCGGAAGTCAACAATGGTTTTGACGACCAGCTTCAGCGATTTGCCGGAGCATTTCGCTTCCACGGACGTCGAAGGAAGGGCGGAACGAAGGTTGGCCAAAAGCTGGGTATAATTCCTATTATCGGGGATGATAATAGGAGGAAACTTGAGGGTAGAAGGGTCAGGCTTGGTGGAAGAAGAGGCAAGATTGACAGACTGCCGGCCGCTGTTACCTGAATCAGCGACCTGGTTTGGTGAGGCGGGAGACTGACTGGCGGCGAGCTTTCGCTTGCGTTTGGCGCGCTTGCCATTCACAACCGAAAACTCTTCATCTCCCGACCCAGCACTCCCCATTTGCACGTCAGAAATATCACTGTCACTGCCACTTTCACAATTATCGCGGGGGAGAGGTGAAGAGAGAGGAGCAGAACCGCAAGCTCCCAGGAGAGAGCTTAACGGTTCCGGCAAAGGTAGATCGGCATTTGACGCCATTTCGGAAGCCCGAAATGGACGTCAAAGGTGGTTAAAGGAGTATGAACACACCAGCACTGATTAAACTAACTGACAGGCACTGACACACGTACTCACCAGACGCCGCACAGCACACGAACACAAAAACGGCCGCGCACTACACTGCACTGAAGTTATTGCCAATAACACACAAAATAAATGAAACTTCACAAATATAAATATGTAGAGCACAAACTCAACACTAGTGCTGCACTTGGTGAAAAAATCACTGTGAAATATTCAAAAACAACTGTGAAATCACCTGGCAAATACGCCATACAAACGGACACAGCCTACCCTGGCAACAGCTCGAGGTAGACTCTCTCGGGTAGCAGTTGAATACTCACGCTCGCGCTGAGTGTCGCTGTTACCATGACTAGATGACTGATTTGCAGCTGAGGCGGGCGGCGGAGTTTGGGCCAGTTTTCGCTTGCGTTTGGCAGACTTGCCCTCCACAAGCGAGAACTGTCCGTCCCCCGACCCAACACTGCACATATCAACCGCACTATTGTCACTTTCACAATCACTTTCACTGTCGTGAGGAAGTGGAGTTGTACGGAAGCCGGTTGAGCAAGTCTCCATTAAGGAAACAAGCGGCGCCGGCAGAGGATTCGGGGGCGTATTCGACGCCATTTCGGACAAGCCGAAATGAACGTCAACGCAGGTCTAGGATTGAGGGATCACCAGACACTGAAAACTATCCACAGGCACAATTGAACACGACACAGACCGCACAGCACACGGAAACAAAAACACTCCCGCACTGATTAAATAAAGCTGATTCGCACTGAACTGTAGGTGAAACTTGTAGTGATGATGATGCTGAATACGATGATGATAAGAAAAATGGTGAAAACTGAATATTTCCGCACAAATTGGAAAAAATTTTCAGAGCAAAAACAGTCACAGCCTACCCGGGCAAATGCTCTAGGTAGACTCCGCTCACTTCTCTAAGTGGATGGATGATGGATGGATGGATGCACGGGCGTCTTGCGCCCTAATTTGTGCGCGTTGTCCAGGCCTAAGCCTGATGAACGCCAGGTGCCAACAGTTCAGCGCGGTCGTTTGCTCTGCTCAAGGATGTTAAGGTGCAGTCCGCGGGTCCATGATAAATTAACATGGCCACCACGGTGGCAAGCTAGTGCTTTAGCTTCAGCCAATTGTCCGGCCAAGGCGCGACACCATGGTCCCCTCAGGCTAAGCTTTGGGAACGTGGTGACACACTGGCGAGGACAAGAAGCTCGAGCGCCCTAGGGCGTCGGCCGATTTGGTGGGTAATGTCACCGAGACAGCCAGCTTTCGCAAGGAAGGCACTTGCACAACCTCGCGGGAGCTCATGTTTCAGGTAATTACCTTACCAAATCAACAAAGCAGGTGCTGACGGGGAACTTAGTCGTGATCAAGGCTTCAGCCAATCGCAACGCCTGGTCGCGTCTCATTGGTCGCCGGGACATAGCCCACGGAAACTCAGAAACGCGCCGGCGAATACAAGAGGCTCGTCCGCCCGAAGGCAGCGGCCGAGTCGACGGAGCTTATCACCGGGGCAGTCGGCTTTCGCAAGGAAGGCATTTGCACAACCTCGCGAGATCCCATGTCCCGGATCAAGGCCCTGCCGAATCGGCAAAGCCGATGCTGGCAATAAATCTATCCATTCAATCCGCCGCAGCATGATTGACTACAGTTTCGGCAGGCGCAGGTGGTGATTGATGGTGATCGGTGCAGATTTCCAGAAGGTTGGGGGGATTCGTTTCTGGGGGGTTCATGTGATGAACTTCTTCTATAAGTACGGATGGATGGATGGATGGATGGATGCACGGGCGTCTTGCGCCCTAATTTGTGTGCGTTGTCCAGGCCTAAGCCTGATGAACGCCAGGTGCCAACAGTTCAGCGCGGTCGTTTGCTCTGCTCAAGGATGTTATGGTGCAGTCCGCGGGTCCATGATAAATTAACATGGCCACCACGGTGGCAAGCTAGTGCTTTAGCTTCAGCCAATTGTCCGGCCAAGGCGCGACACCATGGTCCCCTCAGGCTAACCTTTGGGAACGTGGTGACACACTGGCGAGGGCAAGAAGCTCGAGCGCCCTAGGGCGTCGGCCGATTTGGTGGGTAATGTCACCGAGACAGCCAGCTTTCGCAAGGAAGGCACTTGCACAACCTCGCGGGAGCTCATGTTTCAGGTCATTACCTTACCAAATCAACAAAGCAGGTGCTGACAAGGAACTTAGTCGTGATCAAGGCTTCAGCCAATCGCAACGCCTGGTCGCGTCTCATTGGTCGCCGGGACATAGCCCACGGAAACTCAGAAACGCGCCGGCGAATACAAGAGGCTCGTCCGCCCGAAGGCAGCGGCCAAGTCTACCTAGAGCATTTGCCCGGGTAGGCTGTGACTGTTTTTGCTCTGCAAAATTTTTCCAATTTGTGCGGAAATATTCAGTTTTCACCATTTTTCTTATTATCATCGTATTCAGCATCATCATCACTACAGATTTCACCTACAGTTCAGTGCGACTCAGCTTTATTTAATCAGTGCGGGAGTGTTTTTGTTTCCGTGTGCTGTGCGGTCTGTTTCGTGTTCAATTGTGCCTGTGGATAGTTTTCAGTGTCTGGTGAGCCCTCAATCCTAGACCTGCGTAGACGTTCATTTCGGCTTGTCCGAAATGGCGTCGAATACGCCCCTGAATCCTCTGCCGGCGCCGCTTGTTTCCTTAATGGAAACATGCTCAACCGGCTTCCGTTCCACTCCACTTCCTCACGACAGTGAAAGTGATAGTGAAAGTGATCAAAGTGCGGTCGATATGTGCAGTGTTGGGTCGGGGGACGGACAGTTCTCGCTTGTGGAGGGCAAGTCTGCCAAACGCAAGCGAAAACTGGCCCAAACTCCGCCGCCCGCCTCAGCTGCAGATCATTCGTCTAGTCACGGTAACAGCGGCACTCAGCGCGAGCGTGAGTATTCTACTGGAACCCAAACTGTGTCTTCCCCACGCATTCCACCGATTGTAATTCCTGATAATAGGAATTACTCTCAGTTACTGCGTTCTCTAACCCTAGCTCTTACTTCGGTCAAGGTCGAGGCGAGGTGCCAAGGCGCCTCGCTAAAGCTTGCGACCGCTACAATCCCGGACTTCCACTCTGTCCAGTCATTCCTGACAGAACGTAAGATATCATTTCATACTTTCGCCCTCCCGTCAGAGCGAGAAATCAAGGTCGTTCTGTCGGGAATTCCTTCTTTCACAGAAACTGATGCCATCAGGCAGGAACTTGTTGCGCTCGGCTATGCGCCGACCGCGGTAAGCGTCCTGCATGTTGGCAAAGGAGATGACCGCCGTCCTGTCAACAGCTTTCTTTGTAAATTACTGAAAGTAGGCCCCTTCGAGGAGATTTACACTCTCCAGAATCTTCTGCACCTACGGGTGCAAGTCCGCACATTTGACCCGCGGCCCGGCCCCTCGCAGTGTTTTAACTGCCAGAGGTTCGGCCACAGCAGTCTTTTTTGTCATCAGCCCCCGCGTTGCGTGCGTTGTGCTGAGCCTCATCGTGGCTGTGATAAGCCTACGACGGGGTACACAGCTAAATGCTGTAACTGCAAAGGCGCCCATCCGGCTAATTACCGAGGCTGCCCTAACTTTATCGCTGCCATGAAACCGCAGCGACCTCCTGTGCGCCCTGGCGCGCAGGCAGGCCGTGTAGCTGGTCCTGGCCCTAACCGGCGAGCGGCTTTCCCGCCTCTCACCGGTTCATCTGCCCAGGTCCCGGCAGCAACTCCGGTTGCTTCCGGTGCCGCTGTCTCGCCTGCAGTCCTACCGGCGCCTACCGGAGCGCCCGCACCTTCCTACGCGGCCATGGCCGCTAAATCAGCCCCGCCTCCAGCCCGATCGGGCAAATCTAAGCGCTCTCGTCGTCGCCGGAACTCCGCCGGCCGACCTACATCGTCACAGGTTCCACCTGTACCCTCTCCGCGGGCTCGACCCGCCCCCAGTCATCGACCTCAACCTCCCAGCGACCAGTCTACAGCTCAGTCCACCAGCCCAGCGCCATCTGCTACCCCTGTCGAGGCCAGTCAGGCTTGTCCTCCTGAATCCCGGGAATCTTCCCGGGCTTCGGCGGATCCCCTGACTGCCTGGGCAGATAATCTTGTTGCATCCATCAGGACTGCTCGCGACACGACCACTGTGCTTGCCCTGGTGTTCCAATCATTAGCTGCCCTCTTTCCTCTACTTCCCCTAAATGGCTAATAGCCTGAGGGTCGTTGCGTGGAACGCCTTCGGGCTACTCCCCAGGCGATCTGAACTGATGACTTTTGTAACGGAGTATGATGTTGATATCATACTTCTTTCCGAGACTCATCTGGCTCATTACCACTCGTTTTCCCTTCCTGCCTATGCCTGTTATCGTCAGGATCGTCCCCTACGGCCTCGCTGTCCCCCCTCGGGGGGCACAGCTGTTTTAGTCCACAGGCGGATATCCCACAGGCTTTTGCCTCCTCTAGATACATCTATTATTGAAGGCTGCGCGGTGGCGGTGGACGCCGGCGGATCGGAGCTGCGCGTTGTTTCTGCGTACCTCCGGCCTGGCCGGCGAACTCCGCCACCGCCCGAGGAGTGGGACGCCCTCCTCGACCACCCCCTCTCAACCATTGTAGCCGGCGACTTAAACGCCAAACACCCTTCATGGAACAGCCGCGTTGTCAACGCCTATGGAAATTCTCTGTTCCGGTTCGTCTCTGGCGACCCGGCACTTAATGTCATCGGCCCTGAAGACCCTACCTACTTCCCCTTTCACGGCCATCGGCCGGACGTTCTTGACATAGTAGTTGTCAAGAACGTTGCCCGCACCATCGAGGTCTCGTCTGTGTCGGACCTTTCGTCCGATCACAATCCCCTTGTTATAACTGTTCGAGAGCTGTCGGCGTCACCCCGACTTCCCGCTCAGATTGTTAGGAGAGTCAACTGGCGATCCTATCATGATGAGCTCTCTCGAAGGTTACCATCTCTCCCGGCGGACCCAATCGTCACTCGTGACGATCTGGATCTCCGCGCCACAAATCTTCAGGAATTGGTCCAAGGTGTCATGGATCGACACACCTACGCACTCGAGGTGAATCATCGTAAATCGGCCTTACCTGCGGAAGTACTCCACGCCATCTGGCTACGGCGCCAGCTCCGCCGCAGATGGCAAAGAACCCGAGACCCAGTCGTTAAGCGACGATTTCAACAACAGTCCCTTTACGTTCAGCAGCTACTGCGGGACGTAAACTCTGATCGATGGGACTCATACCTTGAGTCTCTTGAAGTCGACCACGCCTCCGTCTGGAGAGCGGTGAGTAGACTGACCCGCGAGAAGAGAACTCGCAACCCACTGGAAACCCCGAACGGGGTTGTGTCTTCATCGGAAGGCAAGGCTGAGGTCTTCGCCGACTGCATGGAGTCGCAATTTACCGTTCATCGAGACGTTTCGGACCCTGCCCACTCGGCAGAAGTCCGGGACTTCCTATCTGGTTATTTTTCTCGCCCTCCCGCTGGCCCAGACCTCCCGTTCGACAGAGACGAACTCGTTTCGTCTGTCTGTCGACTAAACCGCCGTCGCGCCCCCGGTCCTGACCGGATTGGGGCCGCTGCATTACAATATCTCCCGGCCTCAGGCGTTGACCTCGTTCTTGAGCTGTTCAACTCTTGTCTCCGGCTACAGTACTTTCCCCGCCTGTGGAAAAATGCCAACATCGTTATGGTTCCTAAACCCCGCAAGCCGCGCATGCTTCCTGAAAGCTATCGGCCAATATCTCTCTTGCCAGTTATCTCGAAGGTGTTCGAGCGGCTCCTGCTGGCCCGCATCTCGCCGTTGTTGGATAATTTTATCCGCAACGAACAGTTCGGGTTTCGCAGAGAGCACTCGACCACGCTTCAACTAGTCCGCGTGGTAACGCAACTCTCTGACGCCACCAACAGGCGAGCGGCTACGGCCGCCGCACTGCTGGACGTGAGCAAGGCCTTCGACAAAGTCTGGCACGAAGGTCTTCTCTTCAAACTTGCTAACTCCCCCTTACCTTCGTCCATAGTGTTTTTCCTCCGGTCGTATCTCAGCGACCGAACCTTCAGGGTTAGCGTCGACGGAACCTGCTCTGCAGTTCGTCCTGTCGCCGCTGGCGTACCCCAGGGATCTGTCCTCGGCCCCGTTCTGTACCTCGTGTACACGAACGACCTGCCTGTTTTGCCCGGAGTCACGTTGTCTTTGTTCGCTGACGATGCAATGTATCATTACAGCTCTGTGTCCCCGCGTTTTGCGAGTACACAGTTGCAGCGTCAGTTGGACCAGCTTCCGGACTGGCTACGGAAATGGCGGGTGACGATCAACACGGAGAAATCCGAGGCGATCTGTTTCACTCGTAAGTCCATCTCCCGATGCCAGCCCCTCTCCCTTGAAGGGAGGCCTATCGCCTACAAAGAGTCGGTGAAGTATCTAGGCGTTCGGCTAGATCGTCGCCTATGCTTCAACGCCCACGTGACGGACACCCTTGCCAAGGCTCGCGGCGTCCGAGCCAAACTTTACCCATACCTCGCGTGCCGCAGCCCCCTGGCGCTGCGCACGAAAGTTACCCTCTATCTGTTGTTTCTCCGGTCTGTATTGACCTATGCGGCACCTGTATGGTGGTCACTTGCCTCCGCCACCAACAGGCGTAGGCTGGAAAGTTTCCAATCCAGAACCCTCCGTTCCTTGTCGGGATCTCCTTGGTTTGTTAGAAACAGTGTAATTCGAGGAGGTCTACGAGTTCCTGCTCTCTCAGCCTTTGTCTGGTCATTAGCTGCGACTCTCTTTGCCGCAGCTGAGACCTCTTCCTTCCCTTACCTCAGAACCATCAGCACCACGCAACCACCTCCCCCTGTCCGGGTCAAACGCCCTCGGGCGATTCTCGATGACCCGCCATAAGTTTAAGTAAACTTAAACCTCACTTAACTTGTATATTCTCTATCTGCCCATGCCCCAGAATTTACCTGTAAAGCTGTTTCCTTCCTCCCTTCCTAGTATGCCGACCGCGCTGAATGCTGCTGCTACGCGCTATCACTGGCACGGAGGCTCTCTGCCTCGCGGGGAGCGACCGACGCCTCACGGCGTCTGCACGCGGGACTGGGAAAGGGCGACATCTGTCACCTGAACCCGTCCTTGCGGCAGTGCCCACTGATTGCTGATAATTTAAATAAATAAAAATTAAAAACCTTTCTCCCCCGCCTTCTCAGTTAACTGGTTGGCGGTTGTCCATTCCTGATATTAGGCACCAGTCGAAGCACCAGACCTATGTATATCTACAGGCAGCCATTGAGCTCGACTCAGATGCTGCAGTCATGCACCGGGTGCAAAGACGCCCCGCTACTACAATGCTACATGCTACATGCTACAGGCAGCGGCCGAGTCAACGGAGCTTATCACCGGGTCAGTCGGCTTTCGCAAGGAAGGCATTCAGACACCAGCATTGGAACAGTACGGATCTCTCTCCTGGACTGCTCTCTCCAGCTTGGAAGCTGAAGTTCGCTGTGATCAGCCGCTGCCCTGCTGCCTACTGCTTCGCCGCTGGACAGCCAACATCTTGGCCCGCTTGCTGCCTTTGACAACAAGAAGACGGAAGACCACAACTCAGCTGGCTGGTGAATCGAGTAGCCAGCACAAGCACAGCTGAGTGCGTCGGACCTTCTAAGGGCCACCAGCCAAGTGACCCTTTTCAGGACCACCAACTTGCCGCTGAAGAGGAAGCCAATAGCCTGCCAGAGCTTAAGGTTGCGCAGCGCATCTTGCCCGCTGACGCTCAGGCTCTTAGGTAGCGCTGCCTAGGACGATCCTTGCGAGCCCCCACCAGTGGTAAGCGAGCTTGGATATCGCCTAGGTAAAGAGGCCGGTGGACACCTCTCTTGGTAAGGAGAGGTATCTAACGAAGCCGGTCATTTGCCCAGCTCTTAGTAAGCCTGAGCGTTCCAGAAATCCCTCAAGCGATCCGGCTCGGGCCGGACCCTAGGTCCCTGGTTACCGCCGGAGGCAGCCTGGCTGCCTCTGGTCGGCGAACCTCCCTCTCGATGGCGGAAATGCCCGCTTCGGGCGCGTCATCGAGCTCGCAGTCGCTCGCCACTGCCCCGCCCCACACGAGCGACTCGCCGTGTTCTCCGCTTATGGAAGCGGACCAAGTCGATCCCCGGTCGGTTCCGCTGCCCGGTGACGAGACCGACGCTTTCGTGGCGGTTGGGCCACGGGGGCGGCCGGATAAGAAACCGAGGCGGAATCGATCGTCCTCAACCTCTTCCTCGGCGTCCGCCATGGAAGTTGTCCCCGCCGATGGCGAATCCGGCCCGGGGCCAACTGTGTCCGGCGGTGCCCAAGCACCGCCGGCCTCTGGTCGCATCCCGCCCGTATACGTTCACGGCGTGAACAACGTCACCGGTTTTTACCGGCGATTGATAGTGGCTCCCGGACTTTCCCCGGCCAACGTTGACCTGAAGCTCCTTGGGGGCGACACAGTCAAGATCGTTGTCCGCGGAATGGACGTGTACCGCAGTGTCTTGGCGTACGTGGAATCCCAGCAATTCCAGTACCATACCTTCTCGCCTAAACACGTGAAGCCTCTGTCGCTTGTCCTCAGAGGCTTGGACGTGGAATCCCCTCTAGAGGAAATACTCGATGAGCTGCGCGAGTTGGGCTATCCTGTTCGCGCGGTCCATCGGGTGTTTACTCCTGCCGGACCAAGGCGTCCAATTCCTCTGGTCCGCATCCTGGTGGAGAATAGCGAGGCAGGCACTAGCCTACTCTCACTTACGCGGCTTTTTGGTTTCCGCGTAAAAGTGGAAAGAAGCCGCGCTCCCGGGGTTCTGCCTCAGTGTCACAGGTGCCAACGCTTCGGGCACCACTCCGACTCTTGTTCTAACGCTCCGGCGTGCGTGAGGTGTTCTCTCCCTCACGCCTCCAAACTTTGCGATGCACCTGCATTCAAAAGATGCATCAACTGCGGCGGGAGTCACCCCGCCAACTACCGGGCATGTCCGGTGTTTCAGCAGGAGCTCGAGAGGCGAAAGCCGAAAGGGCGCCTGCCACCACCGAGGCATCCGGTAGCTGGTTCCAGACCTGCAACCGAGCAGCCAGGCCCTGCGCATCCTGCTACGGCTGCCGTGTCTTCCGCCCCAGCTTCAAACAGGCAACAAAAGCGATCTAAAGGCCCGAAGCAAACACCTGTAGCACAGGCAACTCCACCTCAGGCTCCTTCACAGGCCCCTGTCCCGCCTCAGGCGAAAAAGCGCCGTAACCTCGTGGCATCTAAAAGTGAGACCACCCAGCCAACAGAAAACATCTCGGTTGTGGAGCCTGAGACTTCTCAATCCCCCCCAGCAACGGAGAATCCTGCCCCTGCTTTAGAAGCAGCCTCGCCTGACCTCCCGCCCCCGCGGTTTCACAACGCAGGCAAAAAGAAGCGGCATAGAAAGCCCCGTGGCGCTAGATCCCGGGCTCCTGCCAACCCGGCCGCACAGTCCAGACAGCCTGCACAGCGCGCGAAGTCCGACGCAATCGCATCTGTCCCTCTTCCTAGCACCTCCGCTAGAGGTGCTACACCTGGCCCCAAGAAACCCCTGGCTTCCACCAATCCCCCGATTGATAAGCCTCGGCGCTCTTATGCGCACGCAGTCTCCGGGCAATCTGCCTCAAAAACCGTTCCTGACGACTACCAGGTCGTCAAAGACTTCCTTGCTGAGTTCGATCTCAGCAAAGTCGCCCAGACCTTCAGGTCCATCCGCTCCCGCTTGGAGACTGCTGACATAACTGAGAGATTCATGCTCTTGGTGGAAGCCGCCACTTGTGTAGGTCTTCTATGAGTCGGGTCCTCAAACGAGATCTCTCGATTCTTTCCTGGAACGCCAACGGGTTGTCCAACAAGATCCAGGAACTCCAAGAATTACTGGCCCGACTCAAACCCGATGTAGTGCTTCTCAATGAGACCCACTTGACTCCTGCGAGTCGGTTACGACTGGCCAACTATGTGTGCTATCGAAACGACAGGCCGGGCACTGCTGGTGGCGGCACTGCCGTCGCGGTGAGGCTCACTCTCGAGCATCACCGAGTCGTCTTGCCTGCAATGACTCACCTCGAAGGCACCGCTGTGGAGTTGTTGAACACTCTAGGCGGTGTACAGATGGTCGCGGCGTATAAACCGCCGCAAAAAGAGCTCCTTCACCCCGATCTAGCGGTCGCGTTCGATGCACACAGGAGGGTCATCATGGCCGGCGACCTGAACTGCAAACATCGCGATTGGAACAGTCGCTTGACTGCCCCAAACGGGAAACGTTTGCGCAGGTTTGCCGATTCTCGCAGGATTCAAGTGATTGGGCCTACCCAACCTACGTTCTACCCCTCACAACGCAACGCGGCTCCCGATGTCTTGGACATAGCGATGACTCAAGGAATTGACTGTCCGGTCCATGTGTCCGTGCTAACGGAACTATCGTCCGATCATCTCCCCATCCTGATACACGTCGCTACCCAGCACGTCGTACGCAGAGATGTCAGGAAGGTGGTAGAATGGGATCGCTATGGCCCGGCGTTAAGTCGCCGATTGCCAGACGCGGGACCACTCGAAACCTTCCGCCAAGTCGACGAGGCAGTTGCCGCGTTTGACGAGGCTGTCGTATCTGCGATCGACGCGTCTTCCAGAATGAAGCCTGGCGTCACGCCCCACTGGCAGCGGATCCCAGAGGAGACGAGTGCTCTCGCTTGCGAGAGAAATCGCCTCCGGAGACGCTGGCAGCGGACCCGTGATCCGGCCGACAAGGCAGCGTACAACCGGGCGACCGGCATTTTACGTCGTGAAATACAGGCCTACCGGAGACGCTGTTGGGAACTCGCCGTGGCCCAGGCAGGGGACGGATCGGACGAAAGTAGCCCTTACCGGATACCTTCGGCGTTGGTAGGGAAGAGGCGCCGGCCTCGCATCCCGGCCATTGCTGGACCTTTCGGTCAAATCCTGGCTCGCCCGGAGGCGAAGGCCGAGTACTTGGGCGCGTGTTTTGAGCGACAGTTCGCACCTAACCCGCCCATGGACTGGGACTTCGACGAAGAAGTCGAGAACGAAGTGGAAGACTTTCTGTCTCTTCCGATCACTACGGAGCCCGAACCCATTACTAGGGAAGAGGTCACAGATCGGCTCGTTGAACTCGTGCCACGAAAAGCTCCTGGCCCGGACGGCGTCTCGAACGCCGCTTTTACTCGACTCCCGGAGCGAGGAGTACTTTTCTTGGTCGCGCTGTTCAACGCGTGTCTTAGACTGGCCTATTTTCCCCAGAAATGGCGTAAGGCGACGGTTATAGTGATCCCGAAGCAGGGAAAGGACGCTTCCCGTCCCGGCAACCTCCGGCCAATTAGTCTACTGTCAGCCACGTCAAAGGTCCTCGAACGTCTCGTACAACGGAGAGTACTAGATCATCTAAGAAATTTCGATGTACTGGTCCCCGAACAGTTCGGCTTCCGTGTGGGGCATTCCACCACTCATCAACTGATGAGACTGGTGGAATACATCACGGACGCCGGGTGTCGGAAAGAGCAGACTGTCGCCTGTTTCCTAGATGTGGAAAAGGCCTTTGATAGTGTCTGGCACGACGGGCTCTTGTTCAAGCTCCGGGAAATCCAGCTCCCAGATTGCTACCTTCGCTTGATTGCTAGCTTTCTGACGGAGAGGACTTTCTGCGTGCGAATAGACGACCACGTCTCTTCCGAGAGACGTATCACAGCCGGGGTACCTCAAGGTAGCGTGCTAGGGCCTCTCCTGTTCTCCGTGTATGTCAACGACGCACCCAGAGAGCCTGGAGTCCAGATGGCTTTGTTTGCCGACGACACGGCGGTCTATACCGCCGATCGGAACGCAGACTTTGCTATCCCACGACTTCAGCGCGCACTCGATGCGTATTCGACGTGGACGGAAAGCTGGAAAGTTGCCGTCAACGAAACCAAGAGCTCCGCGGTGCTATTCACGAAGCGCCGGAAAGAACCACGAGGCCGAGTGAGACTCGGTAGAACGTACCTGCCCTGGTCGAGGGAAGTTAAGTACCTCGGTGTCCATCTTGATCGTCGGCTCACCTGGCGTACCCACGCTGAGACGATGCGAAAGAAAGCGTCCGCTCGTCTCGCGCAACTGTTTCCAATACTTGCCAACAAGGCTATGACCCGCAAGCTGGGTAAGTTGATCGTCAACGCGTACCTGTTGCCGATCATTACCTACGCTCTTCCCGTCTGGGGTTACCTCGCAACCGTTCATAAAAGAAGGTTGCAAAGCGTTCTCGATAGAGGGCTTCGGCTAGCGGCCAAAGTCCCCTATCGGTTTTCTTCTCGTCTCCTGAAAAGAGGACTCGGTGTCCGCTCCTTCGATGACACCGCAAGGCGACTTGCACGCAAATTTTACGTCCGAGCTGCGAGGACCCAGACAAACCCACTCATAGCTGGCTTTGGAAAGTACCGAATACGGCCAGGTGAATCTTGCAAACGGCCTCGACAAATACTGTACTAGTCGACCTAGTACGAGCATGTCGTTGTAACGACCATTAAAAATTAAATTAATCAATATTCCGTCTGGACAGGACCACTAGGCAGGAGCCCCTCATAGGAGGCTCGGTACTAGGATACCATTGGGTCGTCTCACGACGCGCAACCCAACAGCTCTGATCTTGGAAGGAAGGCATTTGCACAACCTCGCGAGATCCCAGTCCCGGATCAAGGCCCTGCCGAATCGGCAAAGCCGATGCTGGCAATAAATCTATCCATTCAATCCGCCGCAGCATGATTGGCTACAGTTTCGGCAGGCGCAGGTGGTGATTGATGGTGATCGGTGCAGATTTCCAGAAGGTTGGGGGGATTCGTTTCTGGGGGGTTCATGTGATGAACTTAGGGGGGGTCGTCTAGCAGCGCCCTAGGGCGCCTGACGCGGCGAGGAGGCGGAGCATTCTCCATGCTGTTAAGCCTTCGGAGGTGCGGGTAAGAGGACTCGCCTGCCTTGGCGAACAAATTCGTTGCCAGGGACCAGACGAAGACCTCTAAGGTGGGAACACGGAGACCCCGATGTATGGCGGTATTTCGTACATACCACGGGGACCCCGTGAGGGAGCGTAGGGTCCAATTCTGAAATGTAGTCAGCCTATGCCTGTTGGTGGCCGACAGGAGAGGCCACCAGGCGGGTGCCGCATAAGTGAGTACTGTTCGGAGGAACAGTAGATACAATGTAAGTTTGGTACGGACAGCCAGGCAGCTGTTCCGCGAAAGCATAGGTGATAGTTTGGCTCTGACGCCACGAGCCAAGTTGAGGGTTGAGGTCACGTGGGCGTTGAAGTTTAAGTGCCGATCAAGCCGAACACCTAGGTACTTCACCGTCTCGGTCCAGTTGATGGGTCTCCCCTCTAAGGAGAGGGATTGGCATCGGGAAATGGACTTATGCGTAAAGCAGATCGCCTCGGATTTCTCCGTATTGATCGCTACCCGCCATTTCCTTAGCCAGTCCGGAAGCATAGCCAACTGGCGTTGTAACATTACGCTCGTCCGCCAAAGCGAAAGCGAGATAAAATGAAACATCGCGTCGTCGGCAAATAGAGATAACGTGACCCCGGGATAAACAGGCAGATAGTTCGTGTACAGTACATACAGAACGGGGCCGAGGACAGATCCTTGTGGGACGCCGGCGGAGACAGGGCGAACCCGAGAGAACGCCCCATCTACGCTGATCCTGAAGGTGCGATCCGTCAGATAGGATCGGAGCAAGTGGACGATAGATGTCGGGATTGGCGAATGCGCCAGTTTGTAGAGCAGGCCTTCGTGCCAGACTTTATCGAAGGCTTTGCTCACATCCAACAGGACAGCGCCTGTTGCCTGATGATTGTTGGCAGCGTCGGCTAGATAGGTGACAACCCGTACTAGCTGAAGAGTAGTCGAGTGCCTCGGCCTAAACCCAAACTGCTCCTCGCGGATGAAACCATCCACCAGGGGCCGAATACGGGCCAGGAGAAGACGCTCGAATACCTTCGAGATTACTGGCAATAGTGATATTGGGCGGTAGCTAACAGGTAGCGTGGGCGGCTTTTTAGATTTCTGGATCATGATGACGTTGGCAGTTTTCCACAGGCGAGGGAAGTAACTCAGCCGGAGACAGGAGTTGAACAGCTCAAGAAGAACGTCAACTGCCGAAGGCGGGAGATTCTGCAACGCAGCGGCGCCGATGCGATCGGGGCCAGGGGCCTTTCTCTTCTTCAGTCGGCTTAGGACAGACGCAAGGTCATCCTCGTCGACCGAAATAGGAGGATCAATGGGGGGAGCAGAAAAGTATCCAGATAGGAAATCCCTGACGACGGCCACATGAGCCGGGTCAGAGATGCCTCTATGGACGGTGAACTGGTCCTCAATACAGTCGGCGAAGACCTCCGCCTTGCCTTCTGCAGAGTATACAGTGCCGTCCGGGGTATTCAAGGGATGGCGAGTCCTCTTTTCGCCTTTTAGTCTACCCAGCGGCTCTCCATACGGAGGCGTGGTCGACTTCCAAGGACTCCAAATAGGAGTCCCATCGATTCGCGTTTACGTCAAGCAGAAGCTGCGAGACGTGTTCCGACTGGGCTCGAAAGCGCCGTCTAGCGGCAGGGTCACGGGTATGGTGCCATCTGCGGCGGAGCTGGCGCCGTAATCGGATGGCTTGGAGAACTT
Source organism: Magicicada septendecula (assembly GCA_034769895.1). NCBI lineage: Eukaryota > Metazoa > Arthropoda > Insecta > Hemiptera > Cicadidae > Magicicada > Magicicada septendecula. The sequence goes on from CM068368.1 coordinate 223,689,522, forward strand.
CCGCAGGAAGGTCGGAGCGTTTATTACTCACCGGAACAGTATAGGTGTTTTTATCCATTGCAGACTGGACAAGGTCCTGGAGCTGATGTACCCGGAGATCCACGTCGTCACAAGAGACGAGTGGGTCCGGAGGGACAGATGGCAACTGCCTGGCCAGATCATCGTGGTAGGAACGCCAATTGACTCTCCTAACAGGATGATCGGGAAGTCGGGGTGAGACCGACGGTAGCAAGACAGTTACAAGTAGGGGGTCGTGATCGGACGATAGGTCCGACACCGCGCTGACTTGTAGATGAAAGGGGATGGCCTTGACAATTACGATATCAAGGACATCCGGCGGATAACCCGCAGTGGGAAAGTGTGTCGGTTCGGACGGGCCGATGATGAGGACGCTGGGATCATCTTCGACAGCCCTACGGAGAGAATTGCCGTAGGGGTTTGACGTTCTGCTGTTCCAAGAGGGATGCTTGGCATTAAGGTCTCCGGCTACGATGGTTGGGAGATCGCTGTCCAGGAGGGCGTCCCACTCCTCATGCGGTGGAGCTCGATGGCCGGGCGGGTGGTACGCAGAAACAAAGCGCACCTCCAGGCCGGCAACATCCAGCGCCACAGCACATGCTTCGATGAGGGTAGTTTCAGGGGCAGGGAGTTCTCTATGAGAGTGTCGCCTGTGGACTAAGATCGCCACTCCGCCAGATGCTCGGAGGCGATCGGGACCATTCCTGTCTTTCCTGTAGCAAGCATAGGCTGGCAGGGAAAATCGCCGGTTAGGGGCAAGATGAGTTTCGGAGAGGAGTACGACATCTGCCTCGTACTCGACAAGGAAAGCTGCCAGTTCGGCCCGACGCGCCGGAATGCCATCTGCATTCCACGCGACGAACCGGAACTGTCTAGCCATGGTTAGATGAGGGGACGATCAGGGCGATCAGCGATGTTAGGATCGCCATGAGTATTGTCGGGACATCCCGAGCAGCAAGAATTTTCGGAACAATGCCGCTGACCCAGGCCATCAGCTGAGCCTCAGTGACCAGTGGTGAACCACCGGCCACAGGGGCCTGACTAGCCGGCGCTGGGGCCGCGGAAGGTGCAGATGCCGCCTCCAGGGGAGGGTGGGCAATTGGAGCTGGCTGCTCGGGGGCTGGCGAGATTTCCATGGAAATCGCAGGGGCCTGGGCAATAGGAGCAGGCTCCTGGCCGGGTAGTTGCTGGGCAGCCGGAGGGGCGTTGTTAGCCTCCGGTTAGAGTTGTTTTGCCACAAGTGGTTGTCTATTCTTGCGCTTAGCGCGCCGTTTCTTAGGCGGCTGGGTCTGTGAGGGGGGTACTGCGGGCGTTGCCGCTTGAGGAGATGGCACTGCGGCAGGTGCTGAGGTTCTGGGGGCCACAGAGGGCGCCGTAGCGGCCGCTGCAGCGTAAGTTATGGTTTCTAGAGCGGCAGGTGCCGCAGGAAGAGCCGTAGATGCTGAGGCGGGTGGTTGGACTGCCGCCCGCTTCGAGGGTCTAGGAGCAGGGCGAGGAGGTTCAACCTGACGGTTTTGCTCCCGCTGCTGTTTCTTTAGGGCCTTCTTAAAATGGTTACAACCCCTAAAGTTAGCCGGATGACTGCCTCCGCAGTTGCAGCACGTCGCAGGTTGAGGCTTCACAACGGGACAATTCTCGTTGTGGGCCACCCCACAGCGTACACAACGCGGCGGCATCTTACAAAAGGCCGATGAGTGGCCGAATCGCTGACATTGAAAGCACTGGGAAGGCCCAGGCTTACTATTAAATGCCTTAACCTGTACCCGGACGCACAGAATGGTTTCTAGTTGATAAACATCAGCGAAGGAACCAACCTTCTGGATTCTGATGTAAAAAGAATTGATTTTCTTTTTCCGATCACCGGATAGGAGAGGGACGACGGAGGTAGGGAAGAAACCCTTCTCCGCCAGATCCTCCCAGATCCACAAGATCGGTGTGTCATGGGGAATCCCGGACACCACAATCTTGAGTTCCCTCTCCTCAGGGAGGGGGAAGGTATGGAAAGCGCGACCGGAGTCGGCCAGGAATTTCTGGCAAGCCCGAAAGTCCTGGATCGACTTCGGAAGCAGTCGAATGGACGAACCTTGGCTTTTGGCCTCAATTCGCCCAGACGGCACAACTAGTTTCAGCTCCCGAAGGAGGGTATGCTAATCGGTGCACTGAGGCACGACGATTGGCGGTATCTTAGGTTGCTTAGGTGGTGTTTCTGGTTCTGGTACTATGTTACCAGGGGAAGGTGATTTGCGACCTGCCGACTCTGCAGCCACGCCTCGTTTCGCCGGGACAGTCCGTTTTGGGGAAGTCGGCCTGCTTCCACCGCTACCTCGCCGTTTCCGGCTAGGCACGGGCTGGAAGCCGTCCTCCGTCTCCATCTCAGAGTCCGACGACAACGTAGCGCCGAGGGCTGCGGCATAGGCAATGGATAGTGGGTCCTGAGAAGGACCAACACAAGGTTGGTCCCTCGCGGGATGGTCAGATGTTTCATGCTCCTTAGCAGAAACAGCAGAAGGCTGGACCTGCGAAGGAACAGACGATTGGCGACCCTTAGAAGGACCAGCACAAGGCTGGTCCCCCACGGGATGGTCTGATGCATTGTGGCTCTCTGCAGGTTCGGCATTATGCCGGACCTGCAAAGTAGCTGTAGTTGGTTGGTGGTCCTTAGCAGGACCAACTGAAGGTTGGTCCCGCGAAGAATTACCAGATGCTCGGCGGGCCTTAGAAGGACCTTCGCCGCGGACAGGGTCAATATCGGTTTTTGTAGCAGGACCAGCAGAAGGCTGGGTGGTCTTTAAAAGGACTATCGCCGTGGACTGCAGCAATTTCAGGTTTTGATTTGGTCGGGATTCTTACCATTGGGCCATCTGTGGAGCTTAGCGTTACGCTTCGCAGCACAGATGGCTTCAGCAAGGGGGCTACCCTGCCATCGGATTTATTATGGCCCTTATTAGGACCACAACTTTCCGCGGACAGGGGCTCCCCTTGATCTCGTCCCGACATCGCCGTCGCCAACGGGTGTCGGGTACGCTCTTGGGCGGGGGAGAGAGCAAACTCCCGTTCCGAACTGCACTGGCACTTTGTCACTGGCACTCACCAAACTTCGGCACAGAACACCACGCACAAAGTAAGAGCAATAGCCCGCACACGACTTATCGCGAACTGGCCGAATTCTGGCCCACTCGAACTGTTTCGAATAATTAGTATTCTGGCTGCGTGCGTTCTATTAAATATGGCGTGTTGCTGCTCTATTCAACAACACGTTGGCGTATACTCCTTGTATAGGTTAAATCAGTCTTTTGTCATGTACGGGAAAAGCCTTTCTGTGTTCTCGTGTCGATTTCTCGTTCTTCGGTTTCGCCTCGGATGTGATGATCAGTCTCGTGGGTGATGTGTCTCTTCTGGATTCAAAGCATAAATTGTTTTTTGGTCAAATTTCGTCTTCCTTTTATACTCTGTAAGGGGCATTGTTTTAATTTTTTGACATGAACTTCCGGTGTATTTGTGTAAAAATTCCTTCTAGAACGTTCGAGAATAATCAAATGGAACATCATGGAACAAATTTGACTTCCGTAGAAGCTTTAGAACAAAAACTTCTTATTCTTCACACTAAAGGATATTACTGAAATTATTCTGGTATTTGTCAAACAATTTTACATAACTACTTACAATCTGCATGCCATTACTATTTTTGGATTCTCTGCTTTCAACTGAATCTAATGATACTAATTACTATTGGTTTTGAACAAATTAACTCTAATAAAATAACATAAAATACAACTCTTACCTTGGAATGTTCTCACAAAATTCCAATTTTCTACTTATAAAAATGTTGTGAAGTTGTTCGGTTCTTGCTACAACATTAACGCATAACATAATCATCCTTTTATAACAAAATAAATAAATATTAACACATATAACATATAAATAAGTTCAGTTTTATATAGGCCTTACATATGGCCTATGTTTTTGTCACTGGTTCTTTACAATAATTTGTCTTTTTTTCGGTATCATATATGAGATTTTTCGGGTATTCACTGAGAGTTTATTATATTGTCTATCTTTGGTGATACCTGGTTTATCCTGATACATATTATTTTTACTGTAAGATTACTTAGCATCATATTGGTCTGCATAAGTGATTCATTTTCTTGGTGTGACAAATTTCACTCTCATATTTCAAATCCTTTAAGAATTAAGCTTGTTTTCAACTGAGTAAGTTTGTTTCTATAGTACACTATAGGATTGTACCTTTTTCCTTTATTTTTGCTAATATTCTGCAATTATTCTGTCAAATATGACTGTTTTTGTGATTGTTTTTTGGCTTCAGCCTGGTATGGTATAGGTAAATAGTTTCCTAACTCGACTGTTAAAGTGTTTTAGTTGGTCAAATATATAAGTATAGTCACATTATATTGTATTTCAACTTTATAATACAATTTGGTTGCATTTTGTCAACATTAAATTCATAAATATTATAATATTATAGGTCCATTACATGTTTTCAGTTAATACTGTTTTTGGCTATTTTAACTGATTTCTAACCACTTTACAGCTTTCTCTATTTAAGATAATTTGTTCGTCTCTGTCTAATTGACATTTATATATAGTTTTTATATTAATTCTATAATAATTAATTTTCACATACAATCTGAGTGATTGGACTCGGCTCCTAAACATAGATTTTTTGTCATAACATTTATATATTTTTTTATTTTAACTTACATCCTTTTTAATAATGTATTCAAATCATTTAATACATTTATTTTATTTATATTACAAAGTATAATAATGGATCTCGTCCATTAATTCACAATAAATAGTTTTTTATACCCTATTCAGAGTAACATTTCTTAATAAGTAATGACCTCATTTTGGTTATTTCTGATATTATCTGTCTCTCTTATAGTATATTATTAGTTTTACACTGTTCTTCACTTAAATAATATATATGGGGTTTGAGTCTTAGTCATAGTCTTGTCGTTTTTTCATGTTAATGATATTAATTATCGGACAATATTACAAAATTTTTCGGATTACTTGGGTTCGATACTGTTCACCTCATTTTCCTCTTATGATAAATTACTATGCAAATAATTTCCTTTATGGAACGTTCTGTGACGTTACAGTATTTAGTCAGCTACTGTAATGTAACTTGACTATATTTAATCTCTGAAAGTATTAACGTTAGTAAATCAAAGATTAGAAAAAAAGTTTGACAAACATAAACCCATCCTTTCTGCAAGAGAAGTATCGCATATTGACACTGCTTTCAGAAATATTGAAGAGCTGGAATGTAAAAATTATAAAATTTACATACTACAATTATTTATTAATGTTACCTTATGCCTATTTTAGTAAAGTTGCAGATTTCTAATTAATTAACCTGTGATTTATTTCAACTCTGTTAGCACGTAGAGGTCGCCCTGAAAAATGATTATAATTCTTTAAAATGTATAAAGGAAACAAAATCTACATACAATGTTAATTTACGTTAGTCACAGTTTCTCACTTGTTATGGGAGCAAACATTAATTATTTTAAACCTTACTCACAATCTCTCTAATTAAAACGAATCTGTTAACTCGACTAAACTTTACTACGTGCTAGTAAGAAATGAATAGTTAATGTACACTGGTCGCTGTTTCACGTTAATACTTAAACTTACACAGAACCGTTGAAATTAATGTATAGGATTAAAGAGCCCATGACAGCCGTTACTAAAAAAAAAACATATGTTAGTATACGTTTCCTTATTTAAGTTTAAAACGTAATTGTATTCACAATCAATGTTGGCTTTACTTTGTGTTACTTAAACGTTGAATGTGTAACAGGGTATAAACTCCCTGAAAAATATTTTGTTAATATCTAATGTTATTGGATCTATGATTGTGTTGCACGTTTTTTTTAATGGAATACAACGGTAGAAAAAACACTAATTTACAAATGTGGCTTTTCGTATCTACTGAAGTACTGTCAGATCAGCTAACAAATCTTTGGGCCTCTACAAAATAGTATTCAACGACAACGTCTTTCCGACTTGCATTTCTGTTTAAAGCTCTAGAAATAACACAAATATAATTCTGTTTAACTGCCAGTAGCTCTATAAACTCCTACACGTATTTATTTTCGCCGTCAGCCTGTCAGTCAGAAATAACAAATTTTTATCTCTCTTTATGCCTATATTATTTTCTCTCCCACTTTCCCTCTTTCCAACATACCAACTCTCTCTCTCTATCCCCCCTCTCTCTCACTCACTCACTTACTCACTCACTCACTCACTCACTCTCTCTTTCCTTTAACATAATACGGAAAAAAGATTTTGAGGAAGTATGAGTCAAACATTTTTGCCACAAAATTCTTCGTCTTCCCGTCTCCTTCTACTCTACAAGGACTAGATTATTTAAACCTGTTCCGGTACCCATCTCATCCTCGGAAGACACATGTCTCTTCTACCAATCGCTTTATATTTCAGCGCTGCTTTTGGCAGTTGATCCTCCGTTATCCTTTGCAAATGATCACACTGTAGATTTCTATAAGTAGAAATAATAGCATTTATATCTTTTACTTGTTCTGATATTGTATCTTCATTCCTTCGTCTATCTTGCAAATGTATAGTGCAGGGGTCTCCAAACGTTTTCACTTGAGGGCCGAATTGAAAAATCTTGGAAGTCAGGCGGGCCAACAACACACGCGCGCGCGCGCGCGTTACAATATATATAAAGTAAACCTATTCTTTTTAAGTTTACAAGATAATCAAGTCTTTAAAATTAAGCAGACCTATCCAAAGAAAACAAATCCATATATTCAAAATAATGTAAATGAAAGTAAGGAAAGAATACATTCAAAGATATTTCTTATGTATTATTTTTTGGCTTTGTTATGTACGTATTGGATGTGTGGAGTTGCTTCTGACATATAATGTCTGTCCATTTTGGGTCAAATTTTGATGCTCCTATTACTAGAATGGATTTCAAGTGTTCGTCTGACAAGTTAGCCCTGTACTTTGATTTTACAAAGTGCACTTTTGAAAACGTGTGTTCACGTATATAGGTCGATCTAAACATTGAAAGCATTGCTCTTGCCAAGCCGTGCGCAATAGGTGAATAGGAATCTTCGCTTTAGGTCGATGCGAGTGAAAAGCGTGATTCATTCAAGGCAGCCAGACAAACGATCACATTAACCACGTAAATGTTTTAAACTTGTACAAAATATTATAACATTTTACTGAAATTATTTCTTGTTTAGTTATTTAGTAAAATGTTATAATATTTGAAGTATTTTGACGATCTATTTAAAAACTGCACGCAACATCGGGCGGATTGCCGCGGGCGGATAATGACCCTTCGCGGGCCGTATGCGGCCCGTGGGCCGTAGTTTGCAGACCCCTGGTATAGTGTTAACTGTTTCGAAGAAACAACACTTCAGCACTTTGGATCTTGCCGCATTCCATTTTTGCTATAATCCACAACTCACTCGTATATGCCAATGTGAGTATTGCAATTGTATTATAAAATTTAATTCTTATGCTGTGTCTTGTTTTGTTTTTAAGATTTCTATGAATCGTTTCACAAATATTTAATTATTTTGCACAAAATGCCACAAAATTATGGATATTCGGAAATTACTACAATTGAGTATAATAAAATTAACAAATATTATATTTCTAGTAACATAGGAAGTCCCGACTGTAACTTCACAGGAAAACAGAGACAGAGTATTTTTATGAATCTTTTATCTACTTGTATATTTGTAAACGACTCGGCAAATGCAGCATGGACTGAATGAAATTGAATAACAGAATGTGCAAAGAATGTTTTGCACTACATGCGCTGTCGTGATATGCAACTGCTTGATGACGTTTTTAAAATATTTAAACAGGCATTCTCCGCTGTGCTTGGGGAAGGACTGCCCCCGCGCTATCACTTTGTCGGCGCACGTTTATCTGTATGCATGCACTGACAAGCTCCGTACGTGCACTGTGTACTAACCGGACGGTGTGACATCAAATTACATAGTGACGGGGGGAATATACATGGAGATGACTCAGTGGTTGTCTGCATAAACAGTAGAAACAAATAGATGCAGTGAAAGTTACTGGTTGTCGTATAGATGATCAACGCCTACGTAGTACCAGCTACTTCACCAACGTAAGAGTGGCCAGAGTAGCTCACGTTTGTATTTGATCTTTGTACAAACGTCAGTAAAGAAGAAAAAAGCTGTGTGCAGTCAAAGAGTCCTTTGTTTTTCATCACTTCTTCAAACGGGAAAGCTAAAAGCTAAATTTTAACAGTTTTAAATTCATACTTTAAAACTGTTAAAGTATGAAAGTATAGCAATAACAGTAATCTTGTTTTTGCAGTGGCAATGTAAAACTTTCCACTGTTCTACTTATTACTAGCCCTGGTTCATTATCGTCAGCTAAATATGCATTATGTTTGTCCTCGTCTAGGTGATCCTCTTCTAAACAAAAGCACGACTATTTGTAGTAAGATGTCTGCAATAAGGAACTATATATTTTATTGTGTTTGGTAAGGTTAATATTACTGTTACTCCGGTTCACGAAATATAAAATGCTATATCCAGTCAATATCGTCTGGTTACAATTTGTATATTTATGAATGTGTATAAATTGCGTTTGTACAGTACCTAGTACGTATATACTTACTACAGTATACAAGTCCTAATATGACGTATGATGTATTAGCCAATTAAAACTAGTTCTGGAGACTAGATATGCACATTATATAGAAGTCTGATTTTATATAATGTTCATCAATTCATTAACATTCATTTACGTTCATTAACTGAGGTCATTATTAGTATTAATAGTATAGTATAATTATGAAATCTGAGAAATTTGACATTTCAATAACTTAAATTAGACAGACATATACAAGAAAAGGCATACAGAAAAGATGAACACAACATACGTCTATATAACCTATATAGACAAGCCTTTTACAGTATTAACAGAAGAAAGATATTGGAAGATCTATTATCACTTGGTATGCCAAAGAAACTGGTACAAATGGTGGAAGTGACTATGGTTGGTTCGAGAGCAACGATACGAGTCGCCAGATTCGATTTAGATCTGGAAGCAGTAATCAACAAGATAGAAATTAGGAGACATATAGGAATAAAAAACACAGATTCCTGATTATGCTAATGTTGTAGCTACTATAAGTAGAAACAAAAATATTTGGTAGAAGCTGTAATTAATATAGATGGCGAGGTAGTGGAGAGAGGACTAAAAATAAATGGTAATAAAACCAAATGCATAGAAATAACACATAAGCGACCTCATACAATAGACAACCTCTACAATTCGGAAATCGTGAATTTGAACACGCAAAGCGAATTTTCCTAACTAGGCTCACACATAAACTACACTAACACTACAAGATATGATATCTAAGCGAGAATCCTTAGTAATAACCGATGTTACTACCAGTACTCAAAATTAATGTAGTTCAAAACACTGAAACAATCATTAAAATTAAAAATATACAACAACATAATTAAACGAGTTGTAACAAATGCTTGTAAACGCTTAATGTAAACACAAAAAGACAAACAGTATCTAAGAATATTTGAACGAAAGGTACTGAGAAAAAGTTTTGGACCAGTACAAAATAACAACGGCTTATGGAGAATACGAAGGAATCATGTCATAAATAAACTAATATTCGGAGTTAACATTGTGAGATTTATAAAGAGCAGAAAGGTAGTCTGGCTATCTACACAATTAAGATGTAACAACACAGAAGTCCCAGAAAAATTCTGAAATTTAGAGCAGTAGGTAGGAGATCAAGAGGAAGGCCAAAGACGAGATGGATAGAGGATATTGAGGGATAATAGAGGATAGAGGAATGTGGGAAAATAATCTTATTCATTACAAAGGTGTAGGATAGTAATATTTCTAAATGTGTTTTAAACACACTAAACAGACGTTTGTAGATTCCAAAAAAGTTGATGTCGCTTAATTTTATAAATTACCTTTACACTTATCACAACATTTAAAATTGAAGACGCTTCTAAAAAGGCAGAAGAGGCTTTGAAGGCCTTCTAATAAAGAGTTTGAAGATATCAACAAAAATAAAGAGTACGTCTCATTAAAGATGTTTCGGCACTGCTTGTTTTGTTAAAATCGTCCGAGATTAAAAGGTGAGATTAAAGAGGGAGATTAAACGATGTGAGATTAAAGGGTGTTTCTGTAATGTATGAGGATTACAGTCTTTCACTGGCTCTCAATTCAGCAAATAAAAGCATATCGTATGGCGCACTGAGTAACAACAATACCTACGGCTCAACACAAACTTAAAATGTTACTGACAAAATCTTATGATCGTCAACATAGAGAAAAAGTAATTCGATTTATTAAAACCAATAACTATACAATATTTAAAATTCATTTGGTTTATAAATTGCTTATAAATATGTTATCTTTGTAATTATTCGTATAAGAGAGTAGTAATTATTTTCTGTACAATGTAACTATAATCTAAAAGATTTAATAATTCAACAAATAAAATTTGCACGTTATAAAAATTTAGTTTCTTTTAATTTATAATGATGCACTTTTAAAAAATTATAAAAGTAACGGCACTTGTTGTAAAAAAAAACACACACACACACACACACACATAATAGAAGTGAGACAGTAACCAAGGGTTTTTAGAAATGTATCCAGATATTGAGCAGCATTAAAAAGCGGTTGCCAGTAATTCGGATTTTGTTTTTCACTCACAAGTTTGAATAGAGTTTTCGAAGTAATCTTATGCGTAATCTTATTAAATAATCCTCCAGAACTAATTTTATTGAAAGAAACTCATTGCGTATAACGTTAAAACTTATTATCAGAAGTTATTTTGTCATGCTGACATAAGTGACACTGTCGGTAATACTACATAAGCAAAATCGTCGATATCAGACAACTGTTAAGACATACTTTCCTTAAATACAAAACCTTACTTTTCAACAAACTCTACTGCATTTCTTTAACCATTCACTCCTTGTATCTATTCTGTTTGCAGTCATATCCGTTTTATAAGACTAAAATACATACTTATATTACGAAGTACTCAATTTTTTCAACATACTTATACAAACGAAATTTTTTTATCTAATCTTATATACAAAATATTAAATTAGATTCTAACAACAATTGTTTTGTACAATAAATACCCGGAAGCTAAATTTTCTATTTTCTTACAAGTGTTACTATCGAGTCTATGACAAGAATAATTTAATGGCCTGTTTTATTTACAATAGAACAACATCGAGATATCAAAACAACTTTTATTTATTTAATACCGAGGGATAGTTTTACTATATATGCTCAGCTTCAACAGACTACTAAAGTGATTCATTAAAGCGAACAAATTAAGGTAAATATAATAACCGTATTAAAACTAAAAAACATTTAAGACAGTTCTTGCGTTTATATATTGTTATAGGTGGCAAAGTGGCTGAGAATATTTGTTCCGTAACACCACTAACAATTTAAACGCGGCTTGCAGTGTAATTAAAAGAAAGAAAGATACAAACTGATTATTAACTAGCTATAAATGTTACATACATTAATATAACTAACAGCTAGATTTATAATGACGGATGATATGTTAATAATGTCTCAATAGCTAGATCGTTATTTGCATGTAGTGTCGAAAATACAATAATAAAATTAAGTTAATAAGTGACCGACCTCACGGTATTTAGAAGCCGCAGGAAGTCTGAAACATATTTTTTTAGAAGAAGAGAATAAAAACTGATCGAATGCAATTGACAGAACTCCCTAAACAATATTTTTGTAAATAAAAATTGACGATTAATTTCACAGACTTTGGTGTTTTGAAAATGGATTACAACAAGAATATGGTAACTGAATACGTTAGGACAAGTGGTAAAGCTGGTCACAGAACATATAGTTTTTTGTTTTGAACTTATTTTTAAATGATTTTTTTTTTTAATACAATATTTTAATAATTTTTTTAACGATTATCCAATTTTTTGTATTGTATTTTTGTGATAGCACAAATATTTTTAGTTGCATTAAAATATTTTTCCAATCTGTTTAAAATTAATTGTTTAAAAAAATTTGTGAATTTCGACTACGTTAACAGAATATTGCGAATATAATTAAGCTATAGCCTATTGACCGTTAGTTATCGATTCACCATAACTTTTGTTTACTCACATTCCGTGTGTTCGCTGGGTGTGGGGGGACATTACAATGAGGAACGTCTTATAAATGATTCGTAATTTCACTAATTTCCGCAGAAATCTAGTCGTGATATTTCAGCCGTGAATAATTCTACCTCGAAAAATTAAGCAGTGGCCAGTACTATAGTTATGTTTTCCTCTTCGGAATCCGAAATGTTCCAGTGGACTTCGACTTATCGTCATGGTGGGCGTACTGGAAAAATAAATATCTAATTAAACTGGACTAATATAATATCTAATATCTCTTAAATTTTTTCTAATCGTATTCTATTATTTTTTTACTTTAGCTTTTAACCTGACATATTATTTACGAGAGTAGTTCTAAAAGTTAGGTACACTTGAGAAAAAAAACAAATAGAAATTTTATTACATCTAACTTAAATTACATATCAAAATGAAGGGTACTTGTTGCTTATTTTTCAGTATAATCTTCAAACCGGCTTAAATATTTGTCGTGAGCATGACACTAATTTTAATATTCCGTCTTAATAAAAATGTACGTCCAATGTCAGCAATTCTATTGTCTCCTTTTCATTTCCTTGTTAGACGAAAACCATCTACCTGAAAATGTTTCTTCAGCTTCCTAAACAGGTGGAAATCAAAGAGAACCATAATGGGGCTGCAAGGGGTGCCCAAGATTTTCTCATACCAATACCAACCTCGTGATTTCTTGAATTTCTCTAATACGGAGAATTGAATTGTCATAAATTATCGGGTTAGCGCACCAACACATTTTTGACGAATGACATCCCGTGATTTGTACAGTTTTAAAATAAACAATCAGATTAATTGTTTTCCCTTTGTCAATGTAATTAACCAACAACAACGGTCTCTCTTCCAGAACGCTACCGCCATAACTTTCCGAGCAGATGTTATTGCCTTGCACCTTTTTGCAGTTGGACATTTCCTGGATGTTTCCGTTTTGTTGAGTCACTGGGTATTGTGGTATATCCACGTTTCATCCCCAGTAACAATACTGTAGAGGAAATCCGGCTCTTCCCGATAATGCAGCTGGTTGTTCAAGGACTCACCCATTCGTTGTGCTTTGTGTTTTAGTCATTCTTTGTGCACCCAATGGGCACCGCTCTAAAACTTAGCGGTATTCTAGAACTCGTGAACAATCCGATAAGCAGACATTTTTGTTACATTAAGTGTATGTCTTAAATCCTTTAGTTCAATGTGTTTATAGGTTACCATAAGTTGTTTAACACGATGTTCACATTCGTCAAACAGTGACGTTTTCCCTTTTTTAACTGACAATCGTTTACGTAAATACACTCTCATCGTACACTTTAAGAATTTTTATAGCGGATTTCTGTTCTTTTTTTGTTTTGTTTGAAAAATCGAATACTGCTGTAACTTTTACATTCGACAAATTTTCAGTCAGAAAAAGATTTTAAACCGACTAACACAACCTCGCCATAAACGACAACAATAAATAGACATCCATTGCCACTTATATTGGATAGCTCTAAATCTTGTAACGGAACGGGATCGGAATCATAACTGGATTTATATCCGCATGGCAGCGTTAGTGTACCTTATTTAGGAAGTGTCTTCGTAGCTTCAGATATATCCTAAATCTCACATAGTTTTAAATAATACTTGCATATAGTTGAAATCTATACTCCCAAACCAAACTTCGGCTTGATCCGAAGACAATCCGACTGAAATTAAAAATACTTTCATGGAACGTCTGTAATAATCAGATTCACTTTAGAAAATTCAGTTTCCCCTTAATCTTAATGTACAAGTCGTTTTTAATTTTCATGGCCTGTATCTACACAGATGTGTCCATTTAACTGTTCAATATGTGGAAAAACAATTTAATATTCTCTGTCAGCTTTCAGTTTTAACTTTCAGTTCAGTTTTAGTTTCAGTTTCAGTTTTTTCCTCTACCATTAACTCGGTCTAAACAATAGTGCTCTCTCTGTTGTTCTGCCTCTGTATCTATTTCCACGTCGTCGCTTGATAACATTAATTTTATTGGCTATCCGTTTAACAGTACTTTTATCGAAATAATTGTAGAAAAGGCTTACTATAGCTCCGGAGTTTGCATCGCCGAAGATCCTATTTGTAAAAAAAGATGATACGCGGATTTCTGAAGTACAGCGTTTATCAATACCAATTAAACTTTCTATGTGGAACGAACAATCATTCAGTTTATATAATCATGTAATTCTTTTTCATAAGTAAAATAATTCAACTAATCTAATATATTTGAACTGCAGAACATTATTGACGATAATTGTGTTTACCTGTGACTGATATCATCTACAGTTACTTGCCGGTTTCAACTTGCGCAATGGAATATTGTGTCACTACTCGGTTTGCCTGTGGCCTGGTCGAGGATAATCCGCAACAGAAGTTTGCAAACTTCCTACTCCATTCCCATATTTTCTGCAGTGACAAACATGCACCACCATTCAGTTTTTCGATGAATTTCAGTGAGTTCACTACACATAATGAATTTCCTTCAGTACACAAAAGACGAATAACAGAACACTGTTCTTCTTTGGTGCATGTTGCAAGCGGAGCCGCCATCATGACACTGGTCCCAAGTCTTTGTTTAGTGTGCTTGTATCATGCTGCTACCTGTCGGCCACTCTTCAGACTGTGAGTAGCCGACAACTTTCTACTATGAGTGTTGGCAACGTTCAGAACGACTATTCAATGTTTCTGACAACATTTAATCCACTTTTTAGGTATTAATTTGACTGACCCTCGAATTATACGCAAATAAAAAGTTTTCTTAATATCGTTAATTTCAGTAAGTCATATTCGCTTCATTTCACTACAGAATCACCTGATATATCAGTTAGTTCGGAAAGGAACTGAGACGGGAAGCCAGATAGACTTATAGAGTAGGTCTACGTTAAAATCTGCCGTGATACAAAAATGGGACTGCAGATCATTGACCTTTCTGAGTGACCTATCTGATACAAAATAAGGTAATATAGAAAAGGCCAAAGAAACGTGTACCACATCACCCGTCATCCGGGACGGTCATTTCAGAAAAGAAGACAAAACTTCTTGAGTTGTAGTTATAAGACTTATTCAGAAAATAGGATGTAGGTTAAAAACTTCTTTACTGGATCTGGACAATCAGAAGATTAAAAACTGTGTTTGTACGGAAAAATTAGGCTTATATATAAAAGTCTCTTGTCAGAGGCAATGAATAAGTAAAATGCGGGTTATAAGCCAAGAAATATCTCGTATATGTCACTCGCGAGAACATCTTAAATTTTTCCTGATAATCCCATTCCCCTATTTCCCAAAGTTGGGTTTGGACAGCTGTGGAGGGGTGCCTAACAGAATAGCTAAATTGTAACCAGTTATAACGTCGTTATCTCAGTAACTTGATGATAGTTGAGCGATGCTGCTACGGTTATAGATGACCATACAGCAATAGCGATCATGGCGTTGATATGGACGTATTTCAGCTATAGTATGGACGTATAGTATTCCGAAAGGAGCCCACAGTATGCAAACATTGAGTGTTATGTGTACCTACTGAGTTCGGAGAAAATTATGTTTAATTACTGTTTCATGTCAACAGTCTAGTCTTCACAAGTTGTCTCTGTTTAGCATCGAACGTGTGGGGGCGATATAATTTCAGGTTAAAAGCTGATAAAGAGTTTTTACGGAATCACCATTTCACGAAAAATAGGCAGGTAGATAAAGAAAGAGAGAGAGAGAGAGAGAGAGAGAGAGAGAGAGAGAGAGAGAGAGAGAGAGAGAGAGAGAGAGAGAGAGAGAGAGAGAGAGAGAGAGAGAGAGAGAGAGAGAGAGAGAGAGAGAGATTATGGTATCGGTTAGGTGATCCATAAATAACGACAACACGTTTTTGTAAGTTTATGTTAGGCATCAGAGCGATGCGTAATCACATCCCTTGACGAGCTATCACAACCATTTTTTAAATACTACTAACGTAGACAGATTTTATTGATCGAAGAAAATAAAATTGATTTTTGCACAAATATCAAATTTTTCTTGTCACCTTGTCTTCCGAAAATGAATTTTTTTATATTATATATTATATTATATTTATATTATATTTTATATATTATTTTATATTGCTATATCAACCAGCTATCTTATGAAGCTTATATATTGTACAAAGCTAATACATTAAAATTTATGAATCGCTACATTTCAACAGAAAGAGAACTAACTGCAACGCATGTTGTTAGTAGTTCAACAGTTACGATAAACGGCTGCCAAGGAAGCACGAACATTAATTTTAACACAGCTGTTACACATGCTTGAAACTTAACCTGCAAGATTGAATAGCGCAGATCAATTACTCATTTTCACGAGCACGTAATGAAGCGTAGAAGAGTTAATTAATTCATTAATTATTGAGGTATAGTATCAGCGCTTAAATCACTGTACCCTAACGTAACGAGTGAAACACGCAATTTGTGTTATTGACATGCAATGTACTGTCTTTTAGAAACCCAAAACAAGGGTTGAGAGGAGAAAGTAAAACTAATATAGAATATAAATTCTGTTTAGGAATTTTGTTGTCTTTTATAGTTGTAACCCTAACTACAATAAATTTATTTATATACGCACGATGCACGTATGTGCAAGTTTAATGTAACGCAAATAACGCGTAAAGAAAATTAATGGTAAACATTGTAACAGTGATGGAATATTTGTTTGGAAATTTCAAAAGAATCGGACGTTACCAATCATTGATTTTTATCTTATAAAAATAACATTTCTGATTCTGTAGAAAGCCGTAGTTATTTGTAGGCAAACAGTAAATAAACACTTTTCTGTCTGTTGTGTCTGTGTATGTTTTCCTGCCCTTCGGTGACAATACACTGATTATTTACATGACTGTTGGATTCTTCAAGGTAACTCATTAGCTTTTTTTGCCCTACATATTTTATTACCCCGTGAAATGTTTATTCGTATGTGATTCTCTAGCACTGGCGTGTCATAATAGTTTTTGTGTAATTTCCATTTTCATGGTTCAGAATTATTTAACTAACTATGAAAAACTTGTTTTTGCGTATCCAATTTCTTGTGTATCCGAAAGGTTGTTTATTTAAAATTTATATCATCGATATAACTGTCTACAGCCAGTTTTTCTAATCAAATTTAAACAGATAAATGGACTGTGCCTTTGCTTTTTGCGAGGTTATTCGTTAACTTTATAGACTTTATAGAATTAACTTAATAATTTGGTATTCAATTGTTACAATGTTATTTGAGTACCTGTTAGTTTATTTATTAGAACCAGTTAAGCTAATGTTTACAAAAGTCATGATCAATCTTTCAGTATGTAACTATTGAGAATGAAATAGTACTGACTAAGTGGTGAATGCTGACGTAATGCAGAGAAGAGAAGAGCTGCCAGTTCTGTTGAACAGCGTAATTAAGAAACGTTTAAAATTATTAACTTCTTTTATACAAAATAAAAGGAAAGCAATTATTTTTAGACTCACCTATAAAACTTCCATCCAACAAGAAACAAATTTAGTTTTATTGTTATTACTTTTAAGACTTCATGTAAAATAATGTTATGTAAGTGTTACGTTTTACACTACGTATGTTGTGACAAACTACATTTTAATATGACGTTAAGCACGTCTCTGTACGAATTGTGCGCGCGAGTGTTTTTCATGCGTCTTTGTTCTTTGTAAAGCACTTATGTCATGAGAAAGATTTCATTGTAAAGTATGGATTAGTTTGGTTTGAAATAGTGAACAGTGAACAGTGAGTAGTGACTAGTTTAAATACATCATCTTCATTGTGGGATACGTTTTCATTTGTTGTTAACACATTTTTACATCTATATTCAAACTAATGTAGAGCAATAGTTATTGATGTAATAAGGTCACTCACTGTATTAATAATCTTTTACACGTCAATCTGTAAACTGTGTAGTGCCTGTTTTGTTGGTAACACAGTTTACATCGGATAACAAGCCCAAATAGAGAAGAACTATGCCAACTAATTGAAATGCAGACATAGTGATAAGGAGCACTTTTCTCACACAAAAAAAGATCCAGAAAGGTACATGGAGAATACCATGGACTCAATATTACAACCAAAACAGGTGGGCCTCCACTGTGAGGATGTTTCATCATATAGAGGAGCGACCTGAGATTCTCATAATTTCTTAGTTGTAGCTCTCGCAAAACAAAGGACTTTAATATACAAAAAGGATATTGGCAAAAGAGATGGGATATCAGAAATTAAAAAAAATAGAATCAAGTAAGAAGATAGCAAAAAGTAATGGAATCAGAACTGACCAAGTCCGATACTATTAATGATGTAGAACAGGAATGTGATGAACTTATATACGATAAAATGGATATTTAAAAAAGGTTGTGAATAAGGTTACTGACATCCATAGCTTGTTTATTGGCTTCAATAACGAAATAAACTGTGAATAAACGAAAGCTGCTTCAGTACCTAAGATTATTAGGTATACCTAGTAGGCCTAGATAAGCTAGTGAAAGTAGCGTTGAATGATTCTAAAGCGGCAGTAATCGTTGAAAGAATAACGAGTGAGAACTTAAAAATTGGCAGTGGTATAAAGCAGGGCGATTAATTATCAGCGCTCTTTTGCAATTTCATACTTCTTGCAGCTATTATCAAGGTGAATACAAATGGAAATTTAATTTGGCCTATTACAAGCAGGACAATTGGCGTATATACTGATGACATAGTTATACTGGGCCCTAACAAAATGCAGGAAATGGAAACATTTATAAAACTGGAAGAACAGGTAATGAAGACTGGATTGACAATAAACCAGGATAAAACAAAGTACGTGTGGATTTCATGAACAACGACAGGTCCGCTGCATGTTGAAAGTTATAGCTTAGAGCAAGTAGATAATTTCTATTTTGCTTTGTATAGTATCCAAGTCACTATTTTCAAAATAATTTAATTACCTTGTATCCGTCAGTGACCATGGCCGATTCTCACCACCCATATAGTCAGAAAATGGCGGCATACAACAGTTTTGTTCATAGGTTGGTAACGATTCCACTTAACCAAAAGGACTTTCAGGACGAATTGGATATAATAAGGCACATAGCAATAGCGAATGGGTACAAGAGTTCGATGATAGATAGACTTCTTAAGCGACACCTATATAAAACTAGATCCCACCATAATACCATCGATGATAATAAAGTTAACAAAAATAAAAATAAAAAGTATATAACGACAGTGTACGGTAGTCTTTTACCTAGCATTATATCCAACGTGTTTTCTAAATTTAATATAAAAGTCGCATTTAAAACAAATAATAATATTTCTAATTTGTTACGCATAAAACAACCATTTCCGTTAGAAGAGAAAACAGGTGTTTACAGGATGTCATGTGATGATTGTGATTGTTTTTATATGGGTCAAACTGGCAGGTCTTTCTTGAAAAGATACAAAGAACATCTACCAAGGAATGATTTAGACAAGACCAAATCTAATTATGCGCGCCATCTAATGATGCATAACCATAATTACACAGATTTCAGTACTAATTTCAAAGCAATCCATGTATGCGGTAAGGGTAGGTTAATGGACGCTCTCGAGGAATTTGAAATTTATAAAACATTTAAAGATAAGAATATCAACAGTGACAGTATATTAAATGAACAATTAAAGTTTCAGTCCAACTCACTATATGATATAGCCCTAAATATAATCGCGCATGACGGCGATGACTAGTGATAAAGATTGGCTTAGTTAAATTAGTGGCTCGTCAACTACACGCGCGGTCGGACCGGTCCAACGGAGCCGAAGTTATATCGTATTATGTGTGTGCTGTTATTGTGACTTAATATAGTAAATATGTGCAAATGTTTGTATGTGAATTTTAACGCTTGACGAAGGATACTGATGATGTGACACATGTCACGAAACGCGTCTATATGAATAACGCAAAAAACGAAGTCACTGACGGATACAAGGTAATTAAATTAGATAATTTCATCTATCTGCGGTCGCTGTTAAACAACCTAATCAATGCTGAGATTAAATGAATTACTATTTTACGCAAAGAAAAACAGAGTGTGTTTCGCAAACAATCAACTATTATGCTCCAGGATCCTAAGCCATAATTCTAAACTAAGAATCTTTACAAGCCTCATACTATCCGTAGTGACTAACCGCTGAGAGACGTGGAGCGGAAGGAAGAAAGATGAAAAAGACCTTAATCGATTTGAGAGGAAAATAATTTGTATTGGGTAAGTAGTGCAATAAAATGGGACATGGCGGATCCGCATTAATCTTGTTAGTTATGTATTAACAATGAGTGACAGTATAGTAATGTTTATTAAGTTTCAGGAGCTTAGGTGACTGAGACATGTTTATAAAATGGAGAAGACCAGAAATACAAGAGCTATCACAGAACGGAAGCCTTTAGAGTCTAGGCCCTACGAGGAAGACCAAGAAAACGGTAGATGGAGGAACTAAAGACTACGAGGAATAAGAGTGGATCAGTATTTCTGAGAGCAGGAGAGAATGTTATAGGATTGCTAAGGAGGTCAGATCTCTCACAGGGATACAAAGCCAGAAGAAGGAGAAGAAGAAGAAGAAGAAGAAGAAGAAGAAGAAGAAGAAGGAGAAGAAGGAAATTTTGCCAATGAAAACTGTAGTGTAATAGTGTAATCTGCGGACGGTGTTGCTACCTATTTTGCAAGGAATTAGGGATTTTTAGTGGTTTATCATATGTCTGCTGGGCAGGTGGGCTTAGAAAATGACTTATCGTGCTATCGAACTCATAAATTCCGTATCAAAACGTGGTAGAATGCGGAGAGGTTTACAAGTGCTTCTGCTGCTAATTCCCATACAGCACACGTGACGTTTTGCATCTGCTTACATAGAACATTTTTAGGCACAAGCAAATGACTACAATAGATTTAAGTTGGAATTTCTCAGTTGAGATAGTAACAGCATAAAGCATATCTTATAGTGCATGGCAAACAAAAGACAACAATTTTGCAGTTTTATATCAAATATTCAGTAAATAAAGTCCAGTAGTAGTTTAGTCTGTTTAAAATTGAAGTCCTGTTTAAGTTTTGTCTTACGTTGCAGCCAATATTTTAAAAACACTCTTCAGTTGTTTACAAACACTTACCGTCGTAAAAAACTACTCGTAATCGCTAAAAAACAGATCGTTAATCGTGGAACCGACCGTAAAGGTGACGTTTTTAAATCGTGTATGTATTAGAAACCAGAGAAAGAAGCAAAATAGAATATTCAGAAGTAAATAAAGTGCAATTGAAGAGAGTTTCGCAGTAAAGTGCAGAAGTCTCCATAAATAATAGCCCTGTTTATTAGTTTTACAGTTTCTTAGATTTTTAATTTTAAGCAAAGTATCGTAAATGTATATTAAATAAGAAAACTGTTTCAAATCCCCCCCACCAAAATACAATTTTCAGATACAATGTACGTGATCGTACGTATATATTGTACATATGAATATATGTGTACATACATATGTGTATGTGTGTACATAGATATGTGTATGTGTGTATGAATATCATACATATGATATTTTATTACTGGATTAAACAAACATAAATGCATAAATTTAGAAAATTATAATTGTGATTTGGTTATTAGTTCAGGAACAACTAAATGCTTACAACAAAATATTTTACACTCATAGATAACGCATGTAGTTGTATTATCGTATAAGCAATAGTCCGTGCTATGAACATTTGATCAGAGACCAGTGTGAATGATCGGTGAAAAAATGGATATATGTCAGACGTCTATGCTGGAAGCTCACCAACGTGTTATGAAACAGATAAAAGAACATAAAAAGGGTAAAGAAGGCAGCAATCAGAAAGTAGAAGAAGCAGAAAACGACAGGAAATAAAACTTAGCAATGTGTAGAAAACTTGTAATTTGCTTAGAATTTTGTATTACTTTTCCTTAATAAAATATTGCGTTATGAAGACGGTTCATTCTTTTTGAATAACCCCGTATATGCTAAGCTTTAACAGACTACTAAAGTGATTCATTAAGGCGAGCAAATTAAGGTAAATACAATAACCGTATTAAAACTAGAAAACATTTAAGACAGTTCTTGCGTTTATATGTTGTTATAGGTAGCAACATATTTGTTATTAATAAAATGTTCCTGTTTTATTTTAAAGCACAAAATTATCATACTTTAATCTTTAATTGTCAACTTTGGAACAATTACAGAGAACAAGAATTGTTAATAATTACGGGGTCATGTAACGACTTTTCACAAGCCACTAGAATTTTTTATTCCATGTCTACCGAATATACTTTGTCTCACATTAATTGTGTTTAAGTGCAAAGTGTAATTTTGATTTAACTATCTAAGGTTAATTGTAGTTACATATTGATATTAAAGTTTAATCAGATTCCCTCAGTACAGTTTTATTTAAATTTGGTATCAAAGTACCGTTGCACATTCCTTGTTGTAGGGGTTTCCTTCAACGGAACACAGCAGGTTTCTTTGATGCAAAAACGGTTAAATTTATAACATGATTATACAATTAAATTCCTTAAAGTTTTGTTGTTTGTTAGTTAATTAAATGCTCGGGTATTTTTGAGTTTTTTACCTCCTACTTTACGTTTGAATTGAAAACGTGAAACATTGATTCAAATGTTATTTTGGCGTAAAGCACACTGAGAGCTCACATTCAGCTAGTACGTGTCCCTAACTGTGGGTAACTCACTTTAGTGTTCGAAGAATTTGTGCCTACAAAAATGGTTTTTAATAACGTGAGCTTTCTTTTAAAAACTGAATAATACCATATATTTACATAAAAATTGCTTACATAAATGTCAGATGTCGGCCTGTTAGTGGTTTGGTTAGGTTAGGTAAACACACATAAGTCATGCTTATAGAGATGAAAAACAAAAAATACATGTTTTCAAATATCGAAAAGTGAATAGTGTTACAGGCTTAAATATGCTTGATTAAGCCTGGTTGCAGGTTTGTTAGTAGTATATTTAAGATGTATTCTATAAAAAATTATTACGTATTAAGTACTTCTTTTTTCTTATTTTTTCATTATGTAACCCTACTTTTAATATAGACACGTTTGTTCTTTGGTAGAATAATTTTATTGGAATTCAAGTGATATTCAATATCCTTATGGTAAAATGTTAATGAGAAGCGTGCAAATGATTTTTGTGTGTTTCTTTTGCATGTACGCCTGAAGAATTCCAGTTGTTTAACATTTAAGTTTCCGATTACCTGATAGATTACTCATAATAAATATCCGCACAGATGTTTTTAAATTCCTTCATCAGTTCTTTTTATTTTGGAACAGCTGGCAAAATTCTCACGCTCTGCTAACACCGGTACAATTGTATTGGAGATGGCTCGTCTGTTATCTTTTCCTCTATTTGTTTGGGCTTCCGGCCGTCCTAAGCTGCTTCATTCGAAAAAAATCAGTGTTCTAAACAGATTCTGAGTAAGACAGCAACCAATGCACACAACGGAATAGAGAAAGGACAGTGAATTATTTAATTAATTCTGTAAAAGTTCCGTTTGTGTAACAGGAAATCAACCGTACTTAAGGAATACGTTGTACACTGAACTAATAGCCGTTAACTACAGTACACACAATGATGCTTCGTCTTGACGTAGCTACGCTAAATGAAGCAAGTACGTGTACAGAGAATACTAATGAGACTACATTATGCTGACGGTATTAACAGGGAAAGTAATCATTAACTTTACAATAACAAAGCTTCTCAGTGTTCATTGCAGGTATTTTGTTGTTCCTCCGTCTACACTACCCCTATAAATGATATGCATACGCAACTCGAGCGCACTTACAAGCCCTACGAAGCCTGTGAATATCCTTTATAAACAAAATTATGACGATATTCAAAAGAATTTAGATATGCCGTTATTTTGCGTAGTGTTAAATGTAGATTAATTCTTTTTTAATTTATAACCGTATCTAATGTGGTGAAGTATGTATAAAAAAATATGTAGTCAAGATTCATATACTCGAATAATAGTCTACTTTTTACTCCTCCAAATTAATTAACTTTCTGGGTTACGTATTTCTGTCTTGTAACATAACACTATCGGTTACAGTTAGTTGTATAGTAAAACACACTTAGATCAATTACATATTTCGATGTAAACTGTTAATATTAATTTTAGTATCGTTAATAAATAAACATACAGATAAGAATTATACTGCATAGTCGTTATATAAGTGAGAGGTGTGTATGGGCGAGGCGACACATTGACGCCGACCCAAAGTAAAATTGTATTGTAAGTACAACTTTCTATGTCGTAAAGATGTAAAACGCTTTGTTTGCTAAAAAAACAGCAAAAAATAGGCAGTACCGTTAGATTTAGGATGTTTTCGGCCTTCAAAATACAATGAGTGAAACGTCATAAACGAGGGTGGTGGAGAAAGCAGATTTCCTTTTTTAACGAGAAAACGGTCTCGCGGCAAAAAATTCGCGTCTATAAGAATACACCAATTACAAAAAAGTGTCACCTCTGCGCGCGAAGTTATTTCGAGTGGTTACTGGTCAATTTCAAACTTACCGGCAACAAGTTCGAATCCCAGCCAATGATGGTAATTTTAAGAGTAGCAGCAGTAAGGGACGTTTCGGTGAAACTATAAAAGTAACTGATGCAGGAACGTAAAGGAGTCAGTCAGTGAAATCAAGTCGGTCAGTCTGTGAAATCAAAGGAATCAGTCAATGTAATCAAGCCGGTCAGTCAGTGAAATCAAAGGGTCAGTCTGGAAATCAAGACAGTCAGTGAAAGCAAGAGAGACAGTCACAGTCAGTCAATCCGTGAAATCAATCAGTTAGTTAGTTAGTTACTCAGTCGTACAGTAAATTAGCCAATCGTCAATCAACAGCCAAGTAGTATTATTTATTCTGTGCGCGGCATCAAGTGCGAAGAAGTTTTATTTATTATGTGCGCGACCGTATGAAAAGTCAGAGTTTCGGAGGACGTGGAGACGAATGACTATCGCGAGTGTGGTGGATACGATAAAAAGCAGAGTAATACAAATTGTGTTGTGATGTGTAAAGTGTGGAACGAGCGAGACAGAGGAATGGATAAGCGATTTCAAGTAACTGTATCACATTAAACGTTATAATGAAATAATTGCATGTAATATATTTGTCCACTCAGTTAACCCGTTTCATTCTATAAGAACCGACGAATTGTTCAGATGCTGTAGAGTTTTATATCTTACGACCTAGAATAGGAGTACAAAGTATAAATATTTAATATAAATGTTGAATGATAGTTTGATAGTTCTGAAATGTAAATATTAAGTCATGTTATTGATTAATGTTTATTTATGTTGAGAAAGAAGGAGATTTTCTAGTTTCATTAATATCTTGTTAATGATAAATAATATTTCACATTTGTTTCTTAATCTTTTGTTGATGATAAATAATGTTTATGTGTTCATTAATCTTTTATTTATGATTAATAATATTTAATGTGTAATTAAGATCATAAATTTGAAAGCATAGTCAATGGCCTAATTAAGTGGGCATAAACAGTAAATGATATTAACTGTATTCATGAATTTCTTGTAATGATTAACTAAGGATAAGAAGTTAGTAGTAATTGAGAAGTAATTAACCTGTCAAATTGAAATGCGGATAATATCATATGTTATATATATTTAAATGTATTAAAAGGGTAAATATAATATCTATTAATTAGCATCTGAACATAAGAGTTGTTATTAACAACCCCCTGAGATTCCCAATTATCTCTGGCGCCCAGCAACAAAAATTTAATATTTGTCGCCAACAACGTGGTGCAATTCCAAACAATTTTGTATTTGACGCAACCAACGTCTGGCTTAATAAATAAGTAAAAGCATCTAAATTTATAGTCTGAAATAAAAAATTGAACAATCGAAACAATTTCTTTGTTGCGTAAAACTTTTCACTGAATTCTTATTTATACACACTTCTGAATTTTAAACTATAAGTAAATTTTACTGCCATAATAAGTTGTGCTGCATCTACGTGAAGCAGAAGTGAATCTTTCAAGCTGTAAATACACTTTTTAAATGTTCCTGCAGTGGAAGACTATAAGGGGTTAAAATAAAAGTCATATTCTTAATAATAAATTCACACCGTGTTTAACGACTTTTGGGGATTAAAAAAGAACAACTGGGTTGTACTAGGTAAGAAATAAAACTCTGTTCCGTTATTGCTTAAAATTATATGACAAAACTGGATCAATTATTATTTCAGACCATGTTAACCTGCTAGGTGCGTTATTCGTTAATGATGTATAAGCCTATACCTGCTGAAGATATCTTAATCCAAAAAATTATAAAATATTTGAGTGTGAGTATTAAAATGTGTGTCAATTAATGTATTCTGTTAAGTCAGTATTGATAGTTGATTTCTATAGTATTGGAACCACTATATTGAACTTCGCAATTATTTAGTTTAAAATTAACAGAATGTTATGTCCGTCACTTTGACATTTACTAGTCACATTCACTGAATTCCAAACGTACACAAGATAATGTGTTTGTACTGCCGTGAGCAAACATTTAAGCTGCAACTGTTGTAAGTATAAAGTTTTATTTATTTCATGAATCATATTGAGTTTGTGTCAGTCGTGTGTATTTTATAACTTTAGTTACAAAGCTATGCGTACGTTATTTGACGTTTGATTGTTAATCAGTTATTTAAGCTACAGGCTACATGACGCTCTTCTTATCCATAAATTATGCACAATATATTGACAATAAGAGGACACCAGATTGCACATAGCTTGTGTTTTTGTTGTCTTTTTGTCTTTACTTTTATTACTGACTTGTCCGGCTGTGTTTAAAGGGACGTTCGGATGGAAAACGTGAAGTGTTGTAGGCTATTTCTAGCACTCTGTTAGAACTTATTATGTACATATCGAGCTAGTTTTGGTCGCTGTTAGACTGCGGCGTCACCGGATTAAATTGTTAGCTGCAAAACACATGACGACTAAGTAACCAATATTTTTTTCAGTGTAAATTTTTAATAAACCACATTACTTAAATAGATCTCATCATCAGAAATTACCATTACCTTGGTTGAGTTATTTTCATGTTTTTGACCGTATGTGTAAGTGACGGTCCACCATATTTTCTTTTTCCTCTAATCATATAACCTGCGTATATAGAGAACGTGCTAATTAAAGAGATATTTTAAAATTCAATAAATTCTTATTTATTACTATAAAAATTCAAATTTACACTAAATTTAATGTAATAGCATAGCCTATTAACTGTTATTCTAGATTCTGAACACTCTGTCCTGAATGTGGCCACGCAATCGATTCTCACATTCCTGAAGTCGAGATTTTTGTTCCCCACTACGCTACATTTCTCTTCCACAATATTTGTATCATGTGCAACTAGGATTTACAGCAACTTCGTTACAAATGTTTTCTTAAAGTGCTTCAGTATTTTGTGGGATGGATCACTGAACATTTTACTTACTCTCCAAATACCCTTACAAGAAAAAATTGCACGCAGGGCTAGAGGATTTTTGTAGTCTATAAAATGTCGCCGTTTCTGGAGTTAACGTAGATTGGAAACAAACGCTTATCAGCATCCATTGATTGCCTAGCTGTTGTGTAATTGGTTCCCCGATCCTGTCGAAACCCACGTTTGAAATGATTTTAGTTCTGCTAATTGAGGAGTCAAAAATTTGTTTACCATTCGGACATATCGCTCTGACGAAACCGTAACAGAATTCCTACTATCGCCCTCAATTAAGTATCGTCCAATTATTCCAAAAGATGCTATTGCACACACATAGCAATTTTATATCTGTGCAGTGGTTTCTGATATATTCCAAAAGTTTTATTTTTAAAAAATGCTCCATCACCACTAGCATATTTTAAATATTTACAGGTTTTCCCAGTAAGAACCAAATAATCTAAATAGGTCTAAATACGTTAAATAGGTTTAACTTTAACCTTAACTTAAGAAATACAGGGTAATGGAAAGTCTAATAGTCTACACGACGCAGCGAATGTTATATTTATTCTTAGTTAAATCCTTAAATTTTTAGTGACCGTCAATCAGTGAATGTTTTAGTGGATGGTTAGTGAGGATCGGTCAATAATACAACTTTTAGTTATTTTGCGTCGACGTTTCGACAATATTTATTGTCATCTTCAGGACCTGTGTATGAAATACAATAGAAATATCAAACATAACGAAACAATTAAATATTTGGGTGAACGTGTTGGTGATGTGAGTGTGTGCGTGCGTATGTATGTATCATTTTTTATATACAGAACCTCAGCACCTGCCGCAGTACCATCTCCTCAAGCGGCAACGCCCGCAGTACCCCCCTCACAGACCCAGCCGCCTAAGAAACGGCGCGCTAAGCGCAAGAATAGACAACCACTAGTGGCAAAACATCTGTACCCGGAGGCTAACAGCGCCCCTCCGACTGCCCAGCATCAACCCGGCCAGGAGCCTGCTCCTGTTGCCCAGTCCCCTGCGACTTCCATGGAAATCTCGCCAGCCCCCGAGCAGCCAGCTCCAATTGCCCAACCTCCCCTGGAGGCGGGATCTGCACCTTCCGAGGCCCCAGTGCCGGCTAGTCAGGCCCCTGTGGCCGGTGGTTCACCATTGGTCACTGAGGCTCAGCTGATGGCCTGGGTCAGCGGCATTGTCCCGCAAATTCTTGCTGCTCGGGATGTCCCGACAATACTCATGGTGATCCTAACATCGCTGATCGCCCTGATTGTCCCCTCATCTATCCATGGCTAGACAGTTTCGGTTCGTCGCGTGGAATGCAGATGGTATTCCGGCGCGTCGGGCCGAACTGGCAGCTTTCCTTGTCGAGTACGACGCAGATGTCGTACTCCTCTCTGAAACTCATCTTGCCCCTAACCGGCGATTCTCCCTGCTAGCCTATGCTTGCTACAGGAAAGACAGGAATGGTCCCGATCGCCACCGCGCATCTGGCGGAGTGGCGATCTTAGTCCACAGGCGACACTCTCATAGAGAACTCCCTGCCCCTGAAACTACCCTCATCGAAGCATGTGCTGTGGCGCTGGATGTTGCCGGCCTGAAGGTGCGCTTTGTTTCTGCGTACCACCCGCCCGGCCATCGAGCTCCACCGCATAAGGAGTGGGACGCCCTCCTAGACAGCGATCTCCCAACCATCGTAGCCGGAGACCTTAACGCCAAGCATCCCTCTTGGAACAGCAGAACGTCAAACCCCTACGGCAATTCTCTCCGTAGGGCTGTCGAAGATGATCCCAGCGTCCTCATCATCGGTCCGTCCGAATCGACACACTATCCCACTGCGGGTTATCCGCCGATGTCCTTGATATTGTAATTGTCAAGGCCATCCCTTTTCATCTACAAGTCAGCGCGGTGTCGGACCTATCGTCCGATCACGACCCCCTACTTGTAACTGTCTTGCTGCCGTCGGTCTCACCCCGACTTCCCGATCATCCTGTTAGGAGAGTCAATTGGCGATCCTACCATGATGATCTGGCCAGGCAGTTGCCATCTGTCCCTCCGGACCCACTCGTCTCTTGTGACGACGTGGATCTCCGGGTACATCAGCTACAGGACCTCGTCCAGTCTGCAATGGACAAAAACACCTACACTGTTCCGGTGAGTAATAAACGCTCCGACCTTCCTGCGGAAGTTCTCCAAGCCATCCGATTACGGCGCAAGCTCCGCCGTAGATGGCACCATACCCGTGACCCTGCCGCTAGACGGCGCTTTCGAGCCCAGTCGGCACACGTCTCGCAGCTTCTGCTTGACGTAAACGCGAATCGATGGGACTCCTATTTGGAGTCCTTGGAAGTCGACCACGCCTCCGTATGGAGAGCCGCTGGTAGACTAAAAGGCGAAAAGAGGACTCGCCATCCCTTGAATACCCCGGACGGCACTGTATACTCTGCAGAAGGCAAGGCGGAAGTCTTCGCCGACTGTATTGAGGAACAGTTCACCGTCCATAGAGACATCTCTGACCCGGCTCATTTGGCCGTCGTCAGGGATTTCCTATCTGGATACTTTTCTGCTCCCCCCAATGATCCTCCTATTTCGGTCGACGAGGATGACCTTGCGTCTGTCCTAAGCCGACTGAAGAAGAGAAAGGCCCCTGGCCCCGATCGCATCGGCGCCGCTGCGTTGCAGAATCTCCCGCCTTCGGCAGTTGACGTTCTTCTTGAGCTGTTCAACTCCTGTCTCCGGCTGAGTTACTTCCCTCGCCTGTGGAAAACCGCAAACGTCATCATGATCCAGAAATCTAAAAAGCCGCCCACGCTACCTGGAAGCTACCGCCCGATATCACTATTGCCAGTAATCTCGAAGGTATTCAAGCGTCTTCTCCTGGCCCGTATTCGGCCCCTGGTGGATGGTTTCATCCGCGAGGAGCAGTTTGGGTTTAGGCCGAGGCACTCGACTACTCTTCAGCTAGTACGGGTTGTCACCTGTCTAGCCGACGCCGCCAACAGTCATCAGGCAACAGGCGCCGTCCTGTTGGATGTGAGCAAAGCCTTCAACAAAGTCTGGCACGAAGGCCTGCTCTACAAACTGGCGCATTCGCCAATCCCGACATCTATCGTCCACTTGCTCCGATCCTATCTGACGGATCGCACCTTCAGGATCAGCGTAGATGGGGCGTTCTCTCGGGTTCGCCCTGCCGCCGCTGGCGTCCCACAAGGATCTGTCCTCGGCCCCGTTCTGTACATACTGTACACAAACGATCTGCCTGTTCATCCCGGGGTCACGTTATCTCTATTTGCCGACGACGCGATGTTTCATTTTAGCTCGCTTTCGCCTTGGCGGACGAGCGTAATGTTACAACGCCAGTTGGCTATGCTTCCGGAATGGCTAAGGAAATGGCGGGTAGCGATCAATACGGAGAAATCCGAGGCGATCTGCTTTACGCATAAGTCCATTTCCCGATGCCAATCCCTCTCCTTAGAGGGGAGACCCATCAACTGGACCGAGACGGTGAAGTACCTAGGTGTTCGGCTTGATCGGCACTTAAACTTCAACGCCCACGTGACCTCAACCCTCAACTTGGCTCGTGGCGTCAGAGCCAAACTATCACCTATGCTTTCGCGGAACAGCTGCCTGGCTGTCCGTACCAAACTTACATTGTATCTACTGTTCCTCCGAACAGTACTCACTTATGCGGCACCCGCCTGGTGGCCTCTCCTGTCGGCCACCAACAGGCATAGGCTGACTACATTTCAGAATTGGACCCTACGCTCCCTCACGGGGTCCCCGTGGTATGTGCGAAATACCGCCATACATCGGGGTCTCCGTGTTCCCACCTTAGAGGTCTTCGTCTGGTCCCTGGCAACGAATTTGTTCGCCAAGGCGGGCGAGTCCTCTTACCCGCACCTCCGAAGGCTTAACAGCATGGAGAATGCTCCGCCTCCTCGCCGCGTCAGGCGCCCTAGGGCGCTGCTAGACGACCCCCCCTAAGTTCATCACATGAACCCCCAGAAACGAATCCCCCCAACCTTCTGGAAATCTGCACCGATCACCATCAATCACCACCTGCGCCTGCCGAAACTGTAGTCAATCATGCTGCGGCGGATTGAATGGATAGATTTATTGCCAGCATCGGCTTTGCCGATTCGGCAGGGCCTTGATCCGGGACATGGGATCTCGCGAGGTTGTGCAAATGCCTTCCTTGCGAAAGCCGACTGCCCCGGTGAAAAGCTCCGTCGACTCGGCCGCTGCCTTCGGGCGGACGAGCCTCTTGTATTCGCCGGCGCGTTTCTGAGTTTCCGTGGGCTATGTCCCGGCGACCAATGAGACGCGACCAGGCGTTGCGATTGGCTGAAGCCTTGATCACGACTAAGTTCCCCGTCAGCATCTGCTTTGTTGATTTGGTAAGGTAATGACCTGAAACATGAGCTCCCGCGAGGTTGTGCAAGTGCCTTCCTTGCGAAAGCTGGCTGTCTCGGTGACATTACCCACCAAATCGGCCGACGCCCTAGGGCGCTCGAGCTTCTTGTCCTCGCCAGTGTGTCACCACGTTCCCAAAGGTTAGCCTGAGGGGACCATGGTGTCGCGCCTTGGCCGGACAATTGGCTGAAGCTAAAGCACTAGCTTGCCACCGTGGTGGCCATGTTAATTTATCATGGACCCGCGGACTGCATCATAACATCCTTGAGCAGAGCAAACGACCGCGCTGAACTGTTGGCACCTGGCGTTCATCAGGCTTAGGCCTGGACAACGCAAACAAATTAGGGCGCAAGACGCCCGTGCATCCATCCATCCATCCATCCTAATTGTGTCAGTTACCTCGTAGGTATTGTTTTTATTGTCTCTGGTTATCGTGAAAGGCCCTGTATATAATAGTAGCAATTTCCTCGTTATGCCTTGTATAGCACTGGGCAATTCTCTATTTTTAACTAACACCTTTTCACCTACCTCATATTTAATTGCCTTAGGCTGTGATCTGATATATTTTTTCCGCTGCTGTTCCGTTTTTTCTAACACCTTATTATAAAATTTTGCCCCTTCAAATTGGTATGCGGGTTCGTCGGGAAAATTAATAATTTCTTTTATCTCTCGTGGTGGGGGTCTTTCGAACATAACCGTGTATGGCGACATCTCGATGGTATTGTGATGCGATAAATTGAGGAAATCCTCGGTAGAGGCTACATATTCATGCCATCTTTTCTGCTCGTTATGGCAGTATGTTCTTAGTAACCGTCCTACCTCCCTTAACACTCTCTCGGCTGGGTTACTATTCGGGTGATATACGGACGTCTTGTACGTTTTTATTCCGTGTTCTCCCAAGCTTTCCTTCCAAAGTTTTCCCCTAAACTGAGTACCGTGGTCCGTAATTATAGAATACGGTCGGCCCACTTCCATTATATAACGCTTGATTATTATGTCTATTATTTTCCTGGTCGTTGCCCTAGTTATTGGGTATAGCTTTGTATACTTGCTAAAGTGGTCGAAAATGATTACGATAAATTTATATCGGTGTCTCCCAGCGCTGCGTGGAAAGGGTCCGCAGATATCGAGAAATACCTTTTCCAATTTTTCGGTAGATAATATGGGTATCATGACCCCTTCCTTCCTCTCGTTATCACACTTTACTTTTTGACAAATATCGCACGACCGTATCGCCAGTTGCACTTTCTTATTCATCCCCTTGATGTATGTTTGCTCTTCCAATGCCTTCCTCACTTTAAGGGCACCCATATGTCCGTACCTATCGTGATAGTCGATTATTAGCGGTCTCTCTATCGCTGGTGGAATCACTAATTTCCAATTCTCTTGTTGCGGGGTATTCCTAATAAACAAAGTGTCATCGTGTATACAATAAAATCTGTTTATGACCTCATCGCCTTCCTGTACCCTTTTTCTAATATCTCCTAATTTCGGATCGGCCTCTTGTTGTGACTTTATTTCGTGCAAAATATCTTTTAAATCCTCCCTGCTCTTAATAATGTGGTAAACCTTGGCTAATTGTTCCTTTTCGCCGTCAAAGGTTTGGTCTGGTATATTGACGCGAGATAAGACGTCGGCGGCTACGTTCTGTTTGCCGGGTATATATTCCCATGTGATATTGTACTCTTGCAAGGCCAAAACCCATCTAGTCAGCCTTCCGTGGTTCAGTTTACAATGCTTTAAAAATGATATAGATTTGTGGTCGCTTCTAACTGTTATGGGGTACCCTAATATATATGTCCTAAATTTACCGCATGCGAAAACTACACTCAACAATTCTTTTTCGGTAGTATTGTAGTTTCGTTCGCAACTGTTCAGCACGCGGCTAGCAAAGCTAATTACTAAATGGTTACCGTCCTGATCTTCCTGATAGAGGGCTGCACCTAAACTCACGTTACTGGCATCGCAGTTTAGAAAAAATGGTTTTGTAAAATCGGGATGATGCAACATTACGGTTTCTAAAAACTTTTCCTTTATGATATTGAGCACTCCATCTTGCTCTGGTCCCCAAGTCCATTTGTCTTTAGCTGATAACTGCTTTTGGAACCTGGCAGTTAGTTCTGAGTAATTGGACCGAAACTTTCTGTAATAGTTGCAGATTTCTAAAAATGACTGCAGCTGTTTCCTATTCTTTGGGGTGGGGAACTTCTGTATGGCCTCTACCTTTTCCTTGGATGGAGTAATCCCTTGTTCTGTTAAATTAAATCCTAAAAATTTCACCTCATTTGCAATGAATTGGGACTTGTCTAATTTGAGGGTGATATTATTCTCCGATAATTTCTCTAGCACCTGTTCAACCCTATTACAATGGTCGTCCCAATTCGCTGAAGTCACCAGTAGGTCGTCGACGTACACTGTCGTAAACTTCAGTACTTCCTGCCCCAATATTCTGTCCATTATCTTTACAAACACCGCCACATAATTTATTAAGCCAAAAGGTAACCGCTTAAACTGATAGTTTCTGCCCTCGAATATGAATGCCATATATTTCCTACTATCAGGGTGGAGTTCTATCTGCCAGTAACCACATACCGTATCCCATGAGCTTATATATCTGATTCCGTGGAACTTTTTTAATATCTCCTCTATCTCCCCAGGTGATGTGCGGTCGTTAACAATCATTTTGTTAATCTCCCTAGCATCGAGACATATACGTACCTTTCCGTTCTTTTTTGGCACCGCTATGATTGGGCTGGTAAAGGGCGAATGACTATACTCGATTATGTCGTCCTCTATCATCCTGTTCAATTCTTCCCTGACTTCGTTCTTTAGCGAGTATGCGATCGGGTACGATTTCCTGTTAAATTCCACCGGAGTTTTGAATTTTATGGTGCACTGATAATCTTTGGCTTTACCTGGAGCGTTCGAGAATATGTGTTTATAATGGTTGTATACCTCGATTAATTGTTCCGCCTGTTTTTCGCTGATCAGACCCCTTGCTTTCGTCCTTTGGAAATCCCGTATTTCTTCTAACTTTTCTAACCACAACTCTGGGTTTTCCTCCTGATATAATGGCATATTGATTGGACGATCGGTACAATAATAATGGTTCACTATCGCTTGATAAGGTGTATTGTCTGTACCACTTCCTTGGACATCGATTAAATTATTGGTCCAAATCCCCTTGTTAGTCTTAAAAGTTATCACCTTACTTTCCAAATCTATTACAGCATTGTATGGCCTAAGTATATCGCAGCCTATTAGTATACTCATGGGTAAATTACTCGCCACTAATAACCCTATTGGTATTGTTACCCCATTACTAGTCATCTCTAATGACACCTGTTTCTTTATTGATTTATTTTGCCTCCCCGTTGCTCCGACTAAAACAATGTTATTTATCGGTAGAGTGGGTATTGGTAAATTACTATTTTGTTTAATCCGCTCTAACTCAATGCTATCGATAAGTGACACATTTGACCCCGTGTCAATGAGTAGTATCGCTTCTATGCCATTGATATATGCTTTAATCTGCACGATACTATTATTCCCTTGGTTACTATTTTTAATGATATTATCACCTTCTTCTAATAACTCCTCTCTAATATCCTTAAGGTAATTGTTTATTCTTATCCTAGTCCCGTCTTTGTCCTGTCTATGTTCGTCGTTTGTCACCCCATAATATTGGTTCAGTGAAGGGCGGTTTTCCTTTTTCACTGCCGCGTTTAGTTTAAATGAGCCACTGTCTCATTGGCCCGGTCTCCCGGAACATTGGGTTGCTGACCCGTCTGTGTTTCCTGCCTGACCTCGGGATTACCGTTAATAGGTTGGCTATTCGCCGTGTTACCCTGGCTACTTGGCGCCTGTTGTGGGTAAAACATGTAAGTGGGTACATTAGGTGGATATGGCCGTCGGCTATTGGCCATTGTATAATTTACCTGGGGCCTATATTCATTTTGATTTCTCCTATCGCCTCCTCCTTGGTTTCCCCCGTTGCGATAACCATTACGTTGACCATAACTATTTCCTCTATAATTATTCCCGCGATAACCGTTTCCCTGGTGGAAGTTCCTACCGTAGTTATTCCCGGTGTAATTACCTCTGTTTGGTCCCGGATAGTTGCGGTTAATTGGGCCCTGAGTGTTATCATTTCGGCCATTTGGTGGGATATTATTATTCTGATTATTGGTGTTTAGATTATTACCGTTCCCACCTCCATTCCGGTTTGGTCCGTTATTATTGTTGTTGTACTCTACCTTACGATTGGGGGGTTGGTAATCCTGGAACCTTCCTGTGGATTCGCAATTTTCCAATAATTTGGCCAGATCGGCTATTTTGCTAATCTGTTGGTATAATTGGG
This sequence comes from Magicicada septendecula, assembly GCA_034769895.1. Classification (NCBI taxonomy): domain Eukaryota; kingdom Metazoa; phylum Arthropoda; class Insecta; order Hemiptera; family Cicadidae; genus Magicicada; species Magicicada septendecula. The sequence goes on from CM068368.1 coordinate 223,725,977, forward strand.
CATCCTTGATCCCATAGCTGTAATGTCCAGCTAACTGTCTTACCAAACATTCTTCTGGGATCGGCGGTATCAACTTCCGTGCTAAACATACCTTTCCCAGGAAATAAGACGTCGGGGATTGTCCATAGGACGCGTCGTATTTTCCATAGAAAATGTCCATTCTTACCCTGTTTTGTGCGGTCTCTGACCAATACTTTTCCTTAAACAGGCGTTTAAACTCTGCTAAATTCGTTATTTCGGGTCGTACCGCTATCCACCAGTTATCCTTAGTATTTTTAAACGTCTCGTCAAGCATCTCTCTTATCCTGTCCCACCTTGTTTCTCTACTTCTCCCAATAACCTCCTTCATTCTTTCCAAAAATTCCATTGGGTTTCGTCGATAGTCCTGGAAGTTGATTACTTCCCTGTTTTCACCATGACACGTATGAGTGTTTAGTATTGGTGCGTCTCTCAGCGCCTCTAATCTTTCCTGCAGGTTTTTCTCTCTCTGGTCTATGTCCAGTATGCTATTTTTGTTAGTTTTTATTTGTTCGTCCAGCCTGTTAGCGATGTGCTGGACTTCTCCCACCTCCTGCATGATGGCGTCTTGGTTCTGCCTTACCTTGTTTTCGAGATTTCTAACATCTTGTTTGGTGTCTACTGTTTGTTCCTCTATACTTTCGAAACGTGTATTGTTTCCCTCCCGTAACCTTTCCAACTGTTTCTCCATATTCTCGACCTTCCTGTCACTATCGATTTTATTATCATTGATCGTTTTGTTTACTGTTTCGTACTTTATGCTAATTTCTTTTTTCAGAGACTCTATACTTTTTTTATTCTCCTCCTGAAATATCTCCAGTTTTTTCCCATTGTCATCTATTTTCTCGGTTATATCCTTCTTTAAAGATTCTATGTTTTTGTCTAATTTCTCCTTATCTTCCAGCCTGTTTTTACTATTCTCCTCCTTCAGGGATTCTGTATTTTTGTTCATATCCTCCTTCAGGGATTCTGTATTTTTGTTCATTTTTTCGTCCATTCTTTGGAGCATCGCCATCATCATCATTATATTCGTGTCAACGCTCCCTGTTATTTTTTCTGGTTCGGGTTTCTCTGTCTGTTCTACCATTTGTATGGGTTCTTCTCCCGTTTGCTCCTCTAATTCCTCTGCCGTTTGTACCGGTCTTTCCATTTCTAGTGTGGGCGGTTCTAATTTCGTTTCCTCCATTTGTACTGCCTCTCCGTCTTCCACACTTAACTCGGGTTCCACATTTTTCTTCAACTTTTTTCCCTTAGGTTGCGGCATTTTAATATGTTGGTAGTTGCCGGGCTTGTTCCGTCTTTTTCAAGCCCCACGTTGGGCGCCAATTTATAACAAAAGAGATGTAGTGGGTGTTGTTTAAATGTTTGTGTGTTGTAAAATGTCGGGCGTTACCTCCGCGCACTTTTGTTACTTACTCTGTTGACTGGATCCTCTGCAGTGATGTAGTCCTGTAATACAACTTAATACTATGCTTTTTGTGGGCGCCACTTGGAAACGTTTGTTCCAAGAAAAAAATGTGATTGATAAAATTTTTAAATCTACGAAAAAATTTAAACAAGTCAGTTTAGCTTGGAAAAATCAGTTAAGTTTAATGGTTCTTTAAAAACAAACAAATCGTCTGAAGGACTAACATTCATAGAAAAAAATTATAAAATTGCAGAGAAAAAAATTTTACAAGTTATTATTATTGACAATTTTTTATATATCCAATCAAGTATCGGCTAGTATATTTCAGATTTTGACTCAGTTGAAAAGCATGAATTTAATACGTGAAAAATCTTTACTCTCAGGACGTGACTCCTTTGAACTACCAAGACATATCAATTAGATGCCTTACAAGAAAAAACTAAGTGGTTTGAAGGTGTATGTGTGGCGTGTGAAGTACAACTGCGTGATAAAATGTAACCAGGTAACAAATGACTTTAATTTTGGTAACTCACGTTCCAATGGTTATTTATTCTCGCACTGGACACTCCTTTCGGGTAGTTTCTCAATCTCGCCTCTTCGGGTGTACACTGAATCTATTTAAAGTCAAATTTTGCGATCGTTTACTTTTTTCGCACTTTTGTAAAAACGTTTGGCAGTAGAATATCGTTCAAACGCCGCCGCTACGAATCATCTGTTTAGCGTTAATTCAGAAATTGGCCACCGCAGCGCTGATTCCCATGCAGTGTCGAGGAAGGCTTTGTGTATTGTATGTTTACGTTAGGGGGAATTATTTGTCAAGTTAGTCAGTCAATGCGAACACAGCAGAATTCGTTCTCTATTTAAATTTTGGTCCCTCCTGGGCCGCTTGACGTTCTGGCTGCGTGATTTCTATTAAAATTTGGCGTATCGCTGCTCTATTTCAGCGATACATTTGGCGAAGATTCTCGTTGAGGTTAAGTCAGTCGGTATGTCTATGTACGGGAAAAGCCTTCCTGCCGTGTCTTGTCGATTTCTCGCCTCTTCGGTTTCGCCTTAGCTGCGTTGATCAGTGTTGTGTGAGATGCATCAGTTCTGGAGTTCAAGTTTCAAGTGTTTTTGGGTCGAATTTGGTCTCGCTTTTATACTAATTCAGGATGACTGTTTTCATCGACTTCCGGTATATTTGTGTAAAAATTCTTTCTAGAATGTTCGAGAATAAACGAAATGGAATGTCATAGAACAATTTTCACTTCCGTAGAAGCTTTTAGAACGAATTTCTTATTCTTCATACAAGGGATATTTCAAAAATTACACTGCTATTTATCAAACAGTTTTACATTAGTACTCACAATTTGTATGCCATTAATACATTTAGATTCCTTGTTTTTAACTGAATCTAGCGATACTAAATATGATTGGTTTCTAATTAACTTAAGTCTAATAAACAATACAATATACAACCCTCACCTTGAGTTGTTGTCATTGAAAACTCAATTTGTATAACAAAAATTGTTGTGGAGTTACTAAGTTCCTTCCACAAGCTGAACATCTAATACTACTACTTTCCTACAACAAAATAAACAAATTTTAACATAGATAAAACACAAATAAATACAATTTTATATGGCCTCTGCTCATGGCCTAGATTCTTGTCAGTTTTCTAATACAATGATTAGTCTTTTTCTTTAATATATGTATTATTTCACTACTGTACACACAGAGTTTATTATTTTGTCTATCTTTTGTGATACCTGGTTACTCTGTACATATATTATATTTATCACAAGATGACATAGCATCATTGATTGGTCTTGAGATGTCCTTTTTTATGGCGTGACAAATCTCACTCTAATTAGTTAAATTCTTTTAGAATTGACTTTACTTTCAACTGAGTTTGTTTCTTATTAAGGTATACTGATGTATTGTACCTTTCTATCTTATTTTTGTTAATATTATGTAAGTATTTAGCCAGATATGATTATTTTTGTACTGGATAATTGGTTTCAGCCATACATGGTATAAGTAAATATTTTGCTAACTTGACTATTACAATGTTAAAGTTGGTCAGGTATATTAGTATAGTTGCTTTATATCATATTACAGCTTTCTAATACAGTTTGGTTGCATTTTGGCAACATTAAATTCATAAATTATACAATATTAGATGCCTATTACATGTTTTTAGTTAACACTGTTTTTGGCTATTTTGACTGCTTTTTATTCATTTGACAGCTTCTGTTATTTAAGATAAATTGTTCACTATTGTCTGCTTGACAATTACATATAGTTTTTATTTAAATCTGATAATAATTAATTTTTTCATGAAATCTTGGTGTATGGTCTCAAATCCAACACATTAATATTTTTTTGGTCATAACAAATATATAATTTTTATTTTAACTTAAACTCTTTCTAATAATGTATTTAAATCATTTAATACATTTATTTTATTTACATCACATAATATAATAATGGATCATGTCCATTCATTCACAAAAAATAGTTTTTAATACTCTATTCATAGTTATGAAACTTAATAATTATTGACTTTATTTTGGTTGATTCTGACATTATTTCTCTCTCTTATAGTGTCTTATGGTTTTTTTTCACTCTTATTCACTTTAATAATATATATGGGGTTTTGTCTTAGTCATAGTTTGGTCGTTTTTTCAAGTTGGTAGAAATAATTATTATACAAAATTACACAATTTCTTGGGACTACTTGGGTTCGATACTGTTCACCTCACTTTCCTCTTATGCTAACTTACTATATAAATGATTTCTTTTTATGGAACGTTCTGTGACGTTACAACGTATATAATTTGTATATCATCAGGGCTGTTTCTAAAGCAATAAACGCTTGGGTTAGGTTCAGTCCTTTTCCATATTTTTCGCTTTCATATTAATAAAATAGTGATTCAATCTTATTCTTATTGATTGTGCGGTAGTCTGTACTAAACTAATAACATAATGTACATTATTCTAACTTAATTCCTGTTAGCAATAATAATTAATACATCATTTATAGATTTTATAGCTGTGTAAAGAAATTTAAGAATTCGCACAGGAATGCGTTCAGGTTGTGCAGGTTCGCGGCGGCTGCGTGTATTGTGTTATGTTCTATTTATTTTATTTTTACCGTGTGTTAAATTATTTAATATGTTTGTACTATGTACGTGTTGTTTTTATTGTTCGACGAGATGTGTAAACATCGACAAATGTATTTTTAACTATATTCATGAGGATCTGATGATGACACATTGGTTGTCGAAACTCGAGTAATCCTGTATTCGGATTTTAAGAAGCGTGACAGAAGGTAATTAACCTGTTTTATAGTGAAGAAATAGGCTCAAAAACATTATAACCGTCTAGCCACCTCTCCGGCAGTGTATATATATATAAGTATATGATGAACAGTTTTTAACAATATTATGCAGGCTCAGAATTGTCAAATAGCGTACACCGACCCCGCGTGAATACAACGCTTGTGTGTTTGTGTGTGTGAACGCAAGCTACGATAGGAAAAGATGGGGTGATGCGTACGGCTGTAATCAGGTTTTAACCGGATAAAAGTAAACTAATTAATACGTTTTAAACCTGTGAACGAAGACACCCAAATTATAAAGACACCATTACATTAAGGAATTTTTAACGAATATGGTGATATAAAAATTATTGTAAAATGTGCAATAATAAAGAGGCTGGGTAATTTAATGTTAATTACTAGTGTAATTAAATAGTAATTAATAAGTGTGTTATATGTGATGACCAGAAAAAATTACGCAAACGATGATATCGCTCGTGCCACGAGTATGTTTACGAACTCGCGAAAATGAACCAAAAAGTGATTTGTAATTAAAAGGACGCTTTGCACGAAATGACAATATCTAACAGATCGAAAACAGTCCTGGACCTGTCAGATTGCCGTCCAGTATAAATACCACCGGCAATTTTGGGGCGGTCTCAGAGACTCAAGATATCTTCACACAACGTCACGCTGCTGGTCTGCCGATTGATCAGGAAATCTTTACCACACACACCAAAACTTATGGAGGAACTCTTCACAAACAACAACCCGTAGAGACAGAGAACACAGCATCAGCATAATCATCATCATCACACTCAAAGGATTCAGGACAGACACACACACACGCAACGGTAACGTCGGCAGTACGCAGGTGATGAATAAATAATTATATTTTTTTTTGTGAAGAGAACTTCCAAAAAAGAAAATTACACGTGAACAATAAAGACTTAAAGTTTTAAATTTAAATAGTAGTTAAAAATAAATAATTAAATTGAATAAGAAAATTTAAAAAGATACTAGTCTTCTGTTATATGTTAAAATTTGTGTGTGTCATTAGAATTAAATAATAGGTTGAAAGTAAATGTTATTATTTTATTTTTGTTTATAGCAACAAATAATTTTATTCTTGAGATTAATATTATTTTTGTTTGTATATGAGTTGCTATTATTATTTAAAAATTTGAGTAAAAGTCAGACACACTGAAATAAAAAGGGTTTAGATAAATTTTTTAACATGTCTGTTTAGCTAGTAAGATTATATTGTTATTTATTTTAATATGTCATGAACAGCAGAGAAGGTTATATGGTACTTTATGTAAACTTATAAAAGAGAATATTTCTAAATTTTTCTAAATTCTAAATTTTAATATTTTTTCATCTTTCGATTAATATTAATAAATCTTAGTATGATTATTTTGAAACGGTTTTAATTAATTATTTCATGTCAACAACATCTCACTCCTCTTTGAAAATTATTTAATTATTGTGCAACTACATATACTTGACGCATTATATGTAGACGAGAAAAAAAAGAATCCTGCGACCTGGCCGGTGTAATACACTTCATAGTTGCGTTGAGTATATGGTAATGTATTTGTGTAATTTCTGATGTACTTGTAACCTTGCAATATATATATTGCAACGGAACACAGGATGATAAGCTATGTTGTTGGTATATAATCACATGGATGACGAACATTTTCATGTTTAAATTGGTTTTATGTAATATTTTGTCTTTTAGCCGTAAGTTTTGTATTTTGAAATGGATAACCATGTAGGGTATACCAAATTCTTCATAAAAAGGTGTTCTTTAGTGTCATTTATTTTTTGAATGAATTTATGCGCATGTGTGGGTGTGATAACTTGTGATCGATATATCTTTCGCGGTAATTAACCGAGCGACGTGAAACTTTGACAATGGATTATTTATGTAAATAGCTTCAATTTGTGTATACTCTGAGGTTAATAACTATTTTAGAAATATGGTTTTTTAAGTAGGGAAAAACTCAATTTGAAACGCTTATCATTAATAGGGTAATAAAAATTGTAGATAAATTCAATGCAAGCTAGTGCGAATTTATACAAACTGTTTCAGGAAAACTTTGTATCTTTTGCACTCATCAAACATGTGACCTCAAATTAACCAATAGGAAAACACTAAATTCAGTAATATTCATACTCTGTAGAGTAAGGATCGACACAGTTCTTCTGTAGCATCTGCAAGGTGAAGTTGTGCTCGGCGTTCGAGAGTTTTTCTCGTACGAACATAGAAAAAATCTAACTTAAAATAAACCTTGGTATTCTTTACGAAGTTCTGCGTAAAGAATCGAGTGCTTTTTCGTGTTAGTTAAGATATCCACATAGGGAATTAAAGACACTTCAAGCTTTCGTGGAAGGTGTACGAATAATACACCGCATTCAAATAATACCCATATTCACCCTGAGATTGATAAAATTTAACGTACCAATTAATAATAAACTGTTCGAGTAAAAACAATAATTTATTGTGAGTTTAACAATTTGTGAAGAGTCTAATTGATGTTAACAGTTAGACATAATCATCAACGAGACTGATTGAAATATCGCCGCTGGAGCAACCCGCCGTAGAAGAGGACGACAAGACGAAGAGGACGCCAGGACGAAGAGGACACCAGGAGGGAGTGTGACGTTGAAGAAGAGGACGCCAGGACGGGAGTGACGATAGGAAGATGAGGAACGCACGTACGGAGGACGTATCATCAACCAAGTAAAATCGATTTATTATCGAACAATACAAACTATTATTCCAAATATAAATGCATGACAATTTGAAATACAATATACATCTTAAAACACTATATTCTTGTGTATAATAAATAATTTTTCATCTCGTCCATAATAGACGTGCTTGTAATTTTTACACACTCACAATATCCTTATTAGTTATAGTTAAATTTGAACCGTTGCATAAGGATATTTGGCGCCCAACATGGTTAATATCCTTAATAACATTTTCACATTTTGCGGCGTTATATTTGTGTGAGTAAAATCCACCTATACTGTAATTTCAGACATGCCATAATTGGGAAAGGTAAAGGAAGCTAAAAAAAATAATAAGGAATATTATGATATTTTATGACAGAATGAGCTTGGATTAGAACCTTTTAAAATAATCCTCCAAAATTGTTTAAGCCTTAAAAAACCTACCATAGTTTCGTAGCCATGTCAAAAATGATTGGGGTTGGTGGTGAGGAAATATTTTAACCATACAGTTGTAAATATATATATGCATAACGTTATATATACAGATCTACTTGGAGCAGCTATGTAGGTACAAAATGTTTTGCTGTTGCTTCGTAATGTACCTCTCTGATCTTGTTATTTCTGTAATCGTCTTATGTTTTGAAAACGGAGGGAAGTTTAAACTGATACACTGTACACTTTTCATTCATGAAGTCTGCGATTATTGATCACGTAGCCTAATAACGCGGGCAAGTCGCCAGTCACGTTGAATAGAACCTCTGACTCATGGCTTAGAAGCCTATAAAAATGTGTGTTGCACTCAGTGTTACATTCACTCGCTAAACAGCATCCTGATAGAGGCAGATAATGGACCATGATAGACCTGATTGACGTACTGGGACAGTAGCCAACTTTTGAAGAAGCGCTGACTATGCCATATAGCCTATATACTGTAATGTCAGCACTGCACGGTCTGCGAACTGATAATTAAACCAACGAAATATTTACGTTTACCGATTTTTATCGAGCTCCTTAATGAGCTAATGGAAATATTTCTTTGAATTTAAGGGAGACAGGTAGAAGAATATTAGTGTTGTTTCTTGTGTCTGCATTCATTTACTCATATAAAATCACAAAAGCGTTAACATATTCTAACATTTTTTCTGTGTTCTTTGAATCGTTCTACACTGTATTTTCTCTTCAGCGATAGGATAACATTTTTTAATGGTATAAACATAAATTTAATTTATAATTGATATAACTCGAAATTATAAAATGTAATACTAAAAATAACAATTACTAAAATCATTATGGTTGACACATAAAATCTTCGAAAATTTACAACTAATAGTGTTTATAAAAACTCTGCAGTAGCTTTATTTACTTGACGTGAAAGCTGTAGAAATAAAAGTTGACAAATTATTTTTGACAAGTATTTCCAAACAACAGTTTCATTGGCCTAATGAAAACGTAGAGGAACATTAGGGCAGTTTATTGCTAAAATATATTTGATGGATTGTGTTATTTGACATTTCTTTACTTTCAGCTTGGAATTGTTTTTTATGTTACACCTATTAAAAAATCCATTTATACTTTACGACACATGGTTAGGTCAATAATATCTTAATCATTAAATTAGATAATTTTATTTTAAAATAGAAAGTAATGTAATGTCTCTTTACAAATTTAACAATTCCAGACTTTACAATTCCTGTAATCTATTAAATACAATAAAGTACAGCCAGTATCTCTCTAAACGACGAGTAGTCTTTAGATTCATACAGCTCGAGGCTGTCGAGAAGTCGAACGTGTGTGTGCAAATCTTTTGCTGACGGCGTGTTCCGTGTTGGTAGACTGTGCTAATTTCTATCGTTGCAGTTTTCAAACAAATATGAATAAAAACAAAAATAGTGTTTTATATTCTCAAAACATCAGTTATTCATCGTTATCGTCAGCAGAGAAGAATGAAATTAAGAATTTGGGTCGCCAGACTCCTAATTTATTAATTTCTCAGTCGTCGTCAAGCAGAAATCAGACTTATTGTAGGAAATTTAATGTGTCCATTTATTCTAAAACATAAGTAGTTGTGTGGCTGTCCTGAAAAGAATGCACTATTTTCCTTTCCTTGTTTAATATTTGGAGGTGATGCAACTTGGACAAAGTTTGGAGTGAATGATCTAAAACATTTAGGCGAGAAAGTAAAAAAACACGAAGATTCAGCAAAACATATGAAGAATGTAATTGATTTAGCTATGTTAGGAAAATTAAACACTTACGCTTACAAACACCAAACAAACAAACACAATGAAAAAGTGAGACAAAATCGAAAAATTCTCTAGAAAATTATTGACTGCGTCAAGTTTTACGGAATATTTGAGCTTCCGTTACGTGGTCACGATAAAACTTCACAGTCATCGAATCCTGGTGTATTTCGAGGATTGTTAGAATTGGCTGGAAAGTTGGATGTGTCTCTTAAAAGTCATTTTATGAAGTCAACAGTGTTTAAGGGAACGTCTAAGACAATTCAGAAACGAACTTCTAGACTGTGTCCTTGAGGTGTGTCGTGATGGAATACTTGCTGAAATTAAACAATCTAAATTGTTATCAATAATGTCGGATGATACATCAGATGTGTGAGGTCTTACGCAGCAAGTTATTGTTTTTCGTTATGAACTGAGCGGAATTGTCCATGAAAGATTCTGGGGATTTTTTAACCCAAACATCCTAAATTCTGAAGTGTTAAGCAGAATGCATTTTAGAACAAGTAAATATAGTCCTGAATGGCGACAGTGACAAACTTTTAGCTCAGACTTACGATGGCGCCCCCGTTTTAATCACGAGAAGGGGGGTGTGCATAAAATAATTCAACAGTCACACAAATATGCACATTTTGTGCACTGTTATGCGCAGCAATTAAATTTAATTGTAGAAAAGGCAGCATCACAAACCTCACAAGCTCGTATTTTTTTTCAGTAGTCTTGACGCTATACCTGCATTTTTTCGAATTCACCCTCACGATTATTTATTCTAGACAGTATTTCTAAATGAATACCTCGAGTATCAAACACAAGATGCAATTTTAAAAGCCGGTTAGTGAACACCGTTTTTGAAAACAAGTAAATTCTAATAGTATGATTTGAGAAACTTCAAATTGGCCAAAATCATTCCACTGTGCAAGCAGCTGCAGGTATTCTCCGTATGCTGAATGACCAGGACTTCAACTTTTGGCAAGAATTTTCTCATCACATCATGTCTCATGTGGATATTGTATATACCCAGCTGCAGCATCATAATGCAAACTCCAGTAGTATCTATAATGCAGTAAATAAATTTCTTGAGGCAATCATGAATGAAAGAATTAGACTTCCTTCTGTTACTGATCAACAAGAAGAGACTTTTCTGTTCCAGAAGGAACCACAGGATTCGCGCCATTTGGTCTCAGCAGCTGGCGTTAGTATGTATTCGCTTCGCTACTGTTTATAAACAACTAAATGAGCTAACGGAAAATACACGACCATTCCAATGGTCAAGAGAGTGTGATCAAGCACTCAGAACTTTAAAAATTGTATTATTCCAGTAGCCAATTTTTGTTTTCCCAGCTTCCGGAGGGAAGTATATTGTAGATAAGGATACAAACAATACAGGTATAGGAGCAGTTGTGTGTCAAGAACAAAACGGTGAAGAACGAGTAATAGCGTATTACAGCAAGAGACTTTCCAAGGCAGAGAGAAATTATTGTACTATTTTACGTGGTTAATGTGCTCGTTCGTCTGGCTGCCTTGAATGAATCACGCTTTTCACTCGCATTGAGTGATGATTTCAAGGAAATAAAAACTTTGCAAGATCAATTCTGTAAATGTTTGGATTGACCTATATCTGCGGACAAACGTTTCAAAAATGAACTTTGTAAAATCAAAGTACGGGGCTAACTTGTCAGACGAACACTTGAAATTCATTCTAGTCAAGTGGACCCAAAACGGTCAGACGTTATATATCAGAAGCATTCGACACATCCCATACGTTATAACAAATAGAAAAATAGATTGTGGGGTCGTAATACCTTCTTCAACAGCCTCACGTTGGAGTCGTCAATAAATCGACAAATAGAAAAATGTAAGTGTTGTGTTCGTGTTGTAATCTGTCGGGCGTTACCTCCGCGCACTTTTGTTACTTACTCTGATGACTGGATCCTCTGCGGTGATGTAGTCCTGTAACACAACTTAATCTACTATGTTTGTGGGCGCCACTTGGAATCTTTTGTTCCAAGAAAAAATGTTATTATTAAAAAAAAATTAAAATTTTGAATTCTTAATTCTATGAAAAATGTAAACAAGTCAGTTTGGTTTGAAAAAATAACGTAAGTTTAATGATTCTTAAAAAATCGTCTGAAGGACTAACATTCATGAAAAAATTATAAAATTGCAGAGTTACAAAAAAATTTATAAGTTATTATTATTATTGACAAGTTTTTAATCCAATCAAGTATCGGCTAAAATATTTAATTTTTACTCAGTTGAAAAGCATGAGTTTAATACGTGAAAAATCTTTACTCTCAGGACGTGACTCCTTTGAACTACCAAGACATATCAATAAGATGCTTTACAAGAAAATTTAAGTGATTTGAAGGTGTGTGTGGCATGCGTAGTACAACTATGTGACAAATGTAACCAGGTAAAAAAATGACTTTATTTTTGACAACTCACGTTCCAATGGTTAATTATTCTCGCACTGGACACTTCTCTCGGGTAGTTTTTCAATCTCGCCTCTTCATGTGTGCACTGAATTTATTTTTAGTCAAAAATGCGATTTTTACAACTTCCGCACTTTTTTTGAAACAGTTTGGCAGTAGATATACGTTCGAACACCGCCGCTTGTGATCAGCTGCTTCGCGTTGGTTCCCAAATTGGCCACCACAGCGCTGATACCCTTGCAGTCGAGAGAAAGGCTTTGTGTATGTTTACGTTATGGGATTTTTTGTCAAGTCAGTTTGTCTTTGCGAACACAGCAGAATTGGTTCTCTATTTAAAATTTTGGTCCCTCCTGGGCCGTTGACGTTCTGGCTGCGTGATTTCTATTAAAATGTGCCGTGTTGCTGCTCTATTTCAGCAACACATTGGCGTAGATTCTTGTAGAGGTTAAGTCTGTCTATTTGTCAATGTACGGGAAAAGCCTTTCTTCGTGTCTTGCGTCGATTTCTCGCTTTCGGTTTCGCCTTGGTTGCGGTGATCAGTGTCGTGGGTGATGCGTCTGTTCTGGGTTCCAAGCTTGAAGTGTTTTTGGGTCGAATTTGGTCTCTCTTTTATACTGTGTCAGGCTGATTGTTTTCATGAACTTCCGGTATATTTGTGTAAAAATTCCTTCTAGAATGTACGAGAATAATGAAATGGAACGCCATGGAACAAATTTAACTTCCGTCGAAGCTTTTAGAACAAAATTTCTTATTCTTCACACTAAGGATATTTCAAAAATTACTCTGATATTTGTCAAACAGTTTTACATCAGTACTCACAATTTGCATGCCTTTACTACATTTGGATTCTCTGTTTTCAACTGAATCTAATGCTACTAATCATGATTGGTTTTTAAATAAATTAAGTATAATAAATAACATAATACACAACTCTTACCTTGGGTTGGTTCCATTAAAATTCAATTTTTAGAACAAAAAATTGTTGTGAAACTATTAGGTTTCTTCCACAAGATGAACACATAATATTACTATCTTCCTATAACAAAACAAATAAATTTTAACATATAAAATACACAAATAATTTCAATTTTATATGGTCCATGCCTATGGCCTACAATTTTTGTCACTGTTATAACACAATAATTAGTCTTTTTCTTTAACATATATAGGATTTCACTAGTGTACACTAAGAGTTTATTACATTGTCTGTCTTTTGTGATACCTGGTTAATCTTTATACGTATTATTTTTATTGCAGGATAACTTAGCATCATATAGGTTTGCCCATGTTGTCCTTTTTCTTTGTGTGACTAATCTCACTCTAATAAGTTAAATTCTTTGATAATTAATCTTATTTTCAACTAAGTCTGTTTGTTTTTATGGTACACTAAAGTATTGTACCATTCTCTTAATGTCATAGTCCCGTCTTTGTCCTGTCTATGTTTGTAACTAGTCACCCCATAATATTGGTTCAGTGAAGGGCGGTTTTCCTTTTCCACTGCCGCGTTTAGTTTAAATGAGCCACGGTCTCATTGGCCCGGTCTCCCGGAACATTGGGTTGCTGACCCGTCTGTTGTTCTTGCCTGACCTCGGGGTTACCACTAATAGGTGGGCTATTCGATGTATTACCCGGGTTACCTGGCGCCTGTTGTGGGTAAAACATGTAAGTGGGTACATTGGGTGGATATGGCCGTCGGTTATTGGCCATTGTATAGTTTACCTGGAGCCTATATTCTTGATTTCTCCTATCGCCTCCTCCTTGGTCGCCCCCGTTACGATAATTATTCCGTTGACCATAATTATTTCCCCTATAGTTATTTCAGCGATAACTGTTTCCCTGGTGGTAGTTCCTACCGTATTTATTCTCGGGGTAATTATTTCTGTTTGGTCCCGGATAGTTGCGGTTATTTGGACCCTGAGTGTTATTACTTCGGCCATTTGGTGGGGTATTATTGTTCTGATTATTTGTGTTAAGGTTGTTACCGTTTCCACCTCCATTCCGGTTTGGTCCGTTATTGTTGCTATTATATTCTACCTTACGATTGGGGGGTTGGTAATCCTGGAACCTTCCAGTGGATTCACAATTTTCCAATAATTTGGCTAGATCGGCTATTTTACTGAGCTGTTGGTACAATTGGGCATCTTTGACACCATAGCTGTAATGTCCAGCTAATTGCCTTACCAAACATTCTTCCGGGATCGGCGGTATCAACTTCCGTGCCAAACATACCTTTCCTAGGAAATAAGACGTCGGGGACTGTCCATTGGACGCGTCGTATTTGCCGTAGAATATGTCCATTCGTACCCTGTTTTGTGCAGACTCCGACCAGTACATCTCTTTGAACTGGCGTTTAAACTCGGCTAAATTCGTGATTTCGGGTCGTACCGCTATCCACCAGTTATCCCTAGTGTTTTTAAACGTCTCGTCTAGCATCTCCCTTATCCTGTCCCACCTTGTTTCTTTATTTCTCCCAATAAACTCCTCCATTCTCTCTAAAAATTCCATTGGGTTTCGTCGATAGTTTTGGAAGTTGATTACTTCCCTGTTCTCACTATGACACGTGTGAGCATTTAATATAGGTGTGTCTCTCAGCGCCTCTAATCTTTCCTGCAGGTTTTTCTCTCTCTGGTCTATTTCCTGTATGCTATTTTTGTTAGTTTTTATTTGTTCGTCCAGTCTGTTAGCGATGTCATATGTTCTCTGCATCCTCTCGCTAACGTCTTTCTGGACTTCTCCCACCTCCTGCATGATGGCGTCTTGGTTCTGCCTTACCTGGTTTTCGAGATTTCTAACATCTTGTTTGGCCTCTACTGTTTGTTCCTCTATATTTTCGAAACGGGTATTATTTCCCTCCTGTAATCTTTCCAACTGTTTCTCCATATTTTCGACCTTCCTGTCACTATCGATTTTATTATCATCGATCTTTTTTTTACTATTTCGTACTTTATGCTAATTTCTTTTTTCAGGGACTCTATACTTTTTTTATTCTCCTCCTGAAATAGCTCTAGCTTTTTCAAATTGTCATTTATTTTCTCGGTTATGTACTCCCCTAAAGATTCTATCTTTTTGTCTAATTTCTCCTTATCTTCCAATCTGTTTTTATTCAGGGATTCTGTATTTTTGTTCATATCCTCCTTCAGGGATTATATTATTTCCTCCTTCAGGGATTCTGTATTTTTGTTCATATTTTCGTTTAGCGTTTGGAACATCATCCTTAAAACATTCGCGTCAACGCTGTCTGTTATTTTTTCTTGTTCGGGTTTCTCTGTTTGTTCTACCATTTGTATGGGTTCTTCTCCCGTTTGTTCCTCCATTTCATCTGCCGTTTGTACTGGTCTTTCCATTTCTAGTGTGGGCGGTTCTAACTCTATTTCCTCCATTTGTACTGCCTCTTCGTCTTCCACACTTAACTCGGGTTCCACATTCTTCTTCACCTTTTTTCCCTTTGGTTGCGGCATTTTGATCTGTTGGTAGTTGCCGGGCTTGTTCCGTTTTTCAAGCCTCACTAGTTGGGCTGCCAATTTATAACAAATAGAAAAATAGATTGTGGGGTCGTAATACCTTCTTCAACAGCCTCACGTTGGAGTCGTCAATTTATAACAAATAGGAAAATGTAAGTGTTGTGTTCGTGTTGTAATCTGTCGGGCGTTACCTCCGCGCACTTTTGTTACTTACTCTGATGACTGGATCCTCTGCGGTGATGTAGTCCTGTAACACAACTTAATCTACTATGTTTGTGGGCGCCACTTGGAATCTTTTGTTCCAAGAAAAAATGTTATTATTAAAAAAAAATTAAAATTTTGAATTCTTAATTCTATGAAAAATGTAAACAAGTCAGTTTGGTTTGAAAAAATAACGTAAGTTTAATGATTCTTAAAAAATCGTCTGAAGGACTAACATTCATGAAAAAATTATAAAATTGCAGAGTTACAAAAAAATTTATAAGTTATTATTATTATTGACAAGTTTTTAATTCAATCAAGTATCGGCTAAAATATTTAATTTTTACTCAGTTGAAAAGCATGAGTTTAATACGTGAAAAATCTTTACTCTCAGGACGTGACTCCTTTGAACTACCAAGATATATCAATAAGATGCTTTACAAGAAAATTTAAGTGATTTGAAGGTGTGTGTGGCATGCGTAGTACAACTATGTGACAAATGTAACAAGGTAAAAAAATGACTTTATTTTTGACAACTCACGTTCCAATGGTTAATTATTCTCGCACTGGACACTTCTCTCGGGTAGTTTTTCAATCACGCCTCTTCATGTGTGCACTGAATTTATTTTTAGTCAAAAATGCGATTTTTACAACTTCCGCACTTTTTGTGAAACAGTTTGGCAGTAGATATACGTTCGAACCCCGCCGCTTGTGATCAGCTGCTTCGCGTTGGTTCCCAAATTGGCCGCCACAGCGCTGATACCCTTGCAGTCGAGAGAAAGGCTTTGTGTATGTTTACGTTATGGGATTTTTTTGTCAAGTCAGTTTGTCTTTGCGAACACAGCAGAATTGGTTCTCTATTTAAAATTTTGGTCCCTCCTGGGCCGTTGACGTTCTGGCTGCGTGATTTCTATTAAAATGTGCCGTGTTGCTGCTCTATTTCAGCAACACATTGGCGTAGATTCTTGTAGAGGTTAAGTCTGTCTATTTGTCAATGTACGGGAAAAGCCTTTCTTCGTGTCTTGCGTCGATTTCTCGCCTTCGGTTTCGCCTTGGTTGCGGTGATCAGTGTCGTGGGTGATGCGTCTGTTCTGGGTTCCAAGCTTGAAGTGTTTTTGGGTCGAATTTGGTCTCTCTTTTATACTGTGTCAGGCTGATTGTTTTCATGAACTTCCGGTATATTTGTGTAAAAATTCCTTCTAGAATATACGAGAATAATGAAATGGAACGCCATGGAACAAATTTAACTTCCGTCGAAGCTTTTAGAACAAAATTTCTTATTCTTCACACTAAGGATATTTCGAAAATTACTCTGGTATTTGTCAAACAGTTTTACATCAGTACTCACAATTTTTATTGCAGGATAACTTAGCATCATATAGGTTTGCCCATGTTGTCCTTTTTCTTTGTGTGACTAATCTCACTCTTATAAGTTAAATTCTTTGATAATTGATCTTATTTTCAACTGAGTCTGTTTGTTTTTATGGTACACTAAAGTATTGTACCATTCTCTTTTATTTTTGTCAATGTTTTGTAAATATTTAGCTAGATATGACTATTTCTTGTAATGGTTGATTGGCCTCAGCCATACATGGTATAGATAAATATTTTGCTAACTCGACTAATACAATGTTTAAGTTAGTCAAATATATTAGTATAGTCGCTTTATATTATATTTCAACTTTCTAATGCAATTTGGTTGCATTTTGTCAACATTAAATGCATAAATATCACAATATTATATGCCTACTACATGTTTTTAGTTAATACTGTTTTTGGCTATTTTGACTGACGTTTATTCATTTGACAGCTTTCTTTATTTAAGGTAAATTGTTCATCTTTGCCTACTTGACAATTACATATAGTTTTTATCTCAATTTGATAATAATTAATTTTTTCATGAAATCTGAGTGATTGGTCTCAAATCCAACACTTTAATATTTTTTTGTCATAACAATTATATATTTTTTATTTTAACCTAGATTCTTTCTAATAATGTATTTAAGTCATTTAATACATTTATTTATTTTACATTACATAATATAATAATGGATCATGTCCATTCATTCACAATATATAGTTCTTTATACTCTATTCAGAGTTACAAAACTTAATAATTAATGACTTCATTTTGGTTGTTTCTGATATTATTTGTCTCTCTTATAGCATCTTATGGTTTTTTCACTGTTATTCACTTTAATAATATATATGGGGTTTGAGTCTTCGTCATAGTCTGGTCGTTTTTCATGTTAGTAGTATTAATTATTAGACAATATTATACAATTTTTTAGGACTACTTGGGTTCGATACTGTTCACCTCACTTTCCTCTTATGATAAATTGCTATGTAAATGTTTTCCTTTATGGAACGTTCTGTGACGTTACAACGTACATACGAAAGCCAAGAAAACAATACATAAGAAATATCTTTCAATGTTTATTTTTTCCTTACTTTTATTTACATTATTCTGAAAAAAAGAATTTGTTTTCTTTGGATCAGTCTGCTTAATTTTTATTTAAATACCTATTTTATTGACTTGATTATTTTGTATATTTAAAAAAAGTTTACAGTATATATGTGTGTGTGTGTGTGTGTGTGTGTTCTTGGCCCGTCTGACTTGCAAGTTTTTTCAATTCGGCCCTCAAGTGAAAAAGTTTGGAGACCCCTGCTGTACAGGATGAGTAGAATTATTTAGGACGATCAAATTAGTTTGAAAATTTTTAAATGTATTGAATATTTAAACCTTGTTTCACTTCTGATTATGGTTATATCTAAGTAATTTAATTTATTATTAGTATCTTCTTCTAATAGATTCTTCTTCCGATATATAGGTCATTTTTCTACAAAAACCAGATAATAAAATTATAACCAATCAGGGTTGTAGAGCAGATAAGTTTTTATATATCCCAAAATAAAGACATACACATTTTCAATATATTCATTTCTATAAACAATTTAAATAACAAAATAAAATTTCCAAAGTCATCCTAAAAGAAAAAATATACACTCAATGAAGTATTTGTATGTTTAACATTTTTACGCTTAATTAAATTTTCATACAGAATTTCTTAATTTGAATTTTCCAAAATTGTTAAATTAATTAGTATTTGCAATTTATATAAACTACTGACAGAAATATATTTATTTTTATCGATTTTTTTATTCTGCCATAATTTTTTCTGTTTTATACCGTCATTTTATTTTAAAATAATCGGTTAATCATCAGGTAGTGCAGTGCAAGTAATATTCTGTATATACATACGCAACTATACTTTTGTGTGTGTGTGTGTGTGTATATATATATATTATTGTAACGTGACGGTTCCCTTAAATTAAATATTAAAAATCATACATGTTGAAGAATAGACATATGCCAAAATGCATAACCTAACCAAGTTACTAAAGTAACCAGTTGAAGCACAAAATAATAGTAAAGTACTAAGTTTGTTTTGTAAGTTATATGTCATAATATGTTTGGTTAAGATTATAAAACTGATATATAAAAATCAAGGAAAGCATACATGTCAGATTAAATCATTGTGACACTTATTTCAATTAAATACTTTATATCATATAGTATTAAAAATAGATAAGAGCCATATCACATTACTGTAGGTATAACTGATTAATATTATATTGTAAAGGGAAAGTGTGTTAATTCAGGAATCAGTTATATGAAACAATAATTGTGTATCAGTAGGTGTAAAACTGTAACTAGAAATTATGACTTGACTAGGTATTTGTGTTTACATATTCTAAAAGAACATAATGACAATTAAAGTGAAAAGGAGACTAATACCAAAACATTAACTAAATTTTGTTACATGAAACTCGTGTGATTATTAATCCTGAACTAACTATTGTTTTATAGAGTTTGTCAGGATGACAATCATTATGTTTGAGGAATTACCAAGATGGTTAATTAAATCATGTTATATAATATTTGTGTTAGTAGTAGTATGTCATGTGTTTGTCATGAACTAACCAGGATGTTAGGGAGTATGCCGTGATGATTATTAGGTTAGATAAATAAGGAAATTCTTTAATTAAATGTTATTGTATAAAATTTTTGTTAGCAATAGCAAGAATTCTGAACCAACTATTAGATAAGAAAGCATGTCAGGATGATTATTATGTTAGATAAATAAGGAAATTGTTTAGTTAAATGTTATTCTGTTAACCTGTATTTGTGTTAGGTGAATTAGGGTAAGTTTTAAAATAACTGCATTAAGGTAGAGAGCAGATCCATAGTATGATTATATTTTATAAATGAGCAATGTGTATTAAGAAATTAATTATGTTAAAGTGTACATAAGACAATATTATGTTTGTACCACAGTCAATAGGTTTTATAAGACAATGATGTTAACATTCGTCCTGACCTGTACTGATATCAATTTATTTAACTATTAATATTATATTAACTTCAAAGTAAATGGAAATTGTTTTATAACATTAAATGTACAGAAAGGGTTTTTTTAAGCATAAAACAAATTTAGGTCGAAAATAAAAATGTAACATATAAAGATATTGAACAAAAGCCTATCTTGTTAGGTATCAAAATGATCAGTGAAAAAAGGGGATTTCATTGATGACAATATCATTAACATTGTATCTAGCATAAGATGGGAGTTTTGAAATTAGTACTTGGAGTATAGGTCTATTTGAACTAGGAAAACCGACGCCATCAAAAGACAATGCCTAAGGCTTCGACCAATCGGAATTTTGCAAATTCTGCACCGAGAAGCCAGAAAAATTGACACACGAAGAGAACCTCGGATTCTCGTCGGAGGTTGATTGTTGAACCTCGGAGAGTTAAGAACAAGATCCCTGTAACACTTGTGGGCAGTAAATTATTAGTAAGTATCGAACGCAAGACAGGTTAGGTTACTAATATCAAATAGTGATTTTTCATTCAGTGAATAATCAACCACGTGAACTGTGAATAGTGACGTATACATATTAAATTGTTAAAATATCATACCAGAAATAGGAAAGTGTATAAAAAATCGGTGAGATTAATCCAAATTTCTATTTCAACATAACCCAACTGTGACACTGAATATACACTATTTAATTATTTGAACAAACACTGAAAACACTAAACACTAACACTGTTGTGATTTATTAGTTGTAAGATAATTATTTAGTTGTACGTAGAATTAAGAAGTGAAATTGTTGTTAACTAAGAAAGACTGATGCTGTTCGGCACTTGCGAAACGGTTTCGTTTCTTAGTTGTAAGCAATTATGTATTTTATATTGTATATGGAAGAATTGTGATGTTTTGTACTTCACTGAGGACATTTTCTAAAAACATATTGTTACAACATTACAGAACAGTCTACGTGTTTGTCGAATGTGCCAGAAGAATCTCGCTCTTATGTATGTAGCATACGTTATTATCAACGCATCCGTGAGAGTTTTCTCGAAGCCGCCAGCCGTGCGGACTCTGTCAAGGCCGCAGTTAATTACGTAGTTCACACGGGCGCTAAGACGCAATTAGGAACGTTCTGGTCTGTGAGCGTTGTATAAATACTTGGCGGCAGCGGCCTTACTCTTCAGTATAGTGGCGATATATTTACAGTGAGGTTCGAGTTAATGTACAAGCGATATTATCGGGTACGTTCAAGTGGTTATTAGTGAAGTGTTGCATTTTATAATCGGGCGGGATAATTGTAATACAATTGTGTTTAATATTAGTACCATTTTATTGCGTGTGAACAATTTTTATTTGATTTGTTGTAGGAGACTGTGTTGTTAACTACGAACTGTTTAACTGTAAAAATTAAAGCTGGTGATAGTGACTTAATTGGTGTCTTGTACTTGTTTTGTTTTCCACTGTACCTACGACGATCAAGTAGACCGTCGTAGCACTAATAGTAGTAGTCAAAAGAACCCGTTAAAATACTTAAATGGAATTAACCTAAATGTAAATAAACTTATTCCCTGAGATTTTTCAATAGTGCCAACCTGTGAGCAATTAATTGATTAGCTAGGGTAACTAATGTTCAGAAAGTATTTATTTGTTTTATATTAAAGGAAAGGTTTAAGAAAGCAATAACAAATATTGAAGTAAACTGTATAAGAGCTGGTATAATTATTTAGAATAATTAGCAAATTATCGAACATACGAATGCTGACTAGAAATGAGGCGAAATCTGGTACTGGCTTTTGGCTATCAAGGTGAGCAACGATAATATTTCGATTTTAAATTATTATTAATTTCAATCACTTTTTGAATTAATTATATATTCAAGAAGCAAACACCTACCTAATTATTTTTATATAGAATATAAAATACGTAATTATCTCAACACCAGTTACATCAATTAAAAATCATTGCATTCTAAAAATTGGCGCCCCAACGAGAGGTGTTAATAAGAAGACAGTTAATAAGAACAAATCAAAATTAAAATACAGTAATTAAAAATAAATTAAGAAACAGTCAGATTTGTATTTACATATTTGGCGCCTACAAAGGGAGGCTTGTCGACCATTAGAAAAAGAAAAAAAGAAATAATTTTTTTAGAAATCTATTCATTTAATTACATATTTTGGCACTCCAAACGTGAGGTCTAGGCAAATATAAAAATAACCACACAGATTTTGCACATAACAAAATTGGCGCTTACAACGTGAGGCGTTAAAGAAAAATATACATACCCAGATATTTGCACATAACAATATATATGTGTGTGTGTGTGTGTGTGTGTGTGTGTGTGTGTGTGTGTGTGTGTTAACTTCCCCCACACACACACACACACACACACACACATACACACAATATTATTGACAAATATACTTTTGTACCTGTAAAATATATTTTCATTTCTAGTTTTGAATGCACAGCTTTTTTTTACCTTTGTTACCTATAAAGGAAAACTTAGTTTACACCATTTTATTGAAATCATAAGTTACTGAAATACATGTATCATGATCAGAAATGAAGATATAACAAGCATATGGCAGTATAATATAGAGTGTAAGATCATAGTATTGTTTGTTCCAATTTAAAATAATTGTATTTACTCGTCATTTGTTAATTTATTTCTGCACCCCACAATTCATGCGTAAGCTAAAGAGAGTGATTCAAGATTATGAAATAATTTATTGCTTCATTAGAGAACTCTGAGGCTGTCGGACACATTTCATCAGCAATGTTCTCGCAGGCGCTAGCAACGTCATCTGGCGCCAAATCTTTTCATTAAATTAATTCTTAGGGTTACATGCGTTGATAAAATCTGTTGACTATTGAGGCAAGGTTTGTAAATTCTTGTGCACTTCAGTTAGTTTTTCTAAAGTAGCGTTAGACAAAATAACGACGTTAATGGGGATCGGTCTCGTATAAATTAATATATAACGCTTAATATATCGCAAAATAACGGCATACACATTTTCAATGTATTCATTTCTATAAACAATTTAAACAACAAAATAAAATTTTTTATGTATGTGATGTGATTATGTATTCCTAATGTTATGTATTTCTAATTAATCGAGAAAAATATAGGAAACTTTTGCAATATCAGTAATTTAAATTGTAATATTTGTAAATTGTGTTCTGGGGTATTGTAATTTTCTGAATGTATTTAAGGAAAATAATATTTAGTAATGCAATTATTTTTAAGATGTAAAACAAACTGTTTCGACTCGTTCACACATACGCGCCCGCACATGCACGGACACACGCACGCGCACACACATACTTTCACATTCACACAATAATTGATCTGTTGTGTTCGATATTATCTCTTGTATCCTTACACAGGTCCTGGTGATGACAATAAATATTGTCGCAACGTCGACATAAATAACTTAAAATTTGGGTTATACTTTTTTGCCCTATCCTCGCAAACCCTTCATCCTTAGAATTCATTAATAACGATAATTATAATATTTTATACTTCTAACATCTCCTATATGAGTATTGATTTTTTTATTAACTGTGTTCAAGTCTTAATGATGATAATAAATTTCTACCCTCAAAATATTGTGTTCGAAAGTGTTAAAATGTTTCGATGAGAATATTTTTAAATTGTGTTTTTATTTATCCAACCGTACTAAACCTTAGAATTCTAGACGTTTTCACAAAATACATTTATTTTGAAACGACTTATATCAAATTCTATATTATAACATTTATAGAATATGGCCACCAGTGGTAATTGTATACTGCTTAATGACTTGCATTAAATTATATATTAAGCAGAAGTTCTGTGATGGGTATTTATTTTTTGAGAGAGAACTGTATTAGTCTACAAAAGTTTCATCGTTTTGCCACTGGTTGACATCATGAGTGCTCTGTGTACTAATCAGACTGTTATGATGTTACCTAATTGATTTGAATATGGAAACACAGTGAAGTTTACCTGCAGAAAGAGAGTTAAAGAAACTCGTATTTCTTGCAAAAAGTAATTAATTCCCGAAAGGAAATGTGATTACAGTACATTAAATTGCAGTTGTCTTACTTTGATACAGATGTAATTCGACCATGATGAGACACCAATTTTTTTATTTGGATGAAAGTTGGATTTCTCAAAGTCATTCTCCCAATTTGATTTGGCATTATTTTACAATTGGTGGCGGTTTAAGGTACCTACTGGAAAGAGAAGAAGAATTTTCCAGTAGTGGATATTGCATGCTGTGTCCAAGATGGCGGGGTTTTTGAAGGGGAGTAAGTTGGCCATTGTGTGCGGTTCAGGTTTTTCTTCTGGGATGAATGCAAATGTTTTCAAAGAATAATTTAAAAACCAGTTATTTAGTTTTTAGAAGAACCTTCTATTAACAGTAGACATAATAATAATATTATTAACATATTAACATAACATTATTATGTTTATAATAAGGGACAATGATGGCTAACAACCAAATAAACCTCTAACTATGTCTTCTAGAAAAATCGACTGAAAAATAGTTACGTTCAAAAAAATTCCGTTTTTTGCAGTGTGGGGCCAGAGTGGAACTTATAGCGAAAGTGAAGCAACATGGGGGCCCAAAAGTGTACGAAATGGATGAAATAAAGAAGACGGGGACGAAATGATTCGTTTACCTCCCTACCATTGCCAGTACGACCCTATTAAATTAATATGGGCACAAGTAAAACGACAAGTTGCCAATAAAAATAAAACTTTTAAAATAAAAGCTGTTCTTCATTTGGCAAATCAGGCTTTAGACAGTATAACTGCACAAGCCTGGGAAAGGTGTGCCCATCATGTCTGAGAAAATAATGGTAAACAACTTTAATAGAGAAGTGGCTAGGGATAAAGTAACTGAAGACTTCGTATTAAATTTATTTGAAAGCTGTGGCAGTGACAGAAATGATTATTATACAAATGAATAAAATGGGGATGAATAAAACTTAAGTGACACCATCATGTTACACATTATTAACTATATTTTTTCAATGAACGGACACTATCCCTTGTAAGCGTAATCGGTAAGTGAAATGAAAGTAATCTAAATTGTATTATTATTATTATTATTTATCATCATCATCATCATCATCATATAATATATCTTTTTATTTTTAAGATTATGTTACAGTTGTTTGATATTACGTAGGTTGACCTGAGTTCAGTGAAAACAATAATTTTACTTGACGGGACTGCATATAGTATGTGTTGTGGCATTGCCAAAAATTAAAATTTGCCTTTCGTAAAACGTGGTTATTTTTATCAAGTGACTTTCTTTAAAAATTCGAAATTTTTAAAAGATAAAACAATTCACAGCTTAATTGATAGGACGGATATTAAAAATTAATAGAAAATCAACCGATTATTAAATGCCTATTATGAAGGCATAATACTCGCGGGAATGTATGAAGGTACATTCCCTATTCCCGCGGGTAGGGAAAGGTATTATGAATATCGGTCAAAAAATGGCATATTAAGAAAGTAATCATAAGTGAATTAAATGATGGCGTTTTATGAAAATAGGAATAGAAACAGACTTTATAAGTGCTGTTCATACACATTAGTTGTTTAAAGTTACAAAGTAATATGTAGAAAGACACGTAGACTAAAACACAAGTATGTACACAGAAAGTATGTCCATGAGTTTAAGCATTTATGTCTGAGAAACTTTTGTATGTTTTCTGAACCTTCTTTATCTGAGTTGTTAGACGTCCTAAAGACACAATTTGGCTTCGTTGTGTATTCGTCGTAATGTTTCAGTCATTCTTTAAAACATTAAATTTAAAGCGTATTTTACACAGATTTTTATTTCTACATGCCTTTTACAATACATCAACGCGACAGAACAGGCGGACGACTGTGCGGCTGTTTGGTAACACTGAACACTTGAGAAAAAATTCTTCCATCTCGTAAACATATGCTTTCTACTCTGGCATGACAAATTATAGCATTCTAACACATCACGAACAGATTAATGCGCTGTGCCGTTGGTGTGTTAGTGAAACAGTGTAATAGAGATACAAACAACACAAAAAACAAAATTGATTAAGTTTACATAATCGTAAGCGACTTTCAGCAAAGTTATTTGTCTCCAAAAGCAGTGGAAAATTCTAGAACATTTACGATAACAAGATAGGTAGGTAGAGCTGATCCTTCTAAAGTGTTAAAACAAACGAGTAAAGGATAAAGTCTACACGAAGGAATGGCCGTCGTATCTTCCCCTAGTCTGAAACAGTTGATAAGCTGGTTTACGGTTAGAAGTGGCAAACCTTACCGTTTCACTGCTGTGTTTTACAGCAGAAGGGATTGAAAAAGTACTCAGATTGCAAAAGGCATTCACAACTCAGATCGACATTTAGACTTTTTCCGCTCGTTACCATAAACACACACATTTGTTTCAATATTTTTGGCATTTATTAGTTACATTGCAGTTTATATTAGACGTACATAAGTCATTATTCATCATTATACGTGTACTATAAAAAAGTCAAAATATAATAAAACTTGATTCTCGTGGGAGAAGCATATAGTCAGGATTATACCGTTTCCTCCAGGAAAATCATAATATTACAGAGATTTAAAAAGCTGCTGATTGTTTTCTTGCTTATTTTTATAATATAGCAACACTGAGACAGAAAATTATATAATGCTGTAATGTTGAAACCTCTAATTTATAAAATGCTGAAATGGTACAAATATGAAAATAATCAATTTTAAAGAAATACGGCTGGCTGTCTCTGAAAAATGCTAATAACATAGATAATTAAAATAAGACAATGGAACAACACAACGAAAGCGAGTACAAAAATACAAGTAGATCTAAGTTTTAAGCATTTTTCTAAGTTAGTAAGGGAAGCAGATACCACACTCAAGTACACATACGCAAATTAACACGCACATATTCACACACATACATATACATTTATTTTGCTATTTTTGGCATTTATTAGTTACACTGTAGATTATGTTAATTGTGCAGTAAGTCGTCATTTACATATTACAATAAGTGCTCAGCAAACAATGTAAAAATATAACATAAATTTACTCTAGTAGCTTGGTTGGAAGTCAAGACTTAAATTATCCTACGAAAAGAACGCTTAGGCTCTCTACAGCTCACTAACTATAATAAAATGAAAATATTCACAAATTTTTATAGCGATTTACATGTAGCTCAACATAATAATACAAAGTTTAAAAATTAGATTAGCGATATATTGATAGTTATTTTTAAATAATACTCATAACCCTAATAAATGGTTCATATAGTAAAATAAATTGGTAAACAATATTGTAAAACAACGAAAGTATAAAGAGTATAGTGGGTTTCAAAGTACCCTCAGCATTTGTTGTAAGCTAATACAGAAAAGGTGACGACTAAAGCAGTGTCAACAGTAGTGTGTTATAGTTTATTTTTGTTCATCTTTCGTTTTCTACGTGTAAGAAGGATAAAAACTGTTTTTAGTGATGATAAACGTGTATTTGAACTGTACGGAGCATTACGATCATGGACCAAGAGGTTCGATAAAAAATTAAATGATCAGACTTTTATTGAAAAAGTACACTATACAATGCATATGCAAATTACATGTTTAATAAACGAAATTAGCTGTGACCTACCGAAATTCTCGTCACATTAATTGGTATCTAGGAGCAGATTTTTAAGACTTTTAGTTTCAGAGAAAACTTAAGTGCACATTTACATTATTTATTGTTATAAATGAAAGCAATATTTAATCAGCCAACCAATTTTTAAATAACTAATTAAAACAAACGTACTTAAAAATAACTATAACTTAAAAAAATTAATTTAGAAAATTCGAGTCAACAGTATTTAAATATTTAGATTTACGCATTCACTGTGTCTAATTGGTTTCTTAAGCCTTGCAAAAACTAACAGCCTGTTACTTATAGGTCCGCTCTGACTGTTTTTGTGTAGCCTTTGACACGAACAAATAGTTAGCAATAATTCACTGACACAGTGAAACATTTGCGTCGAGTTCAAGAGCGTAAAACCTCATTTGTCATTTGGGCTTCATGTAAGATTATTCTTGAAAAACTTGAGACTCCGTTTCAAACCTAAAAATGCATTCCCTTCCTGGTTCGGTTTCAAGGCGGCCGTATTGGCGCCCCGTTTTCTTTCTTACTTACGAGAATGTTAATAAACATGGCAAAATAGAACTACTTAATATATTCTTACGAGAACTTTGATGCATAAGTAAATTGTGTACCATATAGTCTTAACTGATTCTCAGTATGAAATACATACGTTCTCCCCTTACTCACAACTATTTAACGTCATCCACTTATCAATGCAGTAATTCAGCTATTCACTTATACGCGCCGTTGAAGGTGTAATCTCTTGACTATTGTTACGTCATCACTTTCCACTAGACCCTGCGTGCTTCTGAATTACGTTCATTTATGAAAGCACTCACGAATAAATGAAATAAAGATTTTCAAATTGTCTCCCTATGTGACAAATCTTCTTTTTATACCTTCGTGTTTTCGAGCAATAACACGTGTCTTCATTCCATTTCATCATCGTCATCTTCACACCACACCAGGTGCTGCCTGGTCTGATTTCAAAGATCTCCAGCCATCTATTCCTGGTGCCACTTCGTGTAATGCTGTTCAGCTTTGAGTACCAACTCTCAACCGCATTATTAGTTTTGCGTCGCTGTCCAAGAACATTCCACAAGTCAATAGGGTTCTGCATCCACTGCTCAACAATGTGTCCGTGAAAAGAACGGATTTCTCATTATCAGGAAGATATTCCATGATCAGGAGCCATCCATCTTCTACTCGATCAGTCGGTAAATATGCCAAAGCAGCACACATCTTACATGTAAGTCTTATATCTTCATTTTCCTTGTACTCCACAGCTAGTCAAATGATTTATATTTGTTTCCGGACAGATTGATTAACATGAAAGTTGCAACCACTAATTGTAGTATTTAGGAATATCTTCCTCTTCTCACTAATAGCTGCAGCCTCAAAATTAAGTTTTATTAATTTTGGTGCCCAGAATGGATACCATTTCCTGAGAAGAGAAAATAAACACAAATATGTAGATTCAATTTTATCTGGTAAAAATGCAAACAGTACTTCATACATTTCGTGTCATGCGGTGCGCTGCTGAGAACAGTGTACAGAGGGTATATATGCGAACTGATTTGGACTAATTTGCTTTCTTATCCAGTCTCCTTTTTCCTATAAGTGTGTTGTTTATTGTTTAATAGAGGAAACGCGGATAATATGGAATTGGCGGGCAATAGAGAATTCCGTTTTTCAGCACTATTGAGAATTTTCCTCAGTTGCCATTTACTGGAGTATTACAGTAAGCGCTAGTGTTGCCGCGACGCCAACAGACCGACTGGTGTTGTGAAACAAGTTTCTTTGTTTTGGTATTTAGAGAAACTTTGCATGTAAGCGTTAACAATGCAGTTTGCATTTCTTGTTCAGTTGCTATCAATTCTAATTATCATTAACACTTGAACACAGTTAAACAAAAAACATCAATACTCATATAGAAGATGCTGGAATTATAAAATATTATAATTATTCTAATTAATCTGAGGATCGGTCAGAAAAGTAGAACACAAATTTTAAATTATTTGTGTTGACGTTTCGACAACATTTATTGTCATCATCCCTGTAAGGGTACAAGAGAAAATATCAAACACAACAGATCAATTAGTTGAGTGAATGTGTCGGTGTATGTGAGTGTGTGTGCATGCGCGCACGTATGTGTGTATGTGTGAACGAGTCAAAACAGTTTTTTCCATAATCAAAATAATTGCATTATTACATAATGTTTTCCTTAAATACATCGAGTAAATTATAATACCCCAGAACATAATTTATAAAATATTACAATTTAAATTACTCGTAATGTAAAAGTTCCTTATGTTATTTCTCGATGCATTTGGAATACATAACATTGGGAATACATAATCACATAACATTCTATTATTTATTAATTTATATCACTAATAAACTAAGGATAATGTCTAGTGCCAAGCGACTTAGAGCAACACGTATTATAATCAGAATTTTCCATTTTACAAATACTGTGCAAGTATTAAAATAAGCAAATACTCTTTTGCTAATTCAGACGCTTTAGTAAGATAATCAGAATTCCGTCATCCGTACTTTCATTAATATTCGTTATTACTTCCTAATGCATCTTCCTGTTTTAAAACTGAAGACATATTATTAACGTAAAAATATCTTGCTTTATTCAGTGCAACGTTACCTACATAATAAAGTCTTCTAGATATGAATGTGTGTAAATTAGAAGAAAATTATATGAAAAGTTTAATTTTTGAAAATTCACGTTAATTAATTATTGGCTTGAAATAGTATCATTTAACCTGGACTAGTTAGTGAGAAGTTTTAGAATAATTTACGATTTCCCACTGTCTAAATCATTTGCATTGATATTTCAATATGTTTTTTGGTTACAAAAATTAAATTTAAATAGTAAATACAGTTGGGATAAATAATTATGAAGGAATTTCGATATACATACATAAATAGTAAATATTATGAAGGAATTTCGATATAAAATCTCACAGCAGGGAATCTTTACAATATCCTGTGCTATATCAAAACAAACGATTTTTAAAATTTATTTTTCAGAATGCAGAATGTTCATTTAAATTAATGTTATTTGTTTAATTTAAACTAGCTTCACAACACAACTGTTTTAGACACGATGTCAATTGGGGTTTTGCATGGCCTGTGTTCGTAAATATGAACCATTAATTTTTAAACAAATTCTATGCGTTTTGTGTGGATTGGCTGCGATGAATTCAATAAACATTTCAGTTACACCTTTCCTGTTATGCACACGAATTCCCAGGGATACATTACAAACCTACTATGAGTCGCCAGAGGAATGTGATAGATCTGATTGGTTACGATGAAGGTAGAAATTATCAGTATAGAACGGAAAACTCATAATAATAATTCACTTAACGAGAACTGTAATTAATGTGACTTGAGTTATTGGATTTGATTAGTTGTCAGTTGGCGAAAAAGTTTACATTTTAAAATTACTGAAATGTGTGGATGTATTTTGAAGATGAATTTGTACGATTGTCGTCCTGTGTCTTATGATGTCTCTTGGCTTCCAGTCTTGTAACTATCGTGTAACTATCGTGATTGTCTACCATTTTCTTGCCAATATAAAGTCCCGTTTATCTACGTATTTAATTCTATTTCCTAATTTACAGAACACTTTAAACGTATATATATATATATATATATATATATATATATATATCAGTGCTGAAATGTCGAAACTGAACACAATAAATATGTTCATTTGTATGGATTATGTGCACTCTATATAATAAGGGGTTTTTGTAGTACATAACTGTGATAATGGAAGTTTTGACAAACGCCAAATAAAATTCTTTATAAGTACACATAAGACTTTTGCCATTAAGGCAGATGGAAATCATCGTACTTTACTTGTCTGACAATTACCTCTATCCCATCAGCCTAGTTAATCTCTAGAAACCAATCCCCATTACCGTAGTTATTTTGTCTAACGCTACTTTAGAAAAACTAACTGAAGTATACAAGAATTTACAAACCTTGCGTCAAGAGTCAACAGATTTTATCAACGCATATAACCCTAAGAATTCATTTAATGAAAAGATTTGGCGCCAGATGACGTTGCTAGCGCCTGCCAGAACATTGCTAATGAAATGTGTCTGATAGTCTCAGAGTTCTCTAATGAAGCAATAAATTATTTCATAATCTTGAATCACTCTCCTTAGCTTACGCATGAATTGTGGGGCGCAAAAATAAATTAACCAATAACGAATAAATAAAATTATTTTAAATGGGAACAAACGATACTATGATCTTACACTCTATGTTATACTGCCATATGCTTCTTATTGCTTCGGCTCTGATAATGATACATGTGTTTCAGTAATTCATGATTTTAGTATAACTGTGTAAATTAAGTTTTTGTTTTATAGGAAATAAAAAAAGCTTAGCATTGAAAACTAAAAACAAAAATAAAAATCTACTTTTCAAATACAAAAGTATATTTGTCAAAAATATTGTGTGAGTGTGGGGGGGTGGAGTTAACTCAAAAGTATATACAAGACAATGGTATAGTAGACTATCTATGTACAGAATATTAGTTAAACAAGTTTAGGAAATATGATAGAAAGAGATAACAATTTTATGAAGTTATTAATCTAATTTACCTTACTTTTGATTTTATCTTATTAGGTTTATTAATGTTTCGTTTCAATCTCTTGAAACTAAAAATTTGCTTTCTTACCTAGTCCTCTTTTCCCTATTTTTCGGTGGAGGAAACGCGGATAATATGGAATAGGCGAGCAATAGGGAATACTGTTTTTCAGCACTTCTGAGAATTTTACTCCGTTGTCATGTACTGGAGAACTACAGGAAGCGCTACTGCTGCCGTGACGCCAACAGACCGACTGGTGTTTGGAAACAAATTTCTTTGTTTTGGTGTTTACAGAAACTTTGCATGTAAGCGTTAACAATGCAGTTTGCATTTCTTGTTCAGTTGCTATCGATTCTAATCAACTTAATGTCTTAGTTGAAGATTTATTTTTGTTTACCTTCGGGTTAAAATATTTATCATAATTTATTATAACCGAACATGAATAATTCCTTGCCAAGGTGGCAATCGGGCGATATGGAATACCACTATTCCATTTTTTATGCATATTTTATCAACATTCCATAATGTTTGTACGTATTTCATCTTAATTTAACACTCTCAATTAAAACACTAAATCAGCAAGTTGTAAAATTTGATAAGCATATATTTATTTATAAAGAGTAATTACTGCCGATGAAAGAGGTTTTCTGATCATTTTCGTTTCATGCACGAGTGCAGCTGGTGATTTTTCCCACCATAGATCAGCTATGTATATGGTGACTATGATAAAGGCGAAGTAGTACATAAAAGATTTCAACGACATGAAAGCACTACTAATGCCACCGTAGGAAGCTATTCAGTTTATTGTCAAATGGAACTTCAGTGAATATTTTCCCAACCTAGTCTCATCATATAGTATTTTCTTAATGATTTGTGTTTGTCTGTTGCCTCATGTGAAAGAGTTCATCAAAACTGGAATTAATAGAAGACCTTCGTAAATTAACGACGAGTGAGAAAACACTATCTAAAAGTACATACTGGTGAAATCGCAGTAAGTGGTTTTAGGGCTACAGGTATTTGTTCTGCCAACGGACAGATCTTCAGTGTAGCTGATTTCGTTTCGGCTCGTAAGCTGCACTGTTACCAATGATATACTTGCTGAGGAAATAGACGAAGATTCTTCAATTCTCACAATGGAGAATCCTAGAACGATTCTCAACACACCACAGGAGTTAGTAAGATTGCTTGATCAAGGATCAGACTCATCAAAAATGAATGACACTGTGCTTACCTATATATCTCTTCATATTCTTTCACCTCTACTAAGGAGAAAATTGTTCAATCGGAGACGAAAAACTAGTACGGTAACAATAATCACTGCTTCACCATAGAAGACGAGTCTGAAAATTTCTCTCATATAAATAGTAAACGTATTCCAAAAACAGATAGAAAGAAATGGTTCTTACATAACTTCGTCTTTCAAGAACGCAAAAGGAAACAATTAAGAGAAAATTGTTCACACTTTTACAATATGATAACAGTAGTAGTAATTAAGAGATCCTGACATTCTATTCTGCTGAATCGTCAGGCCCGAAACTTTCAGGCCTGTATAATACAGGCGATGAAAATATTTCTGTTGACCAAGATTCTGAATATCTGTTTTACCACGGTAAATTTTCCGATTATGCTAAAGATGCCTTACGTGCTCTTTATGGACGGATAGTGATTGTGCAGGTGCCAAAAATGTTGATTCTTACATTTGTGATTTCTGCATACAACTTTTCTTTCAAAAATTAAGAGTAAGAATATTTTCACATATTTCGTCGTATTATTTTTTAATTTATATGATAAAATTGATTTGCGTCATATCATTTAGCAAGCCATTGTCAAAATGAACGCTATACACATTAAAATGTATATGCTAAATAGACCTATATCATTTTTTATGTTAGAAATAATATACGATAATAATCCTGACGTCAATGTTTACATTTTTTTATAACTGTTGTGTTCCACATATAATTTTTTACATTTCCACTATTTTTAAAGACACTTTTGTTACATTTGTTAATATACTGTTATTGTAACTATCCTTGTTAATGTGTAATTTTCAAAGTAACGTATAATTTCTGATTAAAGAAATCAGATATCCTAATTCATGAGTTATGATTGTATTATTAGAAGTTGCTATCACACATGAAAATTGTTGTTTTTTACATGTCATCGAGAAATTTTGGTAATAAATTGAGTTTTTTGTGTAAACTGTGTGGTATTCCATATGTCCTTCAATTTTCCCACGTTTCTTTAAAGTAATTCATTTCAACACTGTGAAAATTTAATTTTATTTTAACTGTCAGAGATAATTAAAAACATACCAACGTTCAATTTAATTTGAAATTTATAGGAAGCTGATGTAAACACACTTTAATATTATTGAAAAAGTAGCCCTAAGTGGTATTCCATATTACCCGTACTTATTATATATAGAGTTTACTTACCTTATACGATTAGATTTTTCCTGACCTATTCTCTTACCCTTATAAAAAGTGGCATACTTAAGTGGTATACTTATAATTGCTTGACATTAACCAACTTTTCACCATCACAAGTAGGTCTCAAAGACTGTTCTCTTTTCCTTCCAGAATGTACAAATTAACTATTCTTGATATTCAGATCCAAGCCTTTCTTCCCAATTCCTTTTTCCGTTCTACCACTACTCTTGAAGTTTATTCCTTGAGTTCTCTATGAACACTTAGAATACAAAACGCTTGGTAGCACTTATGATTTAAAAAGTACAGATTTCTGCTGTTGTGTCACTAGAGTGTAAAGTTATCGTGCTCTAAAAAATGTACCTAAATAAATAAAAATAAATAAACAAATGTTTCTAAGCAAATAAATGCAGTAATTTATTTGTACAATTATATAATACATTTTATTATAATGCCATGTTACAATATTCAATAAATACCAAGATACAGAGGGAGTGGCTGTACTATAGAAAACAACAGGATAATTAAAGTCGGGTTTCTTTATTGCCTTGTAACGGAGCAATTATCTTTTACGTATATGCAATCAAGCCTTAAATGCTTTTTTCCAAGACTCGTCCGCCTCAACCACGACGCCTTCAACATACCTCATGAACCGCACGCAGACACAAACAGTTGTACTTATATGTTATTATACTTGAGTTTGTGTAATCAAAATATATGGTTGGGAAAGTATGCTTTGTTTCCACGAATAACTTTAGAAATTCTACTTGTTAGGAAGAGTAGCTAAGGTAAAATTTCTTATACGTGCGATGTAGTACAGAGGACAAAGATGTATGACGACCATTAAGATTGTAACAAGTTTAATAATAGGAACAAGAAAAAATAAGAATTAGTAGAAAACGGACGAAGAAAGAAAGAGAAAAGTAAAGTCACGAGGGAAATATTTGATTATAGATCCGAGGTAGGACACTCATTGGTAGGCCTTGAAAAGTATGGAAGTTACAGAATGGGGGAAACTTATCAACTGGAATTGACTTGTATTCTAATATTGTAAGGAATAAGTAATTACAATAACGAGGTATTTAATATAGGATTTCTCTGAATAGCAGTTTTTGTTGTTGTGCACAACTGACAGCGTCTGTTGGTATTACCGTTGACTGAAATCAAACAAAATTCTCAAGTAATAATTAGTTTCTTATTTTCAAGCATGAAAATAGATTTTCAATCACCGAAAGTGTAGCACATAATAATGCAATAAAATTACAAACAATACAATTTGATTAATTTTTATGTTTGTTTAAATTACTATAGAAATTATTATTCTTCAGTTTATTCAAATATTTTAAAAGGAGCCAGGCAGAGCCGCCATTTTATAATCGAGCTGTACCTAAGCCGCTATCTTTGAAATATCACTAAAACTCATGAAATGGCCGACACCGAAAATTCTTTAAGCTAAAAATTCTTTCCAATATCAGTTTGGTTGTGAATGTTTATTTTGTATGCGTTTGTTTTAAATTATACGTTTGAAATCAACATTACAAATGTCACTCAATAACGTATGCGGTTTTAATGTTCAGTTTTATCACTTAATCACACCTTCACAGTTAAGAACAGTTTTCAATTCTTCGTATTAGTTGTGGGTTATGTATCGGATTCCATAAATAACAATTTTTTGCTTTGACTGTTTGATATCTTTAAATTAACTGGTACTGACGGAATGAAACAGCAAACGTAGATTGAGAAAGAGAGAAAAGTAGGTAAAGGTAGGTAGATAGATAAGTGAATTGAGAAAGAGAAAAAGAGAGATATATATAGGGAGAAAGAGAAAGAGAGAGTGTGATGGGGAAGAGAGAGAGATTGAGGGGGTAAGCAAGAGTGATGGCACAAGATATTTGGATTAAGCATTTAGTGCATTTTATAGCCGAGCCAAGCTATTGTTGGTTAGTTTTTATTCTTTTTTCTATCACCATATTGCAAAGTATCACTAGGACATAAAAATCAATGCAAGCACAAAAGCATTTGCTCTTTTTTAAAAATATTAATAAAGTTAAAATAATTGCCTACTGCGGCAGTTATTCACCGTCGTTGTCCTCATTTCATATGACGTTTTGGAGTTCGACATTTATGGGCGAACTTTAGAAATCCATTATACAGTGAAACAGTATTATATGCTGCATGTTACAAATCTTTAAACTGTAGACGTCTTAAATGTTGGTTGCGTAAAGAAATATTAAAAAAGTATTGAATCATATTATTCACGTACTCAGTACAATTTAAAGACAGAATTTTAAGAAATAATGTCGCTTTAATGTTACAATTATTAAAAGTAGGCTCATTTATAAAGGTACAATGTATGACCTAACTTGTGGCAACAACGTCTAACTTTAACTTATTTCTTATAGAGCTATTTGATTAGACTAAACAGCAAATCAAATAGCCTGCTGCTCTATGAGATATTTTGTGCAATACGCTAGTCAGGAAACATTACTCTCCTGCTTCGTAAAACTCTAATCCTAAATTATATACTTATTACCAAATTATCTGTATATATAAATTATTTAAAAAAATTCTGACCCAAATAGTTTTTTAAATTTATGCCATACCATATTATCAGAACTGTTCAAAAAGCTGTCTCGTCTACAAAAATATTTTCAAAACTGTCTCTTGAGACCGACGTGCCGGAAAAGCTTCGTAGCTCGACTCCCCCCCCTCGGGAATGCTCGCTTTCTGTGCTGCAGATTACTAAATATGCCGCTTGATAAATCCATGTAACTTGATGCACCACGTGTTTGGTGAATTTGTTTTCATTAAACATAAAGCTTTTGGTAGAGTAAGTGTTTTGAGCCAGTAATTACTTTTTTTTATTTTCAACCCACACAGTTTTAATTAGTGGACGTTATAAATCTGGTATACGAAGAAATCTGTAAGTTTGCCTGTCACTGTAGGAAACAAAGCCTGTTGTAAACTGCAAAATATAGCTTTCCCATAAAATATGGCTTAGAAGACTTATGGCGACCATTCACACTAACTGTAGACAGGAAAATAAAAACAAATAAAAAACAGTGATATAATCAGTAATTTTTCAGTTTATTGCAGATTTGTAATCTGTTCGACTAAGCGAGCATTGAACATATTGACTGATATAACACACATGATTATGAAAAGTTGGCCATAAAATACTCAATGGAATGGAAAACTTAAGTATAAAATAATGATTGATGATCTGTATAGATATATAGGTGGATTATGTTTTATTTACATTGTGTTCTATATACACAGTATAAAGGATGATTATTACTGAGGAATATATGGGTAGTTATCTTTCTATGTGCATAGTCTAATTAACCGACAAGTTCCTTTCATAACAAAACACAGGAGATGTGCAATATGCCAGAGTGTGGTAGAAACGTTATGAGTGAAATTCACTTGAACGCATCGACATTAACAACTTCAACATCGACATTAGCATCTCTCTCTGGAGCGTGTCTTGAGATATTATTAACTACTTCAAATACATCACTCCGAACCAGATAACCTACTTTACAAGGACTTGTATACAAAAGACTCTATTAAACTTTATAGAATTGTTACTGTACTATCAAAGTAATTATGTTAATTAAAAGTCTACTCTAGATTTTCTACAAATTATTAAATTACTAATATATTACGTTTACACACTCGTACATGTTGAAGTTTGAGTGTGAGTTATCTTTACGTAATATAGGAAACATGTTGAGTATGTAATGTAGTCATACTTTTATATATTAAACTTACTATTAATTCCACGTTAGTTCTTAAATGAAATGTACTCGTCCTAACATCTTTTTGTCGATAACAAATCCGGTTACTATCGTTTTAGATAAATTCGTCTTTCGTATTCTACAGCAACAATGTTATCTGTGGCTATCATACATTATTAAAACTGTTAGCTGTTTCCATATATTTCTCAGTGATGGATACGTAAAACTACACTTTACATTTTACCTTGCCTACTACACTGTATCATCTCGCTTATACTATATACTAAAAGATTGCTGCATGGCCTGTAGACTGGTCAGTTGTTCAAATTAACGACAAGCTCATATAGAACAGAGACAGTCGTTCTTCAACTGGGTTCAAGATTGAATTCCTATCATCTGTTCATTCTCAGTCCAGTCACCGTTAACGTTTTAAGCACACGTACGTAACAAACAAAAGTAGGTAGGTTGTTTATAGCAAACTAAAAGTGTACGTTAAGCATTTTTTATTCTCCAGATTAATCAGATATCAAAAATTTGAATCAATAAATTTCTAACCAACACATTCTGAGCTTGTTGTTGTGTGTTGTTCTGAATATTGTCGTAATTTTTTTTGGATCTCTCAGTATCCATATTGTAATTTTATGTACGAAGTTGTTGTAGACCATAAACTCATACTTACAAGCTATTATCAAGATCCTTTGTCACTTGACAGTATTAACATACACTTACGTAACTCAAGTACTTACATAATTATATTTCTCACAAATTTATGCATACGTCTGCTGCAAGGGCCCTTTAAACTGAATGTCACTTAAATAATATTTTATATTCGAAATCTATATCTATTACATAAACTATAGAGTTAGATCAGCAAACCATTTTATCGGGTTTTCTGTTTACAAAATTTAATTAACAAGTTCTAAAATTTAGAACTAAAGCGACATTAGAATCAAAAATTAAAATATGATTATCATCTTGTGTGTCGATGTACACATGTTATTCTACTTGTAACTATTCTTTTTATTTATAATTATTTATAAATATAATTTTTATTTATAACACGTTTTGAGACCCGATATCTTATGATCTGATTGACAGATTACTGTCATTTTCTCGTTTCCTCAATCCGTACCAGAAAGGATCAAATGAAAACTTGTTAAATAAAGGCGTGTTAAATGAAGACTTGTGATATAAAATACTATAAAAATTGTCAAATGATATCTTGTGAATTGATTTGTTGTTCTAAATGGTATCTAGTGTTGATATGTAGTCTTACGCGTTAAACATTTGTTGGTATTATACCTTGAATTAACGTACGAATCTTCCTACCGTCGCAGCGTGTGGACCATTCCGAGTTCGCTTCTTCTACAGATAGTTAATAATTTCCTATTAATTGTTACATAACTATATGGACTTTCTCGTAAACCTGGCCTTAATTTCATGGAAGTAATTTCAAACATACAATACATGCTACATTTCAGGCAACGTAGATTTCAATAATAACAGTTTTCAATAAGGCAATCAACCCGAATAACCATATTTTACATAATCATAACTACATACAGCGAATATGGCAGTTCCCTAAGATTTTAGCAAACATAACTTACTCTTAGTTTATAAAAACCTAAATAAACATAATGAACGTAATAGATATTGGCTGTGGAAATAATTTGTAAATCGTGTCACGTTACTTGAGCCGTTGTTTGCTAGTCAAATAAACATACGCTCTTTCCTTTACACAATATAACTATATCATTTTTCCTTCATAGGTAACATTGTCATCACTGTCAATGCTGGGTATCGATGCCGGACTCGATACATCTCATCTCTTTTGACAGTAGTTTTCCAGGTTTTCCCTTTTCGTACTACCTGTGTTCATTTTCCAGCCTTATTGAATAGCCAACAGCGAGCACGTACTATCATATATCAGAGAGGCAGGTTTACTTATACGCATTAAATAATTTGTTTGTCTATTAGAAAGATTTGTTAACAAATTATTATATATATTGTAATGAGACTAGAGTCGTACGGGTTTGAAATTAGGTTTATTTAAATTATTTAATTTATAAATTGATTTAATATTTGTTTGTGGTTTTAGCTATTATTAAAGGTCGTTGTTTTAAAGCGTTCACGATTAATT
This sequence comes from Magicicada septendecula, assembly GCA_034769895.1. NCBI lineage: Eukaryota > Metazoa > Arthropoda > Insecta > Hemiptera > Cicadidae > Magicicada > Magicicada septendecula. Next base: position 223,766,722 of record CM068368.1, read on the forward strand.
TTTCTTGTTTAGCCGGCTCCTCATTTGTCGAATGACAGAGTTGGGTTCCTCTTCTCTCGTAGATATTTTCGGTGGCGTTGGTACCGACTGTAATTAAGACATTTTTTTTATAAAGGTACTTACTTGGTATGATGTTCTCAGGAGCAGGTACAGTGTATCAGCTTCCCTACAAGAAACAATATCAATTCAAATAATTCGTGGCGCCGTTTGCGTTGCCAACCGTTGCACGTCGTCTGCCAAGCCTGTAAATACCTATCTATTTGAAATAATTGGGCCAACTCTAATTATTCATTTGAACATAATTTATTTATTGTTGATATTGATCATTAATCTCATGAACCTTTAACAATATAAGGTGAAACCTTTACAATTACCTTTCATTAGTTATTAGACTCTTTTCAAAATGCCTCAGGGTGGTTATTCTGCGTATGTGTATTCCATACTTTACAATGTTTATTTACTATTAAAATAATCAATACGGGGTTCTTGGAGCATACAATATACGAAAACGTTAATACAATAAAACAATTATTATTATTTAATAGGAGAGTGGTCACCTCGGATCACTGTAATCTCAGTTCATTACTTTTGTAAAATGTAAACAGACGCCTTGCGTCAACTTATAGGTTAGATCTGGCGTGTCTAATATAAAGCCAGTTACGTTCGTTAAACATTTAAGTGGTCAATTGACAAATAAATTCAGTTTACTAAAGTTATGATCTCTTCAGTAGATCCAACTATCATTAGGATAATAACATGGATACCCTTTATCAGGTAATTTACTTATAAAATTCTGGCATGTCCACGGTTTATAAAATGGTGGTACATCGACTTAGCCTATTTGGTTCAGTAGAACCTACTGTCTTTACAATATTAATAAACATTCATTATACTTAGGTCGAATAAATTTCGTTAACGTTTATTTGACTTTATGAGGTTCAACGCCTCTTGAAAGTTCCTTTATTTATTCTTAATTCTACTTAGTGTCAAGTTATGTTCACTTCTTAGTCTACAAGATTGATATTATCACCATACTCCCTTTTATTTATATAATACCGCGATTGCCTGGGATTATACACTGACAATCGTGTACGCACTGCACTTTTTCTTTCTTATTTCACTCAATTCACTTTATAAATGTCTTTTAGACATTTGATTCGTAATTGTACTGAATCAGACGTTTACTCTCCGCACAGGTTAGGTAAAAATTACTGTTTTTCGTCGAGAACTCGCGTCGTGTTTCCTCCGTTGATCATACAATAAGTATAACGCTTAACTTAGCGTCCCCTTGCTCGTCAAGCCTCGCTACAGGTAATTTAATTGGTTCTAATTTCGATGACACCTCACTGACAACTTCCTATCGCGTGGGTCTTTGGGTCGAAGAGTACGAAAATATTTCCATTAATTTACACAAATATTTAAAAAGGCATTTAACTTTCTTATGGTACTTGGGAGTTCTAATTGACTAATCTCAATCGTTTTTAATTGTTCTCTACATCAATTAGATACCCCTCAAGCCATAATTCTGTTAATGTTTGACACTTTTTTAATTTCACCACTTAGGCCTATTACATTTTTCAATTAAAACTATCTTACTTTCTATTATTTACAATTCAATTTCACAATTAGGTTTATTGATGATTATTCAGTTAGTTTCTTTCTGTCCTTTAATCATATTATAAACCAGTTATCTGTGATAACAACTCTAAAATCGAGCATGAACCCTGCTGTACATGTAGCATTATGGTTAAGATTTACCTTATATTATTTATTGAAGGTATTTTAAGAATCAGTTACACTTCACTTCTGTTCTTAAAGGTCCCGTCCAACTTCTGGTTATCATGGGCTGACTTAATCAATACCCCTTCTTGTAATATTTGGTTGGTTACTGATATGTTCAGTGTTTGGCACCTAGGCCTTAAATTTTGTACTGTTCTAATCATACAATACATTTTTTAAAACTGGTTACACTTCAGTCATTTGTTGGTGTCTTTGTCTAATTTATTATTTTATTATTATTGGTTTAGTCTGATACCCTGTATAACTTAACATTTAGTATCAGACTCTAAGCTCCTTTAGGCCTACTGCCACACAAGTTGGTTGTAACAGTTGCTGTTCATTACTATTTGATAACATTTGAATATTGCTATTGGTTTATATCGATTAACTTTAACAACTTTTAGTTGTTACCTTGGGTGGCTTTGACGTAATTATTCTCTGAATTATATTCCTTTGGTACACCTATAGTTAAAACACTATATGGTTTTACAATTGTTCTCTTAACTCTTATTTATTTTTTAAATTGAGTGATAATTCTCCTTTACAAAATAGTGATAGCAATTATGAAGGTGTTACCATCATTTGATTGGTAATAGTATATCACCTTGCTTTGTTAAAACAATAAAACACCTTCCATCTGGTGTCAAGATACCAGTATGTCTATTTTCTAACATCTTGTGATAAATTTAATCTATTTATAATTGGTTTACCTTATATAAGTGAAATAGAACCTTGCTGGTTCTATTGACACTAATTTCTCCTCTCCTTTATCTCATATGTTACAGTTTTAGTAAGATTTGTTAGGTAACATCAAAATGTCTAACTTATTGTTTGTACTTATACTAATTACAATACAATTCTACTGGTTCTATACATTGATTCTATGTTGGTACCACCCTTTTAACATTTAGGTTTATTACCCTCCAACAGGAATTAGATTATTAGGCATTTAGTTACTTAACTCTCCTGTTTTAGGTGCATAATTCACATATAGTGAGGTTAAGGGTCCTATCATGGTTTGGCAACAATGTGTTTGTTTTATAATGAGTTCAATGTTTTTGATTTCACTTTATCATATGATTACTAATGTTATCTATGATTTTAGGTTTATTATACCCCCTTTTGTCTCTATTACCCATTTTAAACAGTATTTATACACATCGTTCGAAAAGTAATATCCCTACATTTTCTCTAGTTACAAGGCTGGTCTATATGATTCGTGATTGTTATTCTTCCAGATACACAGTTAATTTATACCTTTTACTCCATTTATAGTTTCTTCTCTCTGTCTTTGGTATTCACATTTTCACCTAATCTATTGGGTTAATTGTTAGTTAATTACATTTCGTCTAGGTCATTGTCATTATTTCTTTGATCATCTTCATCAGTGTGTTAAAGATGTATTCTTTATTTATCCAAATCACCTCCTACTTGTCTTGGTTATTAACATTAAAGTTGTATGTAGCCTTCTTTATGCTTTGTTATTGTTGGATTATTGGTTGTTTGGGACCCTGGTGGTCGTGATCTTATGTAATGTTACAATATGTGTGTATGTGTATATATATATATATTGCAACGGTACAACAATTAACGGTACTGTGCATTGCCAAAATAATTTAAATAAATAATAAAAATAATAAATATGGATTAATAAACATAATTCAGATTGCATAACCTGTATCGTAGTTAAAAATAGGGAGCGCAGAATTCATGGATGGACACGCATTCCTGGCACACCTGTCGCTGGCGTTGTGTACACGCGTATTTTGTTTGTGTGTGTGAAGCCTGTCCGTTCCTGAAATGTAACCAACACTTTTCAAGTAGAATAGTTGTATGTTTTATTTTAATTAGGCTATAAGAAAAATATGTACGATAGGGTAAAACAAAAGACACCAAAGTGTATAGAAATTAAAGGTGAACAATGGGTTAAAATACCGTGTCAATATGACGAAAAGTGCAATTACTATACGTAAAAAGTGAACAGCTCTTTTTGTAATTACAATGAAGAAGTGTAATATACGTATAGTAAACATATAAAAATTAGTGATCGATTGAGCATCGAGTGGTGTGAAACAGACTTCGTGATTCGCGAAGATAGGCGAAAATAGTGAATTGAACCAGAATGGGGGAAAAGACGCTTCGACAAAATCTGACAAGTTGAAAATTGTTCAGACCTGAGCTTTTGCATGACCTGACTATAAATACCAGGTCGCGCTAATAAAGTTTTTTCTTCTCGATTCAACCGTTGCCACAGGAGGCTATGTCAGTCGACGACGCTAATTTAAATCTATAGTAAGAGCCACAGGACAAACTGGAAGTCCAACCAGAGCAGCAGAGCACATACGAAGAGGTCTATGGATACACCTGCAGCATATGATGTGATGCGAGACGACTATTAAACAGCACATGCAGTGGAATCCAGGAAGAGGACCAGGAGGACACGGATGACAGGGACTGAGGACCAAAGGAGGACGTACGGATGATTAACCACGTCAAACGAGGTGATGAAAAACTATTGTAATTACAGACATTTGAAAGACACTAATTAAAGTTAGAATGAAAGACAGTCAACCTGTATTAAAATAACTAATTGTACATAAATGTAAAAGCAGAGTGAAATTTAGAATAATATCTCTTGTATAAAATTTAGTAATTGAGAGTAACATAAATGATAAGAGAAATATTTGATTTTTGAGTTAACGTAATTAATAAAGTCTTTGTTGATAAAGGAGAATGCATATGCAGTAGAAAGTTTTAAAACCAATTAATATTAAAGAAATTTGAATACAAGTAAATTCATTATTGAAGCAAATTAATCAGCAATTGCAAAAGATGACCACACAATGAGTAAGGCGAGAGCAAAAATAATTAATTAATTAAAATTAGATAATAAGATTTATGTACAACTTGTTGTATGTAATTTGTTAGCTATAAGTTGTGTACGAAAGAGTCGTACAAACGATTTAATAATGACTACTATTTCAATATGCGAAATGAAAGATTTTGTTTAATAAAAAAATAAATAATGGAACAATTTTAAACTTAAATAATGCATCATCTTCTTATTACGATTACAACCATGAATTCAATACATTATATAATTTGTTACGTCATATAAATTGGCGCTCCAAAAGCGTGGGGCTACCTAAATCAAATTATATGAAATTTGTTACGTTATAATATATATATTGCAACGGAACACAGGATGATAAGCTATATTGTTTGTATCAGAGTACTTGGATGACGAGCATTTTCTTGTTTAAATTTGTTTTATGTAATATTTTGTCTTTTAGCCGTACGTTTTGTATTTAGAAATGGATAAGCATGTAGGGTATACCAAACTCTTCATAAAAAGGTGTTCAATATGGTCATATATTTTTTGAGTGAATTTGTGCGCGTGTACGGTGTGATAACGTGTGATTATCTTCCGCGGTAAATAACCGATCGACGTGAAACTTTGGCAACTAATTGTTTATGTAAGTAGCTCCAAGTTATTGCTACTCTATAGATCATAACTATTGTAGAAATATGGGTTTTTTAAGTGAAGAAAAACTCAATTGTAACTCTTATCAATGATAAAGTAAAATTCGTAGATAATTTCCATGCGGGCCTTTGCTAAATTATACAAAGTTTTTCAGAAAATTCGTATATCTGTTTGTTCCATCAATCATTGGCTTAGCCAATCAGAATACACTAAATTCAGTAAGATTCATCCGTTGTAGAGTTAGGGTGGACACAGTTCTGCTTTAGCATCTTCAAGGGGAAGTTGTGCCCGGTGAAGAGAATTGTTCTCTTACGAACATAGAAATATCATATAGAAAATAAACCTTGGTAATTCTTAACGAAGTTCTGCGTTAAGAACCGAGTGGGTAAAATATTTAGATAAAATTTATAATATAATATAGTGCTGTTTCGTGTTAGCTTAAGATATCCGCTTAGGGAAGTTAAAGACACTTCAAGATATCGTGGAAGGTGTAGGTTCAATGCACCGCATTAATTAATACCCATATTAACCCTGAAGTAAAGAAAACCCTGAAGTACCCATATTAACCCATATTAAGAAAATATAAAGTATAAATTAATAATAAACTGTACGAGTGAAATATATAATCATTGTGAGTGAACAATTTATGAGGAAACTAATAAATGTTAGCAGTCAAACATAATAACAACGAGACTCAGTGAAATATCGCCGCTGGAGCCGCCTGCCGTAGAAGAGGATGACAAGACGAAGAGGACGCCAGGACGAAGAGGACACCAGGGAGGAGTGACGCTGTAGAAGAGGACGAAAAGACGAAGAGGACGCCAGGACGAAGAGGACACCAGGAAGGAGTGACGCTGAAGAAGAGGACGCCAGGACGGGAGCGACGAGAGGAGAGGAGGACGTTGCAGCAACCAAGTAAAATCGATTTATATTATCGAACATTACAAACTATTATTTCTATTATCAATACATGACAATTTATGATACAATATACATCTTGAAAAACTATATTTGTGTGTATAATAAATAATTTTAATTTTTCATCTCCTCCATAATAGACTTGTTTGTACATTTCACACACTCACCATATTCTTATTAGTATAATCAAATTTGAACCGTTGCAATATAGATATATATATATATTGCAACAGAACACAGGATGATAAGCAATGTTGTGTATATCAGAGCACATGGATGACGAGCATTTTCTTGTTTAAATTTGTTTTATGTAATATTTTGTCTTTTAGTCATAAGTTTTGTATTTAGAAATGGATAACCATGTAGGGTATACCAAACTCTTCATAAAAAGATGTTCTATATTGTCATGTATTTATTGTGTGAATTTGTGCGCGTGTGCGGGTGTGATAATCTGTGATCGCTATAGCTTCAGTGGTAGTTAACCGATTGACGTGAAACTTTGACAAGGAATTATTTAGGTAAATAGCTTCAATTTGTGTATACTCTGAGGTTCATAACTATTTTAGAAATATGGTTTTTTACATAAAGAGAAACTCAATTGTAACTCTTATCAATGATAGGGTAATAAAAATTGTAGATAATTTCCATGCAGGACTTTGCTAAATTATACAAAGTTTTTCATGAAATTTGTGTATCTGTTTGTTCCGTCAATCATGTGACATGGGCTTAGCCTATCAGAATACACTAAATTCAGTGACATTCATACGTTGTAGAGCTAAGATGGACAGTCTGTCTGTAGAAGTTGCAAAGGGAAGTTGTGCCCGGTGAAGAGAGTTGTTCTCTTATCAACGTCGAAATATCATATATAAAATAAACAGTGGTAATTCTTAACGAAGTTTCGCGTTAAGAACCAAGTGGGTAAAATATTTAGATAAAATTTAAATTATAATATAGTGCTGTTTCCGTGTAAGGTAAGATATCCGCTTAGGGAATTTAAAGACACTTCAAGATATCATGGAAGGTGTACATTAAACGCACCGCATTAAGTAATACCCAGATTAATCCTGAGGTTAAGAAAATATAAGATATATATTAATAATAAACTGTATGAGTGGAATTAAGCATTGTGAGTGAACAATTTATGAAGAAACTAATTAATGTTAGCAGTCAAACATAACAACGAGACTCAGTGAAATATCGCCGCCGGAGCCGCCTGCTGTAGAAGAGGACGACAAGACGAAGAGGACGCCAGGACGAAGAGGACACCAGAAAGGAGTGACGCTGTAGAAGAGGACGACGAGAAGAAGAGGACGCCAGGACGGGAGCGACGAGACGAGAGGAGGACGTTGCAGACACCAAGTAAAATCCATTTATATTATCGAACAATACAAACAATTAATTCTATTATCAATACATGACAAATTATAAAAACAATATACATCTTTAAAAACTATATTTATGTATATAATAAATAATTTTTCATCTCCTCCATAATAGACTTGTATGTGATTTTTACACACTCACTATATCCTTATTAGTATAATAAAATTTGATCTGTTGCAATATATATATATATATATATATATATATATATATACTTTTATCAAATCTTCTAGCAACAGTAGATATTAAATTCAACGATATTGGTATTCTATTTATTTTTACGTTTATGTGCTTGTGTTTTCACAAGTTTATAAAACAATAATTAAAAATTATTCTATTTTTCTGATTACAATATATGAATATCAAAAAAGAATTACTAGTATAATAAGTTATGTTTAACAATTTCGACGAACGCGAGGTCAGGATTTTTAATAAACACTTTGTATGGTTAACTTTAGGTACGCTGTCATATATTTATCATATCTTTTGTGTTTGCTCGTCTGAAGTGTTAGTAATTTTGAACGAAGAGGTACAATGACATCCACAAGTAAACAACCCGCTCAGTAGTTGCACAACCCCGTTTTACTGAGTTCATGAATACATAAATGGTACACACAAGGGTGAACTAAAGGTGATAATTAGGTGGCTATGGATTCGTTCATTCCTCAGGTTATTCTGTGGTTCGGTTCAAGGTCGAGTCAATTAAATACCGACTGTTACTGGCAGGGCAATGCGGTGACCTGCTCTAAAGTATGCGATTTTTATTCACTAACAATTCGACATGTACAAGTAAATACACACAACATCCACCCCAACATGTAGCTCTTTACTGCACGTAATTAAATGCTGAATGATTTCTCTATGCCGGTGGTGAGCCATGACTTGTATCACGACTAGAGACAACAGGCTTAACGCTCGAGAGAAAATGGTGATGATACAGTTAGGAGACGAATAGCTTACCGGTGCGCTATTTTATTTGTAGGCCTATAGTGAATATAGACAGTAGTTACAGAGATTAACATGCAAGAAATTGTTACAAATTAATTGCTAATATGCTGCTTCGAAATGTACATATTCACTCTGAAGAACCTATTTTATAACCTGTTTGCATATCATACTTGCAAAAAACATGTAAATATAATTTTTTTTTATATATTCGCCTTGAGCGAAGAATTAATGAATTTATAAAAACATTGCTACGACAGTTACGGAACGCTCTCGAAGAGTCTAGCGCGTAATCTCACCTGTTTCTCGGCTAGCCGAGGAGGTGCAACGTCTCGGTCAAGGCCGCACTAAAGTATCTACCAGACTGTTCGAAAGCCCTTGTAACTACGCAGATTATGCTGTCACGCCGCCAAAAGGGTGGAAAATTATTCTGGAACCTCTGCGGAACCTACGGTATATAAGCAACAGCGGCTTGCTTAGAAGCGATTTCTTTAGTGCGGTTCGAGTAATTGTTGACGTTTACTGAGAAGTGATTATTGTGTTATAATTAGTGCGGAACTCTAATATTAGACATTATTATTGAGTATGGACAAATTTAACTTGAATTATTGTATAATAGTACCTTGTTGATTACAAATTGTTATTTGTGATTAATTAAAGCTGGTAATTAGTGACTTCATTAGTGTCTGTTTTGTTTCCACTGTACCACACGACTATCCCTGAGACCGTCGTAACAGTAGGTCAGAAGTCCGACAGATCCTTTAACGGTGAAAACAGTGGACAAGTATGTAGGTTCTGATTAATCTGTAAACACGGATATCAGTCAAATGATGGAAGCTTTCCAAGCGCTGCTGCTGTAAACACAGGAACAACAACAAAAACAGAACGACGAGGCAGAAGCGACAGACGAACGACGTCGATATGAGACGATATATTACATTACAAATTGTTATTTGTGATTAATTGCAGCTGGTAATTATTGACTTCCTTGTATGAAGCTGTATTTTGTTTCCACTGTACCATACGGCGATCCGTGTGACTGTCGTAACATCATTCTTAAAGATAAGCAACAAACACATATTTTAACTTCCCATGTAGTGTTGCAAGATTGCTGTTATGGATAACAATAATCAGCGTTTCTCGCACGGAATGGCACATTCTCGTTCTGTTCAAACAAAAAAGCATCGGAGCGTGAGCTGTCACTGTTGTCTAACCTTTACGTTGATAACACAAGTTTAGACTTGTCAAACTGTCTTTTCGTTGAAACGTGACGTGCAAGCTCCGTCATTTTAGATATGTTGAGTGGTGTACTGAACATTTCAATAGTTACGTAAAAGAAAACGTGATAACCAAGTATTATTTTCTGCCACTCTAAACGCTTTTATTCTTATCGTATCCTGTATCGTCAAACGGAAATATAATGTAATAAGTAATTCAATATTTTTACACGATTTGTTTTAATTGCCATATTTACATACTTACTAAAAGGCGAAATGAAATCGATCGTTATTCATTCATTCGTTACCTGCAACCTCAAAAATAGTTAAGACACTTATTTTAACAAAGTTGATGAAAAAGTTTAAAAAAATTACAACCACATATTTAGGGTGAGTTTTATTTTACTGCCCCAATAAAAAAATAGAATTAAACCCTCCTTATCGAGTACTGAAGCTTTTTTCTTCTGCGTTCCTTCCCTAATAAAACGTAATACTGTTTATATATAGAGAGCAATAGGTGAGATTTGCATATAAAATAATAATTTCACTCTTAACATATGATAGCATGTTTCAATGAGAATTGGTTAAAAATAAAAGTTGCGTGTTGGAACATTGTAGTATAGACAATAAGAATCATGTCAAAATTGTAAGATTAAGTTGATTTTTGACTGTATAAAAAAAAGCGTGTTGTGAAGTAGTGCAAACATATGGTGAGTGCGCGTGTGCGCGTGTGAATAACTGTGTTACGAAATAACAATAAAAAAAGAATTAAATTAAATAACTTTTATGTAAATCAAATCTTCGACGTAAGACTTACACTAAAATGTGCATAAAATAAAGACCTATCTGGTAGTAATATTTGTTAATAATATAAAGAACGAAATATATGAGTTTTTTTATAAAAATGTTTTATCACCCACAAAAAAAGCAATACAATTATACCGGTTTTATTTGCACGTTTTATATTGCCCATATGCAATTTCTTACAAGTAGAATGTTATCTGGACTGTAGGGTAAGGGTGAGGGAGCAGTTTTGACCAATGAGATTGGCTAATATATCAGATGATTTGATCCGTGACGAGATGCAAGGCAGTCTACCGTAGAACTCAGAAGAAGTAGTCTCGCTACTCTCTATAACGTGTAATCGTTAACTCTGTTTCGGTACGTTAGGTTTGTCAGGAGTTACGAACACTGGTAGTAAAGTGCGGGACTGAATAATCGAGTGCTAATTCGGTAATAGTTCAAGATCGTCCGTTTAGGCATTTTTGAACACATCAAGTTGCCGGAGCTATATAATTAAGTAATATTTAATAATTGAACATTGCTCATAGAAGTACCCAAGCAGTACAACGACCCTGAGAGCTTGAAAACAGGAGGAGATCCTGAAGAAGAACCACCGGAGCAGCGGCGCTATCCTAACATCTACCTGAAAGGAGCATCTGTCGACACTCATCAGGAAACGAGGAGAAACACGGCATCATTCATCAAATGAGGAAAGTAAACCCATTTGTATAAACTAAATAAATGAATAAAACAATTATAAGCTAAAAAGACTGAGAAACTTATAGGAATTAAGATATATGTAATTACAGTGTAGGAATTATTTTTAAGTATAAACTGAAGGCCAACAGAAACTGTTCATTAATTTTTATTTTACAAAAGGAGTAGCGATTTATTTATTTAAACAGAACGATTAATTTGTTGTATTTGTTTTAAAAACTGTATATCAATTTTTGTTATGCTATCATAAACTGTAGTGAATACTGTGCAATGTAAAAATTAAGGGGAATCTTTAATAAAGCCAAAAATATTTCCATATCTAAGTATAGACTAATTTATTCTATGCGACCTTGTACATCGCATAGAATTTGAATTTTCCCGCAATATCATATTTAATAGCTGAAATTTTAATGTTAACATTCTCATATTTACTTATTATATTATCATTTTTACTATTATTACTGCAATCCGGGTTTATCGCGTTTATTGTAGGACTATCAATCGCCCTAACCTCATTTTTATCTCTAGTGCAATTTTCTGTAGGTCCATTTGATTTAATTTTATATGGTTTATCTTTGTGTGTATTACTACTAATTCTCTTTTGATTAATACTATTATTTAACAATTCATCCTGCCTATCAGCTTGGTACACATCATTCACACCACATATCTTATTAATATTACTATTACTATTTCTAATTTCCTTACAACTAATATTTTTATACATACTGCTGTCGCTTTGGCTTGTGTATTGTTTAGTGGTTGATACTGTGAATATAGTACTAGGTTTCTGAGTGTATTTGCATTCATTTGTGTTAACATATGTTTTACTAGGACGTGGACTTTGACCGTTATTGACTAACCCTTCATTGGGACAACATCACTAGTAGATCTTCTAGCCGGCTTATTCCTCTTGTCATCACGGCCACACGTATGTTCTGTTCAAAATGATAGGCTAGCTTATAGGTATGAGCTCGACTTCCGTAAGTCTCTTTTATTAAAAATATTGCAGTATCCCGTAGAGCGCCACAACGTTCACAAAACAATTAATAATTATCAGAGTAGCTTAGAAAAACTTTATTTCGTTACTTAAATAATATAGTACAAATTAATTGCTTTGATTTGGGCTAATTCATTAAAACTTTTCAACAAATAAAATCAACTCAATGTGAAAAGTGTTTAAATTCCAGCTACACTGTCATTAACTGCATTACTGTCATTTGGCTAGCATGTTTCATTCATGCTAAATAGGAATTATTAAGAAAAATAATTAATTTAGAAGTAGACTTTTAATTGGTACAGCTTCTAAATTTTTATAATAAATTATAGTTTCTATTATTTTGTAAATACTAAAATACTAAATTGCAATAATTCTACTTTTTTAGGTTTGAAATTCAAATAGGTTTTTATCTGTTTCCCCCCCGTTTCTCAATCGTGTTTGAAATTAAAACTGTAATTACTATCGTTCTTTCCATACAGTACAAACGGAAAATATACACGAAACTAACTTTAAAATAACTTTTCGCTCATACTTTAACTTTTATTTCTCAGATGCTTAACATCAAGTGATAAAAACCAAAATTGGTAGTACTTTAGAGTACAGTACTGAAAAACTAATAGGATTACTGAATGGCACTAGGCATTAACACTAAATACGTATGTCTTGTTATATAATTAGTTTTGCAGTAAATAATTTGAAAGTTGAAATTAATTTTAATGCAATATTATTGCAATTGTATTGCAATAATTTTAATTCAATACATATTTTCGAACTATGGTAGAAAATTACCTTAAATGCTTTTGGGATATTATCACCGTCAACGCACCAATAAGAAGCATGTGATATGTTCTTAGCTCATGCCAACAGCTGATCACATGGACCCTGGATCAGAAGACATCTTTAGACACTCAGGAATTGTTGCTAGACTACATAAACGTCCACGAGGCGGCCTGTACTGCTGAGAGACAATCCGTATAAAACAAAAGACATTGTGTCACGCCTCAGGTATAGGACAGTCGGTTTTCTTACTTAGATTGGATAGTTTTACTTACATTAGTAAAAACGTTTTGTATGTATACAAATATAGTTCATGCGGTCTTACATTAAACATTCAAGTGAACTGAAACTGAAAAAAATGTTTAGTTACAGTTCAAATCCAGTCTATTTTACTAATTGATAAAATACCAATTAAACCTGTTAATATCTGTATGTCGTGCCTAAATAAATTATGTATAGTGTACTTGCAATGCAGTCTAATTAATTTGGGTTAAATTATTTAGTGTAATAATTAATATTACGCTTGTTGAAGTAGTCTTTTTCATTGGGCGTCTGACTGTTTCTGTAGTTGTTATTGGAAGTATTGATTTGTAACTCCATGTAACAACATCCTCTCATGTAAAACATATAGCTTACTTATGACTATTTATGTAGCATATTTTGTTTATACCTAGCCTCTTATATAATGTATGGTAGAAGGTTAATAACACTTCTTTTGCTATGAGAACACTTCCTTACCTACGGGGTTATTGTACCTGAACGCTATATATATTTGTACGGGGACATTGTAATATATTTACGCTCTATTTTTTCATGGGCCCCCTAGAATAATAAAATGAAAATTTCTTATTTTATGAGCATAAGTTCTACATTTATAGTAAAGTTGATTACATCAATTAAATCGCATTGCTAAACATATGGAAATCTAAATCGCATTATCATGCGATCGGTCACATTGATCCATTTATTGTTAATTAGACATCGACAGGTGACATCTATGGATTATCAATTACTAACCCACATTTCATTTTAAATGAGTTATTAGCATAATTTAATGACGTTGGTTACTCATTCATTAATGCTATGAATATCTGGCAATGTTTATTAGTTATTGATAAAGAGGGTAGCTGATTCCTAAAATAGGCTGAAATCCTTTGTGACGTCTTTGTCTATATATCGTACCATATTTTGTAAGTAGAGGAACTTGGGGTATTAAGGAATATTGGGGTAATAAGGGATTCTCTGTTTTGGCTCCATAAGGTGCTTCTACCTATTAGCGACTTCAGTAACTATATGTTCAATGTTCTTCCATGCGCTAGTGTCAGTACCAGCGTCAGTGTCCAATGGCTACCGGAGTAAGAAGCAATTGTTTGTTTTCAGTGGCTGAAAAATTTCTGTAGGTAGGTTGTAATACTGTGATTTATATCTAGATTTATGCTTAGCCGTGCTTTTAATGACTGAAATTCGTAAATACAGTGTTCATTCTTTTACTTTTCAATACGTTTTCTATTAAAACATAAACTTTTATGCTTATAAATAAGATATTTTTAAAATGTTTCAAATATAGGCCTACACATTTACCTGTTTATTTTCTTCGTAATAATTTGAATTTTATGGCATTATTTGTAAAATAAACTCATTTTAAAATCTAAAATACTTTGTATTCCATAATACCCCAATATTCCTTATTATCCCAAGTTTTTCCCATTTTGGAAAATGTGCTCTTGAATGTCAACAAATAAAAATTAGTTCAAAGTGTTAAATACTAATACGCAGACAGAGTACCGCATAGACTCAAACTAATATAAATAGCTTTTGATCACAACATTAGTTCCAATCAGTATTATAAAAATGGTATTCCATAATACCCCAAGTTCCTCTACATATTAATATCATAAATTGGACGAGGAATAAATAATATTTCTTAGTTAAAGTAATTGCAAAATATTGTTGTTTTACATTACTCTCAACCACCATGTAGTTTCTAAGAACAGTAAAACCTTTATTTACTCCTTAGGGCTACATTTTGTTGAGATTGGAACCCAGACAATTGTTACATTGTTTTAACATACTTTACAATAGTTAAACTACATTGTAAGTTTCATTGTTTATTCAGTGTGTCTGCCAGCTTAATGCATAAAGGCCTATATATCTTATAACTTACCTTTACGAAGTACATTTTTGTAAACGTCCCAGTTGTGACGGTTTTGATAATATTCCTTGCCGGTGATGCGTTTTGAGAAGTGGAATAAATTTTTCTTGAACTTATTTAACTTTATATAAGTTTAATAAACACGGTAAATTATTATGCTTTAAAGGTTCTCTTCTATTAAGTTTATTATAATTGTTTGATAATTAAAGCTTGTTACATATTAAAGAAAAACAATAGAAACAACGTTTTGGTGGACACGAAAAATTGAAAATTTCACAATGAATCTGAAGAAAGTAACGTATTTACCTAATAAAAGAGAAAGATGTTCTAATATCATCGAAACAACTACCGAACAAGAACACGTATAATAAATCCACGTATAATTTGGAAACTGATTTAACTGCACGTACAAGAGCTGCTTACTTATTAAGAGAGATACTTAACTTATTAGAATATACGTCCGCTGTCCATCTCTTTTATCTTCAGTTAACTATTAAACGTTTACTGTAATGAATCATCACAATTATTACACATTATATGGAATGATGAAGGAGTCAAGTAACGTTTATGTCTCCGGACAAAAATTCGAGGAAACCTTAACTGTTTAGGAAAAACAAGGAGACAAGGATATAACAGTAAACCGGAACAGGCAAACATGGCGTGTCCTAGGAGTACTAGAAAAGAATTATTTTTATTTGTTTACGACGTACAATTATTAATTAAATCCACGCTTATAAGTTTTCACTCATTTATTAATTGATTATTTCATTCAACAACGAAATAACAACCACTTTAATACTTTGTAATTTTTTCTAATTTTAGTCTAAAAAAAATACTGGAAAATACTAAAGAATTTTATTCAAACATTAACATAAAAATACAAATTGTTAATACACTTTGCATATTTTAAATGACAAGTAATTGTACTTTCTTGTATGTGACAAAAGGATTACAATAGGTACTGTACAAGGAATTGTGTTTGGTAGCCTATACATGCACAAACTGCGTATACAAGTTATAAATTGAACAACAATATTTCTAAAATATGTTTTGCCTACGAGAGAAACATCTTTTATACACTTCTATGTACTGTAAGTAGAACGTAAAGATGAGAGAAACGTGCAAATAGTTTTTTGTGATGTCTGTAAGCTTTCTTTACTCTCTCTAATTCTCTGTCCGCTTTTTTCATAACTTAATTAATGCATACGTGCAGATACTTTTTACACATGTCAATACGTCTAAAGCACATTGAATAATAAACATTTATAAATTATAATAAATTTTATTCTTAATAAGACATTTTGTTTTTATTAACAGTATTCATACATTTGTTTGCTATAATTGGTAAATTACAGATCTCATTGTTAGAAGTATCAATAATACTGCAATTATCGCTATACAATACTTAAAAATTTGATATTATATTATAATATCAAAGTCTAAGATAACTTATGATGAACATAATTTTATAATTCACTGAATATTGTAAAGAATCGATATTGTCGTCCCGTGAAATTCACTTTGGGATCGTCTTCAATTTATAACGATAAAAGTGTTAAGTTTCGTTAAATTTTCAAGTTGCGTCGCAATTTCGTAACGATCTGCTTGCGTCATATCTGACCTCGCCAATACCTGTTTACCTGTTCCACTTAATTGTGATTTTCCCGTTTCTAGGCGCCAAATTGTTTGTTCAAAACAATTAAAAAATTTTATAATTTCTTCGCTTAACGTAACCGTATCTCTCGGCGCTTGTCGTCGGAGAAATTAAAAATCTGCTTTCCCGCGATAGTCTTACCAACCTGTAATTCTTGTAGCAAAATTTTTACGGTGCTATATTAATGAAGTAAAAACATAAAGATTAATAATTGAAATAATGAACAGGTATTAAAGTAAGTATTGGTTTATTAATGGTCAGTTTTGCTGTTAATAATTACTATAACATGAAATTATAAAAATATATTACCTTTTTGCTTGTTATGCTCCGGCTATAAAGAAATTACCACTCAGCGGTTGGCTATTTTGACTTGGCTCGTTGATGACCACGCTAAAATGTCTAATTTATTTTATTCAGACATGTGATCATTCAAAAAGTTCTTTTGATTACGGAAAAAAGATTACAAAATGATTTTTGAAAGTACAATCCTTGACATCAAGTTAATTAAATATTATGATCTTTCTTTACAACAGTTTTCTTAGGTTTTAAAACAATAGTGAGTTCACTTTACAAACATAGGTTAAGTTAGAAATTGTGCATAAATCGTTTCTTATTTCTCAAATTGTTAATAATGAATTTGAATAATCTTTTAATAGGTCTACTAATTATTGAATATTTTAATAGTTATTCAATGTTTACAGTGTTTGAACCAAGTTTGGATATTGTGCGTTAATTCTTTTAAGTGTTGTGAAAAGTCTCGTGGGTGTAGTAATTAATTTAGTATTATACATTACAAGTTCATCGATGTTTTATGGATTATTTTCATCAGTTATGGTGTTCGAGTCGTCCTTCTCTTATATTGGTTTTATTTCTTATGATTCTCAATTAAGTTGGATTTATTTTGCTGAAAGCTTCTGTCAATTTTGTCTTTTCATCGTTATTATTGGTTTTCATTCATCTATTTGGTTTATTTTACCAATTTTGTCATCTGCCCTCTTCTGATGCTAAAAATGGAATCTTAATTCGTTTATAACGGCTTTATATAATAATGTTTTGTTGTCATAGTAACCAGACTACTCTCTATTGGTTAAAAGCATTTTGTACTCATTTTACCGTAATCAAAAGAACTTTTTGAATGATCACATGTCTGAATAAAATAAATTAGACATTTTAGCGTGGTCATCAACGACCCAAGTCAAAATAGCCAACCGCTGAGTGGTAATTTCTTTATAGCCGGAGCATAACAAGCAAAAAGGTAATATATTTTATAATTTCATGTTATAGTAATTATTAACAGCAAAACTGACCATAAACCAATACTTACTTTAATACCTGTTCATTATTTTAATTATTAATCTTTATGTGTTTACTTCATTAATATAGCACAGTAAAAATTTTGCTACAAGAATTACAGGTTGGTAAGACTATCGCGGGAAAGCAGATTTTGAATTTCTCCGACGACAAGCGCCGAGAGATACGGTTACGTTAAGCGAAGAAATTATAAAATTTTTTAATTGTTTTGAACAAACAATTTGGCGCCTAGAAACGGGAAAATCACAATTAAGTGGAACAGGTAAACAGGTATTGGCGAGGTCAGATATGACGCAAGAAGATCGTTACGAAATTGCGACGCAACTTGAAAATTTAACGAAACTTAACACTTTTATTGTTATAAATTGAAGATGATCCCAAAGTGAATTTCACGGGACGACAAGATCGATTCGTTACAAATTGGCGCCCAACGTGGGGCTGAATAAACGCACCGACAGAAGAGGTTTGTAACAAAGTGGCGCCCAACGTGCCTTAGCACGTCTTGATTGTTTTATATTTGTTTATTTTAATTGATCTCCTGTCTAATTATCTTGTGTTATTAATTCTTGCTTTCACTTGGTATTTGTAACTATTACCGTAAGTTTCAAAGTAACTACTCATATTTAACGGCAAAATTTCAGAAACAACTTTCGGCTAAAGACAAGTGGACCTGGGGAACAGAAGAGGATGCTGTATTAACACTAATTAAACAAAAATTCTTGGAAACCGTGATGCTGCATCGTCCCAATTTTGATCAACCATTTTATTTGAACTGCGACGCCAGTGACATCAGTTTGGGTGCTGAATTATACCAAGAGGATAAGGAAGGAAACCACCTGGTCATCAGTTTTGCCAGCAGAGTGTTGAACAGCTGCGAACGTAACTATAACGTTACGGAGAAGGAATTGTTAAGCAAAGTGTTCGGCATGCAATAAATTTAGGACGTACATACTGGGTTACCCTATAACAGTCAGAAGTGACCATAAGCCTATATCATTTTTAAAACAGTGCAAACTGAGCCATGGCAGACTCACCCGTTGGATCCTCGCTCTGCAAGAGTACCACATCACATGGGAATACATACCAGGTAGAAAAAATGTAGCGGCAGAGTTTTATCCAGAATAAATGTTCAAAATCAAACATTTGAAGGAGAAAAGGAGCAAATCGCCAAAGTGTATCATATATTGAAGAATAGAAAGGACCTGGAAGATACAGTCAGTGAAATAGTACAACAGCAGAAACAGGACACAAAATTAATAAATATCTGGAGGAGAGTACTGGAGTCAGAAGAACTAATTACACAATTTTATTGTATTCACAATGATGTATTATTTATTAAGAACCAAGGGAGTCAAAGAAATTGGAAGCTGGTAGTTCCCGCATCAATAGAAAATAAATTAATCAGAGATTACCATGTCAGGTATGGACATATGGGAGCTCTGAAAATAGTAAAAGCATTAGAAGAAAGAATATTTATGAAAAGTATAAAAAGAAAAGTAATCCGAAATATCCGGACATGCACCATTTGTCAAATGGTTAAAAGCAATAACGAAAGTAAAGATGGAATAATAATATCCATCACGTCTAATAATAAACTAGAAAAGGTGTTTCTCGATATATGTGGACCATTCCCACGTAGTGTAGGGAGACACAAGTTCAAGTTCATAGTAATCCTGTTTGACCATTTTACTAAGTACAATAAATTAGACGCTATTAACAGAGCAAGCACGAAGTAAATATTGGATATCACTATAAATAAATACATACCAGAAATTGGAAAACTATCTACTATAATCACCGATCACAGAACACAATTTAAAGGGAGAAGGTGGCGAGAAAAACTATTGGAAATAAACATCAAAACGTACAAAACTTCAGTATATCATCCCAGCAGTAATCCCGTTGAGAGGGTATTAAGAGAGGTGGAACGAATTTTAAGAACATACTGTCACGATAAACAGAGAATGGCAGAAGTATTTACAATCAACGGAAGAATTTTAAACATCAGTTATCACCACTTCATTGAAAACTCCCCATACTCTATGATGTTCGGAAGGAATCCACATAGAGAGATTCAAGACTTGATTGATTTTCCCACCAACAAAGAGGACCAGTGTTGTAACGTACCAAATTGGCAGTTACATAAAATAACTATCTATTACGTCAAATAAAAGGATATCACGAAAATATTTCATCGTGCATAAAAGAAGGAACAGGAGAATATAAATAAAGTGTGTATCTACGAACGAATATTATTGAAACTACCCAACGAAGTAGAAGGAATAATAATAAGGATATCATCGAGTACAACAAAGAGAGAAAAAAAAGTACCAACGAGCCAATATAATACGTTAGAATCCAGGCACAATGGATCCAAAATAGTGAGGGGATATGACGAAAATAATTATTAAAATAAAAGGAGACGAATCAAGTACAATCACTATGGTGATAAAACAAACGAATTTGTTTATCAGTGTGAAATAATATGGGACAATGAATACCATAACCACGAATAAAAATATGGAAGAGTATGACAATATTAAGGGACATGGATTATTACAAATAATGTATAACCAAGGAGTACACCGACAGTGAGAAACAACTAACCAGAAGAAGAAAAGAAGAAGAAAAGGAAAAGAAACGGACCATGAAGAATGAAGATTATGTATGAACAGTACAAGACATCAACATTCACAAGATATACAAGGAATTAAAACCAATATAGTGAACAGAAGAAGTATGATGATTATTCAAATACCAATAACAGGGAAACCAGTGTTGAGCATAATTAAGTGATCACAAACAATGACAGTGAGTGCTTAATATAAGTGGAACAACATGTGATATGATAACCGTTTTACCCCAAGTAAACAACACAAACAATACCAGTGAAAATGTTTATAACGGAGCAAAGTGATTGACCATTATAAGTGAAAGAATCCACGATTAACTAGTGAAATGCACAGACAATTAGTGTAACAAGTTTAATCAAGATTGTAAAATCACATAGATAATCAATAAGACCACCAAAAAATATGAGACAGAACAGTAAATTAATTGTTCATAGGGATTAATAATAAAAGCTTTGTAAGCCCGAATATGAAATGTGCCTGAATGCCATAGCAAGACAGGACAAAGTGTAAATGAATACCAGAACAGATAGTAGCAAATATGCTAGTTTGTTATGTATAAACCAATCAATGTACCAAAAACTAGGTGCAACCCACCAAAATATGTAACATTATTAGACTAAGAATACCTGTGTTATTGTTTCAACAAATAGTGTAAAAATGTGTATAACTTAATAATAAACCATTGTAGTAGAATGCCATAATGAGATGGAAATAGTTGAGTTAAATACTGCACGAAAGTATGTAGAGCATTGTTGTCAGACAACTGACACATAACCTCACAAGGATTGAATCTATAACATAAAATCATGTACATTAGTTAAACCAAGCAATTATCCACAATTGTTTCAAACAGAAACTAGCTAAGAATATTAATGCAAACCAATGAATACCATATGTACTGAAGAACACAGCAATTGAATGAGATTGAATATAATATCATAGAGTTAAATGGACAGAACCCCAATGTGACAAGAGAGTTAGTCAAAAAACATTATCAAAACTTATCAAAATAATGTGACAATTGTTACCAGTAGTTAGAGAAATGTCTAATACTGCTATGAGAACACTTCACAAATGTAATACTAGTAGTTTAATAATTGAAATATTATAAACTAACTAACTGCAATTGTAAAACCGGATGTAAATAAACACCATGCTATAACTTAGAGAGCTTTCAGATAACGAAAGGTTGATGAATACATTGAACCAACAATGTACAACAATTGTACTCTATTTTAATTACTAATATTATATCCCATGTGTACTAAAATAACTAAAAAAGTGACAAAATGGAAAGATGAGAAAAGAAAGTATTTTGATCATACTATAAGTATATACAAAATAATATTTTTTAGCAAAATAAAGTATGGACAAATGTAAATAAATGTACATAGTAGTGTTAGGATGTCAAACATATGTAGTAGAATAAGGAATGATGGCGTTACCAGTAAATATAAACAATCGAACATGGTTGGTAGAGACGCCATTAACAGATTTTGTTTAAACTATAAATATAACCATTTTATGTACATTTAATGGACTCAAAATGTTTAGTAATAAGTATTACAGTGTAATTATAACGAAATATGGTGAAAAAGACTTATTTATGTTAAGAGTCACCATATTAGTTTTCAAGATAACCAATTGAATTAATAATAGACGGATTTAGTGCTTGTTTAGACTTAAAATAAAGTCACAAGTGTCCGCGATTTAATGCCACTATCCAAATGAAGATATGACCAAAAATAAGAAACTTATGACCATTATAAGTTTTTCAATCATTTTGAGTATCCATGCATACGTCACAAATAATCTCGAACCCACGCTTAGAGTTGTCAAGAATTAAAAGTTTTATTTGACCAAAGTGTTTTGGGGTTGAGAGTTTGACCTTTTGAACCAATCAAATAGCTTAAAATGACTAGACGAGAAAGAGACGCTTTAGCGAAATGTATCATTCGTTCTGCATCACTCACGGCGAGAGGTCTACGCCGAAAGTCATCAAAATCTTTTTGAAATGTGCGCGTCACCTACATTAGTATACAAACAAACACTAACCTGTACACAACACCACATTACCGAGTGTCCAGTGAATTAAGTGAACAGTGAATTAACACGACCAGTGTATAATAAGGGTCATGTTTGTGAATATAATCAGGGAGTACAGTATTTTAATTATTTTAAAGAAAATAATAAAAGAAATAATTCTCGTCGATGAACGAAAATTGTTTGGACTACACTAGTCATAACGCTTGAGTGAGTTTAATAATCAATGATGGACAATTATCAGAATTTAATAAACTAGTTGTAGAACAATTCAAGGACAATAATTAATTCAAAAAATAATTATTTTATATTTTTAAAATAATTGAGAAAGGCGGAATTAAATTTAGATACCGCTCATCATTAAGCAATATAGTCGCTTACTTGACTATAACTTTTGAGTTAATAAATAATTATTTTCTTGTGCAAATATTTTCACGTCTGATAATTACACATCAAACGATTTATAAATAAAATGTTTGTACCTATATCATTAAAGATTTTATAAACAACATTACTTATTCTAAATAATCACTTACGTGTTACTAGGAAACTAACCTAGAACCGAAGAATATAATTTTGTCACAAAGAAACAATTATGTTCTCGAATGATTTTAATGAGATGAAAGCAAAAATAAGAGTTTTTTTCTTTAGATTTTTTCTCTTCCCAGTACATGGTTCTGCTAATTAATGAATAAATAATAACAATATTTTTAACCGAGCAACGCTCAAAGCATGTGTCGACCTTAACTGCTTTATACACTTGCATAACGTACGATAGTACGATATTATCGGTTATTGTACCGAGTTTAATAATTTTAAAATTTTTGTTCTTTTGTTATAATAATGTATAAGTAAATACTATTATTCAAACTCACATCTTTGTATCTGGTATCATGTATCTTCAAAGAACTCACTAAATTGGTAATATAATTAAATAAAGTGAACCTAACCTCGTTCACAATAATATTGTACCTTACAACAGTGTTACCAGCCTTGAGATACAGAGATCTCAGTATTTGTTTAAATTTGTAATTGTTGTAAAATATCTTATTAATTGTTTTAAAAGAGTTTACTGAATTTAATCATTGTCAATAAATCCTCAGTTTATTATCAGTGGAATCAGAGTTTTACTTTCTATAAAATAGAGGCAGTAATTCAATTTTTATTTTATAAACAGTTCTCTCATAAGGTGGCGGTAGTATTTGAATTACTGAAATCATTCAACTTACAACAGAATATTTGATTTATTTTATTGTTTATGTGCATTCTTTTCGGTATTCAAAAGGAATACCTATGTATGTATGTCAAGTGTGTTTACAGTAAAAGAAGTCGCCACCGAGAATAGTGAAGATATCCACGGATGGTAAGTGGGGCGGTTAACACAGTGAAGTGATAGCAAGCCTAATACTCTTTTAAATCATAAACTTTTAAACGTGAACACTAATTCCAATTTTAATAACTATATCTAATAATAACCATCAACAATAACATCATATCTACATATACTCGACTTGAGTATCTACACACACAGAATAAAAATATATAATATCGTTGTTTTGTTACAGTGTGAAGAAAGGAAATATTATAACAGGATCATGGAAATATAGAGAAACAGAAAAACAAATATTCGCTAAACAGAACCAAGGTCATTAACTAACAAATAGGACAAAAATATTAATAAAAAATCGAGAGCTACCTAGTACGTTCGAAGGTATAGCAAAGAAACTATTATATACGTAGGACCTTATTTAAACACTAAGGACAATGGCAACAACACGTATGAAGTAAGTAACCCAATAACGAAAAAGATCAAGGGAGTATACAACCAAATTTCCATAAAGAAATTATAAGAGAATGGATAATAAATCATAAAAATAAAAACAACAAAATTCCAAAATATATGTAAAGACAGCTTACAACACCATTTAGAAAACGTATGACATGAAATAAACAAACAACAAAACAAAGTGAAAGCAAGAATTAATAACACAAGATAATTAGAAAGGAGATCAATTAAAATAAACAAATATAAAACAATCAAGACGTGCTAAGACAAGTAAATAAAATTGTAAGGAATATAGAATATTAGGAGAGAATAAAGAAATGGTATAAGGAAAAATAAAAAAAATACAGTAAGTAGCTGAAGCAAAATAAGGGTAATCAACAAATGAAAAGAAAGAAAAAAATGTCTAAGATAATTAAAATGATCACAAGAAGAAAAGAAAAACAGACTATTTAAGTAAAGAAATTAACAAATAAATAAATAAAAACAACCAAATGTGTGAGTATATAACAGAATATAGCAAAGGAATAGCGGAAGGAAGAATGAGTAGAGAAAGTTAAAATGATCTGAAGATCAATAAAGTGGATAATCCCCAAAATGTTATTATTATTATTATTATTAATAAAAGTCACAAGATGACGAAAGGTGTATTTAAGATTGACTGAGAATAGGTCCAGCAATCAATTAACTGAGCCGAGATGATGTTCCTCTGATCTCAGAATAAAAGGTAGTAATGGATGAAACCAGCTACAAAATGTTAGGGAAATTATATATTACAGGGAGAACACACGAATGAGAATAAGTAAATACAGATCTAAAAGATAACTAAATAAAAAGGAATAGAATAAGTAAGACGAGAAACCAGAAGGAAGATATAAACATGAAGAATAAGAAAAAAATTAAATATAACTGATAATTTCATAAAAAACTATGCTAGTGTTTTACAAAATAATCAACTTTGATGGTGAGGCATTATGTTACGATACCAAAATCAGCCCCATACCAGAGAAGGGGTATAAAGTAAAAAGTATGCGACTAAAGAAGAATTAACAATTTTAAATAAATAAAAATAGAATGACTATAACGTATACGAGACAAATGACTATGGCCCAACCCAAGTGATTGGCCCAATGACACAAGAAATGAAATAAACACATGAATTAACAAAATAAACCAAGTAAATATTATTAGACGTACCATTAATCATGGAAAGTACAAGCCCAAAGAAAATATTGTAATATTAGTTAAGTAAATATAGAATAATAAAGAAATAATCAAACAATAAAATACACAGATCATGATACAAAGAATGATAATAACAAAAGGGAAATATAATAAATAACATACTAATAATCAAAATAAAATGAACCAAGAGTGCATGATAGGAGTAGGAAGTGAATTACCAGTTAACATTATAATAAGGGTGATCACACCAAAGTGGATAATGTAAAGAAAATAAATAATATAGAATAACCACTGTTAACACTAAAGTACTGTGAAACATTACAAAGTGCCAGTGTAACCGAAAAGATAAATAAACATCAATAATTATAAGCAAGAACTCATCTGGAAGTGAGAGTGCATAAGGAAAGTGGATAATTAAAATTAAAATTAAACCACAAAAATATATAAAAACACCCATATAAGTGAGTAATTAGAGAGTTTAGTGGTGAAAAGGAAATAATAACACTAGTAGATAAGATATCATTAGATTAGATTGTTAGTCAGTATAAAATATATATTAATGTTAGTCAAAGTAATATTGTTATTAGTTAGAATTAATAATTAAAAGGACTAAACAAAACTTTACACCAATAATATGGTATAAAGGAAAGGTAGACCTAAAAAGAGAAATGAATGTTTAAGTGCTAAAATTATATGTTAAATGTTTGAAGTTATTGTAATGATGTTATAAAGAAATGCAGAGAAGGTAATAGTGATATTATAGAAATGTGCAAATGTTATATGTGTTGAAATAGTATTAAGAATAAGTTGTATTAATGGTGATAAAAGCCTAAGAAACAGTTCATGTTAAAGTTACAAAAGCATTAAAATGTCAGAGAAGCTGTAATAGCCATATACTAAGGAATGTAAATCAATAATTAATGTAAACTAACTAAAACAAAACTATAAAAGCTAGTAATAAGATTAAAATTAAAATAAAAAAAAATGTAACAAGGATAGGTCAGAGTAGGCCTAAAACAATGTGAACCAAAATTGTAAAATATCCACAAATAACAGTAAACAGTGAGTGAAAAAGAAACCAATAAACGATAAAAGTAAATGATAATTATTAGTATCAACCAAATAAGCAATGTAAATGATAATTGTTAAAATTCAATAACTTAGGGACAAACAAAGTACACTAACCAAATAGATAGAGAATAAATATTATAAATCACTCTATTATGACATGAACTTGTTAACAGTATAATTAACCATTATAAAGTGAGAGATAAAGAAATAGAGAGATAGTGAACATGAGTATGTGAGAAAGAGAATTTAATGTTAGGTAATACCCACTAGTAGCACTTAAATAAAATATAAAAAGTGCAAAGTGACAGTGTAAAACCCCAAATTAAATAGAAACCCTATTGATAGGTATAAACACTTGATAATCAGTGATAAACACTAAAGGCTTATTGGTGAAAAGTGTTATTAAATAAGGATTTTGTTATTATTAGTATTAAGATAAATTGTGGAGGAGGAATACAATAGTATTAAGGGTTAGTGTTACCATGGTTAGAGAGTAAAGTTTATTTAAGAAAGAATGTGGTAAAGAGTAGGAAGGCAAAATCAATAAACATCCTATGTTCTAAGGGATAGTTAGTTAAGTAAAGTTAAATGGTGTGATGATGTTTATCACCAAGAAATAAGTAATAATAAAACAAATTGTAAACAAACGTAGCATAATAGCTGTTAAAGAATTGTTTGATTAAATCTATGAATAGGAATATGACTGAAAAAGTTATACAGACCATAAGCCTAAATGTTATGTTATATTTTACAAAGAATAGTAGATAATAGCCAATTTATAAACAATGGCAAATAAATAAGCAAAAGGATAAATTAATATAAATCTAATGTTACTGAAAAGGCAGTTAGAAAATAATAGACAAACCATAATATGAAAACTAATGAAAACATACAATTATTATAAAACAGACCCAAAACAATTCAACAAGTAAACAAATCATTTGTAATACCAAAACAAAACATGTATAAGGGTAAATTAATATGTAATTTGTATAAAATAAGTAAAAATAGCCAATTACTACTTAGGCCTATGAAATGCCTAACTGTATAAAACCAATAACAACAAATTGTAAGAAATTAACTATAATATTAGCAAATCAAAGGCAAGTAACTAGTCAATGATAATTAATGGATCATATTAAAAGATAAATGTTAAATTAAGGACATAAAATAAGAAAGAAATGTAATTAAATAATATCAACATGATTGTTCAAACATTACTAAATAAGCAAACCCAGCTACGTGGGATGTCAAAATGATCTTTGAAAGAAATAACGAACACTTGTGATAATATTTCATACTTAAATAAGAAGACCAAAGAATAATAGCAATCAGAAGATATTTAATCATTTTGAATAAAAATTCAAATATTCTAACAATGGGCCAATCAGAATCAATCAGTTACCATGACAACTGAACGTTAGGTATGAATATTCCGTTAGAAACAATTATTTCCATAGTGACGCTCAAGAGGAAGAGACGCCAAGCCGTAAATGGCCCAATTTTTTATTTAAAACAGTCAAAAGTAACCAGATTTATTAAAGTGAAGAATCAAACTACCTGATGAGGGACTAATACATTCAACCTAGGCAACAGACCAGATTAATTAATTCCAAATTAATTAATTTCGATCAACTAACACGAAAAAGACGAAAGGCGTACCTAAATCCCAAGATAATTGAAGATTGATGACTATCGATGAACCCAACCTATTTCAACTGTATGACACTACACCTTAAATCAACTGATTGATAAGTATTGCTGAGGAAACCAAATTTATGAAATAAATTCTCTTTAAATTTTTTCACTACACTTTGAACTCTCACTATAAACTGATGATATGATTTATTTCAAAGATTAATTAATAAAAAATATTTATGAATACCAAGTAACTAAATTATAACCTATGTATTAAACGAATAACACTGGCACACACTTTTAACACCGCAGAGTTGAATTTAAGGTAAACCTCTTTCATCTGTAATTACCACAATTGTAAGGTGGTGTACGTTATTTAAATATCTTGTTCTAAACTTTTTTGTCGTACTTAAAAGAATTCATAGGAAATTTGATTTTTGTATAAATAAGAAGACGGCGTCCATCATGGCGTCAGATTAACTTACGCTGCCACCCTGCTCTCTGCTAAGTAAACAATTAATTTATTGCCGAGGCTAAAACTTATTGTATTAATCTCATTTGTACAACCATTATTGAAAATTAATAAGCTATAAAGCCAAATAAATAAATGTGAATCGTTACTAGCTGTCCTGTAATTATTTCAAGTGTATTATGTACTGTATGTTGTGTTCTGTAGCAGTGAATAGATATAGCCAACAACATTTTATGTTGGCAACACGTCCCCCGACACAAGTGAAATTCGAGTTCCCGCCAGTCGGCGAATAATTCGAATCACTCATTACAGTACCGTAACCAACTGAGATAGAATCTTTTAATTGCTTTTCTGTAAAACAATTTACAGATTGGCGCCTATCGGGAAGAAAACACTAACGAGTAAGGACAGGTAAGGACACACAGGCTGCACGAAGCGTTTGTGACACACTGACGCATTCAACGTGCGACTGAATAAACGCACCGACAGAAGAGGTTTGTAACAGTATATATGACAGAATACTAATTAAGCCTATTATTAGAAGAAGAACAATAAGCTATGTGAGTTGACTTTTGGCGTTGTATGCATAAGAAAACGTAAACGATGATCCATCTAAGACGACTAATAATCTTAACTCTCGTTGGAAACAGATATCATATAAAACTATAGAAAAAAAGGATGTCTTTGCTATGGATATGTTTAGATATGAAATCGGAAACGTTAAGGGAATTGAGTTATCGCCTAGAGCATAGTGGATAACTGACGCTGTGTATAATCCCCTCTGGCTGTCACATAATTCTCTTATTTTAACTGACTCGGTAAATCACAGAAACCTCTGATAACGCGCTTACCCACTCGTTAGAAACATCACCAACTGGTTTAAAAAACCCGTTATCTTAATTTTTTGTTTCTGTATTTTAAAAAATGTGGTTACATAAAGATATATTCCTAGCCGCTAAGAAAAAACTGCTTTAGTCATTATTTATAGCCCTTCTACTAATCAGTCGTGTTGTTGACGTTTCCGTTGTAAAAACAAAGAATTGGTTAGAATAATCCCACTAATGTCCGCAGAATATTGTTTAGCGTCCTTCAAGTCATTATATTACGTATAAACGGTATATTTTATAATACCATTTATTATTATAGGCTTGTAATATAATTTGTTTACTTTCTTTAAATTGTTAAACCCTGAGCGTAGAAACTCTTAACAAAAAGTCGGTTGTGTGTGAAGTATGAAGTTAATAACAATTTAGTAATAATAATTTAATAATAATTTAGAAGTTAATAATAAAACTGAATATGTGAGACAGGCGATATGAAGCGTAATTGAGAACACTCAGACGCTGGGGAGACGGTAATATAGTTTCCCGAGAATTCAGTGTATGTGCGTGCTGTGTCATACACGTGGCACACGTGGCCTCCGCACGTCGTTGATACACTTCTTAATAATTAAGAATTAACAATTATTGTGCTTCCTGAATGACAACGGTTTTTGTAACAACAGCGCAAACTTTACAGAAATATCTCTTTTACCAAGCACACCTTTATGGGAAATAAGGGATATGATCGCTTTAGAATAATTTATAAAACTGATCTTTATAAAGGAAAAGATACGAGGAAAATCAAATTACTACATACAAATTCGGTATCTTTAATAATTTTCAAAATAATACCTGTCAACCTTCCTTACAAAGTTTTGGCCTTCAAAAAGTTAGTATAAGTTTCAAACAAAATTTTTACGTATTGTTGTTAGTTATAAAAGTATCAGATATGGGCCTTGCAGGCTACATAAAGTATCAGATATATGGAATTGTAGGTTACACAAACTTAAAAACTAGGACTAAATTATTTGCGATTTAGGTGTTATGTTTATATATTTACAAGGTTTATTGCATTAGTAATGAAAAAATAAGTACAGTAGTCGGGATTTTTAGTTTTTGTTCATTAATAATAAATATATTAATAATGATTTTCTGCCTGACAATTGTTATTCTAATATAAAAATAGAGTAGTCTAGATTTTCACAATTTTTCTTTTCTCATTTTTAGCTCTTAATCCACAGTAAAAGCTCCGTATCCGTGGAATAAACTTTGGTAAAGTTAGGTCCAAAAAATAGTGAATCACGGATAATATGAGTAGCGTGTTTTAACGTGAGGGAGAGGATCTCCAAAACATTCTGACCCAGAATACCAAGATATAGTACTTTTGTCAATACACCGTATACTGCAGTGGTTCTTCATTTGAAACGTATGCCATATTTTGATCCAAAAAATATCTATTGACTTAATAAAGTAACAGACTCTAACAGAGTATGATAGTTGAAAACACTATGACTTAGTTGAAAGGTCGTAGCGTTAGTGTAAAAATTGTTTAAAAACCCGAAAGGATTTTATTTATATTGAGAATATTGTTACGTATTGAGAAAAGTGTTACACCATTACAGAACAGTCGACGTGTTTCTCGGATGTTCCAGTGGAAATCGGCTGTAATGTTGTGTCCGTACGTGATCTCAACATGCGTTAGCGAGACTTTTCTAGACGTAGCCAGACGCGCGCACTGTGTCAAGGCCGGAATCAATTACGTTCTAGTGTAGCGCTTATGCGTAGTATGGACGTTTCTGGAATTTCGGCGGGGTATAAATACAAGTACTCAGCGACGCTCAGTTCAGATTGAGTTGCGATTTATTCGAGTGCGATTCGTAGTATTGTGGCGAAGTGTTACAGTTTTATAATTGTGCGAGACTCGTTGACTTTAACGATAAACAGTTTTTATTTGATTTGTTGTAAGAGACTATCTTGTTGATTACAAACTGTTTTATTGTGATAATTAAAGCTGGTGATTAGTGGCCTAATTGGTGTCTTGTATTTTGTTTACCACTGTACCATACGACGATCAGTAGACCGTCGTAACAATATACTTACAGACTAACTAATTTTAATTTTTATTGCCTATCGTTATTTCCTTATTTCCATTCTCATTTTTCGTAATTCTGTTAAGTTCAACGTTGATGTTCATAAAAGTATGTTAAAGTGTCTACTGCGTTCAGTGGCTAAAGAGGTCTGATTATTTCTTCACTTGACTCAAGGTTATCATCATCAATACTATTGTATTCTTAGTCGCTGTATTAAGACGGATATTTTTCGGTGTAGAATTAGAATGTCTGAATCAGCGATATGAATTCGTTTATCTTAGCCGCCTGCTAATGTTTTAGCGGAATTGTAGAGTCAAATTATCAAAACGAATTTCGGTACAAAGGAACGAATTGTACCGCTATCACATCATGTTGTTGCCTTGGTTTCCACTAGTCCGAAAAATTGACCAGGATAAGGTCCACCTCGGGTTTTGTTTGTTATCCACCACGGATGGGCTTCGTCTAGTCGACAGAGTTGTCAAAGACAGTGGAGAGAAATCTGTGAAAGATAATATAAACAAGTGAAACGAAAAGTCAACTCACTATAACGTGCTTACAAAGAATAAATTCTTATAAATTATGCAATAGTCAGAGGAGGCTGAGAAAGCAAGCGAAAAGGACGACACTACTACAAAAAATAAGGATAAAGCGATTTAGTCTTCTGGAAATCAGGAACGTGGAAAATTGTTTGCTTGAAATTATGGAAACGACAATGTAAAATAATATTGTCAGCTAAAGTATCGATGCAGTTCATGTGCCTATTGGTTATGGTGGGCGTGACGAATGTTTGAAATAAAATTTACACATATTAAAAATGTTGTCTCTTTTTGTCTATGTGCGAGGTGTGTCA
This sequence comes from Magicicada septendecula, assembly GCA_034769895.1. Classification (NCBI taxonomy): domain Eukaryota; kingdom Metazoa; phylum Arthropoda; class Insecta; order Hemiptera; family Cicadidae; genus Magicicada; species Magicicada septendecula. The sequence continues at coordinate 223,799,428 of CM068368.1, forward strand.
ACAAAATAAAACGAAGAAGAGAAGCGGATTGGTTTCCAAACACATTTTGCACTTTAAGATGAATAGTACGTGTTAAGTTGAAGTCACTGACTTCCAGGCTCAACCACATGGAAATTTTAAGTACGAAATGGTTTGTCAAGATTGTTCAACAAAATTATTTTGCTCCGTGCGATAAATACCAAACGATCAGAGGAAGTGGCTATTTAACTAATTTAACTATGAGATATATTTTTGATTGTAGGAAGCCCCACGCATCTTACAATTTGACGATGACAATCGTGGATGACAATGGGTATCAAACTAATTGCAAACTTAACCCAAATATGAATTTAGTGTTCACTTGTCAAATTAATATTATTTGGAGGTCGTTGTTTTGTAGTGTTTCTTGCACTCATAATTATGAAAAAGTGACATAGGCCTACTTAATGATTCTTAATGCTTTGTTCAAATCGCGAGCAATTTCTGCAGCCCAGGGAGTTAGGTATTTTACTCTGACCGTTTCAAAGCTTCGCAAATCATCAGTATTTCATTTGATTATTTTTATTCTTCAGAATCAAGGTAAATATATAGCAGCAAGATGGTAATACTAAGCTGTAAAATGTTTAACTCGTTTTACGTTTAAATATTTAGACTAGGAAAATCAGTTTATCCTAGGAGTTCCATCTTTGTTTTAGGATAAACTAGCTCAGACTAGATTAAACCGGTAGTTCCTATCTCGCATCTCGAAAAACTACTTTGGCCTAGAAATATCTGGTTTGTCCTGAAATCTGGTGTGGCCAATCACTTTCACATATAATATATTTTAAATAATATACTATGATATATAGCATATGTATCATATATTATATACTAGTGAGTACCCGGCATGCGTTGCAATGCCACTCAAAGAAAGAAAGTGTTTGTGTATATATAATATATAAAGACTTCGTTCGCGTGGTCTTCAATTTAATGCGATAATACATTTAGAACAGAATCTATTCCATTGGGTTGCCATAGTAACCAGATCTAATAAGTTAGTTTTTTAAGACTCCAAAGGACCCCCCAGAGGATCGTATCGAAAAAAAAACACCTGTCCTATGTTGGTTCTCCCGTTGCGTAAAATATTTGTGCCAAGTTTGGTTGAAATCGGTCCAGTGGTTTAGGAGGAGATGTGGAAGACCCCAAAGAACCCCCAAAAGAACCCCATCGAAAAAACACCTATCCTATGTTGGTTCTCCCTTTGCGTAAAATATTTTGTGCCAAGTTTGGTTGAAATCGGTCCAGTGGTTTAGGAGGAGATGTGGAAGACCCCAAAGGACCCCCCGAAGTATCATATCGAAAAAACACATATCCTATGTTGGTTCTCCCGTTGCGTAAAATATTTGTGCCAAGTTTGGTTGAAATCGGTCCAGTGGTTTAGGAGGAGATGTGGAAGACCCCAAAGAACCCCCAAAAGAACCCCATTGAAAAAACACCTATCCTATGTTGGTTCTCCCTTTGCGTAAAATATTTGTGCCAAGTTTGGTTGAAATCGGTCCATTGGTTTAGGAGGAGATGTGAAAGACCCCAAAGGACCCCCAAAAGGACCCCCCGAAGGACCCCGTCGAAGAAAACACCTATCCTATGTTGGTTCTCCCGTTGCGTAAAATATTTGTGCCAAGTTTGGTTGAAATCGGTCCAGTGGTTTAGGAGGAGATGTGGAAGACCCCAAAGGACCCCCCAAAGGACCCCATCGAAAAATCACCTACCCTATGTTGGTTCTCCTGTTGCATAAAATATTTGTGCCAAGTTTGGTTGAAATCGGTCCAGTGGTTTAGGAGGAGATGAGGAAGACCCCAAGAACCCCCCAAAGGACCCCATCGAAAAAAATTCATAAACCTTCGCGGGCGTGCGCACAACAACTCACCGAAGTTTCATCGCAATCGGATGAATGGTATAGGAACGCATACGGGACAAAGAAAGAAACAAACAAACATTCATTTTTATAGATATAGAAGATGTAGTATTATATAGGCCTAATTATTATTATAATATACATTTATATTAATATATAATTGTTATTGTATTAGCGCGCGCGCGCACACACACACACACATATATATATAATATAAAATAAAATATAAAATACTAATTTTTTATTACCCTATATAGGACTACATTGAACTCTTGAGAGAAATACAACAGTTTCGATTTCAAACGGTTTCTTGAAAATCACATAATACTATGTTATGTTATACAAAATAAATATAAATAGGTAGTGATATTCCCATCAGCTGGTTTACTGGCGAATCCCTCACGTTTCATAAAGCAATGAAAGAGTGATGCTTTGGCTTTTAAATGCTACTTTATGTTGCAGTTACGACTGATAAGTACTTTAAATCGTCTAGACACTTTGAAAACAATAATTAAGCTGATTGCTTGTAAATAATTACATGTAGACATATCCATAATCCATATATCGATTAGCGAAATGTAGGAACTTAGTGAAAACAAGTAATACAGTTAAAGTTGTTATGAGAATTGCTGTTACTTTATGCCTTCATATTCATCACTAGGAAGGACTAGATTTCGGTGTTTGCTTGCTTTTTTTTCTCTTGACTTTGTATTTTTGAAAGTCAAATTGTAGATAATTAGGTATGATGCTTTACAATATTTTAGTCATTTTTGGAAACATTTTTCAAGTAATCAACTTCAGATTAATGTTTATGAATATGCATTTACACAAAAATATTTTGAGGAATACCGATGTAAACTGCAAAACATTTCTATAAAATTGCTTAATTAATTAATAACGTTCACTAGTTTGGATGATGAATACCAAAATTATAAATTTTGAAATATCAAACCAGGAGATAAATTTGATCACATTAATCCACGAAAAATGGAGCGGTGGATGTTTAAACACTGTACATAAACGATTTGAAAAAATTTGACATAATTAATAGGTCTGGAGGATTGACTAATAGGTAACAGGTTTAAATAATTGACTAAATTACATGGTTTAGCGAAAACATTAAATAATACATAAGCAACAAGTAAATGGAAATTTATAATGAACGTTCATGGAAGGTTCAATAATTTCCTTAACACTACTAATATCAGCATTGTATTTTTGTATTAAAGAAACTCCTCGACTTGATGGGTACAAACAAAGCAAACAATATTCGCTTCTGAGTTACACTAGATGTTACTTACCTTTGGAGGTATACAATAATAGGTTTAGGGCGTATTCAATTATATCTCCAATTTCATACATTCTTTCAGAAGAGTTCCCCTTTAGTGTGACTATGGCATTGTAGCTTTTGTTTCCTTCCCTTTGCTCTCTCTACACCTCAGAAACAATATTATCTCCCTTCTAGACAACAATAAGTTGCCAAGTTACTGTCAGAAGCTCTTTTATAACGTTGATTATATCTTACTCCAGCCACTCCGCAGAATTAGAACACTTTATTTCCGAAAATAAATAACTCCCGTGTAGACGATTCTTCCTATCTTGTAATGAGGAAGAAGAATCAATTTGCTCTCTAGGTAAAGCTACAACTTAGCCGTACCGACCTTAGCTCTACACTATACTATAGCGTATATCTTGACAATGGTACAGGCAATTACATACTGTATTATGGAAAAGTTCCAGAAAATAAGATTACCATAGATCAAATAACAGCAAAATACTATAACAACTCATTTTAGCTTTTACATTAAAATCGGAAGGTGAGGAAAATAATTATTCCTCCTTAGAAAAATATGTATTATTGTAAACCGAAAACTATGCTCACTTTTAGTTAAATCGATTCCACCCATATGTTCATATTTACGTTTGTTTTGTATTACCAGACAGGGTTCTTTAGTTAAACCTTTATGAATCCTGGGACTAACAAGATACTAGGTAAAATGAGTATATTGCTTACTGTATTACTTTGTTACCGTATCATCTCTTGAGTGACATTTGGCATCTGCACCATTAAGCACATCAACTATACCAACATATATTCTTATTAGTGCAAATACTTGTGTGTTACTAAAGAAGTAAGTAAAAGTGTAATTGAAATACCAAGTAACTCAAGAAAATCATAAAGCAGTGTTAATAAGGTTGTATAAGCAATATTTTACCTAAAGCTCATATATGAGAGAGCCAACCAGTTAAAGTATATAAGTAAACTAGAACTACACCCTAATATTCTTGCAATAAATTTGCTAGACAATAGTGAAGACACTCATAGACTAAAGTGATAAAAAATACTAGACCTACCATCTAGATTTAAGCAACCATAATCTTTGTGACTATTGTTTCATTTTGTAACTCACTTTTAAGGAATAACTGAGTTTGTTATCACAGGGTAACAGCTCCACAAGGTCAACACCTATTCTTTCATACAAACAATTTGCTTAAAGTATGTTATTTTATTTTATACTGATTGAAAATAGTTAAAAAAAAAATTGCAATCTACATTGCGCAAAATTATGATCTGGAAATTACTGCCTAGTAATAATCTTAAGCTACAATAACGGGTATTCTGAGTGCCAGATTTTTTACGTTTAGGCTGTAAATTGATTTTTATGAAGGACTAAACACAATCCTAACTTTGATCGAGTTAGTTCGCATGTTGATATGTAGCTATTATTTACATTTGGGGGTATGGCATCAAAATAAATTATAAACAATACCCCTCTAGCCTTGGTACACCACCACTAAGAGACAATCAGCCTGCATTTAACCACAGACAGTGACGATTTGCTCGGTGGGGAGTTGTGTTGTGTGTGTTCACGTGTTCACGTCGTGTTACTACCGACTGAGACCTGTTCTCAGTTATACTGTCAGCCAAAGTGCCCGCTAGTCAACTGCATTTTGGCGTTTCGGTTTGTCTCGACATGTACTGAAGGGTTTACAGTGACTCGACCTTGAGCCAAACCCACAGAACAGCATGACGAATTAGCAATAAGTACAGATATCCTTCTTGACTGAGTAATCATTACAAATAACGTAATATTAGTTTTCATAATAGAATTCTTTCATAATATAATTCACAAAAATATTAGAACTTGACGGCCGTAGTCAAATTCATTAATATGTTCCTACTGACCGACGGGGAGTCGGCGAGGGGAATTGCTGTAATATTTTCCAAACGATTCGACTACACTCGCGATAGGCTAGCTGGTTAAGGGACTACCGTACCGCTCCAACAACTGACAACGTTTTAACGAAGTAACTTTGCCCTTTCTTTTATTTAACCGTTTCTAAAAAGTCTACAGCTTTTAAAATGCCTCATAAACTTATTAATCATAATGTATCTAAATTACATTATATCAGAATTTCAAGCTCTCATATCTTCACAAAACAAGTTTTAATAATTGAAAAATATAATGTTTCTTTATTTAATGATACGATAGCAGCATAAAAAATATATGATGATGGAAGAATTCTGAGTAGTTCTCAAGTCAATGCACAATGTAATGTTTATTATTATAGTTTATGACATAGTTTAAAATTGATTACAATCCAAAACTACTATTCTAATTCTCTATGTGTAATTTCCAATGTTCAATTTGTAGTGATGTTATTATATTGAAACTGACAACTATTTTAACATCGGAGATAGGAAAACACAATCAAGTTCTATATATCTGCTTATGGCAAACATTCATTTGTTCACTTGCATGCATTTTGCACTAACCAAACTATCATTAAAAGTCCAACGAATAAATCGTTAAGTACTAAAGCTGTAAACGAGGACTTTTGGTAACAAACTCATTCGCTTTGTTTGATGAATTGAACAAGTTAAAAAAAAAATATCAGACCGAGCTATTTATTTAAATATTAATGACGAAGAGTGCAAAAAGATGTAAAAATCAAATTGAGACTCTCTCTCTCTCTCTCTCTCTCTCTCTCTCTCTCTCTCTCTCTCTCTCTCTCTCTCTTTCTCCCCCCCTACACACACAGACACGCGCGCGCGCGACGAATTTCTACGAAACCGAAACATTGAAGCATGATAATGTTTTGTAAACAACAGATTTCTAGACTGTGGGGAATCGAAAGTGTGGAAGCGTCACATTTTTCGATGACGCATCACGCATTTTGTGGAATGAACCCCAGCCGAAAACCACTATCATGTTAATAGACAGGAGAATGGTATGGTACAGGACAGAGACAAGCTAGAGATAAGAACGCTTAACACTGTATCTGCGGATACCACGAGGCGACAAGAAGACGTGTTTTACACTAATACAGGTAAAATTTTAAATGTTGGTAACATATACTCTTTCAAAACCTACAATTTTGCAATCAAATACACAGTTTGTGTTTTACGTTCACGGTTATGTTGCTTGTGAACACACTGAAACTTTACTCAGCCTCCCAGCATCAAATTTTAAATCCGTTTGAAATATAAATAGAAGCTGAAAATCACGGTTTTAATAGTGGTTTACATTGTTTAGTCAGAAGGGTTAAAGGCAGTGGACGCGTTGTTGATTTAATTTTTTAATTTTATAAACATTTATTATTCTCTCTGATTTGTAACAAAAACAATTTAGTATCATCATAGTTACCTTAATTAATAACTCCCTCTCAGGTCTACTCTCCCTCCCAGTGTCTCTCACACACAAACACACACGCACGAAAGGATAAGTAATAGCCGCATGGTGGTGGCACTAACTATTTTAACGCAATTACTAGCAGATATATAAAGTACTACGCTATAGGCTACCCTTGTTTTTATCGACGTTTTGCTCATTTACATTGCTTTATCTGTGTTTTTTAGTATGAATCAGCTTTTTTTAGTATCAGTTTCAGCTTTGAATCAGTTATCCTAACGTTTAAAAGCGCAACACGTTAAGAGAGAAATCAAGATAGGAAGCTTCATACTAGTATTAATTGGTAAAGCGAAAAAGATGTTAACAATTTTCTAAAACCAAAACCACGTTAAAACGATACGGATCCGTAAGACCAAACCAGTTATGGATCCTGGACTCATTTCCCTAAAAGAGGCTCCACTCAGATTAACCTGTGCTATGCTAATAGAACATTCGTTTCGCGTTGCGACCATAAAGACATGGACACCAATTCCGAGGAACATAAAAGGAAAGATTCATCTAGTTGGACGTGGAATATTTACAAAACGTATACTAAAAACCATAACTTAGGCATCTGTTTGAGCACTTATTAAACATAGCAGCTATTAAAACGAAATACAACAACAATAATCAAGGAAGAGTTCGTAAAATAAATGAGGACTCCTTGAGCAAACGAGGTAAAAGATAGTGTTCCCATAGTGTGTGTGTGAGAGCGCGCGCGCGCGTGTGCGTTTTACGTAAAATACATGAATTACGTAAAATAGATTGTTTACGATTTATTAGCCATTTTAATTTTAAGAAAACTTCACGAACATAAAAAATATCATTGCCCGTGTGAAGTCTATAGCACGTGATACTTCAACGAAAGAACAGCAAAAGTACATACACGCAAGCCTACAGGTTTTATAAATTTTTTGTCCTGTTAGGTATTGGAAAAAATGCTTACTCTACGTGCTTTTAGCGTCGCAGTAGAGACTACACTGTATTGGAAGGGGTAATATGTTATGTCAACAAAGACAAATACAAGTCACCCGTACTGCATATTTGTCGTGTTGCGCAAACATACTCTGCCCCCCCCCTAAACCCTTGTATTTACATGTCTACTTCTGTCACCGCCGTGTCAACTCCTCTTCTGTATAATAATCATATTTTTAAATGTTTATTTTGACTTTTCTTCATCTTTCCATCCCTTTTCTGAATTTAACTTTACTAAAAATACGTTAACGTGTGTCCATTGCTTTTAGAGCAAAAGTATTAAGCTAGGTGTCCCAAATATATTTTCTCCACAAAGAAGAATTAGGATTTAGCTTTTAGTCCTCATCAAGAGATGTAATTGTGTCATATCAGTTTATCCGCCTCAATTCTTCTTTACTTTTATACGTTATTTATTTATGAGTTTTGTCTTCATTTCATTCCTCATAAACAATCACAAACTTATCAATGAAGAATAAATCTAGCTCGATCTCGTCCTACATCATGAGCGTTTCTCATCCATACTACTACTATTACTGAAGCGGCAGAAGGTAGAAGGAAACAAAGAAGGTCCCACCATTTCAGCTGTATCGAAAGATAACGGACAATGTAAATTGCACAAATAATTTTGAATTATCAGGATGACAGAAGAAAATAGAGCTGATTGGAGAGATCGTTCGCGGAAAGCAGTAAACAAATTGAGTCGGCAAAAAGCAGGAAGAGGAGAAAGAGGAGGAGGAGGAGGAGGAGGAGGAGGAGGAGGAGGAGGAGGTGGAGGAGGAGGAGAAGAAAAAGAAGAAGAGGAAGAAGAAGAAGAAGAAGAAGAAGTAGAAGAAGAAGAAGAAGACATGATGATGATAATGATGATGATGGTGATGAACAGTTAATTAGAATTAGTTAGTGAAAGAGGCTATATGTTGTTGAACACAATCACTGTTAGTCCACATCCGGAAGATTATTTCACATCCGGTGCAAGTTCTATGGCAGCGTCATGAGGTCCTTGTTTAGCTTTGATGATGATGTGCCTCCTATCAATATAATCTTTTCTAAGGAATCTGTCGACTTTTCTTACTTAAGAACATGTTCAAGTGTGAGCCCCTATCGGACTATAATGACAGGAGATGCACATCATGTTCATTTAATATAAAGACATTATGTTTACCATCTTTGTGTAGGCATATACGTGATGTGTAGTAAAATATAAAGTTAGATTAACCTTATCTCTGCCTCAGATTGTGCACACAGTATACAAACTGACATACAGTTCTTCAGAATTAGCTAACAAACGTTTATGCTTACAACAACTAAATTCTAATTGTAGCCAAACATATTTTAAATAATTAAGTTGCATTATTTTAATAATATTCATATTTACTCTCGATTATTCTGGTTCCATAATTATAATTAATAATAATCAATTTTTTTTTCACAAAAACATATGGTTTTGAATATACTGTAATTCGTTTTACACTGTTTCGACAGAATTTTTATGTCAGTTAAAAGTCCTGTCGAAACAGTGAAAACAAACTATATTGAAAAAATTATGTGGGAAATAAAGACATTATTTATTATAACAATTTTGTGAGGTGCAAATTTGTAAAAGTGTAGTATGTCTATAATAATTATACATAGTAGGCCTACTATTGCAAAAAATCACAATTCGAAAATAGCTGTATGAAAGAATAAAAAACTGTTTCCTTGGCTTGTCGCTTGTTAGCTCTCATGTTTGCCTGTCCTTTCATATATTTTTAACATACTTTTTTTCAACGCTTTTTATACAGCTAAAGTATTTTGCTAAACTCAGAACCCAACTGACTGAATTTGTTGCGGAACGCTTTATTAAAAAATATACCTGCCCGAATTTCACGTACAGGTATTTACGAGTAGGTTCCATCTGCAGGAAGAATAATCGAATTGCATCTCGGGAGGCGTAAGAGGAGCAAAAAACCTTGCGAATATTATTATTATTACATGTTGCCATGTAGCCAATCCTGCTATTCGTGTCTAGCATCTCTTCGTTCGCTATATTTGATTTGCACTTTTTCTAGGTTCTTTGACAATTGATGCATTCAGGTCATTTATATTATTCATTTTGTACCTACCACAGATCCACAAAGGTCTACAATATATTGCAAGATATTTTTTTAAACTTTCGTGTCAACTGTATTGATGTTGCTGGGGGTGCCATGGTATTCCGCTCCGTAGTTCCATATAGGAGTCTCAGTTTTTTATTTACAGACAGCTTATTTTACATAATTTTATTTTGACAGCCTTTCCATCCTGTATGTGATTTTTAGTTATTAACTCTACATATTTTTTTTTATTAAGTATCGGTATGTGTCTTTGTAAAGTACTGCAATTCTCTGTTCAGGATCGTGTCGACAAGTTTGGTATTTCATGTAGCCTATGTCTTAGTTAATTCTATTTAAATGTTACGGAGCAGGATTAGAATCTTCTGGACAACTGTGCAGAAAGTGTGTACTATTCTTTCCACTTTCATAAACGTGTTGCACAAACAAAGATTTAAAAATTGGTTTTGACATAAACCTATTTATACGTTATAACCCTCATATATAGGCCCTATCTCCCAATCATAATTTCTTTCTCCCTTGTAATCCATAAACAAATATTTTGATTTTACATTTTGAATTTTTTTGTACAAACTGATTGCTCAGGCTGCAAAAAATGAGCAGAAACGCTTTTGCTCAGTTGAGAACTCTTAAATTGAAAATAAAATTTTAAATGTCTGACTTACATACGCACGTCTGAAGAATCCTAAGTATTTATTTTATTTTTATTTATATGGAACAGCCTTCCACAATTTAAATAATGTTTTTGTAGCCCTTCAAATATTACTCTAAGAAAAAGGATGTTACTTCTTATGTTAATGCGATGTTAATTTTGTGGGTTTTAATAGGATTTTCTTGCTTGTTTAAAAAGGCTAAATACGAGATTTACAAATACCCTAATTACCATACATAATAGCGGCATTAAGATTCGGGACAACCACAAAGTCTTAAAAATGTAGAAAAGAGGTTTCGTATACATTCAATACTACAACTTTTTTTCATGTCTTCTTAATGTGTTCCATCATTATGTATAACGCGTATACTTTCCCCGTACGCGTTCATGGCCTAGCTTACTTTTTTCCTTTCTTTGTATTGCAGGTTAGAAGTATCCACTTCTCAACTGTAACTTACATAGATAAATTTTCAGTCACATCTTCATGAAATAATGAATCAGAATTATAGCAATATATTATAAAAATTTCTAAGACTGTGTAGTACAAATTATTATTAGACTTTGAAATTTTCGAACACAGTTATTTTTTCAACAAGCCTTCAAAATGGTCATTCATAGATTATTGTTCAGTGTTTGGATGCTTAATAAACTATTTATTAATACAAAATAAATGTAACACTTAAAATTTAATAAACAGACAGCACTACATATAGGCTATTAAAAATATGTGTACTCAGTATTGATACTTCTTTCTGCTTTCTCTCCACAGATGTTTTCATTGCGTGCTCTAGAAACCTATTATTAAAAATGCTTTTATTAAGAAGGGCGTTAGATTAAACCATTAAAGAAATGTGTATTGGAATGATCACAAATACGCGTAAACCACGAGTGAACAAAACGCTCTAAATATAGGCCTACTAAAGTCATGTATTATTTTGATGTTTTTAAATACAACTACAACTCTAATAATACTTTTCTAATCTATAAATTTCAAAGACCATATGTAAATATCAACTGACTAATATAAATAAGGGGCTGAAGGATATTTAATTGACTGAGCAAAACCAATTCTGAGTTTTAACTCGAGCGTTTGACATTTGCCTGCCTATCTATCTATCTATCTGTCAGCAAAAAACGTGAGGAGTCAAAATAGTAAAAAAGTTCATAATATGTGATACGAAACTGATTTTTTTAGCAGAATCTGAATTTGTTCATTTTTCAAATTAAAAAAAAAGTTTGGACATCAGGGCATTGAAAAGTGGGAGAAAAAATGTGATAAAATCGCAAAATTTATATGGGGTATCCATTTAATTTAGCCTAGTATTAGTCGTGGAAATTTGAAAATTTTGGAACGCCACGGGCCAAAAGTTGGTCAAATTGTAATAAAGTCGCAAATTTCATGTGGGGTATCAAATTAAAGTGAATGTTAACCAAAATCTGAATACAGTTGTAGAAATTTCAAATTTTTGGACGCCAGGGAATAGAAAAGAAATCAAAAATTTGTTTAATTGCAAAAATGCATCCGGGTTCTGACTAAGTAAAATTTTAACCCTAATCTGATGTTTAGAATTGTTAATATTTATTGCATGATTGTCTTCTCTACAATTGTTATTTTACTTTAAAAAAGTAGTAGTGTAATCAGGATCTTCGTAATTTTCCTGATAATTTAAAGTTTGTTATATCACAAATTGTCTAATAATATACATAGAACATTAATATTGTCTAATATTATAATTTATGTACTTCGTTGATAACAGTGAGCGATTTCAGAGCTCAGGAAGCTTACTGGTTGAAATTCTAAGAACACAAAATAATTTTATAATAAAGTAAGTGTAATTTACAAATAACGAAACAAATCTGATAGTTCGTTAATAGCTTCTTACAACACCAACAGTAACAACCAGTAGGCCAAACATTACATACTGATAAAACGTTCAAACTATATTTTTCGATATTGTCTTCAATTACATCACAGACTTGTATTCTATGTAATTACGTTTTGCATTTAATTAGCTGTTACAACATGGTCAAATGAGTGTTTTACATTTTGTGCTTCCACTAATTGTAATTTCACAAATCTCGTCATCCGTGAAATTAACATACAACTAAATTTAAATTTTAGTCTGAAACTAAACACAAACCCAGTTTTTAATGTCCAACACAAACAGAAAATTTAACGGCCAACAATAACTTTAACGACATTATTCAGTTTCCTTAATTTATACGCAATACAGGCCAGATAATTTATTCATATGTATATTTATTTTATATTTGTATTTACTGTATACTTTTATTTTATATACTGTAATTTTATAGCAAAGCATAATAACATTCGGATGATATCGGAACGTAATATTTTCAATATAATCCTAGTTCTACCAGCAAAGCCTCTAGTAACCCAGTGAGTGATTCAGTTAATGTTAAATTGTAACATGTTAGGAAGGCTTCCGTGCATCAATGAATATCAAATAGAAAGTCACGTCAACTTTCGATATTTGTTAAACATCAATTAATTGTTCACCCTACACGTTAACGTCCCAGGAGTTTGTCGACCCATTGTTCTGAGGTACCGTGTCAGGAGTGATATGCGACAATGCAGCAGTGGGTAGTTCAGCTCCTATATTGAGAAACCTGAAAGTTTAATCTTTCTGAAAATAGAATGTAGTTTAAATATTAACAATTTTCAATTTTATATTGGTGTCATGATTTGTTTACACGCTATGACAAATACTCAGTTTTTGACATGATAATGTCTTTTAGCTGGACATCGTTTGAAACTTACTGTAACATTTTATTTACCGGCACGCTGTATGACGTCATTGGGATTGTTGTAAATAAAGGTTTGTTTAGGCTGGGGGTCATTCCACAAAAATGTAACGTCATCGAAAAATGTAACGCTTCCACACTTTCGATTCCCCCAAAGTCTAGAAATCTTCGGTCTCTGTCGTTTTAACATGATAATGTTTGTTATATAGTAAATATATTTGTTATATAGAGGAGACTCGCCCAGTACCGGACACCTTAGCTTTTTTGAAAATAAACATTTTTTAAAGTAATGTAGGGGAATGAAAATGCAGCAGTCGTGAAGCTTAAATGTTTTTTTATTAGAAAAAATTAACATATCTGCTAATAGCAAAATGTTTAATGATAAAATAAACAAAACAAATTGTGTCTGTAAATGGCCATTTTAAAAAGTATGCGCCCAGTACCGGACACTATGAAATTTTCAAAATTATTGTTAACATTTAATGTCAAAACAAGCTATACATAGTTGAATGATCGCAAGCACAAAGTGTAATGACATGTATGTCATAATTAAAGCATGAATAATAATTGTGCAATACATGATCACAAAATACAAAATACAATATAAAAATATAGGCGTGGCGTATGGTTATAGACAGTAGATGCGGATAAAACAATGTGTTTTACATAGATACAAGTTATACATAATAAATACAATAGAAATCGGTTTAGATAATTACATAATGTAATACATGTGTTGAACAATTGTGAGAAATAAATTCATAGAGTAACAAAATTTTTACATAAAAACAATAGTAAGCAAAGACATGAGGCATAAATCAAATGTTGCATATACGAAAATACAAAATAATAATTAAAGCTTTGCATATTAAATAAACTGACACTTGCTTGAGTAAAACAAACAGTTTCTGAATAAAAAATATACAAATTAAAGCTTATGCTAAAAACAAAGGTGCTTATAACTAACAAAGTCTTCTTTGAACTTCTGATTTATGTATTTTTGACAAATATATACAAAGGAAAATAAACCCTTTTTTTTACTGTTCGTCCCTAGTAGGGACCAAACATAATTTATGGATTGGTCTGCGATAGGTGCCAGTAGGCGTGCGAACGTCAACTACTCTAATTAAGTTGTCTGGGCCGGGAAATGTGGCGGCAATTACACCAAATTTCCACGCTAATGGAGGTAAGTTATCCTCAATCAGTAGAACCAGGTCACCAATGGAAACGTTGTCCTTGGCGAATTTCCTTTTGTGACGTTGTTGTAATTGATGTAAGTAGTCGCGAGACCAAGCCTTCCAAATGACTTGGACAAACTTCTGGAGAAGTTGCCAACGTCCAAGACAAAATGTTTAATGATAAAATAAACAAAACAAATTGTGTCTGTAAATGGCCATTTTAAAAAGTATGCGCCCAGTACCGGACACTATGAAATTTTCAAAATTATTGTTAACATTTACTTTTATTTTGCTTAATACATGGTTAATCTAAGTAAGTAAGAAGTAATTATAATAAAAACCAACATATTAGAAGCCAAAACGAAATTTACATGTAAATAAACTAAGAACAATTGTCACATTTATAATACAGGAGATTTTCTTGATCAGTACAAGCAACATGTGCCCACCCTTTGCAAGAGGTGCACTGAACCCAATCTTCATCAGTTGTCTCGTTGCAAATTATGCACTCAGTAAGACCATCCGGTTCGTCGGTGTCCATTTCTGTTGTTATTTTATTCAGGACAACTTTCTTAAAGTGAAGTTTTCTTTTGACAGAAATCCTCTTGTATTCGTTTTCACGCTTAGGCTGTTTCACTTTTTTTGGTTGTGCTGAGCCACCACACTTTAATTTTTTTGATTTTCTCATTGCTACTTCCTTCATGTTCTCTTCAGATTTCTTAACTTTCTCCTCCAACTGTGCTTTGTATGGACTTCCAGTTAAAATTTCACTTTTTTCACTTCTTCTCTTCCTCTGACTAATTTTTTTCCTAGCCTCACCTGTAATAGAAGAAATTTCTGCAGTTACACGTTAGAATAAAGGGGACATGAAGCTTTTAGGTTGACCAAAAGAGTGAGAAGTGCTAGGAGTAGCCAGAGATGTTTGGGTAGGCCTAGCCTCCATTGTGGAAACACCTGAAGTTGACGCCATGCCTGGACAGGGCGGGGAGGTAGGACTAGACGCTAAGGTTGAACATGAAGGCACTACTTCAGACGATGAGGTTGAACAAGAAGGGACGGCGTTCTCTTTTGCAGGCACTGATTCTTCAGAATCCATGGTGGAGGGGCCAGAAACTGTGGGTCTTACAAGAACTACACTATCTGAAGTAAAATGAGCTGCAGCAATGTAGTCCAAATCTGAAAATATGCCCTTGTTCAATGGATAGAGCCCAGTACAGGCGAAACCAGACTTTGCAAGCTCCATCCTGCAGACTGCCATAAATGCTGTGTTCACCAAACTCGCAATATCCCTTTGAGCTATCTTCAGAGGACGGTATTTTTGCATCCACCTTGCACAGGCTTCGTTGTAAGCAGTTTTAAATGGTCTCATTATTGTACGGTCGAGTGGCTGTAGTTTGTGCGTGGTATGGGGAGGGAGGCTTATCATGTGCACGTTATGTTCTCTTGCATACAATATTACTTTCAGTTCCTTGTGGGAACTGTGGCCATCCAAAATTATAAGAGCAGGGCTCTCCTTTGTTGGGTTGACACGGGTAACAAACATCTTGAGCCAGAGCAAAAATGAGTTACAAGTGATCCACCCACTTTTTTCACAAGCACAAATACTTCCCTCTGGTGCATCTTTTTTCAACTCCTCGGCCAGTTTCTTCCTTCCAAATACAAATAAAGGAGGTATGAACGTGTCACCTGTAGCATTGATTGATAGCAACACTGTAACGGTCCTTCCTCTTTCTCCCGACGTGATTTTACTAACCTGCTTCTTTCCTTTTTGTGATAAAACCATTGTAGCATTTTCATGAACAACTGACACACCTGTTTCGTCGCAGTTGAATATTTTGGAGGGAGAGAACTTAAACTTTGCTGAAATGGCTTCATACTTGTTAAAAAACAAGTCAACCTGTTCTTTGTTGAAACCAACAGCCTTCTGAATACTAGTTGATTGTGGTTTCCGATGTGTGTTGTCAGGATGGCGGCTCAAAAATTCATAATAAAACTTGTCACCTGCTTCCCTCTTTTCTTTGTTGAATTGGTGGGGAATTTTAAGGTGTTCCGCCATTTCAAACACAAATCTTAGAAACTCTTTTTTGTTAAGTGGCATCATTCTGTTATCAAGATCTTTAAGATGGTCAACCAAATGCGATTCTAACTCATCAGAAAAAGTCGGCTTGAAGCGTCCGAGCTGGGGCCGTAAATCCACAGCCCTACCATCTTTCAGAAGTTTTATCCTGTCAGACAAAGTGCTTTTTGGTACCTCAAAATGAAATGAAGCCTCCTTTATCCCCATTTTATTAGACATAACCTGCTCAACAGCCATTTTCATAGTATCTTCGGACCAATTGCCCTTCTTCTTTTTATTGCCCATGATGAGGATTGGGCCTGTAAAGAAAAAAAGTATTTGTAGTGTTTTAGGTCATAACACCAACATTTGTTACTCTCCGGTACTGGGAAAATACTAAGTGTCCGGTCCTGGGCGAATGAGGTTGGAAAAGCTTTTAAATTCCTAACTGTAAACTAACGTAATAAACTAAAATACACTAACTGCTTTCTACTCTCTATGAAAGTGGGGTTCACATAAAAAATAGTTAATCTCATTCTACTCACCAAGACTCACAGAACAGTGGAGGAAAAGTTTCGGCGGGAAGCAGCCAACCGCACATAAACGCTTCACTCACTCACTACTCTGACACGACTGGCGCGAGAGGTCGCTAAACTCTACTACGATGTTGAATGACAAAGAGCTTTGTGCGCAATAGTTCATCTATCTGCCATCTAGCGGCAATTTGTATAAACACCCTCCGGCCGGTACTGGGAAGTGTCCGGTACTGGGCGGGTCTCCCCTAGTAAATATTTGTTATATGCATATTGTACGTTTCAAAACCCTAAAAACATTATCATGCTTCGATGTTTCGGTTTCGTCGAAATTTCTTTAACTTTTTTTAGAACCAGTATTCTCCACCTTGCACATAACCTCTTAGACACTTAGATGTAGGTTAGAAGCATAGAGAAGGCCTTATCTAACATTTAATCATTAAAAGTCAATAGATAACGCAAATAAGTAAAGAAAGTTAATTTAATGAAGACCAGAATCATTGAAAATATTCCTGGACTTCAAAAATGTTCGGATTCGTAAATAGCAAACATATTAGTAAAAGAATGTCAACGTATTATGGAAACCATTAATTTTTCTGCATACATTAAGTCGTCAAAGCCTAAATTAACAATTCTCCACTCTACTGCCTTTGAATATAATACCTTTGTTTTAATGCTAAAACGTATATTGAAATTTTTTTGCTGAATAAGAAATGGCGAGTGGGTAACTTGCCCAAAACGCTGCTTTTGGCTTAATTGATTAATACAAATAACACTCCTTCCTCAGCCGTTCTGCAGTAATGATGTAGACCGTACCGTGTAGGTTTTATTCTGTCTTATTAAGGCATAATTTAGCCTGCTGACAGATGCAAATTAGTGGCGCTCATAAGCTACTAGTTTGTCGTATTCACAACTACAATTCCAATTATTCATCGGTGTTACACCATTTCGTTACATAATAAATTTTTAATTTATATTTGAAAGCACTAATAAATAAGTCCTCTACGTGTTCAAGTAAGTATCAAGTTTAAATAAAAGCGTATGTAAAAAGTATTGATCTAATTTCATCACTGAATCCAACACTTTATGAATTTGTGTACTGTACACACACATAAATCTGTGTCATCTAGTATGCAGTGTTATTAACAATAAATTACTCTGTTCCAAGGGGGAAATTAATACCTGTCATATGGGTGTTTAACTATTAGTATCCACGTATTCCCTGAGCATATCGCCTATTCAGAACCCGTGTTGCAGTGTGCTAATTGCATCAGAACTCTATCCTTTAATGGTAAGAAATGTTTGTAAACACCACACATATTATGAAAATCAAGAATTAAATAATAAAATTTGTGATGTATTGTTTATTCTAATTGTTTAAAAAATTAAAGTTGATGTTTTTATTAATATGTTTAGGTTAATGCTGATAGTTATGACCGGCATATCAATTAACATTATTGCGTTTTTTTAATACGTGTAGCTACCGTTTGTAAACCAATAGAGCAGTAGCAGTTTTAGAATGTGCACGTATTTAGAATGCAATAACTGCAAATTATGAACATTTAATAAGCGTCTGGTGTCTTTATAATTACTGTGAATAACATACATGATTAATCTGACCTGAAAGAGAGACCTGACCTTGTATTTACATGAACCGTCAAAACTATGTAAGAATCTAAAGAGATATTAATTTTGAAAAAATTGTATTAATAGTAACAACATTTGAGGGACGTTGAAAGTATTGTGCAAACATTTAATTTTGTGACATTTCGTGTAAGCTTATTTAATAGTTTCTACTTATATACGTATACTTGTTGATAATCAGTTAAGGGTTGTTATTCATTATTATCAGGTTGACTGCTTATATTTATTTGTGTTTCTTGGTGAGACGGTACAAATAATGTATGTACAATACAGGAAAATCATAAATTCGTTTAAGATGTATGACATAATGATTTTAACATATAAATTTGTTTGAAAGGGATAAAAAAAGAAAAATTTGTTACATTATTCTAACGAAAAAAAAGGAATGTAGTCAGTGTCATATCACTTCATTTATGTTAGGATCAGACCTTATATATTATCTAGGAGATAAACATGTTTATCTTTGCAACATTTAACTATAATGTTAGAGAAAATATTTTAAGCGGAATCTGATCATGACTTATAGAACTGAATAATATATCACAGTATATCGTTTGAAGATTTCAGCAGTATTTTTAAAACCAAAAATCAGCAGGTAGCGAGAATAAACAATATTATTCAAAATATATTCCTAGTTTATTTTGAATTGTTTATAACTAGATTCATTAATTCCTGAGACCGTAAAATTACAAAAAAGTAAACATAATGTTTGTACGCAGGCCATGGCCATGATGCGTAAGTTCCTCATGTTACGCTACTGGACCACCACAGGCATAATATGTTAATAATATGTTAATTTTCGTGTTGGTCAATTAATCAGTCAAAAATCCCTATGACTGTTTGCTATATTTGATGATTATTAAATTACTTCCATGCCTAATGGTCTAATATATCCTGGAAACCTGCTACAGTACGCAGTCTTCTCTGCATGGTCCTGTTAATAAGTAATTTTCTGTATTCTGTATTTTGAATTCTGCGTATGGAAGAGAGTAAGACTCAAAAACATATCTTACTTGGTACATTTCTTAATAATAATATTTTTATATGTTGAGTTTATATTACCACAGCAATAGAAACAAAAAGGCAGAACTATTGAAACGTAATAAAATAAATACATTTTTGAAAAAATACATTACAGTTATGTATTGTACAGAACAAATTATAGGGAGCGTACTTAAGAGTTCCTCTATTTAATCGTAATTGCAGAACAGTTTAATTGCGATGTATTGGCTATGGAAACAGAACAGTTGGAAACATCCGAAACGGAGTAGACTGAGTATAATTACATTAAAATTTCATGCAGGAAATACTCACTACGCCTACTCCGATATGGTAAGTACTGAGATCTGGCGAATTGAGGACGTTCTGATACATGTTGTTGCGACGTTCTCACGGATCGTCGTATGCTACATTGAAAACAAAATACAGGCACCAATAAAGTCACTGATTACCAGCTTTAATTAGTCACAAATAACAATGTGAAATCAATAAGGTAGTCCCATACAATAATTCAAGTTAAATTTGTCCTCACGCAATAATAATGTCAACTATTAAGAGTTCCGCACTAATTACAACACAGTAATCACTTTCCACAATCATTTGATCCGCACTCTACAATCTCGCCAGGTGTAACTAACTTATTAAACCAGCCGCTGTTGCTTATATATATATATATATATATAAGAATATATTTGTATATAGCATATATTTGACGTTCCAGAATAATTTGCCATTGATTTGACGGCGTGCCAGCATAATTTGCGTAGGTACGAGTTCTCAAACAGTCTGGAGTGCTAAGTGTATGGACGGTCTTGACACAAACGCCGCACCCTGGGCTAGTCGAGAAGCGGTAGAACGACACTCTCGACACCTCGAGCATTATGTAATTATCGTAACAATATGTTATATTATTAAGTTGTTATTCATAGAGGCGCCAGAGTAAACGGCGAATTGTTAGAACCTTTGATATAATTAGTTTTTATGGAATTGTACGTATACCAGCTCTTGCAGAGGACAAGAAAAGTTTATACCAATTTCCTGAAACTGTTTATTTTATGTATACTCTATTGTAAGTTGTCATCTTTACTGTGTCATGACTTTGAACAATTTTTAGGTATCTAATAATGTAACCTATGTTTTACACTTACCTTATTAAAATAAAATATTATGTAAAGAGTTTTTTTTAATTTATTAATTTTATTTACAAAAGTCTAAAATCTCGCTAGAAGAAAATTTGACTGCACCTTAGTATTATTATCTGTTCCACTAAATGAAGTACAGTTCCAGAGATCTAATTATAGACACAAGGGTTGTATTAATTGCAACATGTATTAATTAGACAAAAAAATCATTAATTCAATACTTGTGCAACTGTGCATCTTTATGGTTGCTAATATGAGACAAAGTGTAATAGGTACGTATAATGCGATGTTTGCCATAGCGGGTGAGTTATGTTAAGCCGATTGATTTGTAATTCTTCATACGTTATCATACGTATTCATATCATGTGTCATTGACTTTGATTTTTATACTATAGCGATTAATTTCTTTATTACATAGTTTAGCGAAGCATGAAAAATGTGGTTTGGGTTATTGAAATGTCAAATTTATAAATGTCAATTTAATGTTTACATTCTACTTTTACCATCTAACTAACAGTATGTTCAAATAACCCAAATATTAATTTTACTTAACAATAATTAGATTGTATACAAATGTGACCTTACAAAAACTCATATTTTTAACACAATACGTTATTAATGTGTCCACAAAATGAATAACAATTTATACAGAAATATATAAGACTGTGCTTTAAGAAATAATTCACGAAAACATAAAAAAATTGCTTTTAAGATAAACAGTTCTTATACAAGCGGCCAGTCTTGTGTCCTTAGCTTAGTCTTGTATCTTAGCTGCCTTAGAAGTTACGTATATTCCGACTGCGAGACACATCAGCTGTGTTTTGTTTATGCCCATTATGACCTTGTAACGGATATTTTTTTGAAAGATAATTGTGGGAAATAGTTGTACCTTTCTATATGTCAAATAATATCACTTCGTCTTGTCAAAGGAAACCCCAAGTAACATTTAATTCAGTTCCTGATTGACTCATGTAACTGATTCATTACCTACAAGCAATCCGGCCTTAAGCACGTCTTATGCCCTTAGTTACGTAACTGTTAATTTTCAAAATGTAAATTTTATAATTGGGTTCCATAGATGAGACGTTTTGAAGTAAAATGTGATATCAGCTAGAAAGAAATGTTTTCTTGTAAGAATTAAAGAACTGCTATCACTGTAAATAACTTACATACTACAGTGTTAACTGAGGCTGCTTTTCTTTGCTGTTTCCCCATGAAAACACACACACACACACACACACACACACACACACACACACACACACACACACACACACACACACACACACACACACACACACACACAAGGCTTTCGACCTAGTAACACATGAGTAATCAACCATGCAGAAATGGAAGTATATTGTATCCTTTAGCAGTTTTTTATAACAATTTTAATTTATGATTTAAGGTAATAGTATACAATGAATTGTGAATATACGTGCGCAGGTTTGTTGCATACAAATCCTGCACTTTTGTGGCGATTCTCAGATTACTCAGCGATTAGTCAAGAGACGGCAAAACGCCAGGCACATTGAATAGATTGTCTGTAACCGAAATATAAATTTGTGTATTCAAATTTGTGTTGTCAATGTGTTCATATTCATTTTTCGAAGTACGTCTCGACAGCGCTGCGAATGAATCTCGAACATCAAGACACATAGACACTGTGCGTAGTAGCCTCTGCTGACCTTTGTTGATATTCACTGCTACTATACAAGTGTTTGTAACAATACTAATAGTCCATCAATATCTGCATTGTGTAGTTCAGGTTACTGGTACAAGATAGATACACTCGATTGTTACATAACTCTATCTGACCTCTCTGAAAAGAGTTGGTAGGGGTTCTTTTTTATTATAATCAGTCAATAATACTTTTAAGTTTATTTAAAAAAAGAATAGAAAAAGAACAAGAGAATTGCAATGGTTGGAGCTTATTCTCAGTCATATGGTTTAAATAAATAGTTATATTATTATATATAAATAGTTATAAGGATCGGATGGCATCGGTAGTTTTGTTTTGTAACTAGGCAGTCCAGTTGTAACTATCACCACATATAGTTGTTGATGGAATTCCTAATTCTTCCCTTCATAATTATTTTAAAACTGATCAGATTGTTTTAATCTTCATGGAAGATAACTTTTATCGACTGTACTATATAGTATAATCTATTATGTTCTCCTATACTGTATTATTAATTTTCTTCCTCGATGTCAATTTTATCATTTTCTGTTGAAAAAAAAATGCGCTGTTAATTCTCTTATTATAGAGGTACAGTATATTCCTACTACTAAGTTCTCGCATCGCTGTCAATACCCCGTATTACACAATATTACATATGTAAGATGAAATTTTGTCAGTAACGATAACTGCAAAGTTAACAGTCGTTGCTATCTATTGGTTGGAAATAAATTTTTTTATTCATTGGAAGTAAACTTTTGGTTTATTTGTTTGTTGTTATTTTTTGTTTTTACTTTGTAATATTTTTGTTATATTTTTCGTTTTACGGATGAGTTTTATTAGAATATATTTGTTTAATAGACGTGGGTATAGATAACATACAAGTGGGTGACAAAGGGAATTCTTGAGAATTTTATATACGTGTGAATGAACTGCCGCTGTGAAGAAACAAGTAGACTATTAGTTTCTGAAGGGGTAGAAAGAAATAGAAACTCTACAAATTATTCTTTTGTTCGAAACTGATATAAAGAAATTTTATACTCTTCATATAATTTTTACTAAATATAATTATTTCACTACCAACTCGGAATACAAAGTTTTCTATTGGTAAAAACGTAAAAGTTTTATCTTATAGCCTTAACCCGTTTTCGCCTTTAAAAAGCTTCTTCAGAGGCTGCCGCTGGGAGCACTGTCCGTCTTGTTGTTGGCGACGGTATCGAGTTTTGAAAGATTGATGTTGTATGTGTGTGTGAGGTGTGATCTGTTCGAATAATGCGTGTGATTTGAATTGTGTCTGTTTGTTTAGGATGTCGTTTTTATGTGTTTTCGTGTGTTTGTATATTTCCAATTGTTCCAGAGTGTCTAGTTTTCGGCCTTTTGTGTGTACGTGTAGAATGTCCATGTTACTGTCGATGTTTTTGTATGTGTGGTTTGCTTCAATGAGGTGGTTTACAAAGGTGGATTCTGTAGTGGAGTGTAGTGCCTTTGTGTGTTCAATGTATCTTTGTTTGAACCTACGTCCTGTCTGGCCTATGTAGAATTTGTTGCAGTCTGAGCAATTTAGTTTGTTAACACCAGGTAGATCGAATTTGTTTTGCGCTTTGTGTATGTGTTTTGATAGTGTGTGTTCTGTTTTCTTTGTAGTTTTGTATGCGATTCTGTATCCTGCTTTTCTGAATTTGTGGGCTATTTTTTCAGTGTGGTTATTGATGTATGTTAGTGTTATGAACTTGTTGTTTTCTGTCTTTGTCTGTTGTTTTTTTTGTGTTTTATGTAGCAGTTTATTGACTCTGCTATATCTAGCAGAATCCAACGGATAGCACAATCCAATAGTCAATAAACTCTTACACAAAACGATTTGTAATTTATTCTTTGATTAGAACGACTTACAGGGTGATAAGCTATATGTTAGACATAACGTAAGTGTAAGAGGGGGGAGAGCGAGCAAAAGAGGTGGAGAGAAAAAGAGAGGGGGTAGAAAAAACGGATAAAGAGTAAACGAGAGGGATTAGTAGAGTCATAAGGGACGACAGGGTTACTTTAACACGGAGACATGTTACAAAATACATGAATACAAAAAATATGTTAATAAACAGTTACAATATAACAACGAAACGAAAACGTCTAGCCACATGTCGCCCTGTAACTCAGTAAATTGGTGAATATTTTAATAATCAGATTGTGTTCTATGAACAGTATTAATAGATCATGTTTCTCCGTTCTTCGTTACTTGTAATTGAGAAACATCTCTTTAGAAACAGTATATAGGCCTATAAACAATCAAGAATTTTCAGTTGTTTGCATATTTTTTAACATGGCTTTGAAGGTTGAAGCAGTTTTGAAAACAAACAGATAAATCTGAAAGACGCAGTTTTGTATATCTACTGTGTAGAAAATTGGAATACCTAGACCTCCACTATTAGTTTAAATGAAAAATAAATTATTAATGAATGTTAAAAATTAAAATCATGAATGATGGATTAGTAATGTCAAACTTGTTTAGTAATATGGTAGACGTAAATCATATAACCCTACTTTTTGCGTTAGCAAATTACATTCCCGTTAGTTACCGAATTATAAATCAGCACATACAAGACAATACAATAAATATAAATAATGTATCAATAAATTATGCAGACACTCTGCATGACAGAACGGTAATAACGAGTCACTGATCTGTCCCAGTAAACACAAATGTGTTTGCATATAAATCAATTTCCGTAGGAAATCGTTCGGAATACGCTAATCTCAAATTACCACACAAAAATTTGTCAACCGCATGACACGTTTTCTTGAATATCAGTTTTTTATATACTTTGTGAACTAATCTCATCATTTTATAACAGTGTGATATTCTTATTAAAATAAGTTTGGAAAAATATTAGGGAAACTCTTTTATAAATGTGTATTCGGATATTTAAAATAAAGAAATTTTCAAAATGTTTATATTTGTATTTCGTGAAAGAGACATTCATGACTATGTTGTTGACAAACTAACAAGAACTTTTACAACTTTTTATGTAAACTTTTTAATTAAAGAATGTTGTTCCATCTCGGTGATGTATATGATTTACTACATCAAAGACTAAACTGCTTATAATCATGGTACTAGTGTGATCAGTATCCGAGCAACAGTGTAAACAAATGTTAACTGTGATAAAATAGTCTCTATACTAAGAATTTAACAGTACTAGAGACAAACCGAAGACATTGGACACTCCCGTCACCCAAAGTATTTATGGGTGACATCGTTAGGACAATTTATGGTAGACGTATTCGACATAATGCATAAGGACTGCCTAATCATGTCAAAAGCGGTGAAGGAATCTGGAGGCCAAGCTGTCTTGCTGTCATTAATTACTCACTCAACAAATCTTCATTAAGACGGCTAGTAAAGGCAAATGCGTCTTGTACTATCAATGTTGTATCATATCATCGCTTGCCTGAAAACACATTTAGTCTGTACGATTTTATTTTATTTTGCAAAAATTATTATGGGTAAAACATAAAGTACAATAAACAATGTTTTATTTAAATTATTACAAGTTTTAACTTAATTCATAACAAGGCGACAATTAAGTATTAAATCGGTAAGTTTTAATATCCATTATGAATTAACTTTAAATTAAATACATTTTTGGTACAAAACTGATAAAATATACACTTAAATGATCATATATTTTAATATTTTGGTGTACTGGAAACAGTTTACATGTCAATAAAGTAATATTTGTCTTAGTTTTCTCAGAAAAATAGGATCACTAATAAAAAATTTGGGATGTGTTTGTACTATTCAGTCTAAATGTACTCATATCTTCTGCAATACTACCATTAGCACCAGAAAGTGTACGGGCGCCTGTAGAGTGTAGCCTACGCCTTAGGGGAACACATATTCAAACGTTCTCTTGGATTGTAACGTTAATAGTACAACGTCTGTTTCTGAAATTTAGTTATTATGTGTACTGAATTCATTTTAACAATACAGATATTTTGAACTTCATGGAGCTTTATGTTGTATAACACTTCAGCAGTAATATATAAAGGTAATATGGTGTTGAAATAATTCAAGTAAAACGTGTTAGTAATCATTCAGCTACAAAATAATACTGCTTATAAAGTTCAGTAATTTAAAGAGACGACGTAGAAATGAAATCTAGATTCATTGGAAATACTTGAAGTATCCTGCATGAGTCAGAGATGCGTAGGATCCGCTTATAGTATTTTAACATCCATCACGGTAGTGACTTTCTTCTATCTATAATCGTCAAAGTAATGACTTCCATATCCCGCTAAGCTAAATGCAGCTTAATTGTTTTGGTTTATAGAGGAGTTTTCTTTTTCTTAAGTACAGCCTTTGTTATTCCTTTAGAATCATGAGGACAAATATTGTTGTGTGTAATAACTTGGTCTGTGCAACAAAGGTTCATGGTTATATAAGTCTATGGAAAATTTATTTATCCTGTTTCAGGAATACCTGTTATGAATTATCTAATAATGTAATTGAAGGGAGCTAAAATTAATAGATTTCATACTTAGCATTAAATGTTTACCAACCTCGTGTCTTAAAAACCTCTTATCTTGTTTTCAGCAATAGGAACTGATAAATGTTAGGCTACATTAAGAGTTAGCAATCGTTACTGAATGTATTTGTAATTTGAGTGAATCGACTAGACCGCTTTATCTTTTGTTATTATTCTAAAAATAGAATTGAATAAGTTTTTATAAGATTCTAACTTTCGTTATTAAAGAAAACATTATAGTAGCTTTCAAAGGAAGGGTCTATTATTTGTCACTACGACTATAATATTTTCTATAAATAAGTTGGATTGTATGAAAACATGATGTTCTGAAAGATGATTTCAGCTATGTTCACTGATGGGAAATTTTTTTATTTGGAAATTTTTTAATTTGGAATTTTTTTATTTTTTTTTTATTCTGGTAGGTTGTTCTGACTTTGCATAATGCTCTACGCAGTCCCTATGTATACCACGTTATTACTTGCCCTTCTGTGTGTTGTTTTTACTTGTTAATTTTGCTGGTAAGTCGTATTCTTTCTATTTGGTTACATACAGCTGTCAGTACAGTTAGCATGTCTGATACGGTTGGTACTTCAGTAGATTGGAAATGAAAATGAGTGTACTTTCTAAACAATATTGATTTTTGATTTTTATTAACCGATTTATGAATCTGTTTTTACACAGTCACACTTTCCCTGTCGTGTTCTAATGTTTAAAGAAGGCCATATTTTAAGGAAATTTACTATTTACCTTATACGCCTATGAGTGTATGTCATTACTCAGTGCGTCTGTGTTTTTTAATTTTGTGTGTCAAGCGATTAGTCACTAGAGATTGAAAATAACGCAGACATATTAAGAAAAAGATTAAATTTAATTACTTTTTTATTACCGCTACAAACTGACAGTGAAAGAAGAAAGGAAATAATGCAAATAACAACAACCGGGTACCAACGAGCTAGCCTTTTCTGTTGCCATTATTAAACCAAAACGTTGGAATAAAGAATATAAATTTCAGCCGTGTATAAATCAAATACTTAGAGTAGAAGCGTTTTTACGTACGTAAGTATCGTGAAACTGTAATTGAGTACACGTCGCAATAACCTGCATTCACGCTGCCATAGCTAAACTCTTCTAGCATTCAAGGAGACATACTAGTTGCATTGGAAAATATATTTAGTCTAGTCAGATTTCCTTGCCTGTATTTACTTACTTCTAGTTCAATCATGTGTTACGACTTTCTCTAAAATCCTATCTGATTTTCATTAAAAAATTAAAACCAACGAAAAGCGCTTTCTTTAATTACAAATACTGTTTGCATAGCCAAACAATTAAGCTTAAAAAAGCTTTGTCCAAATTGACGTTTTGTCCCTGTAACAATACATTTTAATTCACCCTTAAGACAACCTATTACGAGCTGTCAGAGTCTGCTAAAAGTGTTAATTTTGATGTCTTATCCGACTATTGACGTCTTATCTAAATGGTAAGGGTTTTGAATGTCGGTGCCCAAATTACGATTTTGTAACGAGAAACCTAGAAAATTCTCCACTCTTCCCCCCGTCAAGTGTGGCAACTGTTGCCCCAGACAAGGCCGCTCGCAAGTAGGTTCCAGTGTTTTCAAGAACACGTGAGATACGCATTAAGTGGCGTGAAGTGAGGATGGAAAATTTCTAGAAGATGTGCGCTACCTATAAAAAGCCATAGCAGCCGGCTTGTCAGTTGAGTAGGGCTGAGAGATTTCTTTAGCGCGGATCGAGTATTTGTAGATGTATTGTAGCTAAGTGTTGTTGTTAGTGCGGAATTTTTTTATAGTTGACATTATTATTGCGTGTGGACAATTTTCATTTGAATTGTTGTAAGAGACTATCTTGTTGATTAGAAATAGTTAATTGTGATAATTAAAACGAGTTCTTATTGACTTCATTGGTGTCTTGTATTTTGTTTTCCACTGTGAAAAGGAGAATCAAAGATGTTGTTTATAGGATTCAAGAGGAAGGGCAGTGAAAATTCAAGATCATCCACCTAGATCGACTTTCGATGATCCACCACACGACGGTCAGTTGGACCGTTGTAACAATATGAACAAATATGTAGCCCACGTATGTGTTGTCTATTCATCTAAAAATCTAAACCCTTGTGCGTCTGACATAATCCTATTCATGCCTAAACATGTGAGTCTATTTGTGTATAAGTAACTTTGTCTTCTAATGAGTAATGAAATAAGAATAATAATAATAAGAATAAGAATAATAAGAATAAGTAATGAAATAAGACATATCATTATGTCCGTAGTGAAACGTAAATCTTTAGATACCAGATCCAATACTATAACCGGATCTTTTCTTTTAGAAAAAGATATTTTTCTAAAAATTTTCTTAAAGAATTATATCATCAAAAAGCAAGTGACATAAACATGCACAGCTGTACTGAAAGTATAATAAAAATAACAATCAATTAAATAGTTAATATGCATATGTTCGTCGTATCTGATATATTGTAAAACTACCACATTACGATTGCCTAGACTATTTAATAAGTAAATATGGATTCCTTTTCCCTTTAAGGTTTTGTTATGAAATAAGGCCTAATCAAACTGTTATAAAATGAATTTACCAAAACGGTTTCCCATTTCTATTATGAGCTAAAGAAAATACATTAGGAGAAGTTACTAACAAATGTGTTTATGTTGCGCTGTTTAATCTGTGTAATTCTCTTCTCCAGAAAATTTGGTGTCAAGATTATTAACACGTTTCTCATTTAGTATGTTCTTTAGCAACTGTGCAAGCTCTTATCTTCTTAACTTTTGTTTCATTTCAGTGCGTTGTTAAGGAAGAAATTTAAAGGCGTTCTAATGCTCAGTGACGAAGCTTTTGTT
The DNA here is from genome assembly GCA_034769895.1 of Magicicada septendecula. Lineage (NCBI taxonomy): Eukaryota > Metazoa > Arthropoda > Insecta > Hemiptera > Cicadidae > Magicicada > Magicicada septendecula. The sequence continues at coordinate 223,829,073 of CM068368.1, forward strand.
ATATTTTTAATTTCTTTATAAGCCAAACTTTTAAGTACATACTTATAATCATTATACGCTATTCAAGGAAAAAGAGTTGACAAGGAGTTAAGATCTGGAGTTTTTTTCAACTATTTATCTGTTTACCATCAACAAGTTCAACAATGTTTGTTTAAAAGGAATAAATTCCAAATGTTTAGTACCAAGCCACGTGTTGTTCAATCAAATATATTGGAACTTACCGTCTGCGGCTTTTAGAAACAGCGTCCTTACAAAATTGACATGTTTCGGGACACTTGTCCCATCATCAGAATTTAAAACAATCGCGTATCATTTAAAGTTGATACACTTGTCAATCACTTAAAACATTAAAATCCAATATAAAACAAATAACTTAAAATAATATGATACTAAAATATTTACAGCGAGTGCGAAGGTTTACCGATGTACATCGTATGGAGACCGACCGCGCACTAATTTACGTCTCGCTCCCACCACGACAATAAGGCAAGGCAGTGTTGTACAATACATTTGACTTGAAAACCAATTTATCATTTAAAACATGCGGCTCGGTATCAGTATTGTTGTATGCTTTATAAATTTCGTACTCTTCAAGAGCGATCAAATATCGCCCTTTCTTACATATGTGAAGGGGTATCAAATTAGTTTTAAAATTAGTGTAGTTATGATTCTCGGAAATGAGGTGTTCTGCTAATTTTGACTTGATATTGTCCAAACTGTGAAAGTGTGTAGGCGGCCTATGTTCTGTAAATCTTTTTAAAAAACCACGTCCTGTCTGGCCCACATAAAAGGCGTCACAATCGTCACATATCAATTTGTAAACACCAGTTTTGTGTTCAAGGCTGGTAGTTCTGCGGACACGAAGATTATTCATAATACTGTTAGTGGTCTTATAAGTGACCTTGATATTACTGGTTTTACTAAAAATTGACCCAAAAATCTGAGGCATAAGGTATGTGTACGGTGTTGCAATGTATTTGCGTGTTGTATTTTCGCGTGTTTTATGTCCGTTAATGTTACTATGCCCCTTCTTATGTTTTCGAAGGATGTTGTTCACCATATTGACATCATAACCATTAGCAACTGCAATGTTTTTAATGGTGTCTAATTCCTCACGGTATTCTTTATCACCGAGGGGCAAAGATAAAAGTCTATAAATCATACTGTGGAAGGCAGCTAATTTCTGTGACAAAGGATGAAAAGACTTAGCATGTATTACAATATCAGTCGTTGTGGGTTTTCTATAGATGTCAAACAATGTTTGTAATTTTCTCCTAAACTTTTTAACAGATATGATAAACATGATAAACGTGATACCATTATTAATTGTACTGAATGGTTTATAAGTAAATGTCTAAATTATATTTTTTAAATAGGGGTATAAACTCTTATGAAACACCTATGAAGTGTACACGTATAATATATAAGCCATTCCCATTTATGTTATTCCCCCCACACACCCACACACCCACACACACACACACACACACACACACACACAACTTAAATAACTAGTTATATTAATTATTAGTAAAATTAAAGAAAACACTAATTATTCAGTCCTTGAAACAAATAAAAACACTGAGCTCAATGACGAATCACTTACGTGATAAATTTACTGTAGTTAGAGAAGTTCCGTCAGCTGAATACAATAGTGTGTTCCACAAACACGCCACATAAATTATTTATTTGAAATGTTTAGGTAATTTAAATTGTGACAAAAATTCTGCTAAGAAATATTTTAAACTTTTAGTGTCCTGTAAAGTGAAGGTAAACTTTCATAAACATGACATGAATACTACATTATGTACGATAACTTTCCAAATTATCAGAAAATAAAGGACAAGATTGGTGAAATTATTAACTTTATTTCATATTACTACAGGTCTAAGGGTGTGTTACTAAAAGGCTCTATACAAAGGATTAAACGTTAAATTTTTAAGTTGTTTTGTATTTAATATTTCCGTTCTTTTTATTTTGAAACTTATCAAAATGATGTGTGTTATTTACTGTAGTAGGGAGACAATTTAGTAACATCATAATATTGTTAAAATCGAATCTATCGTCTGTTCCACATAGCAGACATAAAGATAGACTTCTAAAGACATTTTACTGACGATTATTATAAATATCTTAATGATGTGACTTTTTTTAAATAATGAGACTCAAATTGTAACGGTGAAAACGTTTAACTTTCAATTCTTAGGTCACTACGCACGTAAGTATAGTGAAGTGGCCTATATTTAATGTAATATAATCCCCTCGAGCACGTAAGTATAATGAAGTGGCCTATACGTAACGTAATTTAATCGACCCCTTCGAGCAATAAGTAGACATTTTCCTATAAAAGAGCTTTTATGTGATGCATTTTTTTTTCATTATAAAACTATCTTAGTAGGATATTAATAATAAAATTGAATTTTGTATTTTTGTAATTTAAAAAACTCTCAAGTTTAATCAAGTTTGGTAGCAAAATCTTTTAGCTTAATTTCTGCAGCTTATAGGAAATATTATAGAAATTATACTCTTTCTGTGTCTGTGTGTGTGTGTGTGTGTGTGTGTGTGTGTGTGTGTGTGTGTGTGTGTGTGTGTGTGTGTGTTATGGTTACGGTGTAGTTAATCCGGTTGATGTGTACGTGAATACAGAGTAAGTACTTGCATTATGCACAGTATATTTTAGTTAATGATAGCAACGCTGTCATTACCATATCTGTTTTCTCTCACAATATTTCCTTACTTGTCACTGTAATACCACGTAATACCAAGAATTAGTCTTACCACTGAGCACATCCACACAAACTGCAAGCATAACGAAAGTTATGTTTCATTTTGTGAATCAAATTTTTGTGACAAAATTGAACACGTAATTTAAGATTTTAAAAAACAATTTTTATAACGATTGTTAACAAAGAAATTACATTTTGTTGCTAGTCTGTTGAATACATAAACATTTGGAGAAGATAAGTAGACCTCCATGGTCTAAGGTTTTCCTGTTTTGTCAGGTTATTCTCACTGCTCTATTTCCTTTCAGCCACTCACTTGACGTAAAAAAGTTTATTTAGTCTGTTTATTTTTTTTGCAATGAATGTATTAAAGAATCAAAAATAATTTTTTTATCAAACAAAGCTTAGGTAATAATTGTTCAATCAAATATATTGGAACTTACCGCCTGCGGCTTTCCAGAAACAGCGTCTTTATAAATTTACATGTTTCGGGACCCTTGTCCCATCATCAGAATTTAAAAGTAATTGTGTATCATTTAAATATGATACACTTGTCAAACACTTAAAATATTAAAATCTAATATAAAATAACTTAATATAACATATTATAATATTTACAACGAGTACGAAGGTTACCGATGTACATCGTATGAAAACCGACCGCGCACTAATCTATGTCTCGCTCCCACCACGACAGTAGCGCAAGGCAGTGTTGTACAATACATTTGATTTGAAGACCAATTTATCATTTAAAACATGCGGCTTGGTACCAATATTATTGTGTGCTTTATAAATTTCGTATTCTTCAAGAGCGTTCAAATATCGCCCTTTCTTACATATGTGAAGGGGTTTCAAATTAGTTTTAAAATTTGTGTAGCTATGATTGGTCTTCAAATCAAATGTATTGTACAACACTGCCTTGCGCTACTGTCGTGGTGGGAGCGAGACATAGATTAGTGCGCGGTCGGTTTTCATACGATGTACATCGGTAACCTTCGTACTCGTTGTAAATATTATAATATGTTATATTAAGTTATTTTATATTAGATTTTAATATTTTAAGTGTTTGACAAGTGTATCATATTTAAATGATACACAATTACTTTTAAATTCTGATGATGGGACAAGGGTCCCGAAACATGTAAATTTATAAAGACGCTGTTTCTGGAAAGCCGCAGACGGTAAGTTCCAATATATTTGATTGAACAACACGTGGCTTGGTACTAAACATTTGGAATTTATTCCTTTTAAACATAATAATTGTTCATTGTTAAATTTTTGTTCCTAGGCTCATTCCTAGGTTTTAAAGCAAAAGTATGTAAATTAAATGAATTGAAATAGGTGTTTCTAAACCAATTATTATACATAATATATAATTGCTGTAACTACAGATTCACTAAAACGCTTTGTTCTTTGCAAACGTGTAGTTTTATTTGGATTTGAAGTTGCCAAATAAAGAACTATTTAACAAATTCGTAATCTAGATAACTGTAAATGTATAGATGCAATTTGCATTTGATCTAGATAACTGTAGTAGCAAAATTGTATACATTCCGACCTTAAAATATGAAGTCTCTTAACTAAGAAATTTCAGTACACAGTGCCATCTAAAAAGTGTTGTATGTAGAACCTAGCAAAACTAGATCGCACAGTTTTTTTTTATCATTAATACTTCTTGCAAATATTATTCACTGCTTTTGTCTTGTGAACTGAAATATATTGGCACCTGTCATGTCCTAAAAAACCAGAAAATGTGACAATAACAACTGCAATAATTTGTTCTATATCTCAGCTTTTAACTGAAATAGCCTATATATTAGTTTGAACATAGGATCGCACATGTCTTTGTGTAAGCAGTGTTTTGAAGCACAAACTATAAAGTCGATAAAATGTTTTGAAGTTACTTCCAAGGAAAGTTTGTTACACTCCTTACATATAGCCATTTCATAAACAAGCAGGTCTGTTCACAATGCATAGGCCTAAGTGTAATGTCAATAAATGATCATTTTGTAATTAATTTTAATCCTGATATGTCTGCTTGAGCCGTACAGACATACATACGCTACTAGAGTAGTTAACATCTTGTGACAAGCTTGTTCTTGATTATTTAATTCTTTGATTGTTTCAAATGAATACACTACTGGCATATGAAGACGAGTAGCAACTTTAAAATATTGCACTTCATTTACCATTGAGTAACTAAGTTTCATTATATCGTTTACTAAATGTATTAACATTAAGTAGTAAATGAGTTTTACTAAATGTGTACGACAGTTATTAGTAATGCACATATTATCGTTTGCATTTACATTGTTACACTGCTAATTTCGTAGTTAAATAATTCATGTGAAATTAATAAAATGGAATAACAATCAATAATAGTTTAAAATACATATCCATTGAAAAAGTTATTTAACGAATATTGAACATTTAACAACAACAGGAAGTAGAGAACATTATATCATTATCTAGGCCAATTAACGTACCCTCTTGACCATGAGTTCCCTGTCTGAAAAGTCAATTTTTGAATAAATTTTTAACGATGAGAAAATTAAGAAAATCCCACTGAATCTTATTGTTAAGACGTTTAACGTTAATAATGACTTATGGTTTAAAATTCTTCAATGTTATGACTTTGAGGTGGGCTGTACTTTAATCCAAAGTAAATGGATATATACACAACACTTCAATACTTCACTCCATATGTTACGTAACATTATCTAAATTTACATTAACTGATATCCCGCATGCAACTGGCTTCTATAGTTTTGCTGCAATTCGTCCTAAATAAACATATTTTAAAATAAATATTTTGTTTACAGTGTAGATAACAATCTCTCAAATGGTTAATTATAAACTTCCTTTTGGTCGGTGAATACCCATATAAATTTGTAGCCACCGACAAATTAACAAATACTTCTATAGTGTTTAGAGATGCCATCAGATTTATAATACTCCGAATTTATGGCTGATGGCGACTCGGGAAGCAGGAGAGCCAGTGATTTCATATACGGGACTTTACACCTTTTTAACATTTTTAGGAGTAGAATCTGTTTAAAGATTTCATAGCAAGTACGTACGATCTACCTACCAAATTTCATGGTCATAGGCTTAGTGGTTGCTTAGAGATATCGTGATGAGTGAAATTTGGATTGTACGTACATGTGCTCATAGGTGGAGCTTATTTAAATAGCTTCACTCTCTACAGCGCGTTATTCCACATCATAGCTACCAAACTCTCAGCTACACGATTACTGCTTGTCTGCTGTGCGGCGTATCACTTTAGAAAGACCTCATTATGGTGCACATAGTGTGCATTTGTCATCACCAACATCGTCATCTCGTCATCGTAACCGCCACCGTCTTATTTTTGAGATGGTAAAACAACTTCAATCAACACTTTAGTTTAAACAAAATTTACGTTACTCTAATGAAACTAATATAAAGCTGATTCGAGCAAACAGTAAATTACGAAATAAACATAACATTAAATATATGTTCTTGCATATGATTATTCCAACAGTAGCAAACAGCTACATAACTGCCTTGTGGCTCTCTTAGTTACGATTTTCCTGAAAAAATTTAACTATATAATGTTAAACTTTCAACACAACTAAATTGTCTGTCCATTGTAAGTTGTGTGATAATCGTCACTAAGTTAACTAACATTATTTAATATAGGTTATTGAAAACTGTTTGTGTTTGCTGACAAAACTTCAAACCCTTTAAGTTATAATCTGCATCTTTAGTAAGGTCTATAAGGCAATAGAAACCATTAAATTAAATTAAAAGTAAATTGAAATTCAATGTTTTTCAACGTTTTCTTAAATTTACTGTTACCGGTGGTTTAACCACTGATAAATTAATAGCAGTGAAACTTAAGAATCCGTTTACTTAAATCTATGATTAACTAGATTGTTACAAGTTTGTTGAAAACTGTTTGCAAAAACATTGGTGTTGCGTAATGGATCATAAAATGTCCGATAATAACACTAATAAATCATTATGTTCCAATATACCTTTACTATCTCTGAATAGTGTAAATCCGAATTGTGCCCGTGAATCTGTGTTTGCTATCGAAATTACGTATTAACAGAATGTTTGATGGCTTCGAAAGCTAAGATGCAAAATAAATTACTATGATGGACAATGATGTATTTTAAACTACTTGTCCATCCCACATGGCATTATCTGAATGATTTTATTAATTCAGTCCAGATTGTTTTAGTTATAGAACACTATCTTTAATAGCTTACTGTGCACTTTAGTAATATTGCATATCACGCAGATATTTTATCAATTGTAAATACTGTAGGCTATACTAAAAGAATATCATGTTGAAAATGGATTTTCGAATTCCTGGTTGTATCTCACGTAAACCTACAGTGATTGTTAATGGACAGGGAATAACTACATGTTTTCGTGTTTGCAGAGCTTTTGAGTCATTTTAGCCATGCTGATAAATTTTGGAGAAACTCAGTGATTGAAAGTCAAAAGAAATTAATTCATATTGTTTTCCAAAACAATATTATTTTATTTAGATGTTTTATTATTGAACGTATCTACACGAAATATATATAATATCAATCAATTTTTTAAAATATAACGTATATTTTCTCTATTTAAAAGTTAACATACAAAATGTTTTTATACAAAACTTGTTACAGTTTTTATTTTTTGGCTTATAAACTATAAAACTAAGTTTATTTTCAAATATTAACGTTGTTTGACATAATCATACATGCCCCAAACGTTCCTCGTTAAATTCCAACTGTAAAAAATATTTTAATTCACAAAGATTCTGTTAGGACAGTACTATGTTTATATAGCCCCAGGTTACATTTAAGTGTAGGTTATCGACATTATAAATAAACACTGTAATAGTACTACGTAACTATTGCAACTACATAAACTCTGCTTACTCAACTCTCTAATTAGTTATGATAATTTACTTTTCACTCCCCTCCTTCTGTGATTTCATACATTCTGCATAGAGCATACAGAAAGTATGGTGCCTTTAATAGCTGTGAACAACTAAACATATTCACAGTAACAGAGAAATGCAAGTTCGATATAGATAAATCCTTGAAGCTATTGACACTCCGACGTTTATTTAAACCCTCAATTCAACAGATCACTTTACTTGTAATATTTAGAAGATGGTTGTAGCATTTGTGGTGGGAATGATATAACAAAATTAATTATAAGGTTGTTTTCATAGCAACATGACGTCAGCTATATGGAATGCTGCCAATTTATATGTGACGATATAACAATATAATGATAATAAAGTTGATGTGGAGAAACTATAATCATCGTTCAGCAGTAACCCATAGTATGCAAAATGTTAGACCTATGTGAATGTATCGATTTCCTGAGTTTGGAGAAAATTGTGCTTATTCACCATTTGTTATCAACACTGTGCTTATAAACAATCTTTGTTTAGTTTCGAATACGTTAGAACAAGTGAAATCCTGCGTATCAGCTGACAAATTGTTTTTACAGCGTCATGATTTCATAACGAGAGAAGAAAGGATCAGAAAGAGGTAGGTAGTAGAGAGAGAGAGAGAGAGAGAGAGAGAGAGAGAGAGAGAGAGAGAGAGAGAATGTGTGTGTGTGCGACGATAAATATCTAAATCACTTGTTTGTAAGCACAGCAATGGCTACATCTGCAAATGATTTCAATAATAAGCATCTTTTTAATATTAATATTTTGTAAACTGTTATACAATAAACAACTATATTATGAACATCGTAAACCAATCTGGATACATAAATGGGGTAAAGAAACATTGAAAGGCTGTGAATCTTTGACTATTATTTTCCTCCTCTCGAAGAGAAAATAGCGTCAAAATTAAAAAAAAAACTGAACCACCAGACTAGCAATGTTCTTAGGAAGGAAATGTACTATAGAAAACACAAATAATAATGGCTGTTTTCATGTAACTAATGAAGTAATTAATACCTCTCATATAACCACATTTTTACCAGGGCGTTTATTGTTTTTAATTTGTAACACTTTTCAGCCAACTATTTGAACAGGATTTAACCATCCCCCCCACCCCACATGAAACGTATGTCACTGCGCTACTGTAACAAAACATACGAAACAGTTGACAGTTCAAAGTAAAGAATAATCAATGAGCTAAATACAAGTTTAATGAAACTACCTACATGGTTCCCAGCGCAGCTATTTGAATAAAATGACATAAGGTGGATACTTTTGCATAAAAGAATTAGGTTTATAAGAAGTTATAAAACAATGAGGAAAACACTATTTAACAAGAGCAAATTATTTTATACAGCGTAACTTTTAATAGATTATAATAATACTTATTTCTGCAATGGCTTAAATTGAGATTCCATACTGGAAGATAATTGTAAATGTAGTAAAGAATAAACAGGAGAAGTGACTAAATCGTTTTCATACTTACTTTATCGCATTAACCTTTAAACACATAAGGAAATAACAAAACGTTTTAAGGCGAAACTAATTATGTATTTTAAAAGATACAATACGCGTAAAGTTATGCGTGATGAACGAAATGGTTTGTGGAGCTGCCGTAAAGTCTAAATTAATAATGATCACACTAAATTATGCGTTTGTAGTTTAACGTAAAAAAAGATAAATAACTTTGTTAGATAAAACGCAAGGTAAACCATTCATGCTCTTATAAAGTATAAATAATATATATAGAAAAACTATTTAATAAATACGGGGAAAACATTTCTACAGTTATATTTTATTACTTTTAACTTTGAAATTGTTTTTCAGTCATGTGACACAATATACGAGAGTACATCTCCAGTGTTGCAGGAATGAATTATTTAGTTTGTACAGTCTGCTTCACGTTCTTTCGCTTAATTTGCTTGTTCTTGTTTTCGCTCTCTCGATCTGCTTTCCGACTGATCCGGAGATAAAACATTTTCATTATATTTTTACGACTTTGCAGTTACACGTCTTCTTTACAGACAGATTTTGTGTAGTAAACGTAACACAGTTTCCTGTGTACATGTCTTGGTGGAATTTATTCTCTCTCATAACAAATTATTTTCTTAAATTTTTGTGTAAATAAAACTTAACACTTGTATTGTATTTAAACATTTTATTTGCCTCCAGAAACGGTTGAGACTATAAAACAAGTTAATTACCTTCTGTCACGTTTCTATGAATCCAATTGCGGGATTACTCGAGTTTCTATCACAACTGTGTCATCATCAGATCTTATATACAAATAGGGTTAAAACTCCATTTTTCGATGTTTGTACATCACGTCAGATAATAAAAACAACACGTACACGGTATAAAACAATAAATAAAATAACACACAATAAATATAAATATAAAACAAAACGTAATAACACACAAAACATGCGGCCGTCACGAACCTGTACAGGAACGCCTCCACGGTAAAATTAATCGATACCGGCTTGAGCTTCGTTCAATTTTATCGATCTGATATAGCCCATTTCTCGTTCTGTATGATTGATTCTATTAAACAAAATATTATTTGTATGTACTGATTTTTCGTTTAGGGCGCGATTGTAATCCTCCTTTATAGCCTTATATACCTCAAACCGTTCGAGAGTGTCTAGCTTTAGTGATTTCTTACATTTATGTAACATGTCTAAATTCTCACCAATACTCTTTATGTTATGGTCATGTAAGCTTAAATGTTCAGCAAATGTAGATCTTCCTACATTTGACTTGGAGCTTAGGATGTGTTCTTTATAACGTAATTTGAACGAACGACCCGTTTGTCCTATATAGAACTGTGTGCAATCCGAACAATTAAGCCTATATACACCAGTACCGTCAAATACATCGGAAGGTTTACTTTTGTTTGTAAACATAAGTTTTTCCTCGAGCTTATTATTTGCCTTTGAACCAAAATAATATTTTGCTTTTTTAATTATTTTTTAAAAGTATGATGTAATATATCACCATATTCTATTGCAATATATTTTTTTACTTTTTCTTTAGACACATCAATATTTTGGTCTATTTTGTTTTTTATTAATTATTCTATCTACTATGTGACTTTTATACCCATTGGTTGACGCTATTTGTTTAATAATGTCTAGTTCGTTTTTATAATCTTCCGTACATAGGGGCAATGACAGCAATCTATGAATTATACAATTAAGAAATGCCATTTTATGTGAAAAAGGGTGATAAGACGAGGCATGAATAGCATGATCTGTGGTTGTTGGTTTTCTGTAAATGTTAAAGTTAATTTTGTTATCTACTTTTGTTAACGTTAAATCTAAAAAATTAATTTTATTATTCATTTCCGTTTCTAATGTGAATTGTAAACTATTTGTAACAGTATTCATATATTTATTAATCATCTCTAATTGCCTGCAATTGCCACTATAAATCATATGTGGATGACACAATAATGATTTATAGTGGCAATTGCAGGCAATTAGAGATGATTAATAAATATATGAATACTGTTACAAATAGTTTACAATTCACATTAGAAACGGAAATGAATAATAAAATTAATTTTTTAGATTTAACGTTAACAAAAGTAGATAACAAAATTAACTTTAATATTTACAGAAAACCAACAACCACAGATCATGCTATTCATGCCCCGTCTTATCACCCTTTTTCACATAAAATGGCATTTCTTAATTGTATAATTCATAGATTGCTGTCATTGCCCCTATGTACGGAAGATTATAAAAACGAACTAGACATTATTAAACACATAGCGTCAGCCAATGGGTATAAAAGTCACATAGTAGATAGAATAATTAATAAAAAAAAATAGACCAATAAATATTGATGTGTCTAAAGAAAAAGTAAAAAAATATATTGCAATAGAATATGGTGATATATTACATCATACTTTTAAAAAATAATTAAAAAAGCAAAATATTATTTTGGTTCAAAGGCAAATAATAAGCTCGAGGAAAAACTTATGTTTACAAACAAAAGTAAACCTTCCGATGTATTTGACGGTACTGGTGTATATAGGCTTAATTGTTCGGATTGCACACAGTTCTATATAGGACAAACGGGTCGTTCGTTCAAATTACTTTATAAAGAACACATCCCAAGCTCCAAGTCAAATGTAGGAAGATCTACATTTGCTGAACATTTAAGCTTACATGACCATAACATAAAGAGTATTGGTGAGAATTTAGACATGTTACATAAATGTAAGAAATCACTAAAGCTAGACACTCTCGAACGGTTTGAGGTATATAAGGCTATAAAGGAGGATTACAATCGCGTCCTAAACGAAAAATCAGTACATACAAATAATATTTTGTTTAATAGAATCAATCATACAGAACGAGAAATCGGCTATATCAGATCGATAAAATTGAACGAAGCTCAAGACGGTATCGATTAGTTTTACCGTGGAGGCGTTCCTGTACAGGTTCGTGACGGCCGCATGTTTTGTGTGTTATTACGTTTTGTTTTATATTTATATTTATTGTGTGTTATTTTATTTAATGTTTTATACCGTGTACGTGTTGTTTTTATTATCTGACGTGATGCACAAACATCGAAAAATGGAGTTTTAACCATATTTGTATATAAGATCTGATGATGACACAGTTGTGATCGAAACTCGAGTAATCCCGCAATTGGATTCGAAGAAACGTGACAGAAGGTAATTAACTTGTTTTATTGTATTATATGACAGTATTTTACTTTTATCTCTGTAAGTGAAATTGTACATGAAAATGGAAGACAAATGTATCTGCGTGTGTGTTTCTTACGTGGCTAGAGAGAGAGAGAGAGAGAGAGAGAGAGAGAGAGATAGAGAGAGAGAGAGAGAGAGAGGGAGAGAGAGAGAGAGAGAGAGAGAGAGAGAGAGAGAGAGAGACTTTGTAGATAGACAGACAATTATTTATTTATGAAATACCTCTGACTGTTTTTTAAAAGTTAAAAAAATTAAGACCTACATTATTAGTGACATCATAGCTGTCACTTTTCCTACCAACATGTATCTGGACACTGCAAAAATTTTATGCTTTTGATTGTATGTATTTTATACATAAATTTACTTGACATAAATTTTCCAAGGGCTTTAAGAAAGATTACAAAAGGTAATCACAAAAATTCCAGCACTTTTTAAGTAAAAAATTGCGGCTATTTATATAAAACTCAAATTTTAAAACACGCTGATTAGGCCTAATTGTTATAGCCGCCGGTCCTACAAACAAAAGCTGTTTGAGTCTGTACAAAAATAAAATAACATTAATAATTTATAATAATCCACTCATTTTCTTAACATAGTTTTATATTAAATCAGATTTTACAATTTATCAATAAATAAAGGTTTCTGCGTTGGCCATCAAATTTGACAATGTTTTATAAGTTGTGCAATTCATAAAAGTGCAAAAATATACGAGGAATTTTGTTACCGAATGAGAAGAAATAGTGCGTAACAGATAAATAACAGACTCAGTAACATATAGCAAACAATAGGGTGTAACCCGGAAGCAAGTGCTAACAAATGCTGACAGCTGTAGAAATGATATCATAAAAAAGACCGAACATGAGCCACAAACGGATTCAACTATGTGCGTTATATTGTGGACCTCTAAGTTTCTTCCATGTAACTGTGAGCAATGTCTGCCTAAGACAATCCTTTCGATTCATAAAATAGCACAAATGTTTTTAATTGTTGCCTAAAAATCACACCCCTCAACGCTAAAATGGCAAAAGATAGTTCTAATTGCTGATGTTCACTTCATGAAGCTTCACAAGCCCCTTCCATGTTATGAAAAATTTGCATTCCAACTTTTACTATTTCCATCAAAGTTATTAATATCATTAATCGTGATATTTATACTGTTTATATTTTTACTGTTATTAATATTATTATTATTAATGCCACATTAGAAAAGGCCCATGACGACTTTGAAATTAAATTGAGAGTTCTTCATTAACATAAAAAAGGTTCTTTTGTTAGGAAATACTATGAAAATCGTGTATACTTTTATATCACATTAAGTACTAGTAACTTTATTTTACTACACTTAATAATAGATCTTAAAGTGCCGTGTATTTTTACATAGACAATATGGCGACTTCCATTTTAACCGCTAACCAATCGACTTACTCTTGCCTATTAACACGTTATACCAAGTTTAATCGTATTCGGATAAGTAATTCTGGAATACTTATAGTATGACAAGTGTAACAAGTAAACTATCGCTGTTAACATATGAATTTTGTGTTTGTCACCAAGTGTTAAAAGTCACCTATGGCAATTTCCCTAGTTCTGACACCGTTAACATGAATACCAAGTTAATAAGGTATGTACAGGCAGACTGTTAAGCAATTCCTAAGATATTTATCTGACCAGCAACCAAACAAATTACACTAGTTCAATAAAAACTATATAAAAAACTCATGTAATACTGACGGCATTCAGATTTGTTCGCGTCTATTCCTAGCTAAGCGAACATATTAACATTAGATGTGGGTTTACTAATCACTGCATGAGTGTATGCGGGAGTGCCATGAGTATATAACAGCTGTACATGGTTATGTGTATTTAATCCGTTTAACGTGTGCAGAATAGAAACTGAGTACTTGCTTCTTGCATAATACAGTTCCACTGATAATTGGAACGCCGTCATCACTATATGTGCTTCCTCTCACTATATACACTTGTCACTTTAATACAACATAATGGCAGTGATTAGTTTTGCTGCTGCCGCTTTCTTGATTATTCAAGTACAGGATTATAGCCTGTATAATTTCCATCATGTATAAGTCCCATCATTCAAGACTACTAGATTTGATAATACAGGAAAGAGTTAATGATGGAAAATATAGAGGAAGACGTACAGACTACGGTACACCCGGTTTAGGTATTACAAATTATGAATTTTGTTACATGTGTAACATGTAAAATGGTAAAGAGTACAAAGCGGACGTCCGCTGCAACCAGTATTTAGACTGACAGCACACTAATAATAAGGTATTCTACTTTATGAAAAACTTAACTTAAAAACGAAAACATAAAAATTAATTTGTTTTGTGCCTCTTATTTTGTTTTCACTATTATCGTAGAAAATTTAAACTTCAAAAACAGTTTTAGGAAATAAGAAATCGCAGGTTACGGCAACTTGTAACAAGCTTCAAGCCTAAATTATTCATTATTGTATATTTATGCCTAATTTGCATTTCTTTTCAAGAACAACCCAAATACCGGTATCTAAAAAAATTGTCTCTTTGTTCCTTTCTAAATAACGTCTGGTCATAAGTAACCTGAATAATTACAGGTCAGTACAAGAATCAAACTGAAAATAGAAAAAAACTTCCTAAATACGAAGCTGAAGTGTACAGAATTGAAAACCAAAAAATTCAAAAAACTTCAGTTCTATGCAAAAAAAATTTGAAATTTCTTATATAATGGTAGGCAATGTCATTTTATCCATATTTGAATAGTTGCCATTAGTGCATTGCTTTGATTTTACATAATTTTCATGAGATATTTTCGTTTACGAATGTCAGTTTAATTTTGCATTCTGCAATTTCTAGTAACACTAGTCAACAAGCATACAGCGTTTTGAGTGTTTATGCTTGTTTAAGCAAACAAGTGCAACAACGTGAGCTGTTTTGAATGTAGAGCACGAAAACACATGAAGTACAGATCAAAGGGTCTCTTTATTTTGTTTCAAAACAACATTGAGTGTTACTTCACTGGAATATACTCTGCTGAACCAGCAGTATTTAGAATACGTTTTAAAACTCACTTTGTTATATTACAACGTTTTAAAATTGTCAATATGTGTAATGAATTTCTATCGCAAAAATATTAGAAAAAATAAATAATCACGGACTAAATTTTTTTCATGTCACATATATTGTAAGGTATATAAATTTGCTTATGTGTTTGTGTGTGATCGCGCGCGCCTTGTGGGTGTGTGTGCACACGCGCATGCGTTTGTAAAATAAGTAGATTTTGAGTGTACGAAAACATTTCACGTTGCTACACCGTGAATCTTACCTATGCTAACCTTGCCATCAATGTTGGTAAGTACATATTCAATCAACACTGGGCTGAGAAACCTTTCACGTGTACAAAAAAGCAGTCGGCGAATTAAAAACATACACTTTCATATACTTTCTTGATTACACTTTTGTGGATCAATGGTTACGTAAGACTTAGTTTACTCGCTAGTCCGAATGTTTATATATGAAGTAAATTAAAGAAACATATTTTTCTGATAATATGAGTATATAGTGGCAAGTCTCTCCAGTCAAACTCCGTGTAAATATTTATTGAATCTTAAAAACAAATTGTTGCAGTATGTATTGTTGTGATGTTTTACTAAAAATTAATAATTTCCTTATCGCTTTCAAACACTGCATGAGAGAAAAATACAAAACTGCAACCAACATTCTACGTTCTAAAGCAGTGCTTGGACAACAGCACTTGTCACTTTCTTGATCAGTTGGAGGTTTGAACATATGATATCCGTATGATACAACAAATTGGTGAAACCTGTATATTTTATTTAAGAGTGTCTTTTCCACTAATAATTATAACAGGAAATCGCTTATCAAATTGTCAAGAAATAAAAATCCAAATAAAAATACAGATGTAAACTCTTGCCACATAATTTTCTTCTCGGAAGACTCCTGCCAGACACCCTAGGGGAGCCGCAAATTTAGGCTGGGTTTTCTAATTTATGTTTATGTGGCCCCTATTTTAAATGTTATCAAAGCAGAACGATGTACGAGGTGTGGCTATAAAATAACGAGACTGATGCTACTACAAACGAACTACGCATGCGCCAAAGTCATACGACCGACAACTGTTTAGCGTGAAGCGTTTTCTATCGGTTGACGTCCCTACCGTGTCTGTAGTTATATTAGTTTGGCCGTGGCCTTTGTTTGTATAACATCTGTTTTTGTGTTTTGCCGGAAAAATGATAAGTGTTTTAGTAGAGCAACGAATTGTCGTGAAATTTCACATGAAACTTGGAAAAACCGCTAATGAAACTTATCTTTTATTAAAAGAAGTATATGGCAATGAATGTTTATCACGTCCGCGAGTTTTTGAGTGGTTTATGCGTTTCCAAGATGGCCGAGATGACGTTGAAAATCAGAAAAAAAAGACCCGAATTGTGGAAAAACAAGTCATGGGTTCTTCATCATGACAACGCACCGGCTCACACTGCATTGTCTGTCAAGAAGTTTCTAGCCAAGCATAACATCCCAGTGTTAGACCATCCGCCTTATTCGCCTGACCTGGCACCATGTGACTTTTATCTGTTCCCCAAGGTCAAATCTGCATTAAAAAGAACAAGATTTCAGACCGCTGAAGCCGTGAAAGAAAAAGCGGCACGCTTCATGAACGAGCTCACAGACGAAGACTTCCGGCACTGTTTTGAACAATGGAAAATTCGGATGGAGCGGTGTAGGGATAGAGTAGGGGTGTATATTGAAGGGGATAATAATTAAATATGTATAAATTTAAAATAAAAAGTTTTACAGCATCAGTCTCGTTATTTTATAGCCACACCTCGTATAATATAATCTGAATAAAACACGTATGACTATTTTGGCAAGATCAGATGTTAGTATGGCTAACATAGCTAGAGCAGTCACTGTGATTAGTATAACTGACATCAAAGACAAGTCTGTAAATACGACACAAATATCGTAAATGTATACATATCGTACAATGTATTAAGATGAGTGACCTAGCGCCACCGCTGTACTTTGATGTAGGCGACATTACACCGGCTCCGACTACTCCTTTACACCTGTTGACCTACCTACATCACTGCAAACAATGTAAGCTTACCAGGGAAAGGTAGGAAAACTCCCCACTTTCCATTCGCTGGGTGCGTCAACGGGATGGAACCCTCTCCTCGCAAGATGAGACTAACGCAAGATGAGACTAATGAGTGTGGAGATTAACGCACATTATATTATTTATGTGGAATATAAAAACATAAACTGTTAATAGAAGTCACATCGTGGCCAGCGAGGGCCTCGTGGTGCGGCGTTTTTGTACCCATACAAGCAGATGGGACGGGCCAACCTCTAACTCGAATCAGTGTCAACTCAGTTCCTGCACCATCGGTTACACAGACCCTGAGGTCGCGTCACTAAACGCAGGACGAGTCCATTGTTCTGATCATCAGCCCTGATAACGCCAAAATTCTGATTAACCCTGCCCCCCAGAAGGGTGTTTTGAAGGGAAAGGGAACTGTCGGAAATCAGCATTGTAGCACCAACTGTCACCTCCCAGAACCATTGTTCCAGCTGCACGTAGTAGCTACGTGTAGGATCCTAATACGATTAACACTTGTTAAACAATTGATTTTATCTATACTGTTTGTCGTTTGGAGTAATGTTAAAATCGGCAAAATTAAAATGTATCAGGAAATGAACATAACATTAACATTAAAGGAAAAAACTGATGGTAAGTATTTCATGTTCCTGTGTCCTTTGCCAAGAGCCCTTCATCAGTCAATGGGTGTGGTACATCACTCTTTGCAAAACCGTAAAACGTTTATAGCCAGCGTTTTGTAGGAATGCAAAACAACGCCTTACTCTTTCTCCAGTTACTACATACAATCTAGACTAAATTTAATTAAAAACATCTGAAGTACAAAGCTGACCAGATTTTATAATGACAATTATTTTCTGAATACGTGTGTAACCACGCTGGGCGTATGTACACAAAAGTAACATTTACCTCAAAACGTTTCAGGAAAAACTGGTACGAAAAATTCACAGTGCTTTCCACGCTAATATGGAACCGAATTGAACGTTGTCCGAAACATATAGAACTCAAGCAGTATAGCACAATGAAAATTTTGCACGAAATCAAAGAATATCAGTGTTTAAAGGGTTCAACATAACAATTGTTAGTGTTTTCCTATGTTTCTGCTAACAAAAGTGCAGAAGGGTGAGCTAATAAAATTATTACAGTTTTAAAAGACTGTAACATTGAAAATAAATTAGTTAAGCCAAACAATAGCTAGTTTAGCTACTAATAAGAAGTTGTAAATATATATTTCAAAAAACATGTATAAAAAGTCGTTGTGACATCGACTCACTCAGATTACAATCAGTATCCGCAGGTCTATGTGACGATGAGGGTGGCAAGCGAACTCAGTTATATAGTGTAGAAGTGGCGATGGGTGGTACGCCCCTTGAAATATTTGTGCTGCCAGTCACTTCCGTACAGTCAAGCGAGAAGGTAAAGTTTACCAAGTCGTGCTGAGCGTGACTGCTTCTCTGTTGATGTTATCTATTATCCATGTGTTCATTATTTTCTATTGCTTCTAGGACCATTCTGTCATAATCAATAGCGAAGCGTCAGAGAGACAAGATAATACACTGTTTACCAAAATATTTTATTTTTAAAGTAGTTAATTTTCATTTATGAATTAAGTTGTTGCCTGAGTTATTTTTTTATGTTTTTTTTTCAACGTGCAGTCGCGTAGTATTTTTTCTTGTCGTGTTCAAAATTGTTTTTAATTGTGTATATAGTGTTATAGACTAATCAGTGTGTAATCATTTGCCTACTAATTATTTAATAATACACCTTTTACATTAAATTTATAAAAATCAAAAGGGGGCCCTAGCATATTAGAATGTAGGCCAGAAAAAGTACTTTAAAATTTTCAATATTAAAATAAAAAACATAATTTCCAAATACAAAATAAGTCTCGTCCTTCAAGTGTTTTAAGGATATTGTTTAATCGGTTTAAAGCAACAAAATGAATACAGTTAGTACCAGATCTATATAATGTAAACTGTGACGCCTTCTATTTACTAGAATTTTTGTTAAGATATAAAAACAGTACCGGTACGTTGTCTTTAAGGAACACGGTATTGCTCGAGTCAAACATATCTCAGCCCCCCGCCTTTAGATTCGGTACATACTGATGTAAAAGTAGTCAGAAAGTTTTAGAAAGTTTGGTATGGTACATATAAGATGGCTTTCTGATTTTAAGCAAAAAAACTTCACACTGCTATTTCAGTTTGATGTTTAACAGAGGGAAACCATGGAATAAAGTTGGAGTAGACACACAAAATTTTGAAGCTAAAGGCTCTAAACATGATGGCAGCAAAACTCAAAAAAAAAAAAAATTTTTTAGTTTTCCACGTTAAGATTTAACAGAATTGAACTTTGTACGAAACATATAGGATTCAAGCAGTAAAGCACAATGAAAATGTTGGACGAAATCAATGGATAGTAAGTTGTTGACAGACATTTTGTGCTATTTAGGAAGCTAAAAGTTAGCTTTTAGGAGTAGGCCTAATAAGGGAAACAAGCAGTCTCTTAATAATAGCAATTATTTAGACATTTTAAATTTACTGGCAATGGAAGAATCTTTCATGAAGTTAAATATAGAAACCGACAGGCACTGTATTTGAAGCACATATTCGAAAATTCTGAATTATTTAATTGAGTCCGTTTCCACCGCTGTTAATGAAACAATTCGTGATGAAGTAAGCAGGCTAATTTTGTTTCTGTTCAAGCTGACAAAACAAATGACACACCTGTTAAATCATAACTGAGTATAGTTGTACTATATGTTCATGGTTTGAAAATTGAGTAGAATTTTTTAAGGTTTCCTTATGTTTCTTGCAATAAAAATGCAGAAGGTTTGGCTAATAAAATTATTACACTTTCAAAAGATTATAACATTGAAAATAAATTAGTAAGTCAAACAAACCCTTGTTTGTCAGCAGTGTCTACAGACAATATTTGTGTAATCCTATGATCGCAAACTTAATTTGGTATTGATAATATGTGACAAAAAATATAAAAGAATTTGAATTGGTTCTTTGTAATTTAACTAAATTTCATAGTTTCTTCAGTAGATCTACTGCTAAATCTGATTATTCCGAAAACAAGGGTTTAAAATTCCCCACCCAGGATCAACTCATTGGAATTACCATTCGCTGGTAGTTGCAACGGTCAAAGAACATTACAAAGAAATATATCGTGCGGTTTCTCACATTAACGAATGATGAATGAGATCCTTAGTCTGTGACTGGTGCTATTGGTCTCCTAAATATTTTAAAGTCGACATCTTCATGTTGTTCTTGTGTGTATATGATCGAATATTTTTATTTAAAAACAATAAATACTTTTGTATTTAAATTATCTGTTTAATATTCTATACGCAAAAACTAGTTGTGGTGTAAGTATATGCATAAATGAAATGAGGACAGTGAAAGAAAATATTGTAACACTGCGTTCAAGTGAAGTGCTGCAAAACTGTGTGAACGAATGTAGGCTTATAAACGTTGACCTCAATAATGTATTGCAGGAATCTGCAAATGAAGTGTATAGACGTGTTGCATATGAAGTTCTCGATTCTGTAACAGTGTAGCTACACGATCGATCCGGCCAATTTTAAAACACATTTTTTGTAAAACCTTTAAATTGGAAAAATTTTTGTTGAATTTCGGATGAGTTTTTCTCAACTCCAGATTGACAATCTGAAATGTTTGTTGGACTGTGTAGCTCAGCGCAATGAATTACTAAACACTTACAGCAGTGATGGTAACGTTATTCCCTGTTTAAACACTGTTAGAATACATTGTGGGGAATCAACTCAATAATGTGTATGGATAAACATTAAAGTAAATGAACTTAAGATATCGGCCTCTCACATTTATATCGGCCTCGATTGAGCGTTCAATGAGTACGCTGAAAAGAATCAAAACATACCTTTATAATGCTATGAAAAATAAAAGATTATCACAAACTGGATATTTTGTCTATCAATTCTTCAAATCTAGAGCCTCAAGTGGGACTGTAAGCATTAAATCTCCCAATATGAGTTTGGGAGTTGGCAGCATCTTGATCAGATGTTGCAGGTCTGCCAACTGCTATCGGGCGAGGCTGTCATACGCAGCAGGTTGTCATCTTCACCGGTTGAAGTACATTTATGGCTACTGCCTACAGAGGCGTGACGAGGAGCACATCCCTAGCGCCTAAATTTCTAGCGATTGGATAGCGACACCTACACTAGCTCTCATATTGGTCTCAACGTCAGAGCGAAAGTTCTCGCACCCTTTGATGCTGAAACGCTCTGCTCGTTTCATGTGTCCCTCCTGGATGCACATATATGGGCGAATATCTGATCAGTAGCATCTTAAGTTCATCATAATGCGAGACACAACCACTTATATTCCACTGAAGAATATTTTCCATCCTGAATGTGAAGAATCGCTAGTAGGCTATTTTCTGGGCTTGCCCTTTGGCCTTGGTGAGGTATCAGGTGAACCAGGGCCTTTCTCGTTCCCCAGCCTCTCCATTATAAGTTCCCTTCCTGTATCTCGGAAGCAAGGCGGTGGGAAGTGGTCATCTGCCGGGTTCCCACGACGGCTGGACTTGGTTGCTATCGCAGCTTGTGTGTAGATGAGTTGTTGTCACTGATGGAGCCTGCCGTTTTCTGGTTTCAGGCTGTTTCTTTCTTATTCTGAGTCTTTCGTCGTAATCGTCGTTTTGTACCTTACGGTGAGACTCCTTCGGATATTTCTCAATGATTGCGATATGTAGATTAATGAGATCTCAGAAATGTATCGCCCCCCAAGAGACGAAGATGTGGTAGGCTCGGGAATAGGGTTGGATTTCTAGGGGGGCATATATTTATTTATTTATACTTAAAAGGATTTAACTATAAAATATAATTAAAAATAAAATTAATTACTTTTAAACACGGTCTATACATGTAAAGCTAACAATTCCACGAGTAAACATATATTTATATAGCATTATCCGTTACACAAATATTCAAAGGTTTTAACATTCAAAATTTTAATTACTGCCTACAGCTACATTTTAAAAATTAGTATTAAGACTAACACTGAAGAAACTCCAATTTGCGGAAGAATTAATAAAAAGGCAAGATTTATTTTTAATATAGGTATGTAATTTGTAAACAAAAATTATGTACTAATCATATAAGAAAAGATTAAAATTCACAGTTGCATCTTGTATACTGTAATGAGATTGAATTTCAAATCTTTTAAGTTAACATTGATCGTTTGAGATGTTTATGAGTTAATTTTTTTGTGAATTTGTACTTCATTGAAGCTTCCTTATTATTAAATTCAGAACCACATTTATCTGATAAATAAGATTTAGAAACGTAAGTGCAGTCGTCTTTCATTTCATTGAGAAAGAGCGCTTGTCAGTGACTTGGTGTTATTCGTCTGCAATACTTTTTTTTGTAAGCACCGACTGTTTTGTAAGCTGACTAAATAAACACAAAACAGTCAGTTGTAAATGTTGACTAGACATTCTAAAGTAAAAGGTAAGTTAAAGCAACGCAGTGTGAAATGTAGGCACAGCCAGGAAATTCAGAATTTGTTGAAACATGTTGAAGTTTGAAGCTTTACTTCAAATTAGTCAGTGACTAATTTAGTAACTATTAAATATTTTGTATTTTACAGGATAAAATATAATTAGCAACAAAAGTAATACTAAATTGACTAAAAAGTAATAAAATACATTAATAAAAATAATAAAAAGTAAACGATAATGAAAAAATTTGGTGTGGCTGTGTCGGGCACGGCCGTGGTGTTTCGTGAATATTAATATTACGTCTGCTTTAGCGGCTAATATTTATGTGGGATACAAGAATGAAATGAAAGTAACAAAATTGATACATGGCTTTTATTGTAGCGTAACAAATATACAAAGCCTTAGCTAGTAATCTATGACAATTTTGTCCTGCATTGGTCTGCGGTTAAGTAAAGTAAGATACGAAAGCATAAGCAAGATGTTAACGTTTCTTACGAAAGCCAAGTCTGTAGTAGTCATGCACAGTGTTGTAGGCATCTCGTCGTTAGCACACACTGCAGCACTGCGACGGAAATCGCGATGCATTCAACTAGAGACTGATTGCGACGAACGTCGATGTAGAAGTCGATCGTGACACCGATCGGAGTGTCCGTTTCGGGTTCAAAGTTGGGAAACTCTCCGAATATTGCGTGACCGATTGATACAGACAGAAATCAACCGCAGAGGTCGACCCATTCGGGTGTAAGTGTACGACTCCAAGAAGAACTATGTTAATGTTTTCGTCCACCAGACATATACCACCAGCGGATGCTCATTCCTCTATCTTCAGTTTGTCACTGACGCGAATCAGTTTGTAGTCAGTCATGGTGTTTACGTTTCTCCATTGCAACACCTCCATCAACGGAAACGTTTGATGGGCTACGTAGACGATCGATTGCGATGATTCTCGATTGCAGTGTTCCAGTGTTCTTGCAAACCTTTATATCAAAGCCAACATTCACATCGTGCATCCACGTCTCGCTGACGGCCAGATAGTACCACTACCTGAAGACTGCGCTTCACTGAACCACCCAAAGGGATGTTAGCGGACTTAGTCGCGAAAGGTGTCCACTTTACATGCAAGACGTCGCTTTTCCATTTGTGGTTTTAGTCTTACTCAACACATATAGGTTACGCCCAGTTACGGAAATTTCAAACAGAGGCGCACTCGCTGCAGTCGGCTATTTGATGTAGACAGTTCGTCGTTGCCGATCAGATGTTACGCCTTTTCCTCTTCCTGGACGGAGACTTTGTTGTCTACAGTTAGCTGTTTGATGTGTTTCAGTATGCCGATTGCACCGTTTACGAGACCGTCCTCGATGTCGAGATTCGTCTCGATCATTTAGGGATATCCAACTGCGAGTTTCTAACTATATGTCAAGCCACCTTGCTCAACTACGCTCTTGTCCAGTTTCCGTCTACCGGCTGCGTTCGATTTGAGGTTCAGAATCACGTGATACTATAAGTCCGAGTTCACATAGTCACAGAATCAAAGAACTAAAGATTTTAAGTTTCAAATAGAAGAATGAGGAAGGTTCATGTTTTCAAACACTCTAACAGTTGAATTGTTCATGATATCCGGGCTGTTTGGCCGTGGTCCATGGTTTATAACAAAACCAAACGTTTCGGCAGCTCCACTGGCTGCCATCATCAGTGGTATAAAAATCCTGCACGCCGGGTGTTTACGTACAGGCCCACAGCACTGTGGTATAGGCTTAGGATTTTTATACCACTGATGATGGCAGCCAGTGGAGCTGCCTAAACGTTTGGTTTTGTTATAAACCATGGACCACGGCCAAACAGCCCGGATATCATGAACAATTCATCTGACACCGGCCGTGAAAGCCTGAGGAATAATTTACTCTAAGAGTTGTTTCAGAAATGGAAAATAAGGGACCACTCTTTGACGCCAGTCACAAACCAATTAATTATTAGGACGGAATGAATGATTATTTACTTTTCTTAAAATTTGCAAGTCTATGTTTGTCTACGTACAAGGCAAGTGTAGGTTATGGTCAAAGGCTTTAAGATGGTATTGTTTAGTCTTTATATGAGGGAAACAGCGTTTCTTTAAGATATTTTTTCTTCCAGAAAATGTATTGTTAGTAATTCAATAAAGTGAAATACAGGCACTATTTCTATAAAGATTCAATTATTAAAATTATTTTTTTATGTGCTCAAGTAATGTAAAAATATTAAATCTATTTCAAAATATTTGGAAAGATTTTATTAAATCCCTCTGAGTAACGCATATAGATTCATGCTCTTCACTCCTGTAGAAACTATTAGAACAAATTTATTGTTATTTTGGAGTGTTAGTGGTCTCAAATATTTCTACTAGTAATTTTATACAAACCACTATGTTGTATTTGGTACTGACGAGCGCTTTCGGCAGTCAAGGTCAGTTTAAAAGGAATAAATCCCAAATTTTTAGTACCAAGCCACGTGTTGTTCAATCAAAAATCAACGGTAAGTCTGCAATATATTTGAGTCAAGGTCATATTTGAGACGGTATATAAGAAGTGAACGGTTTCATATTTCTCTGTTGGTAAATGACCTGAAGATGGCTTGACTGCCGAAAGCGCTCGTCAGTACCAAATACAACATAGTGGTTTGTATAAAATTACTAGTAGAAATATTAGAACAAATGTTTGAAACTAAATAAAGCAGATTCTGTACCATGCCTGTTGCTGGAACAAACGGTTAACATACGTATATACCAGAATATAGATTTGTATTCACAAAATGAATAAACTAAAAAATACATAGAAAATATAAAAGTACTTGACATCTGCGTGTACTTCATATAGGCCTAGTTCTCGTGACATTAGTACAAGACGCGTTCAAACGCCAACAGTTAAGCTGTAATGATTGTCATATTATGCGTATTGTAATGCAACTGAGCTATAAACAGCCAGATGCTGACGCACCTTTCATTATAATCTAAATCGTATCACGAGCACGCATCTTTAGTTGTCTCCAGAAATACTTATTTTTGTATAATTCCTATTTGCTGCGCATTTATCTGTCACTTCTCATGCCAAACTGAATAATGGACAAAAGGTTAAAGATCAATAAAAGATTAATTGCCCGGATTCTGTTGCCTCGAATACATTTAGTTTTACTTAACTACATAAATACAGCCTGTGTTGGTGGATACCACGTATTGTACAAACATATAGCTAGGAACCGAGACGGCGCCGTCTAGGCTACAAATATTTGGAAACTGTAGTAATTTTTCATCCTACGGAAAGGCCATTATCAAATCAGTCATTTTTTGTAGGAAGAAAAACGTTTTGTATTCCACACACAGAATGTGTAGTTAATGTAGTGGAAAGTTATATTAATGACGGGAAGATTATACAACCATCTTTGAGTGAAATAATAAATATTAAATATAATAGTGAGGGTATTTATAAAAAGTTATTTGAATTTCTTTAAAATTACTTTATTAATTAATATAATTACAATAATTTCAGACGTAAATAAAATTGTGTTACTGATTTCCTGTTAATTTAACATAATTATAAAGAAAAATTAAGGTCATAGTTATATTTTCTTTATGAAAACTACAATTCATTTTCGTAAAATAAAGTAGGTATTTAACCAAATTTGTTCCTTTAAGCAAATAAACAAAATTAAATAACAACGACAGCTTATCTTCTTCTAGTGCACGAAAAACGAGTGATTTGTCTCAACATATTTGGGATAAGAAGTATATTTTAAGTAAACTTCCTTATGGCTCTGTTGACTAATAACACGAAAACTGACTTGCTGCGTTTAGTTCATTAGAATTGTGAAATTATATGTTTATTCCGCATTTCAAATACTCTAAATAATTTTTTAATTTAAAATATAAAATAGTAAATATCACTATAATATTGACGACTCGGAACACTAAGTTTTTTATAAGTAAAAACGTAAAGTTTTACCTTACAGCCTAAACCGGCTTTCACCTATAGAAGGCTTCATCACAGCCTCTGATGAAGCCTTCTATAGGTGAAAGCCGGTTTAGGCTGTAAGGTAAAACTTTACGTTTTTACGTATAAAAAACTTAGTGTTCCGAGTCGTCAATATTATAGTGATATTTAGTTAAGTAACGGACACGTCATGGACAACGAAATCCAAGAATATAAAATAGTAATTTAAAATAACTTTCATTTTGACAAAATAAACTACAATATATCATCCCTATTTAGAGCAGTGTTAGTGATAAAGAAAAACAGATTATATCATACGGTAGGTATAACAGTGTAGCAGGAAGAATGTTGAAAGCTGTATGTGCGGAATATGAAGTCTGAAGAAAGAGGCAGGAAAGGGAAAGCTGGAAATAAATGTAGGAAAGTCAAGGTCGTCGTGATAAAGACAACGTGTAGAAAACAGGGAAATGTAATACCAGGAAATGTCAAAGGAATGATATGAGGGATTTTAGATATCTAGGAAAAGACGTGAAACATGCTAGCGACTGAAATTACACAAAGCACTTTGGTGGCGGCTGAGTTGTGTATGTTGTAACGGTTCGGGTCCTGTGGCCCTGGGATGTGATACAAAATGATACTATAAGTTAGTTGCTTTTTTGATTTTCTTTTATAAGTCGACAGTGCCTAAGGTGTGCATTTAGTAATAACAATTTATAGCATAACGGTAATACTGAAATCAGTCTCTATGTTATCCAAATTAAAATAAGAAAAGTTACAAATTTGAAAGTTACAGAATTTTTTACGAGTATTATTAAATAAATTTTCATATTTAATACATTTTTTATTATAGGAAATGTTACAAAATATCTGTTACGTATTATTTCTAGTAATATAACAACTTCATAAAATCATTCAATAAACACTAAACATTTTAAACATTCGGATTTGAGTTACAATTATTTCTTGTCTGTAACTCTGGTGGGTTTTTAAAATTTTTCAAATTTTGACCTATTTTAGGCTCTTGGGTTCCAAAATTTTGGAAGTTCTGAAACGTAACACTACACTCAGATGTTAGTTAAGCAATGTCCTTAATTAAGTACCTTAATGGTAACTCTGCAGTTGACACCTTGTTTGCCGATGGCAAAGTTATCTGTAGAACCCCTGTTATCCTTTCTATCCTGTAGAAAGCGCTTTGCAGGTGTATGTATGTATGATTATACTTCTACTTTGGATACACTCAAAGTAACACAACACCGCCTACAATGATCAGAATTAAAATGTCTACTACTCGTGTAATGACTACTATGTTTGTGACTTATAAGGTACAAACTCTGCCAAAAGTTTATTTAATATGAATGCAACAATCGCCAGAAAAAGAAGTGGCATTCAACGCCTGTACTACTAACACACACAGACACACACATTTTATTATATTATGCGACGTTACAAAGAAATCCCTAAACACAATCGGAAACACGTGGAAGCTAACTCCCTAAATATCACAACACAGATAATGTGTTCGAGGTTGATCACTAGATACGTCAGTAAATCGCTAAATAAATCCTCATCCAAAGCGTCAGATATTTAACGAGTGAAGAAAAATAGGACAAAAGACAAAAATGTAAGAACTAGGAAATGGACTTTACTAGAAACGAAGTTCTTAACCTAATATATTGTGACTACGTAGACATAAAGCTGCAAGAAAATTTAAGATTGAAAGAGGTTTTTAAGAAAAGTAAAACAAAAGTAGTGCTGTAAACTGGAGACGGGAAACAGTCGTGTAAAATTAAGTTGAATGCGATATAACAAAACTAAATGATGTATTGCCATAAAACATGAGAGCAAGTAAGAGCTCTTTTATGTTATATACTCTAAAAGTACTAAATTTGCTAAGGTGAATAAAATATGTTTACTTTTTTTTCTTCGGAACATTTTCAATTTTTTGCCAAATTTTTCACCCCTTTAAGATGTCATTTCGTTAATTTTATTATACATCTTATTATCCTAACAAATATAGTCTTTTCCTACTACATGTCATTTGCAGAGGTTAGTAACATCACTGTACTTATTACATCTGCCATGCTCTAGCAGAACACGTACCGTATTCGTAAAGTTCCATTATAATTCCGTTATGTAAATTCCTACCAATATATCGGAATACTACAAATATTTGAATATTCCAGTACCGCAATCTAAATTCCTCAAATGTTTTGTCAGGTTTCAAGTACAGAAAATAATCATGTGACGCTTAATTTTCATATGCGAATAAATTTGGCAATTCATAAGTAATTCATCAATAAATAATGCTGCTTCAAATGTGCACTTACCTGTAAGGTATTTTTGCTTTACAGTACATGAAGAAAACAAAGAAATGTACGACCTGTAAATTAACAGTAATTTGGATAATTATCGCCATTCAAATCCATATGTACACTATTCAAAATACAGGGTCCGCCAGTGAAGCGGGAAAATTAAAAGTACCCAATTTTTTCATGAAACATTTATTATCAGAATTTTTTTTTACAGATTTGAGTTGAGTGAAGTATGCCATTATTTTACTTTTTAAAAATAACGCCGCTCAAGTGAGAGCCATTTCTGTGTAAACATTCTTCTAATCTTGACCGAAATTTGTCCATCACTCGACGAAGCAGGTCAGGTTGAATCCGTGCAATTTCTTGTCTGATATTCGTTTTTAATTCCGGTATGGTGTGCGGTCTATCAATGTACACCCTGATCTTCAGAAATCCCCAAAGAAAAAAGTCGCATGCGGACAAATCTGGGGATCTTGCAGGCCACGAGATGTCGCCATATCTGGATATGAGTCCGTCCGGGAAGAGTTCTCTTAAAGCAGCCATGGACACACGAGCAGTATGACTTGTGGCACCATCCTGCTGGAAAAATTAATTTCCGGAAACCTAGGGAGCTGTTGCATCAAAAATGTTCTGACCATGTGTGTGTAGCGGTCTGCATTGACAGTTATGGTGTTTCCTCTATCGTCTTGGAAAAAATATGGCCCAATAATGCCAGATGATGAAACTGCACACCACACCGTAACTTTCGGACTATGTAATGGCTTTTCATGCAACTCACCTGGGTTTTCATCATTCCAATATTGACTATTTTGTTTGTTTACATATCCATTCAAATGAAAATGTGCTTCATCTGACATAAACATGCGGCGAATAAAGTTTTCATCATCATTTACACGTCGCAATATTTCTTCGCTGAAAATCCTGCGAGCCAGCATATCGCCATCTTTTAATTCCTGGATTACCTGTATTTTGTTAGGATAAAAAGATAAGTCTTTATGCAAAATTCGTCGTAACGATATGTCACTAATGTTTAGTGCGGATGCATGTTTCATTGCAGAACATTGTGGAATACGCGTCAATGCTACTCGAATTCTTTCAATGTTTTCCTCTGTTCTTACAGACCTTGTTGCTCCTCTATGCTTTAAGTTTAATGTGGAATCAGTTTCTTCAAACTTTTCCACCCATGACATAATTGCGTGAGCGGACGGCACTCTTCCATGTCGTGGAATATTGAAATGATTACGAAACAATCGTTGTACAGAAGTCACACAGTCACCATTCTTATAAAACGATTTTACGCAGAAAGCACGCTGTGCACCGGACCACTGCTCCATGTTTAACAAATGGCATTAAATGTAAAACAACAATCGAAAACCTCCACGCCCTCTCTTGAGCAGAAAATGAACTATTGGACTTTCAAAATTTCCCGCTTCACTGGCGGACCCTGTATATGAACTGAATAAAAAAACTTGTACATAGTAATAAATCAAATCGAGTAAGATAACAAATAAAAAGTTTTGAGTGTACGACAGGCGCTTATCATACAACAAGATGCCCTATTTTTGTACAGCGTGATTCAAACGACTAAAATGAGAATACAGAGAAATCTTAGGGTACATAGAATGTTGCTGATGTTTGCAGACAATTCAGTGTTTTTAGGTAAAAATAGAGGTGAGATAGGGGAGAGATAAATGACTTCAAGCAGGAAAGCGCAAACGTTGGTATGAGAAACAGCATGGAAAAGACAACATAATGTTGGCGAGGCTACGCTACCTGACGAGAGAAAAATTGTAGTAAAAATCTGACGGCTGAGAACGAGATAAAGTATTAGGGTAAAGTAGCATGTGAACGCTAGACATTATGAGAGGTATATAGCGATTATTTCGAGTACTAATACATTTTTACTAATATTACTATTGATAGTATTATATTATTACTGATGAAACACTAAAAATATTTTTTCAAACAATAACTTTACTCAGAAAGATATAATCTGTTAATTAGAGGTTTGAAACACTATCCAGACACAGCATACAAAAAGGACACGAAAATGTTATGTATAAATACAGAAATTGTGCATTTACAATACCCTTGATAAACTTATAATGCTTTTTGTAGAGTTCAGAACGTTTATTACCCAGAGGTAGCTGATTCTGTTTCTGTCTCCTATCTAGAAGATGAGTTTTACAGTACCATTTTCCAGGCTTTAGGAATTCTGCCCTTCTGTGCCTACATTATACTCTTCACTGAAATGAGATCCGTGGCGATACAACATAGTTCAGAATAGTGCTCATTAATCCCTTGTTTTCATGTCTATAGTGTTTACCTCGACTGTTTCGTTGTCTCTGCTGTCCATTCCCCTATCTACTGTTCCTTCGCTGTACATGCAAAAGCCTGCTTAACACATTGTTTACTTAACTGTCTATTTGAATATAAGTTAAATGAGGTATACAGTTGTTAATCGATCATAACTACAGTTACGTGTTAACTGTCCCGTGGGTGATACATTGTGAATCTGTGACGTCAAGATATGTTGACACAGTAACACCATTCATTCTTCAATCGACTGTAATCGAATGTACTGAATTAATACAACAGTATGTCGATAAGTTATCTTTAAATGACAACACGTTAATTTTAAGCAAATAGTGTCTTGCTGATAATAATGTAGGTTCGTAGCCATTATCACAAATAAATTATTATATATGTAGAGATACTGTCATAAAACGTTTTACTCAAGACAAATCAAAATAAATTAGACAAGTTTTAAAACATTTTTTTATTTTTTATAAAAATTTATTTCTGTTAACAGAAGCTACAGAAACACTGGTAAACCGATAGTTTAATCATAGAATTCTAAATTTTGAAAGTATGTATAGAGGAACAATTATAACAGGTTCAAAATAGAAATTAAGTCGGCAGCTCAGTTGTATGCAGGTATCTAAGGAAAGAAAACTCAGCATTGACATCATCTCAGTGCCTGCGTATAGTGTAATTACATCTCCAAGCCTAACCTTAATTAACATTATTGGCTTTACATACTGCTGACTGTCAGACACCTGACGGTTAAGAAATTTAGAAGTAGTGAGGATTTAACTTTATAAATAACATTCTTCATTTATTTGCCCGTGAATAAAACAAGTTTAATCAAAAGCAATTCCAGTCAAATTCATATTAATTTTTCGTTCTAAATTGTAACAGCTGAATTTAGAATGTTTTTACTTTTACCAGGGATTACTCAGTATTAGGTCTGACTACATTCTACAAAACTGTGATTTGTTTCAAATGGTATAATCGACTATATAGACATCTGAAACCTCGCATTGTGACCTTCCCATTCTTCATCAGATGAGATCAGGGGAAGAGAAACGTAAACACTAGGCGAGATTAGAAGATAATATTCCTCTTTGCCTAAAACTGAAACAGACGTACAAAACTTAACCTCCTTATTACTGAAGAGAGGTATTACGGTGTGTTTGACATAAACATGAAAGAAATAACTATAAAACAGAACTGATCGTAATTGAAAATAATAAATGTAATGTTAACAAGTGAGTTGGAATGACGCAAGTTTATATATTAAATTAGTCGTTTGTAAACCCGAGAGAGTTTACGAATTTTAACTATCTTGAAGTAGCTAAATTTTAGTGGACGAAAAATTTACACAAGTTTTTAAAAATAGAGGTCTACACGTCTAAACCTACAAAACAATTTGACCGTTTTAGGATATGACCAATTTCAATCTTTAGGTTAAAGCTGAAAGCAAACGTAAGAATAACATGAGGTAAAGTACCTTCAAAAAGCTAACAGCGCAAGCCTGAGATTTACTGAATAGCACTAATAAACATAATGCACCTTCAAAAGTAATACCTCGATGAAAGTAAGAAAAACTGGTTCTTATATAATAAAACAAATATGGCATTAATAACACGATCAGAATGGAAATCTATTTAACAAAGGAATGCGCTATACTATTTACAAGTAAACTAGTCAACACGCCCAGTAAGCACTGTCTGTGTGAAGCAGTTTCTTTGTGTGAGCGATGTTAACTCATTGACGTGATATTAAAAGTCTACTTTGGAAAAAAAACATTACCAATAGCGTCAATGGATTTTGTTTGCCACTTCAGTCCAGGCGATCAGTTTCTTTCTGTTTTAATTTTCTTGTAAAATCGATTATATAAAAACATTGTAAAGTAAAATGATTTTATGTGAGTGTCCGTCCGGAAGGAAACGTACAGGCTTCACGCGTGAGTAGAACAGAAAACGTAGATAACAAACATGCTCACACCTGTGAGTGGACAAATGTACACAACAAAATCAACAATCAAAATTTAGCCAGCAAAGTCACTTTATAAGTCGTTAGTATTCTTTACGGAAATAGATCCTCTTTACGGATACGTTCTTTACACATTTCTGTATGTTACTTCAACATCGACAGCAGAGCGGCGACGATACTACCGATCGGCTTCAAAGCAAGAAGACATCTGCAATTAGTGTTTTGAATAAACGTACGATTTCTAGGACAGAATTAAACTTTAAAACACAATGTTAAATGTTAATTTTAAAACAAAATTAGCGATCTTAGCATGAACACTGTTGTACTGTTGCTCAAATAATTATTTTTTGGCGAGTTGTGAATATCGTCGATACCGGGAGAAGTACATAAGTAATTTAATTTGAAACACACACGTATGTGTGTATTTTTTTCTTTGCCCTCGGATAGGTTTTTGTGGAAGTTTTAGTGTGAATTATTGTCAGGTAGACAATGTAATTGTCCGATAGTATGCATGCCTATAGACTGAAATGACAAGACTTGCGACAGTATCAGTTGTTTGACTACCGATAATTAAAATAGTACATGAATAGACGGAGAAGTATATCGTTCATCTGTGTAAACCCCTGTTTACTATTCCGTTTGTCAGACTGTTTTACAAGAACACAAATGATTTACAAGCTGATCACGTTTTTATATTCTCCTTCATGTTTCGATATTATTTTACAGTTTAGCAACTAGTTACCTGATGCTAACAACACGTTTATAAGCTGCGTCAAAGTTACTGTAATAAAAATGCTGAGACATGAGATGCTGGTAAATTGGATTTTGATACTAACACAGTACTCACACAAGTAAATTTTAAAGCATCATAAATTTTAAGCCTTGATCAACACTAGTCAAAGTTTAACAGCCCCACATAATCGTTGCTGAGCAAATTGTGCATTACACAGGGTGCAATGGAGTAACGCCATAAACAATTTTATACCTCGGTTTGTAGTCTCTAAACATATGCATTTTACTTTCTAGTAACACATTAAAGAGAGGTTACTTTGATTTTACTCTAACTTGATGAAATTACGTAAACTTAATTCTCTGTTTTATTTTATACTAGCGGAATGCCCGTGCTTCGCTACGGAGTTTCACGTTGTACGTAATGAAAATGTTAGTTTAATTAATAAAGTTCAATTAAAGTAGGTTTCTTAAAAATAAATAGCTGTTGCCCACGACTTCGTTCGCGTGGTCTTCAATTTAATGCGATAATATATTTAGAACAGAATCTATTCTATTGGGTTGCCATAGTAGCCAGATCTAATAGTTTTTAAGACCCCAAAGGACCCCCCAGAGGATCGCATCGAAAAAACACCTGTCCTATGTTGGTTCTCCCGTTGCGTAAAATATTTGTGCCAAGTTTGGTTGAAATCGGTCCAGTGGTTTAGGAGAAGATGTGGAAGACCCCAAAGAACCCCCAAAAGGACCCCATCGAAAAAACACCTATCCTATGTTGGTTCTCCCGTTGCGTAAAATATTTGTGCCAAGTTTGATTGAAATCGGTGCAGTGGTTTAGGAGGAGATGTAGAAGACCCCAAAGAACCCCCCAAAAGGACCCATCGAAAAAAATTCAGAAACCTTCGCGGGCGTGCGCACAACAACTCACCGAAGTTTCATCGCAATCGGATGAATGGTATAGGAACGCATACGGGACAAACAAAGAAACAAAGAAATATTCATTTTTATATATAAGATATTTTAATTTTGTTGGTCACAGGCATATGAATGTCTCATGTTTTATTTTATTGTTTTTTTTTTATAATTAGGTGTAAATTGACAGGAGCTAATTCCGACTTGGTGTAGCATGAAATAATGTTTTGGTCAATAAATTAAATTTTTCTTTTATCAAAAATCATTATAATTCTCAAAAATTTTCTTTGTTCAGCTGAAGTTATTAAAAGCCTAAGAAAGAATAATTATTAAAATTTTAATTCAAAAGTTTTGAAAGGATAAAGGTAAACGAATGGTAGTAAAGAAATGTTAATTTTTATAACTTTGCCATTTGAAAAACATGATGTGATAATAACGTTAGGCTATATGTCAATGTTTTATGATATGTTGTATGAGGTTTTGTGATACAGTATGTAAAAACCATTTACTTACAGAGAATTAAGGTAAATTACTTAAATTAAATTAACTAAATTAGGTTAAATTAAAGAAATTATTTCTAAACCGCAGGAAATGGAATATGCTAATCAATTATCCTAAAGTATGTTAAAGTATATTTATGAATATGCTTGTGTATATAGCCTACATGCATGAAGCATATCAAAGCTGACGCGCATTTGAGCTCTAAACTGAGGTTTTGCAGTTCGAGTACGTATTATTGCTGAGAATCATTTCTTGTTCTCAGGAGAAACGTTTAGCTTTGACAATGAATAATCAAATGTAACGGTTCCAAACTGATGGTCCATGAAAAGCTCGTAGGTTTCCGAGTGCTTACTAAGAAATAAATATAAAATATAAATAAAGCACATTCACCCAGTGTAGTTTATGAAGTACGGCGGTAACAAATTGTGCACGTGAGAGTGTAAAAGTGACCGACTAATGACAAATAAGAAAAGAAATCGAGTGAACAAACGTGACGTCATACGTCATACCTCAGTCGTAGGTAAGGGGACGGATCCTCACTTTACCTACCTTCTAACTCCGCGGTCACATTAATAATTGTGAGAACCACTGCTCAAATGAATGAGAAAACCAAGAAGCGTTTTTACAAAACTCTTAGAGTTTCCCAACAAACCTGTTTCACTATTATGTGATACATACCTACATCGTTTCTTGAATGACACGAAAAATTAAAAACTTACTAATTGGCACTTTGAGAGAAAATAACAACAGACTTAGACATACACACACACGCACACACGAGTCAAAATGAAATGTTTTTAATATAATCATTTTGGATTCATGTTTTCCAGAAACTATTGAATATTTGCGGTTACCGTAGATTTTATTTTGGGGAGGAGATTTTTTAAACCACATAGCGTTTTCGTAAAGCATTTTTTCTCATAATATAATAAAAATCGTACCAACAAATTAAAACTAATGTGTAAATAATGGCTAGAATTTACTAATTTCATAAAAATTAATTAATAATATATAGTTTGATTTGGAAGCCTAATAATACCTTTCTGTGGAATATAGTTTATAGAGAACGTTATAATTAAGAAAGTAAACTTTGTATGTGTATGTGTGTGTTTTTGTTATAGGGTTAACACATGCAATAACAAGCAAAATTTTAAATGAACATTCGTTTATTTTAGAATATTTTGTTTCTTAGAGCTAGGTAGATTCTATTACAGTAACCCATGTCCGTTATAAAATATAATTTAAGAAATTAAAACTCATTCACATTATGTGCTTTGTGATTAAAGTTATCAACATGTAACATTAAGTTAAATTATAAAAAGATATTTATCTTAACCACCGGGAAAACTTAACCTTATCCTACTCTCTTTCAAGCCGACTTCATTTAATTTTTCACCATTTCTTTCAACAAAGTTATATTTATTATTGAGTATAAGGCCGATTATTGTAAATTATTTAAAGTTGTCATTCACCCCAAATAGTATTTTTTTTAAATTGACTAGACTTGGAAATCAATTAATTACATTTCAAAAAAAACATAACCAATTTAAAATGTTTTCTCGAAATTTTTTCTCTCCATATCCGCCCCTTGAGGTTTCTGTTTATGTATTCAAGACTTACTGCTCACTGGTTGCTTTTGTTGTTGATTGTTCCAACTGTCAGCAGTTCTGTTATAAAAGGCTTCTTTCTTGTAGGCTACACGATCTCTTATAGCAAAAAGAGTAAAAGTTAATTTCAGATTCATATAAAACAAGTTAATTCACCACGTTATGTAACCCTGCTGAAAGCGAATGCTGTACAATCCAAACTATTATATTTTTTATAAAGCGTGCCTTTTACTCTCTTCGTTTACTAACTCTACATACGTTGCTCGCTAAAAATGCACGCGTACATATAGGCCTACTTTACTGATGTAATAATCACTGGCATTAAGTGTTTCAGAAGATTTCAAAGCAACAATTGTTGGGTAATTGTAAAAAACAAAGTAAAGTTCAAAGAATATACAGCGTATATATTAACGTAATTTTAAGCATAACGTATTCGTACTAAAATATTAACATAATTTAAAAAGTTATTATTAATAAATTAAAGCAGAAACTAGTTCACTGTGAACTAAAAAAATTAATACGCATTTTGATCTCTCTCCCTCCCCCTCGACCCCTCATCAACGCACCCTCTCTCGCTCTCCTCCTCTCAATCACTCTCTCTCTCTCTTTCTCTGAATTCTACCTATCTATCTCCGTCTTTCTCTCTTATTCGTTTTATAAACTGTGCAGACTAGCTGGATGCACATGTTCCTCCCCATTATCCTTCTTGTGATCTTTACACTGCAAAATTTTCAAACAAAGGCATCAAACATAATATGAAAATGTCGATGCGGAAATGGTTCCGTGTAACAGGTAGTAGTTAAAGCATTAACGACGCAGTTTATAGTTAGTTTTATTGCCGGTCAGTGATTGCTTTGCTAAACTACCCAATCAAATGCGCTACACCGGTAACAACAAACAAATTTCTGGCCGGTCCGCAGTCGTATCTGCTGCGTGGCATTTTTTGGTTTACTGTATCCCATAAATTAACACG
Source organism: Magicicada septendecula (assembly GCA_034769895.1). NCBI lineage: Eukaryota > Metazoa > Arthropoda > Insecta > Hemiptera > Cicadidae > Magicicada > Magicicada septendecula. Next base: position 223,867,340 of record CM068368.1, read on the forward strand.
TTTCTGTACACTGCCGTTTTATGTCTCTGTGCTGTTTCGTCAGTCGTCATGTTTAATTGTACGACAGGTGTGCATTTACTGGTGCTTGCAATCGTGTGCATTTTCCGCATACCATTGGAAGCCATTATGCTCTACTGACGATTGAAATAGCGTAGCCTACGTTTCACAGTTTGTTCTCAACGTACAGGAACCAAACGCGGATATTGAGCAAATGAGTAAGCTATAATCGGAATATATTTATTTACTTTTGGAAAAATAAAATACAAGGAACTTACTTGATGATTTAAAACTAATTAACATTTCCAAAATTCATTAAGATTTCTGAAATAAGTGAAGAAAAGTGATGATGAGTAAGTGAATTAAGATGATAAAAATAGTGAGGAAATATGTAAAGATTATATTTTGAAATAACAAGATAATAGTAACTACACTCTATTTTGATTTTGTACTTATACATGCACATCTAGACATATATACATCTGATGCCTACATATCTATGACACAGTTATCTCTATTAAATATTTTTTACTATCCTTTAGACACGATCATGAACCGTGTAAAATTTAATATATGATAAAACATACAATTTGACATTTTATTTTTCATTTACAAGTATACGTTCAATTTTGTATTGCATTATAATATGTGTTTTTATACATTTTAAATGATAGTGATTTGTGTTAACACTATTCAAGTAGTATGGTTTTATGTTTCCGGTTTATGTTTTCGAAATATTTAAATTTTTTTTTAAAGAGCAGTTGATTTCTTGTAAATTTGTTGTTAATTTTTCTAGTATTTTTAAGGTTTACTACTTACAATAGCCTTACAACTTAAAAAAAGGATTCTATTTGTGTTTATATCTTCTACGGAAGCTGCAAAAAACTATGTAGAGTTTGTAAAAACTCATTTTTCAGAAAACGAATGTTCTTAACAAAATAAAAATAAATATTAGATCAGGTACTTATCAAACATTTCTATACTTATCTGGTGCATAAGGTTACACCAGATGTTTTAATGTTTATGCTACTTATTGGTCATCTACGCAGAAAGAGAATCGGTGCTTGCTGGAACTCCGTTTGTATGTTATTCGATATATCGTCGATAATCGTACAGAATATAGATGTGATCTGACTGTCCGTCTCATTTTTATCTGTCGCCATTATCATGGAAAATTGTAATATACTGAGACTCCTGATGAGCAGCTTATTTGATTGTTGTATTGAGATGGCAAAAAATTCCTTTGGTCACGTATATATTGAATGACCTGTCGTGTCTGATGTTTATTTCGATTGCAAAATAAAAAAAAGTTAGATTTTAAACGTAAAATGAATGTCCTTGTCAAGAATTTTGCAAGGTTTTCTTTTGTTAAACACTGACCTACATTGTTTTCTTCATATAACTGAAATATTTTCCCTTATTACTTATCTTGTTTTCTTGTTTTGTGGATTATAAACTTGGTCACCTGGAAGAATAGGTCACCGAAGACCAGATGACAAATGTCCTGATAGAATTTTAGAATTTGACATGGTATGGCTTGTCTTTGGGTATGAGAATTCTGGGCACAAACTTTGTAGAAATGCAATTTGTTCAAATCAGATTAGAGGATTACCTGTACTATTCTGTACGTCATACTGATGATGGGGAAATGTTGTACTTGTGGTTTACTGACTTCTCCTCATGTTTCAATAATTCTTTCCACACAGCCGCAGACTGAATTACTTGTGTAACTCTTAGATTTATTTCCATAAGCTTTCCAAATTATTTGAAAAATTTCTGTTGCAGTTTTAATGAGTTTGATGTAGAATTTCATGTTTGCAGCCCATACTTAAATCACACGTGTGACCGAGCACATGATTACAAAAGATCACGTAGCAAGCTCCTCAGCATACTAACGAATGACTGTTCATGACCATTGCATGCATATCCTTGTGCTGCCTACTGTTATTGTGTTATAGATTTACTTTTGGAACTTTATGAAAACACCTTATGACCTATGGTATCTATATGTGATACCTATAAGTTCTAAAATCTAATAACTAATTAGTTCAAAAGGCAATTTAAAATACAAAACTCAATTTTTTTATCAACATAACGAAATTATTTGTGATGCTTCTGGTAGGCTTTAATGACCAAAACTTTTGTAAATGTAAGTGCCTCAACGGGACAGAACAGTCTTTGTTCGTATTAGTTTGCTGTTGTTTGTGTCTGTTCCCTCGCCAGCGAAGAGGTCCGTCATCGGTAATAAAACCTCTGGAATTAAACGTAGACAATCTGGACAACGGCATGTCAGCTTGGAAAATTGTGATATTGTAAACGGCTGCTGTGAAAGCTTACGTTCATATATATTTGTCACTGTTTATACCTCTTTAAGTTTTCAGTATGTTCCTAGATAATCCGAAGTCACTACACGTGTAGAGAACAGGACTGTTCTCTGTACACATTTCGTGATTCACAACATGCTTTATAAGCGCATATTACTGATATTAGCCATACATTTTTATTCGATTCAAAAATTTATCTCACATATTTTCACAAGCTTTCCTATAATAATAAGTTTTGCAGTCTACTTGCCACACAGATAAGCAGATGTTATGTGAAACATCTTTGCTTACTGTGATATTGTTTCATGGATGGTGTCCATCCATATAAAGAATGAGTTTGACACAGGACGGGGTTGATCACAAGTTATGATGGAAAACTTGTACAGTTCAATTTGTGTTTCAACATGTCACAAATTACTAGATTTACTATTGTCTTGGTCTTACATTTAATCTGAAAAAGTTTACGAATGCAGTACTTTAGTAACCTAGCTATTTGAATTTGCAATTATGAACTAATCATTAAACTACTCACGGAAGTCAGTAACTGGGAGTTAACAGCAATTCACTGAACATCGCCTTGCAATAGCTAGAATGCTGTATCCACGTGCAACTACAGACAAATCTACAACACATAACTAGGAGCACCAGGGATGTGTAATTTTACATGGGGTCACAATGAAGGTTATTAGCTTACGAGTCTGAAAAATTTAAATGTGAAACTTGTTGAATGTTGTTATTTTTCTATGGAAATAACCGTGCTTCTATGTCTCATCTTTTGTATAACCATAGAAATGTTTGTTGAGATTTATAAAAAACAAAGCATAAATTATTTGACACAAGTTCACCTCACCTCATCACGTAAGACAGCAAAAGACATACTACTTTATATGTGAAAGTTCTTTTCTTTCCGATGTGATATATTGCCGTATTTGGTCTTTGCTGTCAGAACCGGTTGTTCCTCCACTACCTGTTGAGTAAGCAAATGTGTGTGTGTGTGTGTGTGTGTGTGTGTGTGTGCTCGCGCGTCCCGTGTCCACGCTTGCGTGTTCACGTGCGTATGTGCAAAAGAGTTTTTTATGAAAGGCAGATCAGCTGAGGCAGGAAAGAGAACAATACTATATTCTTTTGTTAAGCAAATGACAACAGTTATTAACTTACTCTTTTTTTGAACTCAAAATGTAAAACTGATTATATTTCACCTCACTCAAATCTTGAGCTTTCTACGATGTGGAAAACGAATCATAATATTTAAACTGTGTAAGTGTTATAGTAGAAATGCCACGTAAAAAATGCAATTGAACAATTCATGGGAATTGAAGAAGACTATATGAGTGACCAAACACTATAAACATTATTGGGGACACTGCTAAAGGGTTGTGTGGTTTGATGTGGAAGGCAAGACTCGCTTAGCGTCCGCAGCCTCAAATAAGACTTTTGGCATAGGGTCATTCCCCTATTAATTATTTACTTTTCAATTTTGCGGTGGGGGTTAAGTGGCTCACAATTTGTGGCACCATCGGAACTAACCAACAGGGTCACATTCAAGAGTCGTTTGGCTTGTATAGTATTTGCTGAAACCAGTGACTGAGAGCGGTTTCCAGATCACCCGAGCGTAGAATTTACACTCACTAAATATTCTGACCAATGATTCACCACAGTAGTTAAGGAGAGGACACTTAAATAGCTTCCTATTTAAATAGATTGCTAATAAATTTTAATATTTCAAACTCAGCACTGTGAATGTTTATATAAACATGACTACAGACTTAAACATCAATATAATAATAGTGTACAAACGTAAACTTACATACATAATACATTTACATATACAGGTTATTTAATGAAGAAACAAATAGGCCTGTTTTCAGGATATACTTAGCAGTTGAGAGTAAACAATAAAATTCACATACAACTAGGCCTGAAAACATGTTGTTTTTGATTTACGGATTATAGAAAATTCAATTCAAACTGTAATATAAAAGCATGACTTTAACCTCAAATTTTGCTTTTTTACATTAATCTTATGACAAAATTAATTAGTTTTGAAATAGCAGGAAAATTAGTTAAGATAATTCAAAAACTATAATTTACTAATGCCTCAAAAGCAAATTAAAAGAAAACGAAAAAATTTATCTTTAATATATCAAACTAAACGCTGATTTTAACAATGTTCTTTAAAGTTGACTGTATAAAAAATAATAAAATTGAAAAACAATTTACACTCGAAATTGCAATGATTTAAGCAGTGCATTCATGACTTATATCATTGCACTCATGCATCTGATAAACAATTACTTCTTTCCCTTCTAGGACAAACTTACTTCGCAGTCTAGTAAAGTTGGTTTACATGTAAGCTGCACGGAATTCTCTCAACGGAGAATTGCCCTTAATTATTCGTATAATTAAACCGGATATGCAGTTCCTCTTTCTTAAATGAAATTCCTTGCGTTACAGAGATAGTTGTGAATGTTTAATTGAAAAGGGAAAACTTTACATACAAGTATTTGCACAGCAGAAGATCAGTGACAATGGTGTGAAGGAAAGTGTATAACTTTCAAAATGTAAAACAGTAGATCGACACAGAGGAGTGCAGCAGCAATGAAACTTACTTAGTACATATCTACAATTGGGGGGGGGGCAGCAATAACTGTCACTTTACCCTGTTGTTTTGCATTATATTGTAGACCTATAGTTGTTTGGCACCTGTATAACAATGGCACTGTATTTCATTACATACATAATCCTTAATGTTTCATACATTTTAACCAAGAAAACAAAATGGCACAACAAAAAGAGCCACGGACTAGATCCAACAAAAAATTTGTGGAACTTGTAACATTAATCTTAAACCATCTACGATACGAAAGCCACATCATAAACAGCAACAGGATATCAACCACATATACTATTTTATTGAACGATTACAGTATTAACTTAGTTGTACATGACGTGTGTGTAACATAGTATTACTGCGTATCGGCAGCAAATATCTCCTTCTAAGCGTGACGATTTTAAACCTTTTGTTGCCTACAAGTAATCGTGGATAAAATAAAACGTACCATGTAATTCACTAGGTTTTAATGTATACGTAAAATGTATATGCTGTTAAACAACTAAACAAATGCATTTTAAACTAATATTTTCTTCAAGCAGAGTGGTTTGTGTACGTGGTACATTTTTTTTATGATTATTAAGTTTACCAAAATCACTCGACTGTATAAAAAATTTCCCGGCTGAACTCAACTATTATAATTTTATAATATTTTATTGGCTTTAACAAAACACAATTGACAGTAATACTGGAGAAAAACATATACAAAAATATAACTTTCAAATGCTGATGTAATATACACCTATGACGAATCAACATATTTTTGAATTAAATATATTGGAATTGATGCCTGTCCATTTACATTCTGCGTATATGTATACACACACACATGTTCACATTTAATAAGTTGAGTTATTTTAAACAGTGCTTATCTCATGCATAAACATTATTTTATTTTAATTTTGTGTATTTTAAGCTTTAGGCTGGTCTAGCGTAAATTCCAAAGAGGCATTTAGGCATTTAAATATTATCACTCACTTCCATTTGGATTTCAATTTCGAGTAATTACTTTATAGAAGTATTTTCTATAATTGTAATCTTGACATGCTGTTCACACACATCACATGCTGTTCATGTGATTGTAATCTTGACATGTTACTACTAAACCTATAATGTTTATCATTATATTATATTAAACTTAGGCCTATCGTGTTTTGAGGGTAGTACAATCAGAATCTGCCCTTATCTCTAACACGATATTTTTGCTATCACCATACCGTTCACCACCATTCGCGTTCATTTCCTTACTGAACGTGGAAGTAAAAATTGATCGAGGAAAGGCAAATACTCGTTGCTATAATAACCAAAACTAAGAAAAAACAAACTTAAGGGCTCAAAGGACTTAAATTGTTAAAACATATGTTTGTGCTTTTATTTTTATTTTCCTTGTGTTAGGGGCTCGTTAGTTGTCCATTATGTTTAATTTCATTATTAATTTAAGTACATTAGTTACAACAGAAAAAGTTATTTACAAAGTCATTGCGTGTTAAAAAGTTTAAAATTGAAAATATTTTAAAAAGGCAAAGTGATTATCTACAAGATTTTTTTCTTACAGTATTAAAATTAATTGGAACATGCTGACAAAATGTAATGACATTCAGAACATGAATAATATTACAATTATATTCATAACATAAAAATGAGAATTCACTCATTAAAATACACATTCATTTATTCAATATAATTTATTCAACAAAGTTTCTTCTTCTTCAGCGGCGCAACAACACATTACTGAGTCAAGCCCTCCTTTAACAGCCTCCGCCAGTTGTCCCGGTTAAGTGCAGCTGCTCTCCAGTTCCGGGTCCCAAGCTGGCGAAAGAAACTCACAGGTTTCTGAATATAAAAGTTTTACAGATGGGCTATGTAAATTCTCCGATACAACCCCCAACCTGGAGGACCAGGAACTTTGATTTCTGGGTGGTCTTCCCCTAGAGAGTTGCTTTCACCTCAGCTGACGAGCTCTCTCTGCCCGGTCGCAGTAGGCTAACTGACTCAGCCTATGTGTGCAGCCGTTGGCTACTATAGCCTCCTCCGCCTCCAAACTAGATGCACACCCCAACAACAACGTTTAATATATTAAAATAAAAATCCTAGAAAGATTAACCTTTTCAGGTTGTGTAAAACTTCTAAAAATAGAACACACTCTTTTTGTCTTTGGCAGAAATGTGAAAGAACCGTTATAAGGCTTTCAGAAATATATGCAGTGTTGTAAGTGCATAAATTACTGAACGAATAAGAAACTACACACATTAAATAAAAATCCTTACAGAAATATTACAGGGAGATGTATTAAAACTTATATATTCCTTTCGTTTCTTCTCTTTTATTATCCATCGGGAAGTAGTTTACAGTTTCTAGTGTTATAAACCGGAAACGATATATCCAGTGTTATCATTATCATTCTAGTGTTATAAACCGGAAGGATAAACATATCAGATAAGTTTTTACATCCAGTACTAGAATTGAGGCCAATGCAGACGTGGCAAGGATTCATAAGAATATTTATAAGTCTTAATATGGCTCAAATGTAAGCTTCTCACACCCTTGGATGTGACAGTAATGCGATTATATAGTAAGCCTATCCGTTATTTATGGCAAACACAAGACGCAGAAGGAATAAACCGTAATAAGAATACAAAAGTAATGGAATGAAAATATTCTCAACTTTTTTTTGTGAATAATTGCAAAACTTTCTAATTTTTTAGAATCTAATATTATTAAATGTAAAAAATAAAGCCAATGTATAGCTATCAAGAGTCTAAGCCCTGCGGATGATGGTATCATCTGTTACGACGTTATATTTACTGCCAAGGGTAGTTTAGAGAAAAATTGTAACTATTGATTTATTTGAAAATAATATATTGCGCCAATAACATCATGAAGGAGTGGAGGCAAAGATTCCTTTATTACATTACCTTATTATAAATTTTTGTTGTAAGTCGCGAGAACACTTTTTTAAAGTATGATTTATGACGATAACACAAATTTCTTTAATGAAGTAAGTTGTGTTAGTGGTTATAATCACAAACAGAATTATCACTGTTGCACACCACTAGAGAAAACTTCTCAGCTCATCGTCAAATCGGAATTAACCAGCAGATGTGTTTTTCACTTTGACTAATTCTTAATTGTTCAGTTTTTATTTTTTATTTGATTTTATTTTCTATTTTGTTTACAGCATTTTTATTGTATCCATTTTCATAAGCAATTTGGTATATTATATTTCTTTCTTTCTTGTTTGTTTAGGGGAATTTTGTACATTCTGTTAAATATAGAATAGAAAACTGCCATTTTATGTTGTAGTGGATGGTCAGAATGGTTAGGTATAAACATATAATAAACATATAACATTTAATGTTAGTAGATGTTGGTTTCCTGTATATTGCATATTGTATGTGGTTGTTGTTGTTGTTTCTTGTGATGTTTATGTCTAAATAGTTGATTTTGTTATGTTTTTCTTTTTCATCTGTGAATTGCATTTTTGGATGTATGTTATTGATTTGTTTTAGTATGTTCTCTGCATTCGTGTTTTTGATATTTGACACACATAGCCCATCATCTACATATCTTATCCATATGCTATTTGGATCATATGAATGTATAATATTTTGTATTTTGGTGTCTATGTGTTGTAAGAATATTTCTGCTATTATACTAGATATTGGAGATCCCATTGCTAAACCTTCTTGCTGTTGAAAAATGTTGCTATTAAATTCGAAGTAATTTTGTTTTAGTATTATTTGGAAGCAATTTTTTATTTCAGTTATATATTGTGTGTCTTCATTTTGTTCTTTAAGTTTGTTTATTTTATGTCTATTGTTTCATCTACTGAGATATTGGTGTACATGCTTGTGATATCATATGAAGTGAAAAATGTATTTTCATTTATATTTAATATTTTTAGTTTGTCTAATAATTCGTATGTATTTTTTATGTTATGATGATTATTTGTTAGATGGTTACTTTTTAGTTTTTGTTCTATTATTTTTCCTATTTTGTATGGAGGTGCTTTTTTGAAGTTGATTAATGGACGTATTGGGTTGTTTAATTTGTGTATTATTATTAGGCTATACATTTTAGGTGGTTCTGGATTATTATTTATATGTCTTTATTTTTATAATTGAAAATGTTTTTAGCTGTTTTTATTAGTTTTATTCTTTGTTTAAGATATTTTTTTGTTGGGTCTTTATTTAGTTGTATGCATTTATTATTGTTGATGAATACAATAAAAATACTGTAAACAAAATATAAAATAAACTAAAATATAAAATAAAAACTGAACAATTTAGAATTAGTCAAAATGAACAACACATAAATAATAACAACAATAAAAAATGGGCCACATTCACATACATAAATAATAAAATTACAAGGTTAACAAAACTATTTAAAAACACAGATATCAAAATAACATACAAAACTAATAAAAATAATTTACAAAAACTAAATAACCCACACAACAAAAGTAATATAACAACCAACGGTATATACAAAATTGAATGCCAAGATTGCAATAAATGTTACATAGGACAAACACAAAACAGCTAGCTGAAAAAACTTTATTTTGAACACCTAAATGCATACAAAAAAAAACAGAAATAAATAAATCTAATATGGCCACACATGCAATAAACACTGGACACGAATTTCCAGACATAACCAATATGACACTAATAAAACACATACCACACAAAGGGACCATAATGAACATTTGGGAAAATTTACAAATATACAAAAATAAAACACAAAACAAACTAATACCTGAACAAATACAAATCAATACAAAACATGACACAATTTTCAAAGCACTTAACATAGAAAATACACAAAATACTAATATATACACTACAATCACACACAATAATACCAATTTAAAGCACCAGAGACCAAGAGGAAACCAAAGTAACAACCAGCCAACACACAAATACCTCACAAGGTTCAAAATCAGGAAGGCTGAGGACGGGAACACAAGGCTTCACAAACTTGTTCCAAATAGGGAGAAAACATCTTGAGGTAAGGTCATTGTAATGATACAATATATATTATATACATCAAGAAACGAACTGTAGCAGAAAGTGTTTGAAAAAAAAATATATATATATATATATATTTTGCAACCAACGTTACAAGTATTGTAAAAAAAATTACACAAATAAATTACCATGTACTCAACGCAACTATGAAGTGTCTTACACCGGCCAGGTCGCAGGATTTTTTTATTCTCGTTACGTCAAGTATACGTAGTTGCACAATAAAAAAATAATTTTCAAAGAGGAGTGAGATGTTGATGACATGAAATAATTAATTAAAACAGTTCAAAATAATCATTTTATGAATTTTAATATTAATCGAAATATGCAAATATTAAAATTTCGAATTACGAATTTTAACTCGGTAGACTTGAGTTTAATCATGAAGTACTTGTTGGAGACATTGTGGATGAAGCAATTCTTGGTGTGGACGTTATGAACACATACGTATTTATAGTCGACTTCAAGAACAATGTCTTGAGAGTCGGAGGCGAAGAGGTATTGCTATCAACAATGACGACAGCAGAAAAATTTATGGACGTCATAAACCAAGTGGCCGTAACTGTTCCGCCAAACTCCGGAAAGATCATCATGGTTAGAACCGATGTAGATACTAGGGGCAACCAGTGCTCTGTATTCGAACCCCAGGTAGTCAGCACACCGGGCATACTAATTGCCAGAAGTTTAGTAAAACCTGACGAAACCGGAAATGTACCTATTAGAGTGGTGAATATTTTGGATCAAGCTATTACTTGACAAAGCAATACGCTCCTAGGCAAATTGACTCCTGTGGTCTGGGTAGCCGGAATGACGCAACGAATATCCAGTTCTTCGGATACTTCCAAATTACCAGAGGAAATGCAAGAATTATTGAACAGATCTTCTAATGACCTCTCAAGTGGTAAGATAAAAGAACTCAGACAGTTTTTACACGAATTCAAAGATTGTTTTGCAGTTCGGGGACAGTCACTGGGAAGAACCTCTCTTGTGCAGCATCGCATCTATACCGGGGACACAACACCGATACGCCAACCTCCTTGAAGGCCTTCATTATCTAAACAAGAGGAAATGTCTCGGTTAGTACAGGACATGTTGACAGAGGGAGTAATCGAACCTTCGTCAAGTGCTTGGTCTTCTCCTGTAGTGCTGGTAGCGAAGAAGGCTGGTGGATTGCGTTTCTGCGTAGACTACCGGAGGTTAAATGACGTTACAAAGAAAGACTGCTATCCGTTACCTCGCGTTGACGATACACTCGACACGTTGTCCGGAGCACAGTGGTTTTCCACATTGGACCTGAAGTGTGGATATTGGCAAGTGGGTCTTCATCAAGAAGACAAGGAAAAGACCGCTTTCTCGACCCCAAGTGGCTTATTCCAATTTAACGTCATGCCATTTGGACTCTGTAATGCACCGGCAACCTTTGAGAGATTGATGGAACTGATACACCGTGGCCTGACGTGGAAAACTTGCCTTGTTTACTTAGACGACGTCATAGTGATCGGGAAGACTTTCGAAGACCATTTGGAAAACCTTAAGGAAGTTCTAACTAGAATTCAAGGTGCACAACTGAAGCTGAGCCCGAAGAAGTGTTCTCTATTCCAGAAGGAAGTACAGTATCTGGGCCATCTGGTTTCGGCAGCGGGTGTTAGCATGGATCCTAATAAAGTAGACACCGTAAGAGATTGGCCAGTTCCGAAGAATAAACACGAAGATCGGAGTTTCCTGGGGTTATGCTCATATTACCGACGTTTTGTGAAAGGCTTCGCTACTATGCTAAACCATTACATGAGCTAACGGAAAATAAACGAAACTTCCAATGGTCGAGAGAGTGTGACCAAGCATTTAGAACGTTGAAGATTGCATTATGTTCGCAGCCAATTCTCGCTTTTCCAGCTTCCGTATGGAAGTACATCGTAGACACAGACGCAAGCAATACTGGTCTAGGAGCAGTTTTGTCTTAATTGCAGAACGGTGAAGAACGAGTAATAGCGTATTACAGCAAGACGCTTTCTAAACCAGAGAGAAATTATTGTGTTACAAGGAGAGAGTTGTTGGCAATTGTCAGAGTTTTGGAGCACTTCCGTAAATACCTCTATGGGAGAGAGTTTTCACTACATACCGACCATGCCGCACTTGCATGGCTCTTGAGATTTAAAAATCAGGAAGGACAGTTGGCAAGGTGGCTCGAAAGTCTGCAAGAGTACAACTTCAAGGTACAACATCGGGCGGGGGCGCCTGCACGGTAATGCAGATGGCTTATCACGAAGACCGTGCACGGAAGGCTGCCGACATTGCCACAGGAAGGAAGAACAAAACTCAAGCGAACATGTTCAAGCCTTCACTGTAGATTTTCCTGGCTGACGGCTGGACAACACAAGACTGTCGACAAGAACAGATGACTGATGAAGACATTGGACCGAAATTGACAGCAAAAGAGGAAGGTCGCCGCCCGGATTGGCAAGATATCTGCCATGGTTCCGAAGTGCTGAAGGGCTACTGGGCACAATGGGAATCTCTCACCTTAGAAAACGGATTGCTGAAAAGGGCTTGGGAAAGTGCAGATGGACGAGACGTGGTCATGCAGTTGATAGTTCCCCAAAGTAAAGTGCAGTCTGTTTTGTAAGAGATGCATGATGGAACATCTGGAGGCCATCTTGGAGTTAACAAAACCCTTGACAAAATACGGAAGCGATTCTATTGGCTTCATCTTCGTCACGACGTAGAGGAATGGGTTCGGACTTGTGAAATATGTGCTACAAGCAAGGGCCCACAAACCAGATGCAGGGGAAAATGAGACAGTATAACGTTGGACTACCTTTCGAGAGAATTGCCATAGACATTGCTGGACCATTCGCAACTGACGGTTTCCATCGTTACTGACGATGGAAACCGGTACATCATGGTCGTAGGCGACTACTTTACTAAGTGGGTGGAAGCCTACGCAATTCCAAATCAGGAGGTTACCACTGTGGCAAAGCAGTTAGTTCACAACTTCTGTTGCCGTTATGGAACCCCTATGGAAATCCATACAGATCAAGGGAGAAATTTCGAATCAGGAGTGTTTAAAGAATTATACCGTCTACTCGGAATTCGAAAGACCAGGACAACGCCTCTGCATCCTCAGTCGGACGGGATGGTTGAGAGATTCAATAGGACACTTGAGCAACATCTTTCGAAGGTTGTTGACGAGAACCAAACAGACTGGGACCAACGTATACCACTATTCCTTATGGCGTATAGGTCATCAGTACACGACACAACCGGCATGACTCCAGCAAAATTGGTGTTTGGGCGGGAGATTCGTCTTCCTGGCGTCTTGATGTTTGGATCACCTGAGACTCAGTCCCAAGAGCCAAAGAACTATTAATCGCAATTAGAAAACCAACTGCGAGAAATGAATCGCTTGGTAAGAGGACGGCTGAAGATTGCCAGTGATAAAATGAAAACTCGGTATGACATTCGCAGCACTAGTGTGGGTTTCCAAGAAGGAGATCAGGTCTGGTTGTTCAATCCAAAGCGCCGTCGTGGTCGCTCACCTAAGCTTCAGTCTAACTGGGAAGGACCCTACACTGTGAAAAAAAGAATTAACGATGTTGTTTATCGGATTCAACAGGAAGGACAGCAAAAGTTCAAGGTCGTCCACCTAGATCGCCTGGCTAAGTACAACTTTAGAGACGGTTTGCCAGTTCGGGACGAACAGGCTTAAGGAGGAGACAGTGTTACGACGTCACAGAACAATCTACGTGTTTATCGAACGTTCCAGAGAGATCTAGAATGTAACCGTGTGGCGTACGTGCTTGTAAACGCATCTACGAAAAAGTTCTCGATGCCGCCAGCCGTGCGAACTGTGTCAAGGCCGCAGTTAATTACGTAGTTCATACGCATGCTTCGACGCAATTCGGAATCGTCTAGATATTCGACTAGCTATAAATACCGGCACTCAACGACGTTCAGTTTAGTATCAGTTGCGATTTTGGATAGTGCGGTTCGAGAGTTATAGTAGCGATATTACTGTGCGCGTTCAAGTGGTTTTTTATAATCCGTTAAGTTAAGAGTGGTGTTTTATAATCCGACGGTATAATTGTAATACAATCGTGTTCAATTTTAGTGGACATTTTATTGCGTGTGAACAATTTTCATTTGATTTGTTGTAGAGACTGTGTTGTTAATTACGAACTGTTTAACTGTAAAAATTAAAGGTGTGATTAGTGACTTAATTGGTGTCTTGTACTTATTTTGTTTCCACTGTACCTACGACGATCAAGTAGACCGTCGTAACAATATATATTGCTTATGTGTTGTGTTCATTCTTTCTACTTTACGACATCCCAAAGATCGTCTTAGCTTTCTGGTCATCGAGTAACAACTAGTATGAAAATTGCTATCTTAAACCTAAAATACTGTAAAAAAATTCAAACCTACATTACTGTAACATTGTAGAGTTTCAAATGATGGGAGAATTGCAGTAAGAAGAAATCGTGTGAAAATTAGTAGAGCAAAAGCAAGTAAAACTGAGATGGAAAGAAGTATATGAGTAGATGTAAGCCAAACCAAAATGCGTGAAACACTGTGACAAAAACATACCTACATACAACAACATGCATCTTTAGCAATGTATATTAAATCAATAAAGTAATGAGAATATCTGCACTTCTACTAGAATCAGTATAACCTACGTAGGAATCATTGCTAATTGTGAATCGGCTGCTAATATTTTTATAGTTCTACATGACGTTGAATAATCAAGTGTTAATAAAATATTTAAATTATTCAACTAAGTTAAATTTAAAAAATTAATATTTTTATAACAATTCGGTCCCAGTGTTTAAAAAATATACAATATTGAACAATTAATTTATCGACCATTGTTCTTCTTATATAATAAATAATGTAAATATTTCACTTAGGTTTATTCATTTTATGTGTTTGAGTGCATAAGTAAATATATCATAATAATAACAAAAATAATAATAATATTTTGCATAATTTAATTTACATGATAACACTTAAAATAACGGATAATCAAAATTAAAAATGATAATTTATTATAAGTGGTTAATTATATAATTTGCGATTTGTTTCATAAAATTTCAAAGATTCAATGGATTTTTCTAAGACTGAAATTTTATTTGCACTTCTAAAAATGTTGTTATAGCCATTAATAATACGACCTGCCTATATTCAAGGCAAAGTGTTACGTTCATCAAATAGATGAACTGATTGATGGATATTGAATAATGAATATATACTGAATAATGAATACTGAATACTGAATAATGAATATTCCACTGTTTTCTAGTAGGTTACACACAAGTATGAGCTAGTTTGTTGAGGATTTTGCAGCGGTTAGAGGAGACCATATTAAGTGACTGTTGCGTAGCCTTTTTTGTTACTTGCACAGATTTAACAGTATGTAATGATAACTTATTAGCCTAGTGACTTCCTTTACTTGTTATGTATAGTTTGTAATGGAACATGCATTCTCACAGAATGCTTTTTGTAAAAAAGGTTGATTACTTTTATTGGAGTACAATAAAAATTAATATTATCATTATATAATGTATTTAAAAATAATTATAATGTCAACAGATTCATTATTCTAGTTAAAATATTGTAGATTTAATGTATATTATAACATAACAAAAATACACCTCAAAGGAAAAACAAATGTACCATTAAAATTCACGGTAAAATATGCATAAACGCAATCCATTTAAGTAATCAAAACCAAAAGAGAAAGAGTATAATAACTGAATAATTGGGAAATAGAGAATGAAAACTCAGGGAGGAAATAATTTAATGACAGTGACAAGCAATGACTGACGATGACCAAAATACCCAGAAGTGGAGATCAAATGACAAAAAAATGTACATAGTAATTTATAAATAGAAATATAATACATAAATGTGTAACACTAGAATGTAAGAAATAAGACATTGTGAATAAACCTATTTAACTATGAGGAGGTCTGCGCACCTCAGACAGTTATTTTGTATCATGGAACTACAGAAAATGAATGATATAAAATTTTCCAAATATAATAAGATCAAATTATAATTATAAATGTTGTACAGTTGGACAGTGCGTGAAAGTGAGAATAACAGTGAAATACGGTAAAAAGCAAAAAGTGTTTATAATGAAAGTAATGAAACATAATTATAATGAGCATTGAAGGGGATATATAATCTATATGAACCAGTTATATAACCCTTATAGTGAAATCAAACAAAGTATAAAGTTAAAAAATAGAAAATATTACGTTAAAAAAACTTATAATGATATAATGACGAAGAAAAAATAAAGGTCAATTCATGTGAATTAGAAATTGTGAAACCGAATCTGTGACCCATAACATATGATAGCCAAAGCCTTCACAGAAGTAATTAGTGTTTTGGTAAAAACAAGGGAGATTGTTGGAAAAAAAAATCTAAAAAACCAAGGCAGAACATAATAATATTACTGCTGAACGTTGATACAAATTAATGACAGATGAAAGATGAGATGATCCAGGAAAACAATTCAAAATAATAGAAGAATAATGTTATAATCGAAGGTACAAAAATTTGAAGTCCAGGAGTGAAGAACTAAGCAATAAATGCACAAGAGGACTACCAGGTTGGTGACATTGCTCCAAAGCTAAACCCGATATTTGAACTACATTACTACATTAATGATCGAGTTACAACCACATAATATGACCAAAACAATATAAACACTATAAAAGTGAATGTTTATTTGTACACTTGTATACGATAGTTATTAGTATTAAGAATTCTCTTTTTAATTGTTATTTTGTATGATCCAAAGAACCTATCATTATTCAACAGACATTCACAACACATAATTACCAAATCCCATTCATAATTATTATATTTTATGTTATATTTATAACTTTTACCATACTTTAACTATACTTTTACGTTAACCCTGAGATTCAGATTGTTCATGTTCTACAACCTAATGAGCCACCACTGTTAGAAGAGGACTTTGAATGTCCATATGATTAATCAATGTCAAAATAAAAGGAGTAACATAAAGAAATAATTGAGTTTGAGAAAAAACGAGAATAAGGAGTTTGACTATTTATTTTAACAATAATAAATTAATTAACCAAATAAAACGGTATAACTTCCTTGTAATTTCGCTTAACTTGACACGTTTCGAGGCATATGCCCCATCTTCAGAATAATTTCTTGTCACACTATGATGTGTTCGCGTTGCGTTTATAGCCGGTGTACACAGTCGCGATGTTACTTGCGCACTGACAAGAAATTATTCTGAAGATGGGGCATATGCCTCGAAACGCGTCAAGTTAAGCGAAATTACAAGGAAGTCACTCGACGGATTCGGTAAGCAATTATTTATTTAATACAAGTGACTTGAATACTTTAAAAATGAATAGTACAAACGATATAACTTCGTTTAGTTACAATTGGCACCAACAACTTGGGGCTAACAAACACAGATTTTTTTAGTTTAGTTACAATATATTGCAGCAGAACACAGGATGATAAGCGATGTTAACCGTATCTAAGCATGGATGACGAACATTTTCTACAACCTAATGAGTCACCACTATTAGAAGAGGACTTTGAATCTCCATATGATTAATCAATGTCAAAATAAAAGAAGTAAAATAAAGAAATAATTGAGTTTGAGAAAAAACGAGAATAAGGGGTTTGACTATTTATTTTAACAAATAAAATTATAAAATCAAATAGTTAGGAAGATAACTTTTAACAATTGTATTTATTTTTACCAAAATTGGCACACAAAGGTAGGCTTAACAGAAATCTAAATAATTCTTTATTTTAAAATAAAAAGAAAATACTATATACAAAACAGACGAGGAATCTCGTATTATACAATATTAAACAAGTTAATGTGGTTACTTTAATACATTCTTTTCAGTCATTCTTTAAATATACGTGGGCCTATTGTAATCGACAGGTGTGTTTATCCTATTTTATAAGTTACCTGCAAACTAATTTGTTCCAGTAAAAAGTATATCCAGCTACATTCTTTGTTAATTGGGCACCTACATAATCGTATTGTGGTGATTGTGTGATGTTCCTATCAGAGACATTTGAGTGCTGTTTACATATTGAGCATATTGCAGGTGGCTCGGAATTCACCCCTTCATATAAAGACTGTAACTAGCAAGCTATAATTTAACCAATTCCTTTCTACTTTCTTCTGAACAATTCTTCTCATTTTATCATGTAGATTTTTCATATACATGACAGGTGTTCTACGGTCAAATCGAATGAAAAAGGATACAACAGTTACAAATCAGTTACAAATTATGCAACTAATTATGAACATGTTTCTAGAATTGAGGTTTTCTTTTAAAAAATGAGTTTATAAACAACTCACTACAAAAAAATACAATAAATAATTTCATTGTTTTATTCTCTGCACGCTCTGCATAGGTTTCAACATCTCATAGGTTTGACTTTTCTCTTACTGTTTCTTTTCTTCACAGAGTCACATGTAAAACTATTGTAGATATCAAACGGTATGTGAACAAATGATGTTATTCCAAAACCTGTTCAACGTATACCGTAAAGAATACTTTATACATCACTGAAAGTAATGTTACGACGGTCTCACTGATCGTCGTATGGTACAGTGGAAACAAATATAGACGCCAATGAAGTCACTAATAACCAGCTTTAATTAATCACAAATAACAATTCGTAATCAACTAGTACAATAATTCAACTTAAATGTGTCCACACAGAATAATAATAATGTCAAGTAATAGAGTTCCACACTAATTATAACACCGTAAACACTTCGTCACAATATTTCAATCGCACTTGAATAAATCGCCACTTATGACTGACTTCTAAGCGGCAGCTGTCGCCTACTTATAGCCTGCAGGGTTCCAGACTAATTTTCCATAATATTCGTCCTTAACAAGCACTCAACAACTCTAGAGGATACTTGAGTGCGGCCTTGGCAGCAACACGTATCCGCCCGGCTAGTCGAGAAACGTGTAGAAAGACACCCCCCCATTGTTCGAGAACGTTCCTTCGTTACAGTGATGTATCTATTCCTAGTAAACATTAACACAAATGATACGCACAGGACTCAAACGCAACGTTAACTATCACAATAATTAACGATATCAATGTTGAACAAATAGTTGCAAATTAAATAGTATCACCTACCTTTGAAACTACACATAATTTTACAACATAAAACGCTAAGAAACTTACGCAATGCAAAAGAAAAAATAAGTGTAGTTGTGTATGCATACTCATGAACATTAGTATGAAATACAGAAATCATAATTAATTTTTACATTTTTTGTGTTTTATGCACGTGCGTATATGTAAAAATAAGCCAGTTAGTTTAAGTTCAAAAATAATGTGGAGTAAAATTCTTTGATTACATCATACGTAACATTGGCCGAAACTGAAAAAGGAACTAAATTAGGTAGTGGCCAAAATACTAAAAACGGAAATGCCTGTAACCATCAGTAACGTTATACTGTAGGTATATTCACAGGAATGAATCTACTGTGCTTGATAATGTGTGTACGCAGCTGTTTGATATAAAATCTGTCAAACTGTCCCCACACAATACCACTGGGAGTAGCACGAGGTAACGAGGCAAGTAATGGTGAATGCACTAAAGACCCAAACGGGAATTTACGACAAACGTACACCGCACTGTGAAACAACAGAAACCGTTTTGTAAGAGACCTGAATGAAATTACTCAGAGATTCTTGAGACACTAACTTATGTTGCCATAAGGACGTTAGATTTATTTATCAAACGGTAATTCTAAAAAAAAACGTTAAATTAACAGTAATGCTTTAACTATATATTTACTAAATTTTTCATTTAAACAAAACTAGAAGGGCTCACAAATACAGTAAATTTTCAGATAACTGTAAAAAATTGATAGCTTCATTAATCAATTTGCAGTACGACTTTGTCTAGTAGGCCTATTTGCTTCATTTCTTGAGATTGTAAATCATAGTGCCTAAACCCATTAGTAGGCTATACGTTTTTGTACTAGAGAAAAAAAAATTATCCAGCACATCGATACTTCCTAGTAAAGCAAAATATTTGGATAGTTTTTTTTATATATTTCATTATTGTTTATCATACACAACAGATATATCACACAGCCTCTCCTCATTGATGACTCTCCTCAAAGCATTCGGTTGTGGTATTTTTATGATAGGGAAGAAAACTATTAGCCTACTACTCTAGATAACAATACAAAGGTTTTTAGTAATCTTCTTAAAATAATATAATATTTCATTTGTTATTTTATTTCATTTATTTTATTGGTGTTATTAGTTTTAACCATTTTGAAAGTTTAATTTACTATAGTTGTTTCAATATTAACAACAAATATTATTAATTACTTACTTAAAATTAGTACCTATTCCATAAAAATATAGTGTTTTCAACTATGCAATCTGCAATGAAATCTTTAAAATCTTTAAAACCCTTCTCTTCTTTCCAAGACACAGTTGCAGTCGGACATGCTGTCCGTCGGCAGAACAGTTTTATTTTTTTCAAGTCTCATTAACGAACTGATAAGACGTTCAACAATTAGGTTGACAATATTTCGGAAAGCGTAAAGTACCGGGACCGTTTAAGTATACAAAGGGTATGTACGGAGAAGCTACCAGAGCGACGAGGGATGTTGGACGTTAGACGATGTTTTTTGGACGCCTAACCTACGTTTAAGATCCACCTTGCAGCAGATAGCAATTATCTGATGCGGACCACACACTGCTGGAGAACGACGCTAGACTCTAGACATATCCAGCACCACACCACACTGCTGGAGAATGACGCTGGACGCTAGACATATCCAGGACCACACACTGCTGGAGAATGACGCTGGACTCTAGACATATCCAGGACCACATACTGCGGGAGAACGGCTGGACTCTAGACATATCCAGGACCACGCCCGGCCAGGAGGAATGGAAAACCAATTCTGGGCAACTCTGGACCCCGTCAATAAGTCCGAAGATCAACAGAACTCTAGGTGACATGCATAATGCATTTATAAATGATTTAAAAAAAAAGAGCTCTAAAGACTATATCAAAAGACAATAAATCAAAACAAAAATATATTATTATAAGTAGAAATAATATTTTAGAAATGTAGATAAATGTTAATCGTAAGAATGAGCGATCGCATATAAAGAAATAAGAAAAAAAGAATTTAAAGTTGAGAGAGTAGATTTTGTTTATCAAAGTAAATAGTTAAATTGATTTGATATTTGCATTATAGAAAAGAATAATTTAAATTTGAATATAAAACAAGTGCCAGTCTAAAAATAATTAATATAAATTTAAATTTAATTTTTAAACATTAGTATAGACTGAGTGATTTGAGGTCAGATCTGAATTAAAAGAATTCAATTCAAATTACATTCTAATTTTATTTTTTTATTAGTACATCAAATTATTAACATGTCTAGATTAAGATTATTAACATGTCTAGATGTAAGAGGGTTTTAAATGTGTGTAACACCGTATACTATAAGAGATAAAATTTTAATAAGGAGTAATATCGCGACCGAAGATTATTAACGATGTTTATTATTTATAAGATTGAGTAAACAATAAATATAAATTTTTAAATTTTCATAAATCTAATACTCTTATTATAATTACACCTGATATCGTTATACATCCTCCATAAATTACAGTATCTTAAACAGTCATCTGTAAAGTTGCATAATTTTGGGCTCCAACAAAGTGTGGGGCTATACAAATTAAATTTGTATACAAACAAAAAAATTGTTATATAATTTTGTCGCTTACAACGTGTGGCTCGATATTAGTATTGTTGTAATATATATATATATATATATATATATATATATATATATATATTGCAACAATACAAGCATAGGCTGTACTGTGCATTTATTAAATAAATTAAATATTTAGATTAATTTTATTAATATGTAATAGATAAGCAGTTGTGAAATTGAAAGCTGAGTTTATACACAGGAATCGTCAGGCACGATCACGCGATTGCCGCTGAGATTGTGTACTCTAGTAAATAGAGTGTGTGCGTGAAGCCTGTTCAAGCCTGAAAGTTTGCAATCTCACACCAAGTAGATGCTAAATTATAGTTTTATTTAATTACAAGCAAACCGTAAATGTTAGAAAAATTGCAAAGACTTCTAAATATGCATAAAAATAAAACACATGTGCAGTGCGAAAACGGTGTGATTAGGACGTTCAGTGCGAATTCTGTGCGATTTTAAGAGCGTAGTAATTACACTAATTATCCGAGTCCTATGGTAATTACACAGAATATGTGTAATTAAATCAGACAATGTTAGAACACCTTGAAATTCGCATTAGAATTTGCAATTGGCAGAAATGTGCGAAAATATGAAATTGGACGATAGTGAGGGAACTGACGCCACGGACAGTTTCTGACATGCAGAATTCTGTTCCGACAGGTGTGGTTTCTTGATTGAATATAAATACGGGCCCAGGAGAGCCAATTTTTACTCTCAATCAGTCTTCAGAAGCGGCGGGACGCTATGTTCAGTATCGACGCCATTTTTTTTTAAAAGAACTGTAAAGTCGGATGGACAATACGTTAATCCAAGTATCAAACAGCAACTCCTAGTTTGATTTTTTTTTTAAATACGATTATCGATCATAATCTACAAGTCTGCAACCACAAACGTTCAGCACTCTAGACAACCGACGAGTCACATCAGGCAGAGGAACGCTATGCAGAGCAATAGAGGCGTCTGCTAGGACAACAGCAGCTGATGCAGAGCAACATATCACTCTACACTACAGCAACCAGATGGGACCATGAGGGACGAGTAACTGGAGGACGCAAGTGGAACCGGAGAACATGCAGGAAACTCCATTAGAAGAGGACCTACGGATCAACGGAGGACATGGGTACGATCTACAGAATCGAGGTGACAAATAACCAATTTATAATTTGTAAATGAGAGAATAAAGACATTGAAAAGACATTTTAAAATTTTTTAAATAAATTTTAGTTATGTTTAATGTAGATAGAGATAAGAGAATATAATTTAAACTCAATAAGATTTTTCTTTGATGATGAACAATTAATTTCAAGAAAATTTAAATTTTTGCTTGGATGATTAACAAGTAATTTAGTAAATGTAAATTTTTATTTAAAGCTTATAAAGCAATCAATGAATAATATTACACGCAATGTAGAAAGTAAAGTAGTTGGGACGTTATAGAAAGAGAATAACAATTCTCTTAGTCAATTTAAATTTTTATAAAACATTAAGATGTATGCAATGCATAAACTAATGTAATAAAAAATATATATTAAGCAAAGAAAACAAAACTGCAATAAAGCACACAGTCATACTGAGCGGTCGAGAAATTTTAGATTAACAAATACCTGTTTAGCATATACCGTACTTTTGTTAATATAGGATATAAGATTTATTTTATGATGAATGTACTGCAACAAAGAAACGTTTAAACAAACAATAATGAATATTTTATGGAGAAGTAAATGTGATTTTAAAAACACTTGTGATTTTTTTGAATAAATTAATGAAAACACGTACAATTTAATTAATGACTACTCTTATTACTATTACACCCAAACCCCAGTAATTGGTACATTATAATAGTAATGTTAGATCCATGTTAGCACAGCACAAATTAAATTACATTAAATAATCAATTCATGTTGTTGTAATATATATATATATATATTGAATGGTACGTATCTTCACCTAACCATAATGAAGAAAACATGACAAGATAAATTATTTAATCATTAACACTAGAATAAAAAGGGATGAATTAGAATTGAAGAATGGGTGAATCAGAATAATAAAACGATCAGACATATCAAGGTAGTCAGAACAGTAACTTATATTAATAAAGTAGTAACAAACAAACAAACCAAAATGGTAAATACAGAAATAAGGCGATTTAACCTGAATAGCCCAATAGATGGTAAGTGAGAGAGTAGAACTAGCCCCAAAGGACCAAGAATAACATAAATAATGACAACTGCAAATGGACTAGAACTAGCCACCGCACCAACATAAGTGTGTAAATAAGAAGAATAGTGACTAACGAACAATTAACATAGAAGTGTAATGATACAATCAGCCACAACACTAAGGAAGTGACGTATAAAGTATGACAAAATAAAGTGAACCAAGAAGGAATACAAAACTTGTGTTAAACCAAAGAAATAGACTCACTAGTGAAAATTGTATATAATATTAATAATTGTAAGGACAGAAGTTAGAAATACTAATTATTAAGTACTTAAGATATAGAAGGGCACAATAACCCAAACAGATAGAGTAAACTAGGACAAATCACATTAGCACGATACTAACATATCAGTGGTACAATAAAACACAATAGAATGAGAGTATTAAATTGTAATGATGGTGAACATTTTATAAATAGATGTAAGAAAGAGAATTTTTTAGTAAGCAATACAATAATATTAACCCACCAGTAACACTAAAAGAAGATTGAGTGTAAGGTGTTAGTGTTAATACCCCAAAGTGAGAATAAAACCCCATTAAAAAGTGATAAAAACACTGATAAAGCAGTGTCCAAAGTTTATAAGTGAATAAACTAAATTATAAGTGATAAGTTATGTGTGAGTGAGATCTAATATTGGCCAAACACAGGAAGGACTGTGATAGTGGAAATGCCAATATGAGTGGACACCCAAAATGTAACTACACAAACTAATATTATTAAACTTAAGTTAGTATTAGTAATCACTAATTACAATGGTTTTTAAATGTGTGTTAATTAATATTGTAGGCCTAAGGGACAATTCATAGTTTTAGGAAAGTTAAGAAACATAGACTATTAGTGTGTTAAATCACCATATAGAGAGTTTCTATAAGATTAAATTATAAAAACAATTAATAATCATTATATGATTTAGTAAGAGATAGTGAAATAGGATAAGGTTACATAATTAATGACACAAGGTCAAATAAGTTTAGTGGTAAGGATTTTCTATTACAATCTAAAAGATTAATCAATGTTTATACGTTTGTTTTCCTTTGATGACACTATAAAATAATTATTACTCACTGAAGAGTATGAGTGGATAATATATTTCAAATAAGTATGTGTTAAATGAATAAGAATTATGTTTTAATGACTAAGGTTTATGTTCCAAATAATTACGTTTAAATGATAAGAATTATAGCTATGGGAATTGTTAAAACCATTAGATGTTATGTTATATGTTGTAAGAAATAAGACTTTAAAACCAACAGAAACCACATAAACTATGAAATACAGATAGACAATCATGTTAAGGCAGAAATATTATGATAATAATGTAAATTAAGAAAACAGTATAATTAAATAAAATTCACAAAACTGTCAAAATGTTGATACCTAAGTGAACACTATAATATTGGATGTCATATTAATCCTTGAGCCAAAATATGAACAGTGGTGATAATATTTACTACTAAAAAGGGAGTACTGAAGATTAATTACATTTAGAAGATCTGTAACCAGTTTAAATAAAAATTCCAATACCCTAACAATACTCTTTAGCCAATTTCAGCCAATCAAAAACTTTGAGTAACCATGATAACAACCGAATATTGACTAATTTCAGTTAGGAAGAATACTTGATGTAGTGACGCTAAACTGGAGAGACGCCACGCCGTGAAGGGCCCAAATTTTCAACAGAAAAACAGTATAGGTGCCCGCAATTTTGAGAAGGAGTACCAGGACAAAATATGAGAGACCATTACAACTAATCCACACCAAGGACCAGCTCGGAATTAATCCAGATGACCGGAAAATACCTGTAATTCGACTTGAAGAAGATGACAACCAATTTTTGAGCCCAAGACTGAAGTAGGAAGAATCAACATCGACCCATTACTTTACATGGGCGACTGACAATACCCATCATATCTACTAACGTTGAGTATTGCTGAATTTATTTGATTATTATAAAACAAATTCTCTTTCAAAAATTCTAACTATATCATAAAACTCTCACTATCACTGAATATATTTTCAAGGATTGATAAAATAAAGAAATAACTTTGTAAACATTGAATGAACACATGATAACCTATGTTACACAACGACACTGTCACACTTCAACACCACAATATTTAATTTATAGCAAACCTTGTGTAATTTTAATGATCACAAACTTTAAATGATATGTTCTAATTTGTTATCTTGTTATAAAAACTTTTGTATCGTACTTAAAAGGACTCTATAGGCAGATTTAATTTTGTAAATAATAACCAACGCTGTTTTGCATCTAATAGAAACATTGTACTGCCAACCCAGCAATCCGCTGACTGAACGACTATATTTTGCCGAGGCTAAAATTATTATATCAATTATTATTTTGTACAAAGCGTTAACAAGAACTAATATTTCAGAACCTAAATAAAAAAATGTGTACCGAGAATAACTGTCCAGTATTTATTTATAGAGAATATTATGTATGTTTTGTTTAATAGCAGTGAGTCAACATAACCAACATTATTCAAGTTGACAACACGTTTTCCCCCACTCAAACGACAATCGGTTTCATGCCAGTCGGCGAACGATTCAAATTTACACTAGTGCACTGTCAAACCATACAGGTAAAAACTTTTAATTGTTTTCTCGTAAAACAATTTGGCGCCTATCGGGAGTTACAAAAGTGCGAGAAGGGACAGGTAAGGCACGCAGGCTACCAGACGCTTCCGAACGACACAATTTACGTTCGATAAAACTTCCAATTACACAAACATTAAATATTTTAATACACACGATACAGAGGGCCGTTTTACAATATATATATATATATATATATATATATTGCAACGATACAGCCATAGCTGTATTAGACATTAATTTAAATAAATGTAAATTTTGTATAATTTGTATAAGTTACGGGTAAATGGACAGGTCTGAGAGTGCAAAAATATTTCATTGTTAGATTAGGGGAGCAAGTAACCTGTTCCGACACGCAGTGAACACCTGCTCAATTGTATGTGTGTTACACGTGTATCTTGTGTGTGTGAGTGAAGCAGGCATAGACAAGAAACTCAGCAACCCGCCCCAAATAATTAATAAAATAATTGTTTTAATTCACTGTGAGAAAACTAATTAATGTATGATCAAACCAAAGGTACCAAAGTGTGGGTAAACATTATAGTTATCGCCAGTGAAAAGATGACGTTAATAGAACACGTTATGCGAAGATAGTGCAAAATAAACGTGCTAAAAATACGCAAATTACCCTAAGACGCTCAAATTAATATAGTGAGTGATTAATCGAAGTAGCTACGATTTGTGCTATCTCGATTCCGTGAAAAACAGAGCTATTTGCTAATAATTGCAAATAGATGAAAAGGTTCGGTAGTGGGGGCTGTCACGAGATACGCAGGTATCGACAGGACGATTTTGGAGCCGACTAGCGCGGAATCTCGAGAGGGTATTATAACGTCTCTCCTGCAAAGACATTATAACATCGGGAACCAATTCAATTGTTCGCTGTTAATTAAACTAGCTGCCCTAGTTAGTAAAATTTACTTACCAACAAATTATGACAATGTATATATCAGGAATTAGTCAAGGGCCCATAAAAAAATTTATGTACTCTCTGGGTATTAGCGAAAACATCTCTTTATTCTTGTATTTTAACTAAGTATAAAAGTAATAGCTTTAATGGTCATCCTTTAAATTTTTACTTACTTTACTTTACTTTTAAAAGAAAAATTCTTATAAATTCTGCATTAAATATTCTTTAACATTTTTATTCTTACTCTTTTTTATCTCAAAATCATTCAGCTATGTATTATTTCAAGTACCACGGATCCGGGTCTTAACTTTGCAAATTCTAATATATCACAACATCATCCAACCTATTTGAAGAATAGTCCGATGTAATTTTCAGAATTACTTTACCTTTAAACATGATCAGGTTATTACTATATCATTACAGAAATTACAAACATTTATATGCTAGTCTTTAAGTTATCTAAAAGTCTTTACAAGAAACTTTACTGTTCTTTTTGTTTCGGTTTTCTAAAAAAAAACAAGTTATGCACAAATGTTATGATTTAATATCACCTGAATATTACGTGAGTTTGCTGTGGGTGTTCGTGATGGTCTTCTTCAGTAGGTATTCTTGGGTGTAGTTCGTTGTTCCTCTGGATCCTCCATTTAGTTGATTGTTTCCGAATTGTAGTCTAGTTCATGACGATTGGATTCTGCTACTTGAAGTTCATACGGTTGTTGTTGTAACTTTCTTCTTCTGGAGTTGGTTGTTCACATTTTACATTTTTAATTGTTCTTATTTTAGCAGCACTGATGTTTACTTTAATATGGTAAGGAACATTTCTTACCACTTACTGTTTGTAAAGAGATGTGTCGGCTAAGTTTTTTTTTATATATTACCAATATTTGCTCCTCGCACTACATCACTAGTTTTTCAGTTTCTTTTTTTTTAACGCTACATTGGATTAATTAATTATAACAACTAACGTCTGGTTGTATCGTTGTTTAGCGGTATACACCTACGTGTAACTTTACAACACATTTTTGACCTGCTTACGTGTCGAAGTTTCTCCGGCGACTGGGGGTTGTTTAGCGGCCGGGAGTTTGTAAGCTGGCGCGGTTTACGCGCTGAGAAAAGTAGTTCGTTCCTTTAGTATTAATAATTGTTCATTAATTAACTAGTAATAAATTATGCTACCTTTTTGTTATGAATTAGATATTTCCTTTATTATTAATTCGTCTTTTATTTAATTAAAAGGATTATTATTTTTCGCTTAATAACATTGTACTTTGCGTGTTCGTACTGGACAATTTGCACGTTGATACAGGAATCTAGGTACAGATAAGGGGTGGATAATACTCTCACTTGTTATAAGAACAAAAAATTTAATTTGTGCTATTTAATAATTTTTAATCGTCACATCCTCCTGTACTTAAAGATGAGGACGGGGCGACGGGGTATTAAATGAAACCCTAAGAAATACAATTACATTTGGGCACGGAACTTCGTGCTGAAATTTCTCTCCCTCAGGTGATTTCTATCCATCAATCGATTATCTTATATCTTATACAAAATATTTAAAATCTAATACGTCTACTACACATAAAATACACAAATACATAAATCTACCTTATATTTAAGTCTTACATCTACTACCGGTTTTCTGCTTGATTTCTTCACTCGTTTTACGGAGTTATACTCATGAGTAGGTTACTAATAATAATAACGTATTGTAATAACAATCGAATTACTTTTAGTTTACTGCGCTAGAGGTTTGTTGTTCGTCAGCTGACTTCTCATTCTTTATTTCATTCTCGCAGGACATTAGCTAAGGTTGATCAGGCCTCGCTAGTATTCGTACGAGGTGTTTGAGTTTATACTTAATTACGATATAGGATGTTGCAAAATCTTATTATATTCCTGTATAAGTGTATA
Source organism: Magicicada septendecula (assembly GCA_034769895.1). NCBI lineage: Eukaryota > Metazoa > Arthropoda > Insecta > Hemiptera > Cicadidae > Magicicada > Magicicada septendecula. The sequence continues at coordinate 223,896,768 of CM068368.1, forward strand.
CAACATATTTTACTCTTAATGCTTAAGTAGTATTCTTGGTTTACTATCTTTCTCGTAGTCGTGCTTCTTTATTTTTACACGAAAACAATTTTTTTATTTGAGACACATGGCTTCTGCGAACGTAATTGTCTGTATTGGGTTCATACAGCGCTACTGTAACGGGGGTGATGAACTTGTGAATCTTGTAGGGGCCACACCATCGGTATGATAGTTTGGAAGTGGTCCTATCAACGGCTTTACTCGTAGGGTGAGTTTTATACATCACTAAATCACCTACTTTGTACTTTATTTTCCTATTATTCTGCTCATGATATTTCCGCAATTTTTGTAAATTCGCTCTCAAATTTGCGCCAGCTTCGTTCCATATTTTCCTTATGTTATTCCCATTTATTTCGCGGGGCAATAACTCATGAATTTTCCACTTTGTGGTTAACGGGTGGTTCAGTTTATACTTGTACAGTAAATCAAATGGTGTTGATTTATGTCCTTCATGATACGCTGAGTTGAAGGCAAATTGTATCCATGATAGATTTTGATCCCACGCAGTCTTGTCTTTAGCGTGATAAGATATTAAGGCTGATTTAGGTTTCGCAAGTATCTCTCTGCTAGGTTTCCTTGCGGTTGGTACTCTGTCACTGTAATATGATTTATTCCTAATTTAAAACACATGTCGTTAAATTCTTTCGATTTAAACTGAGGTCCATTGTCAGATACTAGGTGTACTGGAGTACCATAATCTTTAAATAGTCTCTCTTGTAGAATCTTTATTGTTGTAGATGCTAAGGCACGTCTCATAGGATACATCCATACGAATTTAGTGAAGGAGTCCACGCAAATTAATAGCATAGTATTTCCGGACTTAGAACGGGATAAGGTCCAGAATAGTCTATGTATATCTTTGAGAAGGGTGTTGTGGGGATTTCTGAGATTAATTTTCCGACTTGACTGATTCGTGCTGGCTTGCTCAGGGCACAGATTTCGCACTGTTTCACGAACTTTGTTATTTCACTGTTCATGTTTTCCCAATGGTATTCCTTGCGAATACGATGTATTGTTTTCCTAATTCCCAAATGAGCTCCAATGGTTGATGAGTGGTAGTATTCCATTAGCATAGGATTAATTATTTCCGGGGCGATTATTCTCAGTGATTTTCCGTTAGCTTTTTTTAAAACAAAGTACTCGTTTACTCAAGGTATATTTGTCAGAATAATTTCCTTTATCTATTTGTTCTATTATTTTACACAATTTCGGATCTTGTTGCTGGTGATATGCTATATCCTTAAATGCAAGGGGGAAGTTAGTAATTAGCGTATTAACAGTAGTGGTTTCAACATTGTCTTCGCCAGGTCTGGTATTGGGTAGTTGGAACATGCGGGATAGTGTATCGGCTACTACATTTTGAGTACCACGAATATGTTGTACTTTGAACTTGTAGCAATTTAATCTTAACACCCATCTTCCGATACGACCTAACTGTTTTGGATGGCTCAATAACCATGACAATGCTTGATTGTCGGTTTCTAGTAGAAATTCCTTGTGTTCCAAAAATGGTTTGAATTTTTCGAAGGCGAATACTACAGCTAAACATTCAAGTTCATAGGCTGAGAACTTCCTTTCTTGCTCCGTCAATGTACGTGATGCATAGCTGATCGGGAGTCTTGTATTATTGATTTCTTGGTATATTACAGCTCCTAATGCTACACTAGAACTGTCGGTCTGTACGACAAACGGTTTACTGAAATCTGCTAACTGCAATACCGGTGGGGATATTATGCTTTCTCGGAGTGTTTTAAAAGCGGCTTGATGTCGAGTAGTCCACTCGAATTTCGCTCCTTTCTTTCTTAATGCATTTAATGGGGCTGCTATATCCGCTAGGTGGGGTATGTACTTGTGAAAGTAATTGATCATACCTAAAAATCGAGCTATACCTTTGGTGTCTCTCGGTGGTAAAAATTCTCGGATTGCGCGCGTACGTTCGAGATCGATGCTAACCTTACCTTCGGCCGATACTATATGACCTAAGAAAGAGAATTGTTTCACTGCGAAATTAACTTTACTAGGGTTTACCGTTAGTCCAGCTTTCTTTAACCTCGATAATACTTCACGCAAGTGATCAATATGTTGATCCATCGATTCACTATATACTACTATGTCGTCAAGATAGTGATATACGAATTTAAATTTAACATCATGGAATATTTTTTCTAACAGTCTGCTACATACTGAACGTCCTTGTGATATACCGAATGGTACTCTAGTAAATTGATATAGATTAAATGGGACAGCAAACGCAGTTAGATGTTTTGATTCCTCAGCTAGTGGAATTTGGTGAAATGCCTGGTTGAGATCCATTATGGTGAAGATTTTCGCTTTGGTAAAATAGTGGAACGCGCTATGAATGTCGGGCAGGGGAATCGATTCAAATTTTATATTCTTATTCAGCTGTCTATAATCCACGACTAGTCTATGTTTGTCAGTTCATTTGGTACTAGGAATGCAGGTGATGAGTATGGAGAAGTTGACGGTTCTATGACGTGTTGCTCTAGGAGTTTGTTGATTTGGTTTCTCATTATTTCCATCTTGGGCGGTGATAATTTGTATGGGTGAAGGCGTATTACCTTGTTGTCACTTAGATTTATTTTGTATTCGATTAAGTGGGTTAATCCTACCTTGGGTGTGAGTACAGTAGAAAATTCCCTTATTAACTTTTGAATTCTTTGTCGCTCATTTCCTTTTAAATGACTCAAATTAGATTCATGATGCTCTAACTGTATAGTTGATGTTTCACAATTCGCGTTGTTACTTAGCTCGGAGTCGAACTGATATTTTCGAGTACGATCATATCTGAAGAAATATTGTTTTGCGTATATGTCAAGGATTAAGCCAGTTTTACTTATAAAGTCAGCGCCTAATATTAAGTTTTGTCCTAACACTTCAGCTACGAGTAGGGGAACATACCAAGTAAAATTCTTTATTTTTAATTTCACCGTAATACTGCGCGATATATTTAGGTTTTGCTTATTTGCGGTGGCACACTTTACGTTCACGTTTTGGCTACGTTTAATAAGATTATGATTAGCTAATACGCTGGCTAACTGTTGACTGATTATACTACGTGTAGATCCTGAATCGATTAAACCAAGGATATTCGTTGCTCCAAGGTCTATCTGTATGTAGGGTAATTGGCATATACTTGTTTTGCATGTACCAATAGAGTTGCACTTTTCAATAAATCTAGTTAAGTAAGGGTCTATACGTTTATTTCTATTTATTTTTACTTTAGAATTATTAGAGTTTATACATTTCCTTCTGATGCTGCGGAAGACGTAGGATTTTTGTTCTTCCCGCTTCACATGTTTTTTGACTGGTCGGTTTTCTGTTGGTACCGCTTTTGTTTACAATTCTTGCTAATGTGACCGGACTTTCCACAGTTATAACATGTTCTTTCCTCATTTACATCGCTCGCATGTTGTCGGGGTTTTTGTAGAGAGTTTGAAGTATTGGGTAGCTTTGGGTTTTAGATGTACTTACGAATCGCTTATCGCGGTAGGTTCGAGTATCAGTCCCAATGGGTAGAGGTAGTAATGAATCTCTGCGCTGAGTCTGGGAGTGATCTTGCTAGGCGAGATCGCTCCTCGGGAGATAGTCCTACTAATATAATGTCTACTAGGTGTTGTTCACTCCATTTAACTTGTAGCAATAAGGCCGATTCCCTTATTTCAGATATGTAATGAGCTAATCTCTCGTATGTTCCTTGTACTCGAAGTACTAGGTTCCGCTTCAATTCTTCGTAGATACCGGTGGGAATGAAGTGTCTTATCAGGGTGGTATAAAGTTCTTCTACAGGGTGATTATACCTTAGAGATTCTAACACACGATCTTTTAAAGGAGATCTACATTTAGGTAGAATTACTTGTAAAATTTGGTCATCTCTTAATTGTCGCAGATCCTTTATTTGTAAAAGGTGCTTGATAAAATCTAGGAGTTTTGTAATATTCAGCCCATCAGTGGTTGGTATCTCAGATAAAATACGTTCTATGGGGTGAGTTATTTTTCCATAAAGCTCGGTAGTTAGATTTAATTGAGTCGTCATTCTAGGTTTTTCCGCAGATTGATTCGTCGGTAAGTGAGGAGGTAATTCGTAGGTACTAGTCATATTCTCTAGTTCATTTGGAAGTAACGTGACGTTTACGGGTTGGATATTTACTTGTCTATCGGTTAACCGTTCCTTAACGGGATCTATATTATATTCCTGAAATTTTACAGCACCGGTTTGCTGTTCTTGAGTAGGAGATAGGGTAGGGGAAATATTTAGTTTCGTCATTGCTTCTTCAATCTCTTCTAATCTAAACGATTCGGACCTTCGACGTAATTCGCGCATTATCTCGGGTAATTGTTGTAATGCTTCTTCCGCGAATTTTTGCGCGTCCGGTGGAGTAACTTTATCACCGGGCCAATTCAACAAATTGGTGATGCGGCGGGTCAGATGTTCGATTCTTTGAGTGGTTCGTAAAATTACTGCGGGGGATTTTTCATCTCGCAGGGTTTGTGCGATGGAGGTAAGTTCCGTATATTTGTGATAGCATGTTTCCTTTTCACTTTCGAAGTCTAATACACTTAAACGATTTAACAGTGAGGGTTTCTCTGGTCTATTTTCACGTAATGTTTTGCGCAGTTCCGCGACCGTTACTTTTGCGTATGGGAGACCGCGTAACAAGGCTTCATAGCTTAATTCGTCCTTCAACAACAAGTCGGGGTTAAATTGAGCCATTGTAGTGGTAATAATGACTTTTAAATAAACTCAGTATTACGTACGACAAATCTCATGTCATCTATTTTAAACACTTATAAAATTTGAATTCATTTAAACACACACATATATATCTATTACTACACATAGAATCTTATACTAATTAATCAAATTAAAATTATCTCAAATCAATTCAATTTTCTGTACTCATAGCAATTATCAGTCAAGACAAAATGATAATATTATTTTATAGTGGAGAGAAATTTCACACACGAAGAGTTCATTGCTTTTATAATAGCACAATGGATCAGCTGTTTAGGGAGTCTTATTGTTTACGTAGGGGTGGTTTAACAAAGGAGGGTGATTTGGACAATCTCAAACACGATTATTTCCTGTTCTGGACTGTCTGTTATGTCCGCGAGGGAATCCCATACAAACAACTTACTTGTGTACAAGGGGGAGAGCGTACATTTCTCGACACGTATTTAACATGAAATAGCCTGTAAATACCGACAGGTTTAAAATGGAATAGTTTTACCAGCAAGCACTTGTTTATTACGGCAATATCCTAATACTAATATTATTATTTCTTAATTAAAACCTTATTTATTTATTTGTTCACAATTTCAGAGTGAATAAATTTATCTAAACAGCAAAATTTATATGAATAAATTTACAAAACAGCAAAGTGGCGCATCTTATATGTGACACTCTGTAAACAATTATTTTTACAAGAAAGCAGAGTTGCGCATCTTATATGTGTCACTCTGTACACGATTAATTTTTTTTTACAAAGCAGAGTTGCGCATCTTATAACGTCTCTCCTGCAAAGGCATTATAACATCGGGAACCAGTTCAATTGTTCGCTGTTAATTAAACTAGCTGCCGTAGTTAGTAAAATTTACTTACCAACAAATTATGACAATGTATATATCAGGAATTAGTCAAGGGTTACATAAATTTATTCACTCTCTGGGTATTAGCGAAAACATCTCTTTATTCTTGTATTTTAACTAAGTATAAAAGTAATAGCTTTAATGGTCTTATTCAGTAGGTCTCCTTGGGTGTAGTTCGTTGTTCCTCTGGATCCTCCATTTAGTTGGTTGTTTCCGAATTGTAGTCTAGTTCATGACGATTGGATTCTGCTACTTGAAGTTCATACGGTTGTTGTTGTAACTTTCTTCTTCTGGAGTTGGTTGTTCACATTTTACATTTTTAATTGTTCTTATTTTAGCAGCACTGATGTTTACTTTAATATGGTAAGGAACATCTCTTACCACTTACTGTTTGTAAAGAGATGTGTCGGCTAAGTTTTTTTTATATATTAACAATATTTGCTCCTCGCACTACATCACTAGTTTTTAGTTTCTTTTTTTTAACGCTACATTGGATTAATTAATTATAACAACTAACGTCTGGTTGTATCGTTGTTTAGCGGTATACACCTAAGTGTAACTTTACAACAAATTTTTGACCTGCTTACGTGTCGAAGTTTCTCCGGAGACTGGGGGTTGTTTAGCGGCCGGGAGTCTGTAAGCTGGCGCGGTTTACGCGCTGAGAAAAGTAGTTCGTTCCTTTAGTATTAATAATTGTTCATTAATTAACTAGTAATAAATTATGCTACCTTTTTGTTATGAATTAGATATTTCCTTTATTATTAATTCGTTTTTTATTTAATTAAAAGAATTATTATTTTTCGCTTAATAACATTGTAATTTGCGTGTTCGTACTGGACAATTTGCACGTTGATACAGGAATCTAGTTACAGATAAGGGGTGGATAATACTCTCACTTGTTATAAGAACAAAAAATTTAATTTGTGCTATTTAATAATTTTTAAATCGTCACAGTATAAATTAAGGGTTCGACCAAAAACCCTTCTCTTCATTTCAAGACTCAGTTGCAGCCGGACATGCTGTCCGTCGGCAAAACAGTTTATTTTTATTATTCTATTACAAGCCGCAGTAACAAACGAAATGACGTTTGTTAAAATCACGACAATATTACGGGAAAAATAAATACAGCAAATTTAGTCTACCAAGAGTATATCCAGGAAATATGCTGTGGATCGACGCTGGACTCTAGATGTATCCAGGAAAGCTGCCGTAGATCGACGCTGGACTCTAGACGTACCCAGGAACACATGCCGTAGATCGACGCTGGACTCTAGACGTATCCAGGACCACGCCAGGACAAGAGGAATGGAAAATTAACTCTAGACAACGCTGGACCCCGGACAACAGTCGTAAGATCATCAGAAATCGAGGTGACATGCTTAATGCATTTTAAATGATTTATAAAAACAAAAGAGCTTATAAAGACGATTTCAAAAGACAGTAAATTGAAACAAAGAAAGTTTATATTTAGGAATAATATATTAAAATGTAAATAAATGTTTAGTCGTAAGAATGAGCGATCGCATAATGAATATAAAAGCAGTAATAAATGAAAGAGAATTTAAAGTAAAGAGAGTAGAGTTTATGATCAAAATAAATAGTAAAGTGATTAGATATTTGAAGTATAGAAGATTAATTTAAAGTTGAATATTAAATCAAAAGCCAGTCTACAAGAAATTAAGTTAAAGTTAAATTGAAGTCAAAACATTGGTATAGACTGAGCGAGTAGAGGTCACATCTGAGATAAGACAATTTATTTCAATATAAGAATATTTTAATTTTATAATAAATTAATAAAAATTATTTAACATGTTTAGATATAAGATTTTTTTTAAATATGTGTAATGTTGCATATCGTAAGGTATAAAGATTAAATAATGAGCAATATCGTGACCGACAAATTAATGGTGTTTATGAATAATTTTAATCATGAAAAAATAATAAATATGAGTTTTTAATACTGATAATAAAAATACTCTTATTATATTTACACATGAACCCCTAATACACATACAAGTTGTTAGTAATGTTATATAAAGTGTATGAATTCAATTAATGTACAAATGAAATTGCACAGAATATATAACTTGTTACAATTTGGCCCCTAAAGAACGTGGGGCTATACAAATTAAATTACATATAGATATATGCAACTTGTATCGTTGTATAAAATTTGTCGCCCTTGACGTGTGGCACGAAACGCCTACATTTAATAATTAATGTATGCTCTATGATTACCAATGTTTGATGAGTTATATGATATAACTAATATTATAAGTAATAATTATTTATAATAAACATTAACTGTATGTTATGTTAATTGTTGTGTACTAAAACACAACTGGCGCTCAACAAAATAAACAGGTGTAAGTGTAACATGAGTAAATAAAAATAAATAAATAATAACAGTTCAACAATAAATAATTAAAAGCTTGCATACGGTTCACTAATAATAATAAATTATAAATAAATATTTAAATACAAAATAATTCAACATGACGACGCCAGAAAATTTAGACATGGAGGCATTTCAGACAATGATGTGTGCCTGGGTCGATGAATTAAGCACAAAACAGACAGAAAATTTAAATAAACAGCAGAAAAATTAATTGCTCGAATAGATGAATTAAAAGAATTTAATAAGAACCAAACAGAAAGTTTAGAAAATAAACTTGAACAACAGACTGAAAATTTTAAACAGGATACCATAAAAATCACGGAAAGTTAGAAGAATTAACAGAAGAAATTGTTGATGCTAACTTACGTATTGACACGCTAGAGAAAATTTGAGGCGACCAACTGGTGAGGCTGGAAGAAAAGAAAGTACGACGTTCTAGCGGCGATTACGAAAGGATAACAAGATACGTACAAGAGGAAAGCATCAAGAGAAACCCCGCAGGAAATAAGAAAACGGCAGGAAAGGATCAAACGAAATACAGAATTATTCAGTAAACAATCAGGACGCTAAAGGATGGAAGTAATAAAGGAAGAAATAGAAAATGATAGTAAAATCGAGATAGAAGGAGGACCAAATAATGAAAATATGAAACAATCAAGTATTCCAATAGAAAAGAGTATTAAGGAAGGAGGATGGGAAGAAACAAATTACAAAGCAGATCAACTTAATGAAACCTTAGATAGTGGTTCCAAACAATTGAATGCAACACTAGAGAGTACTTCTGAAGATATCAATGAAACAATTGGAAATAAAGAGAACCAGAGAGTTTTACTATCTGAGAATAAACAGAACAGAAACCATGAGGAAATTAAAAAACAAACGAAAATGCCCGAACAAGAGAGACAATTAAGCTACGCGGAATGGGTAACAGGATTATTGAAAAAATTAGGCAAGGAGATGGAGTACATCAAGAAAAATACCACTGATCACGAGCGAGCACAGATGAGTCGTGCGAATGTAGCGGGAACACCGAATGACAAAATGACATTAAGAGATATTTATAATGAAATGTGGGAGATAGACGCCAGGTGCGATAAAGAAGAGACTATCGGGACAGCCCAAGAAAATAACGGTAACATGGTGGAAGGTATGACTGAAGATGACTGGGAGAAATGTGAGGATAATCTTAAACAAATGGAAAATGAAAGAACGGGAGTATACCCACCAGTGACAGAGGAATATACACAGGAGGAATATACACAGGAGGAATATGAACAAATGAGACAATTAATAAAACAACCAAAGAAACCGATACAAACTGAAAATGCAGAATTAAAGGAATGGATAAGGGTTATATGTGAACTATCCAGAGAAGATATTTGTAATTGGAGGAAAGAACATAATAGATTATTAATAGAAGAGTTCAAAGAAATGCCAAATAATACAAACTTGGAACAATCAAATATTCAAATAGAAGAAGAAATAGTCAAAGACGTCGAAGAGAAGCAACAGAAGAAAATGCCAGAACTCACACGAGAAGAGACGAAATTGGATAAAATGATGAGAGTTATGATGGAGGAATTCGGAAAAATTCATAAAGAATTCGACAGGAATAGAGAAGAAATGAAGGAAGGTTTCAGAAAATTAAGTGAAACAATGGATAGGGGTTTCGGGAAATTGAATGAAACACTAGACAGCACTTCTGGAGGTATTAATGAAAAAATAAAAAGTAAAGAATACCCAAGTACAATGTTATCTCAGAATAAAAGTAACAAAAACAAAGAGAAAATTAAACACATAGAAACAAACCGTAGAGGAGTAAAGAAGAACCAAATAATTAAGAAGATTAAGAAAACAAAAAAAAGATATAGGAAAAATATGTAAGAAGAAACTAATAAAAACACGAGAAGAATTGGAGATGTTGAAGAATGGACTACTTGAGATGTTTAATGTACCAATTAACGACCAGAATGAAATAATAAACCTTAAAAATAACAGAAGGAACTTAATAGAAACTTTAGAAAGGAATCACTACAAAACAGTGTGTAACAAAATAAGAAGGAGAAGGTACTTAATAGACATGCATAATCCAATATCAATGATAGCATCTATGATGGATATACCAGTGACCTATGTATTATATAAACAAAATAATGAAGTGATTGATGTAGTACTGGAAACAAGTGAAAATATTACGACAGAAACATTTAAATACAAGATAGTAGGAAGAAAGTGGACAAGAACAGAAATCATTCTGAAAACGACAGCAATCCGAACAACGGAGGGAACTCATGTAATCATGGACCATGGGTACACCAAGTGCAGATGAACACCGAAAATTGGGACTGATTTTAGGTAGACCGACCATGCAAACCAATGGAAAAGAAAAAATATGTAAGAAGAATAAATGAAACTACCAAAATTCAAAAATTATGTAAGATCAACTTACCACATTATACAGGAAAATATGAAATAAAATAAATAAATCAATGATAAATAATAATAATGAAATTATGTGAGATCAACTTGCAATACCATGTAAAAAATATTTGAGATAAATATAGTAAAGAAATATATATAAGATCAACTTACAATAATGTTTGGACAACACATGAGGCAAAATGTAAAAAATAAAATAAAGGAATGAGCTACAAAAAATTCCTAACTAGTAAGAACAACAAACTTACTATGATATTTAAAAACAAGTGAGATAAAGAAAAAAAAATATGTAAGATAAATTTACACCATTATCTGAAAAATATATAAGATAAAATAAACAAACGAAATGATCAACTTCCACTACAATTTAGAAAAATATGTGAGATAAATTAAACAAACCAATGATCAAGAATGAAGTAAATAAAATAAATATTCTAAGAAATATAATATGAAATGAGATGAATCAAAGAGTAATTGAAAGTGAATAAAAAATGTTAATTGTATCAATAAATATCAACGCTTCAAGTACTATCAAATGATATCAACAGAGAGAAAGGAGAAATAAATATGACTCGAACTGAGCAATAATGAAATAAAAAATAAAAGATTCCCAACAAATATTATTATTATTATTATTATTATTATTATTATTATTATTATTATTATTATTATTAGTCACAAGATGACTGTATTGAAGATTCATTAATTAACATTGACTGTTGAAAAAGTCCAGCAATCATTTAACTGAGCAGGGATGATATTCCCGACCTCAGAAAAAGAGTAGTTATGAACGACGGAGTTAGGTAAGCCAATAGAGCCCATCCGAATCGATTGCAGCTACAAAGTAGGGATAGTTAGGGAAAATAAGATTTATAGGGGATAATTTATAATAAAAAATCAATAAGCCAGATCGTAATAGGAGAAAATAATGAAGAAAAGATTCAGAATGAAAGGGAGTAAAAGATACAGAATTGAACATGAAAATGAACGAGAAGCAGTAGAATTTAAGAAGAAGAAGATACAGTACAATTGATAATTTCATCAAACTTAGAATCACATTTTATAAAATGATCAATTTTTGTGGAAGGGCATTATATAACGTTGCAGAAATCTGATCATATAAAGTATCCATAAGGATTATAGAAATGCAAACAAGTAAGATAATTTAATAGTTAAATAATGAAGAAAATATATAAAATGAAGTTAAGAAAAAAGAAGGAAGAATGGTAAACAAAAGTAATTATTAAAAGAATAGACTAGACTGACAAACAAATGACTTTGACACAACCCCAGAGATTGGCCAGATAAAGACCGAAAAAGATGAGAAAAGACCCACAGAGATTAAGAAGACGAATCCATGAAAAGAGACACAAATAAGTAAAGAAAATATGTAATTAATAATGAATAAAACTGTAGTAAATAAAGTACACTAACCAAAATAAATAAATAAGACAATTATTGTTAAATAAAGTATATTATTAAGGACCTTATAATAATAAGAAAATAAAGCACCTAATGTTAAAGAATAGTTGTCATGCACATCTAAAATAACCTTGAAACCAAGAGTGAGAGATAGGTAGGGAGTGATAAAGATAAACAGTGAAGTGATAAGTGTATTAAAATAAACAACATATAATATTAAGAAAAAGGAATAATAAACAAGTGTGACAAACCCAAAACATAATCACATGATGAATGAGTTAAATGTTAAATGTATTAGACTGTAAGACACAGAATAATTGTGAGTGAAAAGAATAGAAAAAAATATGATATCAGTATAAGAATCACCAGGGTGATTATTTTTATAGAAGAGATGGTGTAGGTATAACACTCACCAAAATAGTTAATTTTTAATTTAAAGAAAGTTAAGTTATTGGCTTAGTGTTTAAGGGAGTATATCCAAGAAGAAATAATTTTACAGTAATATGTTAATATGTTTTATATAAGTAAGGAAGTTATAAAGAGAGTAGTAGCAGTACCTTTATAAGTAATAACAGGCAATATAATAATTATAATTTTCAATGAAAAGAAACATGGCTGAACCATATACAGACCATGAAGTTATTTATATGTTATATTTTATTAATAGATATAAGTGTTAAAGAGGTGTGTGAGAAATGGGAATAGGTATAAAAATTAGTAATGTCATAAATTTAACAAAGTAGCAAAATAATAAATAAAATGTAAATTGAAGGCAAAGTATCAGATAAGAAATAATTTTGTAAAAGTATAATAACATCAATAGATTGTTAAATCGTTCCAAAATAATTCAAAAGACAAGAAACACGAAGAGAAGTTAAGCAGACAAGATATGCTCAATAAATAATGTTTAAATAGAACAAAATAAGAAATTATAAGATGTAACAGTTTAGGCCTATAAATGACATAGCTGTATAAATAAAGGAAACCAATTGTAAACAACCGAAAACTATATTTAAATAACAAAACAAGGTAAATTATGTAATTACCATCAACTAACAAAAATAACATGTCAGTATTATATTAAACCATAGAAATAAGTAAATTATGTATTAACATAGTATTATAAATTTTGTACAAAGGTATTAATACATGGCTTAGACCAGTCTTGTGAGATATCAAACTAATCTTTGAAAGAAAATAGGAACATCTATGTTAATATTTCAACCATTGAAATTATCCCCAAGTAAATATAGTCATTACAAAATATTTATTCATTTTGAACAAAAAACCAGGATTGATAACAATAGTTTCAAATATACTTAGCCAATCAGAGTTAAGTCAGTTACCATGACTACAACACGTTGTTATAATTTTGACCGTTATGAAAGGAGAGTTCCATTATTAACTACCCAGAGGAACAGACGCTATATTGATGATATGTCCATTTGAAGGAAGAATAACGAAGAAAATCAAACTAAAATGAAACCCAATTGATTAACTGATGTCCACCATATTTCCTGTAACACATGAAGGGACAATAACCGAATATTAAAACTACATTTAATTAAAAACTGGATGAATTAAGAAACAGACGCCAGAAATAGACGGAATCCATATCATTGGAACTAATCGAAGGAAATAATTCATTGGTGAAGACACTTGACGATTCATAACACGAACAACGTGATGTTGTTAAGTATAAAATAAATTATAACTAATTACGAACCAAATTGATTAACCATTTTCTGAATAAATAACTCTCACTCTAAAATTTAAACACTAATTTCTTTCAAGGATTTATGATTCATATTTAATAACACTGTATGTATAAGAAATATAACCTATGTCAAACTGATAAAACAGACACACACCTTTAACACAATAAAGTTGAGTTTTAATATAAACCTTAGTATTTAAGTACCACAATTGTAAAGTGGTGTACTTTATTTGAACATCTTGTTATAAACCTTTTTCGTACTCAAAAGAATTCACTGGCAGAATAAATTGTATAAATAAGAAACAATAACCATTATAGCTTTATAAGCCTGGAGCGCTGCCACCTTTGCTATCCGCTGAGTGAAAACGAATTTACGGCCGAGGCATAAACTTTGTTATAATAACTTTTATTGTACGATTATTAATCAAACATTAATGAATTATTGAACAAATTAAATCAGTACGACCCTTTACTAACTGTCTTGTATTTATTTGAATAGTATTATGTATGTTATGTGCTTTAGCGGAGAATAGATATCTTTACACAAATTTTATGTTGGCAACACGTACCAACAACGAGCGAAAGCCGAGTTCCCGCCAGTCAGCGAGGCAATTCGAATTATTCTTTACAGTATCCAGGAGATAATCGAACTGCGAAAATTTTAATTGTTTTATAAAAAACAATTTGGCGCCTTTCGGGAGTTCAAAAATACAACATAGAACAGGTAAAGACTTCGATACTGGTTATTCGTACGTTCGCAACGGACGCAATCTGCGTGAGTTACGATACAGAGCGACTACGGATTGGTAAGACAAGAGAGTACACATTACACAAATTGCAATATACATTTTACAGAATTTACAGAATACGACGGAAGAGCAGTATTACAATATATATATACACACACACACAGTTTAAGAAGATAAAAAAAACACTGTGTAGGAATATGTCGTCTATGTTTGAAACACAGTCAAAAGCTTGCTAAATTATCGTTTGTAAATGAAAGTTCACAAGTAACTGTAATATATCAATGGTGTGTGCAATATCAAATACACAATGCATGTAAACACAGTAATACATATTTCACCAGATGTGGAATTTTATTGTCTGTTAATGAAGTATGGAAGATGGACTTTCTATTAATAGACCACTAACATATACGTGAAAAATTAGCTGTCCAGATGTCTACAGTTAAAACTCTGGTCAAGTTATCATAGATTCTTTATATCATTACGTATCTACTATTTAGAAACATTTTTAAAATGTGCGATGCCTTTAGCAAGCAATAGCTAGAGCTTTTCATTACTTAGGTTGCACTGAACACCAATTTACTAGTCAAATTGGACAGCTGCATGAGGTTTTTTATTTATGTCACTCAATCAATCAAAAATAATAATAATAATCTGGCGTTCAGGATACGAGAGGCGGTAGTAGTTATATTCGTTATCGTCAAGTGTGTAAAATACCTACCTAATACAACTTGTGTAACCTTTCCACTAACATTTCTACAGTAGTCACTAATACCCGTATAAAGTTAAATACTTTATTAAAGTATTCTCCTCCTCTTTACTCCATTCTCGTGAAGGCATGGATTTTATCTTAGGTTTTGTCTTTTTATTCATCTATATTATTTCAAGATACATTTTGTTAGGAAACGATATATATCTTGTTATCCTTACTATGTACTTTTGTTATCCTGTAACTTAGGCATTTGCTTATGCATTACGTCAGTTTGGTGGAAGTTCAACAAAATTTATAAGTAATAAACATTATGGTCACTATTTTCCTTAGAACATAGTTTTAGGTACGAATGCACGAGTTTAGCACAGTTACGCAATTTTTCACAGTAAAAGCAAATATCAGGACAACTATCACAGTCATCATAACTGGTAGCCAGGTATCTCATATCTCCTGGTATTCAGTTTCCGCTTCTGTTGTCTGGCAAAAGGGTACATTGTTTCATCTCCTTCGGTTTCAGAATGTTCTACGTGTTCTTCTTCTAACAGTAACAGTTCATATTAACTTTCCGTTTTCTTAGAAGGGTGTTTTTTCTTATGTCTCGTATTTGATTAAATTTTGTTGTTTCAGACCATTTTTTAGACACAGTAAATAGTTCAAATTTCAGTAAATTGCTCTCTACGTTTATATAAAATATAAACATATATAAATATGAATTATATAAATTTCATATTCCGATGCGCCGAATATCCTTTGGTGTCATCGGATGAACATCCGGCTAATTTCATTAACCAGCAGTTGCATATAGTGATAAAGAATAACATTAATCTAGGTGCTTGATTTCCCGTAATTATCATCTCTGGGCTCTCTCTCTCTCTCTCTCTCTCTCTCTCTCTCTCTCTCTCTCTCTCTCTCTCTCTCTCTCTCTCTCTCTCTCACTGTCTCACTCTCTCTCTCTCTCTCTCTCTCTCTCTCTCTCTCTCTCTCTCATCATGATTTTGTCTGTCTGTTATTCAGCTATGCTAAAGTCGCTGCTTTGAAGTACATGTTGAATCGAAAATCCACTTGTTCCCTGTTTGCAAATCTAAAAACGTAGTAGCTAAATCGTAGCAACAGTGATTACGATTTGCGTATTGAAATTTAGGTAACAGACTAACCTATCTTACAGCCAATTTATTTTTCAAGGATGACTGAACTAAACATTGTTTTGCGACTAAATAAAGTGACCCATTTTTATCCATAGATTATCGCCGTCCGTATTCTTTCAGTTTAATGTCCGAATGTAAAGCAGCAGTAAAAGAATTCTTTCTCATAATACAGAGTGTGGGACAAAAACGGACTTTTTTAATGCAAGAACACTGACTATTTGTAAAATACGTACAGTAACGTTCATGTTTTAAATATTACATTATGAAGACGATTACCATTCCTATTGTTACACCCTCACAATCTGGCGTGGAAATCATCCATATTACTTTGTAACTTATCGATACGAAAGTTTATGATTTCTGAACGGATACAGTATATAAGCTCAATCGTAGTTTGTGGGCACGTTGGATACACATTGTGTTTAAGTTAACCCCTAAGAGAGTAATCACAAACTGATGAGCTTAGTGACCTGTGGAAGCCACGAAGTGCCACCATTGCTGGACGTGATGCGGTTTCCAAGATGTCGTTGCACGGCTTCCATTAAATATCTCGAGCAGTGAGATATATTGCCGACATGCCAAAACCAAAATGGCTTATCTAAAGGAAAACATGCAAGCTGATGTAGACAAATGATTCGGCATGCTGAGAAATTTTACCGTGGTTGCTTGTTCTTGCTCGTCCTGGAAAAAATTAGGGCTGATTATTCTTATTGAACAGACGTACACAACTCTGCGCCTATCTAACTGTGTAACTGCCAGGCACAGACGTCGGAGATTATCCTCTCACCAGTAAGGTGGAAACCTCAGCCTCCATCCAAAATAAATTTAAGATACCTTCATTCTCATGTATTATAGCCAAACGTTATATAGAGAGAGTCGTCCGCTGTTCGTAATAATTATCACTTATCTTTTGTACAATCTGTATCTCGGACGGTTGTAATTTTAAATGGCTTATATGAACACTACGATTTGAGAACCCTATTCCAGAAGATATTTGCCTCACAGAACTCTTTGGACTTCGTGTTAAAGCATTTTTCACTCTTTGTAATTTTTTCCTTTGTTGGAATCCTCCTAAGTTTACATGTAGATTTTCCTTAACTGTGCTTTCCGTAGTCAAAATCCTTTGCCCATAGTTTGGTTTCATGTCCGTATAGAACAGGGTGATGCCTGCCGAGATTAATGCCATGGGAGAATAATGCCTATACTTTCGTCTATCTATGGCAGCACAGGCACTATTTTTTGAAATGCGTTAACAGCAAAAACTATGATCTCCACTTCACTCATTAATTTATCTGCAAATAGATGGTAAAGCTTTTAATCAGTTAATGTTGCCAATTTATTACGGAAATTTTTTCAAGACAACAACATTACCGTTTCAAACGGGAAACATTCCCGTTTTTTGATGCAAACTATATATTATTTTTTATCGTACTTTATTCATAATTCTTATATTATTCATTTATCCATATTTCAATCATATTATTCATAATGAATATATTCATTTATTTATATTTATTCAAGTATTCATTTTTATTGATATTTCATTAAAGTTCCAAAATGCAAGTACCCGTCTCGTTCCACACGTCGTGTGTAACGTGTGTAGATGTGTGTACTCGCTGTAGTGACTACCAAAATTTCAGCAGAAAACGAAAATTCTCATAAGTTTAGAGAGTCGTGTTAATGGCCGATGCTTCAGCTTAATATGTCTAAACCCTGTTATACTGTATTTTTCATTGAACCACGCTAATAAGCCTACTTCTAATTAATGAATCCCTTAACAGCTCTTCCAGTGTTGACATAGCCTGCTGCAGTTATAGACAGTGTAAAAATAGTATAAACGTTGTAACGTACCAAAATAGCAGTTACATAAAATAAATGTCTAATACGTCAAATAGAAGAATAACATGAAAATATTTCATCAAGCACAGAAGAAGGAACAGGAGAATACAAATAAAATGTGTATCTACCAATGAATAATATTGAACCAACCCAACGAAGAAGAAAGAAGAAGAATAAGAATATCATCGAATATAACAAAGAGAGAGAAAATACCATGAGCCAATATAATACTTTAGCATCCAGGCCCAATAGACCAAAATAGTGAGGGGATATGCCGAAAATAATTATCAACGTAAGAAGGAGACGAATCAAATACAATCACCAGAGTGAAAAAACAAACTAATTTGTTATGAGTGTGAAATAAATATAGGACAATGACTACCATAATAATGAATGAAAATATGGAAGAATATGACAATATTCAGGGAACATGAATTCTTACAAATAATGTGTAACCAAGGAAAGCACCGACAGTGAGAAACAACTAACCAGAAGAAGAAAAAGAAGAAGAAGAGGAAAAGAAATGTACCATGAAGAATGAAGATTATGTATGAACAGTACCAGACATCAACATTCACAAGATATGGAAGGAATTAAAATCAATGTAGTGACCAGAATAAGTGTAATGATTATTGGAATACCAATAATAAAGAAACTAAGTGTTGAGCATCAATAAGTGATCACAAACAATGACAGTGAATACTTAATATAAGTGTAACAACATGTGATATGATAACATTTTACCCCAAGTAAACAACACAAACAATACCAGTGAAAATGTTTATAACGGAGAGAAGTGATTAACCATTTGTAATTGAAAGAATCAACGATTAACAAGTGAAATGCACAGACAATTAGTGTAACAAGTTTAATCCAAGATTGTAAAACCACAGAGATAATCAATAAGACTACCAAAAATATGATACAGAAAAGTGAATTAATTGTTCATAGGGATTAATAATAAAAGCTTTGTAATCCTTAATATGAAATGTGCCTGAATGTCATAGCAACACAGGACAAAATGTAGATGAATGTCAAGACAAATAGTAGCAAATAAACTAATTTGTTGAGTATAAATAAGTCAATGTACCAAAGCCTAGGTACAATCCACCAGAATATGTAACATAATTAGACTAAGAAAGCCCGTATTATTGTTTCAACAAATAGTGTAAAAATGTGTACAAAATGTGTAAAACTTAATAATAAACCATTGTAGTAGAATGCCATAATGAGATGGCACTAGTTGAGATGAATACTGTAAAGAACTATGAAGCACATTGTTGTCAGACAAATGACACATAACCTCACATGAGTTGAACCTACAACATAAAATGATATACATTAATTAAACCAAGTAATTATCCATAATTGTTTCAAACAGAGACTAAATAAGAATAAAAATGCAAAACAATGAATACCATATGAACTGAAGGACACAGCAAATGAATCAGATTAAATACAGTAACATTAAACTAAATAGACAGAACCCCAATGTGACAAGAGAGTTAGTCAAAAAACATTATCAAAACTTATAAAGAGATTGTAAAAAATGTTACCAGTAGTTAGAGAAATGTTCAATACTGCTATGAGAACCTCTCCCAAATATTATACTAGTAATTTAATAATTGAAATTTAATAAACTAACTAACTGCAATCATAGAACCAGGTGTAAATAACCACCATACAATAACTTAGAGAGATTTCAAATAACAAAAAGTTAGTGAATACATTGAACTAACCATGTACAACAATTGTACACAATTTTAATTATTAACAATATATCCCATGTGTACTAAAATAACTAAATAAGTGACAAAATGGCGAGATGAGAGCATAATGTATTCTGAATCATACTATATGTGTATACAAAATAACATTTTAACAAAATAAAGTATGAACAAATGTATATAGATATACATGTTAGTGTTATGATACAAAAAATATATAGTAGAATAAGGGAATATAGCGATATAAGTAAATGTAAACAATCGGACATAGTTGGTATATACGCCATTAACAAATTTTGTTTAAACTATAAATATAGCAATATTATGTATTAACATGAAGAAGAAATGGACTCAAAATGTTTAGTAATGAGTATTAAGATGTAATTACAACGAAATATAGTGAAAAAGACTTATTTGTGTTAAGAACCACTATATGAGTTTTGAAGAAGATCAAGTGAATTATTAATGGACGGAATTATTGCTTGTTTGGACTTAAAATAAAGCCGCAAGTGTCCGCGATTTAATGCCACTATCCAAATGACGATATGACAAAAAAAAGAAACTTATAGCCATTATAAGTTTTTCGATCATTTTCGAATGTCCATGTATACGTCAGAGGTAATCTCAAACCCAGACTTAGTGACGCTAAAAATTAGAATTTTTATTTAACCAAAGCGTTTGGGGTAGAGAGTATGACTATCTAAACCAATCAAATGGCTTAATTTCACCAGACGAAAAGAGACGCTTTAGCGAGATTGTTTAATCGTTTTTCAACACTCGAGGCGACAGGAACGTGTCACAGTCGGCAAGACATATTTTAAAATGTGCGCGTCAACCCCAGTAAATGGTCAAACATTAACCTATACTGAACACCCCATTATCGAGTGACAGTGAAATAAGTGAACAGTGAATAGACATGACCAGTGTATAATAAGGGTCATGTCCAGTGAAAATAAACAGGCAGTATGATATTTTAACAATTTAAAAAAAATACTAAATGGAATAATTCTCGTTGATTAATCGAAAGTTATTGTTTGACTGCACTAGTCAAGTTAACGCTTGAGTGCCTTAACAGATAATGATGAATAATTATCAGAGTTTGATGAACAAAGTTATAGCCCATTATGACGGCGAAAATAATTAAAAGATGTATTTTATATTTAAAGAATAATTGATAACGGCGGAAT
The DNA here is from genome assembly GCA_034769895.1 of Magicicada septendecula. Taxonomy (NCBI): domain Eukaryota; kingdom Metazoa; phylum Arthropoda; class Insecta; order Hemiptera; family Cicadidae; genus Magicicada; species Magicicada septendecula. The sequence continues at coordinate 223,917,749 of CM068368.1, forward strand.
TAAATTTAAATACCGCTCACTAGTACTTGTAAATATAGTCGCTTAATTGACTATGAATTTTGACTTGATGAATAATAATCTTCTTGTGTGAATACTATCATTACTGATAATTCTACATCATATTAATAGTAAATAAAGCGTTTGTAAAAATAATATTAAGAATCTTATATAACATTACTTATTATACGTAACCACTTACTCTCATCTAGGCAAACTAACCTAGAACCAAAACGTATATTTTGTCACAGAGAAACACTTCTGTTCTCAAATGATTTTTATAAAATGAAATCGATAATAAGAGTTTTTTCAATTTTTTTCTCTTTCCAGTTCATAGTAGTAATAACTAATAAATTAATAATAATATTTTAATAGTGCAACGTTCAAAGCACGTGTTGACAATATTAGCTTCACTAGACCTCAGAATACCATACGATAGTACGATAGTATTGACTATCGTATCGAGATTAATAATTTTAAATTTTTGTTCTTTTTTATCATAGTAAATAAGTGAACATTGTTATTCATAAACACATCTTTATATCTTGTATCATGTATCTTAAAAGAATTCACGAAAATTGGTAATACAATTAACCAAAGTGAACATAACCTAGTTCACCATATTATCGTACATTGTAACAGTGTTACCAGCCTTGAGCTGTAGAAATCTCAATATTTGTTTAATTTGTTGTTGTTTATAAAGATATCCATATTAATTGTTTCAAAAGAGTTTTGCTAAATTTCACTACTGTCAATAAAATCCTCAGTTTATTACCAGTGGATACAGAGTCTTCATTTCTATAAAATAGAAGCAAATAGCTTATTTTTTAGGAACAATTACTTCACAAGGTAGCGGCAATATTTAAATGATTGATATTATATTATTCAACTTACAATTGAATATCTGAATTGTTTTATTTTATGTGCATTTTTTCGATATTCAAACGGAATATCTGTGTGTTGTAAATGTATTTACAGTGAGAAGAAGTCCCCCATCGAGAAGAGTGAAGATATTCACGGATGGTAAGTGGGGAGGTGAATACAGTGAATTATTAGTGAGTTTAATACTCTTTTAAACACGAACTTTAACTTCCAATCACCCATTGCTAAATAATTATACTAAATATTAAATACACCTTATGACGACGTGAGAGTCTACAACAACAACAAAAAAACACTTCAATTCAAAGTCAGAAAATCCTAATAATAATAAATCAATAAATTTAACTCTATAATTTATATTATAGAATGGCGCTCCATCGCGGGGCTTGATTGATAGAAGAACCAGCACAAGTAAAGCTATAATTTATATTACAACGTTTATTGTTTAAAGTTATTAAACGTATTATCCGGCTGTAAGGCTGTGGTCGAGTACAATTCTCATGCCGGTGGATGTTATAATCAGACGTTTCGGCCTCACCTCTGGAGGCCATCTTCTAATAATCACCGTGGAAGCCTTAGAAACATATACAAACAAAAATGTGTTACTTAAAAACAAATATCTATCGTTTTCTCTTCAGTGTATAATACACTGAACTAAAATTATACTAACTAACAAGCATAAACTGGACGTGCTGCTCATCTACACGATGCCTTGTAACATATCTACGATGAAAACTGTATGTGCTAGTGATAAATAGTTTGTATGTAATTCACAGAAGAGTGTTAGAATATACTGTGACCTATTTATCTATCAGGCAACAGTTGAGATGTACAGTCCTCTGTAACGTATTATACCACAAGCAGAGATACGGTGGAAATTTATGGGCAAGCACTTAGTACATGACTTCTTGGAATACTTCAGCAGTTTCATATCTAAATAAAACTTTACTTGGCATAAGTAACAGAGTAATTTAAAGGCGATTCGACACATTTGTAAAAGACTGTCATTCGCGAATATATGATGTTCATACAGTTCCAGATATTTCATTATAGTTATTCAAGTAAATTAAAAAAAAAAATAGTTGTATAAAATAAGTATACGACACTTTCAAAGGAGAGTAAGCACTGGTGCGAATATTAAAGATACATGTACTCATGAAGTATAACAAAATTCACACAGTTTATTATTAGTATATACAGACTCTTAGAATTATTTTACGTTTAATTAATGGTGTACTGATAACTTTAAGATTCTTGTTACCTTAGAACGCAATACAGATAATTATAGTATTCGTTTGAAAAGTTGTCGCATTACCAACACTTAAGTAATTAAAGTAAGGGCTAAGAAAATTGCAGATTAGAGAAAGATTGCTTGTAACGCCAAGAAAAGAAAACGAAAAGGAAAGGAAAAGGAAAGAAAAAGAAAGGAAAAGGAAAGGAAAAGGAAAAGGAAAAGGAAAAGGAAAAGGAAAAGGAAAAGGAAAAGGAAAAGGAAAAGGAAAAGGAAAAGGAAAAGGAAAAGGAAAAGGAAAAGGAAAAGGAAAAGGAAAAGGAAAAGGAAAAGGAAAAGGAAAAGGAAAAGGAAAAGGAAAAGGAAATGGAAAAGGAAAAGGAAAAGGAAAAGGAAAGAAAAATAAAAGGAAAGGAAAGGAAAGGAAAGGAAAGGAAAGGAAAGGAAAGGAAACGGAAAGGAAAAAGAGAGAACAAGGAAAGGAAAAGGAAAGGAGGTAATCAAAGTATGTAGGAAGTATTTATTTCTAACTTCCATTTCTAACTGCTTCTATCAGTGAATTATCTGTCCAAAAAATGAACAAATTACTGTATTTGTCGCGATGTGATGAAGTAATCGTCCATTACTACGCACCGTTAATTTACCGATGTATGTAAAAGCTTGGCACCACACAATGTACAATACGTAGCGACTACAAAGACGCTCTAATAATGGGAAGCCGTCAGAACACACATACAGCCTGGTTTGAAAAGCCACAAAATGCGAAAGAATAACTGTTTCTTGTACTATTGGTGTGTACGCGCGCGTGTGTGTGTGTGTGTGTTTTGTATGGCGCGCAAGTGCGTGTTGGATGTAGCTGTTAGTCTAATAACTTATGTAAAGAATAAAAAGTAAATTTATGTGTCTCCCGTAATGGTCTGTAGTGTTTTCATTCCTTTGATTACGTCCTAAAAGCACTGTGTGATTTATAAAAACCCTGTAATGCTGCAGAATTACAAAGTCTTGCTATCGCAGTTTCTTTCCGTATCGTACTTATACTTGTACATTCAAAAGTATTGTTCCATATTCTGGTAACTTCCTCTCAGCTAGATATACATTGTCACATTGTCAGATATTTCATGAATATAAGGTTTTACTTTTTACTCTGAGGTACCTAGATAACGAGTCAGATACTTCGATGTGTATACTCACTGTGTGCGCGCGCGCGCGTGTGTGTTTAAGACCATACAGTTTATTTTATTTTGTAAAAGTTTGATATGGATTATCAGCAGAGTTATTAATAAAAATAGGAGACATCCTCGAAAAATAAATACAATTACATAGACATACGTACAGTACAGTCATATACAGAGTGTTCACAAATGGTCGTCTAATATTTCACTAACGTGTTCCTTACATAATTACAAGAAAAAATGTTCCTGTAAACATAGGTCCAAAATACGTATAGTTTTCCATCTATCCACCATTTTGTATTTTTTAAGGAAAATTTTATTTCTCAAGATTGGAGTGAGATATTCTAATGTAATCTGGTACGTGTTACCACAGTAACATAATCTACAAAAGGCAATTTTTTGAAAATTTACATTCACAAATTTCAAAATGGCGGCTTTTTAATTTTTAAATCATTCATATCTCACAAACTATTAGTTTTATGAAATAATGCTCCATTAGATAAAATTTTAAGCATTATTTCATGAACAAAATATACCTTATTTGTTGCAATGCGATCTCAAACAACCGAGTTATGATGGAAAATGTCAGTCTGAGTCTACCATCAAACTGCAAAAATAATTATTGGCAAATATTTTTATTTGTAAATACAAGCAAATAAATACTAAAACACATTACAATTTATTTGAAAGGAGAAAATGAAAACGTAAAATACAAAATGAATACAAAAGATTTTCAACTATTTTATTTACCTGCAGATTTTAGTATTAACTGAAATGAAAAATTACCATAACTGCAGCACGAAATAATTAAAGTATGTGTTCAACGTGTCCCTCATTTGCTTCAATGCACCTTTCAGCCCGTTTGACCATCGAAGCTCGAATACGTTAAAACAGCTGATTGAAGTATTGTTGACTTATATTCAGTTGATCTAGTATTTTTGAATAATATCTGGACGAGATAACATCACTGATTTCATGGTATTGGGCATTGAGTGACTCACATTGACATTTTCCATCATAACTCGTTTGTTTGAGATCGCATTGTAACAAATAAGGTATATTTTGTTCATGAAATAATGCTTAAGATTTTATCTAATGAAACATTATTCCAAAAAACTAATAGTTTGTGAGATATGAATGATTTAAAAATTTAAACAGCCGCCTTTTTGAAATTTGTGAATGTAAAATTTTCAAAAAATTTTATTTTGTAGATTATGTTACTGTGGTGACACGTACCAGATTTCATTAGAATATCTCACTCCATTCTTGAGAAATAAAATTTTCCTTAAAAAATACAAAATGGCGGACAGATGGAAAACTATACGTTTTTGGACTTATGTTTACAGGAACATTTTTTCTTGTAATTATGTAAGGAACACCTTAGCGAAATATTGGACGACTATTTGTGAACACTCTGTATATTACACACTGCCATGTGTATATTTAAGATTTAGGCATTTGACATTAATAGTAATAGTCTTGATCGCAAGTTAACTTTAAATACTTTACTTTACCTTACGAAGTTACTAAGGTTTCTTTACTATAAGTCTTAAGGTATTGCATTCCGTAGGGAAACCTATATACGTGTCTAGCTTACTTCGCAGTTAAATTTCTGTGTTCCATAAACAGTATACAGTACTCTCTTACCCTTTAATACAAACATTCTCAATCCGGGGTTTAACACCATCGTTCCTGGTATAAATTAAACAGCATTTACTGATTTCTGAGCAATATATTTATTTGTTTATGTTATTTGAGGAAAAATGTGATATCAATTACTATCGGTCTATATAGATTATGATTTTAATTAAATTTAACATCGTTCTTAATTAAGTCAGCCAAAACATCAGAAGTTATTAAGTTCCGAGAAAAAAACGAGTAGAGAAAGACGTTGCTGTTTATGCAAAGGAGGAAATAACGTTAACAGTGCTTATTACTTTTATGCTAAAGTACTACGGCCTACAAATATTGAAAGTTTTTTCGACGAAGTATGTAATATTTTAAAATTAATAGATAGATTTGATAAAGTAAACTCGTTAAAAATGCTATCCGAACATTATACGATCCGCTTAAATCATAAGCAATTCCTTTATTTGATACTAAAAATGGATGCAAGCAAACTTTAAAAGTCTTTTACGGGATACTCAATTAAATTTTAAACATATAAGTTATAGATTGATGTTTATAGGCCTACTGGCCTACATATTAATAACGTTCATGATCTATCTAGCAGTACAAACGAGAGAACTCTCAAAAACAAAACCTTGATAAATAGACGTAAATGAATATCATATTTACGACTGTTATGTTTCATGATTGAAAGAAAATGAATGTAATATTAGAAAACATGAGGATACAACACTGAGATTGAAAATTGAGGCTTAGCGATCGGAAAACTAACAATTAATTCTACAAACGTACTGAACTGTAACGAAAGCTTGAATAAGCTGACAAAGTTTAGTAGTAAATTAGGAGTATATATAATAGTAATATACGAAGTATATTATGTGGGCCGCTCCGTATAAACATAGATAAAATTCTGCCTGTGATATTACGTAACTCACGTTATGATCTCACAGAATATAGTAAGGATATAGGAGAAAAGTACCAATACGGATAATAATAAAAGTGGAACTATCAATAACAGACGATGTAGAGAATCGTAATTTACAGTGGAATGACGGTGCAAAACGAATGCAAAAAATTATTATGATCTTCTTCTTCTTCACTTCAACGATTAGGTTATATAAACCTGTTCCGTTACCCATCTCATCCTCGGACAACCCACGTCTCTTCTATCAGTTGCTCTATTTTAGTGCAGTTTTTCGCAATCAGTCCTCCGTCATCCTTTAAAAATGATAACACCATTGTCTCTTATATGTTGAAATGATTGAACTTATATCTTTTACTTCCAGTTCTGCTCTTATACCCTCATTCCTTTCTCTATCTTGCAATCCATAGTTGAAAGTATTTCTAAGGAACTGAACTCATATCTCAGAACTCTTAACTTTCCCGCATTCCTTTTTGCCATGACCACACCGCCCTCACGCCATCGTATGTCAATGTGGGATGCAATTATCTTATAAAATTTAATCCTTGTGCTGTGTTTTGTTTTCTTTCTAAGTTTCTATGAATCGTTCCACAAATATTCGTAAATTTATTTATCTTTTCATTTATTTCAGCTTCAGACTCATAGCTTACTTTGCATAGTATTACACCACAGTTCTTATTGTACTTACCAATTATTTTTTATAGTGTCTGATAGAACAGAGTTGTTTCCCTGTTCCTTCCCTTCTTCTTGACCATAAATACTTATTATGATAATGTATTTAAGCTGAACATTTTTTCTGTACTTAAGCTTTGTGGTTATTATTATTCTATCGCTCACAAAATCCTTTTCCTTTTAATCCTTTTCTCCCATTTTTATACACATATATAGCCACGCCTTTAATGCTCTGAATCTTGTATCCCTAATGAGTTGCTTAACTCCCTGCAAATCCAGATCCTCTTAACTTCTTTCTTGTTTCAGTTAATATTCTGTAGTTTATCTGCAACATTTTACGTTTTAATAAGAGTAAAGTACTTAATTTTGATAAATAAAGTATCCTAAAAAAAGGTCATAATAATCAACTGTAGAAAGGTAGATGAAATATCTATAAATGAAAAGGGTAGTTGAAAGTGGAGACGGTAATTTTTTCACGTTTGGTATTGATTTAATGAATTTCGCGAAATTAAATAAACATCGGTATGGAAAACAATACATGACTTCCTTGTTCTAAGATTTATATTTGAAATCATTTACTTGAATTCGGTACGATAATCTAAAAACATATTCCCTACCATAAAACTATTTTCACTATTTATGGATATTTTTGTTATTATGGGTTAGTCGTTTAATACAATGTTATTTTCGAGTCACTTTATCTATAAAAATTAGGTACTTTATTCTTACAACGAAACTGAAATACGCAGATAATCATCCCTCCTCTTCAACCGATCTCCACCATTAATGATATTTACACTTTCATAGAGGGATAGTTTTTACGTATGTATAATTTAATTTTCAAAAAATTTCCCCTTCCCCCTTCAAATACCCTCCCCACTTATATATATCTGATTTACTATTTTACAGTGGATTAACATGAATTTATTTTCGGGGCACTTATTTATCAAAATTAAGTTCCTTACCCTTGTTAAAACACAAAACAATGCAGGTAAACTACCCCTCCAACTTAACCAAACAACCCCATTTTTCATATTTTCACTTTTATTGAGTAATAGTTTCATTATATGTCATTACTAAGATATGTTATGCTTTAAAATGAAGTACTTTATTCTACAGCAGAAAGGTTTTTTTTTCAAAATTTACCCCCTCACCCTTCGACTACCCTTTTTATTTATAGATATTTCATTTATTTTTCAACAAATGACCTTCTTTGGAAGTGGATTATTATGACCTTTGTTTTAGGATATTTTATTTATCAAAATTAAGTACTTTACTCTTGTTAAAACGTAAAAGGTTGCCGGTAGGTAAACTACCCCTCCCCTTTAACCGATCTTCATCGAAATCAATAAGCATTGAGTCCTGTACAACTTTGGCACATATACAAAACATTAGTAGATTCTATTTGAATTTGTGGCAGTTATCGTTCGCCATAAACAAAATTCTGCATACACACACACGCACTTTTCGGAAAATGACATTTCAATCAGCCCTTATCTCGAACACGATTTTTTCGCGCGATCACCATTTGATGATTCCCTTACGGAATTTGGAAGTAAAAAATTAGTCTTGCTCAGGTAATTCTTCTTTGCCCGGAGCTGTTCATTAAATTGTTTCTCTTTCAATATTTAAATGTCTTGTTTCATCTTTTATCTTCTGTTTTTACGTTATTAGCGTGCTCACAGCGTCTAATCCTAATCCTGCTTAGCTGAAAATTTTAAGTGTAAACTCTATTACATGTTCAACTATCTTACAATAATCTTTGTGTGTTTGTAAATATACTTGGCTCTTTTTAAATAATTGATTTTAAATTTTGGACTCTTTTTAAATATATTTGTCACATTATGATTAACTAGTACCTAGGCCTATGCTCCCTGAGCTGCAGAACTCGCTCACTATTTTGAATGAAGTGCATTTACTAGTAGACCTACATAAATTTTGTTATTAGACAATTTTCCACTTGCGGGAAAAATTACATACATCCCGATTACTCTCATATTTCTTGAGTAACATGACAACTGTAGAGCACACAATCATACAATAAACGCAAACACTTAAGAACACAAACACTTCGGATTCCTTTTAATCTGACACCCAGTTGGATTTTCACTTTAAAAAAAATTGTGATCTCTTGACTGGTTCCTAGAGTGCAAATAGTTTGAAATCTTAAAACTTAACATTACATTTGGAGTTCAGTTAAAATTGCTTTAAATAATATGCCACGTGAATTTTTGTGACTTTATCCAAAATGTCGCCAACGTCTTGGGCTCTGACGTCCAAAAACTGAAAATTTCAAAAATGAATACTATATTCAGAGTGTGGTTTATATTCCCTTTAATTTAATACCTTACATGGGATTTTGCAATTTTTCACAATTTACACTCCCCGTCCTATTTTTGGGGGTGATCAACCTTACAAACAACTGTAGGGTAAAAGTGTGGATATGTGTTGCCACGTTTTACGAAAATCGGTTGATGCGTTCAAAATTCATCGTGAAACATACCCCGAATAGGTAGATAGACAGTGAGGCAAATAGCAAACGGTCGAGTTAAACACTAAGAACTCGCTTCCTCGTTCAACAAGAGGCATACGTTATAGGGCGACTGTCACATGTAATTTTCATTATCTGTGTCAATCAAAAAGACCAAAGAAGGACTAGTGACCGCTACTAGTATTTGTCGATAGGTGTTCTGAGTACGGGTGGTCTGAGCTCGGAGCCACAAAACTTACGTTCTTTACTCTAGAGCCAAGACATGACAAGTGCAGAATTTTACTTTTTGTGTCTGTAATGAATATTTGACAGAAAGCAACGTTAGATTTAGTGATAAAACATCAAATAAGTGGATGGATACATCAATAATTAATTTGTATGGGTACCACGGGCCAAAATAGAACTCATAATTTTAAGAAAATTCAACGTGGGTGCTCAAGCTATGAGGAATTTTGTAAGTCCGTGTAATTTGGACTGGTGTGTAATTTGGACTGCTTACAATTTTCGTATGTGCAAGGTTGGTCACCTCTTGACTGACTGTAGGTGGTCTACATGGCTGAGGGTAACTTTCTCTTTGCAAGTTGTTTTGCTATTGGATTCAAGGTTGAGGGGGAGAGAAGACATGATTTTTATTGTTCACATTCCTTAAAATGTACACAATTGTGACTTAGAGTTGTGTGATGGTAAGAATGGATTTCACAGAGTGACACGTTCTCATACTGAGAAAATATTAAGGTAAACTCGGTTGAAGTTTTATAAATCTCTTTACATTAGTTATTAAAATATTTATTTGTAAACGTAATAGTTATTTATAACGTAATCAGAAGTACACAATGTGTAATTTGGTCAGCTGGAAATGTGTAATTTGGACCGCTGAATTGTTGGGCTACTGTTTGTTGCACATCTGCGTGAATTTTAGTTGTGTTTCTAAACACGCGGTTGGATGCTGGTTATCAGTATCTGAGATAATAATAAATCTTTTTGTAGGACTCTTTTTACTGTAAGCTCATACACCATGTTGTATGGCGTATTAAACCAACTTAAATCAGTCTGATATTCCTTTTACTGTCGTTTAAGCATGGCGTTGTTACTGTGTCACTGTAATCACGTTTCACTCGCAAAATGCAGCCACTTGATACTTCTTTTTTAAAACCATTGAATACTTACATGTGTTCTGCTGTATCCACTAAATTAAGAGAAAACCCTGGAGGCCGTCTGAACACACAGCGCATTGCTTCATTAGTGGACATGGTGTTGCCAAGGGCCGTGACAATGGTAACTGCTATTCAGATGACTACGTGACTGCGGTTTCAGATGCAGTAGTCTTTGGCCAGTTGACGGAACTGTATTCTCCGACAAAGATTTCGTCCTTGGTTACCAATGGAAAATTTACACCCAGTTTTAGACACATCTCCAAACGTAACATCATATAATCATGTAAGAGAGCCTTCCGCTGAAACGGACATCCTTTTCAAGTGGTGATCATCTGCCCACACCACCTTCAATATCCAATAGTCGATTCTACATAACAATGTTTAGCTCTCACTTTAATAATATAATTAAATCTAAATGCAATTAAGAATTCAATAGTACCAAAGGATATTTTTTGGTAGTCCATACAATCCTAGAAGTCGTGTTAATCCAATTCTAATTTCTTCCGTATCTTGGCGCGGAAACTTCTTGTTGCGTCCAGCAAATCTTGACGTTCTTCAAACATTTTTGCAAATTTGTTCTTACCTCTTGTATAAAGTACTGATGTATTGTCGCATCTTATATATAAGCAAGTAAAAACAGAATTTGAAAGAAGTAAAAACAACTGGGAAACTCCAGGCTTTGGATACGGGGTGTAAGGTAATGTAAAGTAAATTACATTATAATTACCTTGTAATTATAAGGTAAATGTTGCAACGAGACAAAATATATTCTAACGCAAGGTAAATAAACGAATCTCGGCAGGTTCGATAAGCGTATGTTGACACACACATTAACATATGCATATGCGTTCGAATGCGTGCAAATACAGCAGGATCAACATACAGGACAGGAATTGCGAGCTGGAACGAAACCGATGAGTCATCAGTTTATTTGATTTACGAATTAATATTTTCAAAACTACGTTCAGACACTCAAACACTAATAGTATATGGATACGGATTGTCGTAATAAAGAAGACAATGAATAATAATGTATAAAACACGTTAGAAAAATTCTAGTGTCTATAGAGAAGAAGTTGTATCGTGTTAGTCTGGTAGTTTAAAGGCTATAAAATATTTAGCACGAGCAGTGTTTTAAATAGAAAATAAATCTACAGTTCTGTACTGAGAGACTGAACATTAAACTATATAGAAAGTAGAGAGGCACTTAAATTTTAGGTGAAAGATGATGACGCAAACTACGAAATAAATAATTCATTAGCGCAAAACTTGCGAGCGGCGAAGCACCCCTTTTATGTTACATGCCTCACACAAACTGTAAATGCTAAGAAAAATGAAATACTGTAATTTCTTCTCTTATACTACGTCGTTTACATTTTTACGTTCATGTTTCAAATCTTCCACTAAACAATGACTTCAAACTTAAGTTAATATTGTAACGTCACAGAACGTTCCATAAAGGAAACCATTTACATAGCAATTATCATAAGAGCAAAGTGAGGTGAACAGTATCAAACCCAAGTAGTCCTAAAAAATATTTGTGTAATATTGTCTAATAATCATTACTACTAACATGAAAAAACGACCAGACTTTGACTAAAACACAAACCCCATATATATTATTAAAGTGAATTACAGTGAAAAAACCATAAGACACTATAAGAGAGACGAATAATGTCAGAATCAACCAAAACGAAGTCATTAATTATTGAGTTTTAAAACTCTGAATAGAGTAATAAGAACTATTTTTTGTGAATGAATGGACATGATCCATTATTATATTATGTAATGTAAATAAAATAAATGTATTAAATGATTTAAATACATTATTAGAAAGAATTTAAGTTAAAATAAAAATTATATATTTGTAATGACAAAAAATACTAATGTGTTGGATTTGAGACCAAACACCCAGATTTCATGAAAAATTAATTATTATCAGATTGAAATAAAAACTATATGTCATTGTCACACAGACAAGGTTGATCAATTTTTCTTAAATAAAGAAAGCTGTCAAATGAATAGAAATCAATCAAAATAGCCAAAAACCGTATTGACTATAAACATGTGTTAGGCATATATTATTGTATAATTTATGGATTTAATGTTGCCAAAATGCAACCAAAATGCATTAGAAAGTTGAAATATGATATAAAGCGACTATACTAATATATCTGACTAACTTTAACGTTGTAATAGTCACGTTAGCAAAATATTTACCTATACCATGTATGGCTGGACCCAATCAACCAGTACAAAAATAATCATATCTGGCTAAATATTTACAAAATGCTAACAAAAATAAAATAGAATGGTACAATACTTCAGTATACCTTAAAAACGAACAAACTCAGTTGAAAATAAGATCAATTATAAAAGAATTTAACTTATAACAGTGAGATTTGTCACACCATGAAAAAGGGCATCTCAAGACCAATCAATAATGCTATGTCATCCTGTGATAAAAATAATATATGTAAAGAGTAACCAGGTATCACAAAAGACAGACAATATAATAAACTCTGAGTGTACACTAGTGAAATACTACATATGTTAAAGAAAGAGACTAATCATTGTGTTATAACATTGACAAAAATCTAGGCCATGGACAGAGGCCAGGTAAAATTGTAATTATCTAGGTGTTATATATGCTAAAATTTGTTTGTTTTGTTATAGGAAGATAGTAATGTTGTATGTTCAGATTGTGGAAGAGACATAATAGTTCCACAACAATTTTTGTTCTAAAAAAATTGAATTTTCATGACAACAACCCAAGGTGAGAGTTGTATATTGTGTTACTTATTGGACTTAATTTAATTAAAAACCAATCATAATTAGTATCACTAGATTCAGTTGAAAACAGAGAATCTAAATGTAATAATGGCATACAAATTGTGAGTACTAACATAAAACTGTTTGATAAACACCAGAGTAATTTTTGAAATATCCTTAGTATGAAGAATAAGAAATTTGTTCTAAAAGCTTCGACGGAAATGAATTTTGTTCCATAATGTTCCATTTCGTTTATTCTCGAACAATCTAGAAAGAATTTTTACACAAATATACCAGAAGTCGATGGAAACAATCAGCCTGAATTAGTATAAAAGAGAGACCAAATTCGACCCAAAAGACACTTGAAACTTGAACTCCAGAACAGATGCATCACCCACGACACTGATCAACGTAGCTAAGGCGAAACCGAGAGGCGAGAAATCGACAAGACCCGAAGAAAGGCTTTTCCCGTACATAGACAAACAGACTGACATAACCTCTACAAGAATCTACGCCAATGTGTTGCTGAAATAGAGCAGCAGCTCGGCAAATTTTAATAGAAATCACGCAGCGAGAACGTCAACGGCCCAGGAGGGACCAAAACTTTAAATAGAGAACCAATTCTGCTGTGTTCGCATAGACTGACTAACTTGACAATAATTCCCTTAACGTAAACATACACACACAAAGCCTTTCTCGACACTGCATGGGAATCAGCGCTATGGCGGCCAAATTTTGAATCAACGCGGAGCAGCTGATGTGTATTGGCGGAGTTTGAACGATAATCTACTGCCAAACGTTGTCACAAAAAGTGCGGAAATAGTAAATGATCGCAATTTTGACTTAAAATAGATTCAGTGCACACATGAAGAGGCGAGATTGAAAAAACTACCCGAGAGGAGTGTCCTGTGCGAGATTAATTAATCATTGGAACGTGAGTTACCAAAATTAAAGTCATTTTTTACCTGGTTACATTTATCACACAGTTGTACTACACATGCCACACACACCTTCAAATCACTTAATTTTTCTTGTAAAGCGTCTTATTAATATGTCTTGGTATTTCATAGGAGTCACGTCCTGAGAGTAAAGATTTTTTCACGTATTAAACTCATGCTTTACAACTGAGTAAAAAATTGAAAAACACTAGCCGATACTTCATTGGATATATAAAATTGTCAATAATAATAATAATAATAATAACTTGTGAAATTTTTTTCTTTAGTAACTCTGCAATTTTATAATTTTTATATGAATGTTAGTCCTTCAGACGATTTGTTTGTTTTTGAAGAATCATTAAACTTACCTGATTTTTTCAAGCTAAACTGACTTGTTTATACTTTTTCATAGAAGTAAGATTTAAAAATTTTAATTTCTTTAATAATCACATTTTATTCTTGGAACAAACGATTCCAAGTGGCGCCCACAAAAAACATAGTATTAAGTTGTGTTACAGGACTACATCTCCGCAGAGGATCCAGTCAACAGTAAGTAACAAAAAGTGCGCGGAAGTAACGCCCGACAATATACAACACGAACAACACACACTATTACAACAACTTTTTCTATTCGTTATATATTGACGACTCCAACGTGAGGCTGTTGAAGAAGGAACACGACATCCCTCAATTTTGTTTCTATTTTGTTATAAATTGGCTGGCCCAACAGTGGGGATTAAAGGAGAGTATCCTAGAAATAGGTTACACACTTTTACACCACTATTGCTTTTCGTTATAAATTGGCAGCCCAACTAGTGAGGCTTGAAAAGACGGAACAAACCCGGCAACTACCAACAGATCAAAATGCCGCAACCTAAGGGAAAAAAGGTGAAGAAGAATGTGGAACCCGAGTTAAGTGTGGAAGACGGAGAGGCAGTACAAATGGAGGAAACGGAATTAGAACCGCCCACACTAGAAATGGAAAGACCGGTACAAACGGCAGACGAATTAGAGGAGCAAACGGGAGAAGAACCCATACAAATGGTAGAACAAACAGAGAAACACGAACCAGAAAAAATAACAGAGAGCGTTGACGCGAACGTAATAATGATGATGTTCCAAACGCTGAGAAAAGAGAGACAGGAAGATAGGGAGGAAATAATCAAATCCTTGAAGGAGGATATGAACGAAAATACTAAAAAAGTAATGAACAAATGTTCCAAAGGATGGAAGAAAATATGAACAGAAATAAGGAGAAATTAGACAAAAACATAGAATCTTTAAGGAAGGATATAACCGAGAAAATAGATGACAATGGGAAAAAACTGGAGATATTTCAGGAGGAGAATAAAAAAAGTATAGAGTCCCTGAAAAAAGAAATTAGCATAAAGTACGAAACAGTAAACAAAACGATCAATGATAATAAAATCGATAGTGACAGGAAGGTCGAAAACATGGAGAAACAGTTGGAAAGGTTACAGGAGGGAAACAGTACACGTTTCGAAAATATAGAGGAACAAACAGTAGAGACCAAACAAGATGTTAGAAATCTCGAAAACATGGTAAGGCAGAACCAAGACGCCATCATGCAGGAGGTGGGAGAAGTTCAGAAAGACGTTAGCGAGAGGATGCAGAGAACATATGACATCGCTAACAGGCTGGACGAACAAATAAAAACTAACAAAAATAGCATACTGGAAATAGACCAGAGAGAGAAAAACCTGCAGGAAAGATTAGAGGCGCTGAGAGACACACCCATACTAAATGCTCATACGTGTCATGGTGAAAACAGGGAAGTAATCAACTTCCAAAACTATCGACGAAACCCAATGGAATTTTTAGAAAGAATGGAAGAGTTTATTGGGAGAAATAGAGAAACAAGGTGGGACAGGATAAGAGAGATGCTAGACGAGACGTTTAAAAACACTAGGGATAACTGGTGGATAGCGGTACGACCCGAAATCACGAATTTAGCCGAGTTTAAACGCCAGTTTAAGGAGAAGTATTGGTCGGAGACTGCACAAAACAGGGTAAGAATGGACATATTCTATGGCAAATACGACGCGTCCAATGGACAGTCCCCGACGTCTTATTTCCTAGGAAAGATATGTTTAGCATGGAAGTTGATACCGCCGATCCCAGAAGAATGTTTGGTAAGGCAGTTAGCTGGACATTACAGTTATGGTATCAAAGATGCCCAATTATACCAACAGCTCAGTAAAATAGCCGATCTAGCCAAATTACTAGAAAATTGTGAATCCACTGGAAGGTTCCAGGATTACCAACCCCCCAATCGTAAGGTAGAATACAATAACAACAATAACGGACCAAACCGGAATGGAGGTGGAAACGGTAACAACCTAAACACAAATAATCAGAACAATAATACCCCACCAAATGGCCGAAGTGATAACACTCAGGGTCCAAATAACCGCAACTATCCGGGACCAAACAGAGGTAATTACACCGGGAATAATTACGGTAGAAACTACCACCAGGGAAATAGTTATCGCGGAAATAACTATAGGGGAAATAATTATGGTCAACGCAATAGTTATCGTAACGGGGGCGACCAAGGAGGAGGCGATAGGAGAAATCACGAATATAGGCCCCAGGTAAATTATACAATGGCCAATAACCGACGGCCATATCCACCCAATGTACCCACTTACATGTTTTACCCACAACAGGCGCCAGGTAGCCAGGGTAACACGACGAATAGCCAACATATTAACGGTAATCCCGAGGTCAGGCAGGAAACACAGACGGGTCAGCAACCCAATGTTCCGGGAGACCGGGCCAATGAGACCGTGGCTCATTTAAACTAAACGCGGCAGTGGAAAAGGAAAACCGCCCTTCACTGAACCAATATTATGGGGTGACTAGTTACGAACATAGACAGGACAAAGACGGGACTAGGACATTAAGAATAAATAATTATCTTAAGGATATTAGAGAGGATTTATTAGAAGAGGGTGACAATATCGTTAAAAATAGTAACCAAGGGAATAATAGTATCGTGCAGATCAAAGCAAATATCAATGGCATAGAAGCAATATTACTCATTGACACGGGGTCAAACGTATCACTTATCGATAGTGTTGAGTTAGAGAGGATCAAACAAAATAGTAATTTACCAATACCCACTCTGCCAATAAATAACATCATTCTAGTCGGAGCAACGGGGAGGCAAAATAAATCAATAAAGAAACAGGTGTCATTAGAGATGACTAGTAATGGGGTAACGATACCAATAGGGTTATTAGTGGCGAATTATTTACCCATGAGTATCCTAATAGGCTGCGATATACTTAGGCCATATAATGCTGTAATAGATTTGGAAGGTAAGGTGATAACTTTAAAAACTAACAAGGGAATTTGGACCAAAAATTTAATCGATGTCCAAGGAAATGGTACAGACAACACACCTTATCAAGCGATAGTGAACCATTATTATTGTGCCGATCGTCCAATCAACATGCCATTATATCAGGAGGAAAACCCAGAGTTGTGGTTAGAAAAATTAGAAGAAATACGGGATTTCCAAAGGACGAAAGCAAGGGGTCTGATCAGCGAAAAACAGGCGGAACAATTAATCGAGGTATACAATAATTATAAACACATATTCTCAAACGCTCCAGGTAAAGCCAGAGATTATCAATGCACCATAGAATTCAAAACTCCGGTGGAATTTAACAGGAAATCGTACCCGATCGCCTACTCGCTAAAGAACGAAGTCAGGGAAGAATTAAACAGGATGATAGAGGACGACATAATCGAGTATAGTCATTCGCCCTTTACCAGCCCAATCATAGCGGTGCCAAAAAAGAACGGAAAGGTACGTATATGTCTCGATGCTAGGGAGATTAACAAGATGATTGTTAACGACCGCACATCACCTGGGGAGATAGAGGAGATATTGAAAAAGTTTCACGGAACCAAATATATAAGCTCATGGGATACCGTATGCGGTTACTGGCAGGTAGAACTCCACCCTGAAAGTAGGAAATATATGGCATTCATATTCGAGGGCAGAAACTATCAGTTTAAGCGGTTACCTTTTGGCTTAATAAATTATGTGGCGGTGTTTGTAAAGATAATGGACAGAATATTGGGGCAGGAAGTACTGAAGTTTACGACAGTATACGTCGACGATCTACTGGTAACTTCAGCGAATTGGGACGACCATTGTAATAGGGTTGAACAGGTGTTAGAGAAACTATCAGAGAATAATATCACCCACAAATTAGACAAGTCCCAATTTATTGCAAATGAGGTGAAATTTTTAGGCTTTAATTTAACAGAACAAGGGATTACTCCATCCAAAGAGAAGGTAGAGGCCATACAGAAGTTCCCCACCCCAAAGAACAGGAAACAGCTGCAGTCATTTTTAGGAATCTGTAACTATTACAGAAAGTTTCGGTCCAATTATTCAGAACTAACTGCCAGGTTCCAAAAGCAGTTATCAGCTAAAGACAAATGGACTTGGGGACCAGAGCAAGATGGAGTGCTCAATATCATAAAGGAAAAGTTTTTAGAAACAGTAATGTTGCATCATCCCGACTTTACAAAACCATTTTTTCTGAACTGCGATGCCAGTAACGTGAGTTTAGGTGCAGCCCTATATCAGGAAGATCAGGATGGTAACCATTTAGTAATTAGCTTTGCTAGCCGCGTGCTGAACAGTTGCGAACGAAACTACAATACTACCGAAAAAGAATTGTTGAGTGTAGTTTTCGCATGCGGTAAATTTAGGACATATATTTTAGGGTACCCCATAACAGTTAGAAGCGACCACAAATCTATATCATTTTTAAAGCATTGTAAGCTGAACCACGGAAGGCTGACGAGATGGGTTTTGGCCTTGCAAGAATATAATATCACATGGGAATATATACCCGGCAAACAGAACGTAGCAGCCGACGTCCTATCTCGCGTCAATATACCAGACCAAACCTTCTACGGCGAAAAGGAACAATTAGCAAAGGTTTACCACATTATTAAGAGCAGGGAAGATTTAAAAAATATTTTAAACGATATAAAGTCACAACAAGAGACCGATCCAAGATTAGGAGATATTAGAAAAAGGGTACAGGAAGGCGATGAGGTCATAAATAGATATTACTGTATACACAACGACACTTTGTTTATAAGGAATACCCCGCACCAGGAGAATTGGAAATTAGTAATTCCACCAGTGATAGAGAGACCGCTAATAATCGACTATCACGATAGGTACGGACACATGGGTGCCCTCAAAGTAAGGAAGGCATTGGAAGAGCAAACATACATCAAGGGGATGAATAACAAGGTGCAACTGGCGATACGGTCGTGCGATATTTGTCAAAAAGTAAAGTGTGATAACGAGAGAAAAGAAGGGGTCATGATACCCATATCATCTACCGAAAAATTGGAAGAGGTATTTCTCGATATCTGCGGACCATTTCCACGCAGCGGTGGGAGACACCGATATAAATTTATCGTAATCATCTTCGACCACTTTAGCAAATATACCAAGCTATACCCAATAACTAGGGCAACGACCAGGAAAATAATAGACATCATTATAGAGCGATATATAATGGAGGTAGGCCGACCGTATTCTATAATTACGGACCACGGTACTCAGTTTAGGGGAAAACTTTGGAAGGAAAACCTGGGAGAACACGGAATAAAAACGTACAAGACGTCTGTATATCACCCGAATAGTAACCCAGCCGAGAGAGTGTTAAGGCAGGTAGGACGGTTACTGAGAACATACTGCCTTCACGAGCAGAAAAGATGGCATGAATACATAGCATCTACCGAGGATTTTCTCAATTTCTCATATCACAATACCATCGAGGTGTCGCCATACACAGTTATGTTCGAAAGACCCCCACCACGAGAGATAAAAGAAATTATTAGTTTTCCCGACGAACCCGCATACCAATTTGAGAGAACCAAATTTTATAACAAGGTGTTAGAAAAAACGGAACAGCAGCGGAAAAAATATGTCAAATCACAGCCCAAGGCAATTAAATATGAGGTAGGAGAAAGGGTGTTAGTTAAAAATAGAGAATTGCCCAGTGCTATACAAGGCATAACGAGGAAATTGCTACTCTTATATACAGGGCCTTTCACGATCACCAGAGACAAAAAAAACAATACCTATGAGGTAACTGACACGGTTAGTAACAAAGTAAAAGGTACGTATAACCAAACATCATTGAAAAATTACCATGATTAAAAATCACAAGTCAAATACTCAATCAGTGAGCAAGTACCATGACCAAAAAACCAAAGTCAAATACAGCATCATTGAGAAGGTACCTTGACTAAACATGTTAACGTGAATCTTTTAACTTACCCGTACTTAGAGAAGGAGAGAGATTATTATTAATAAATATTACGAGATGGACACATTCCACCATAGGCAAGATTTATTTCCAATAGCCATGTCAACGTATATTTACCAGCTTACCCGTACTTAGAGAATGAGAGAGATTATTATTAATAAATATTACGAGATGGACACTTAGTAAAAGAGAAAAAAGGAGAAATACTGTCACATATTTGATACTAAATGGAAATGATAAATGAGAAAAAAAAGGAAGAACAGTGTGTTACATAAGGAGGTAATGATGAATATGAATATAGCTATTAACATTGAATGATTGTAAACGATAATTTTAAATGCGGAGAACGATATATTAATATAATTGTGAATTAATCAGAAGAGTTTAAGAAAGGGAATTTATGTGTAGGAGCCTATGATCTTTGAATATTGTATTTTTTTTATTATTATTATTATTTGTTGCAAAGGTGCAATTATTATTTTCTGGACAGGGATGTGTTGCCTCTGATTTCAGTATTTATAGATAGGGAAGGGCAGAGAATGTATGCCATAGCGAGCCACTCTGACCCCCAACCCTCTATGAAAGTTAGGGAATTGATAGGGAATTATATCAAAGATTAATTAAATAACATCAAGGTAAAAAGGAAAGGAATAGGTGATACGACAAAGAACGAAATAGGAATATTGAGTTGGATTAATATATTAAAGGAGTAGTACAGGAATTTAATTATAAGATAAAAGAATGAAATATAAAGAAGCTAATAAAGGGTTAATATAGAGATGATAATTTCATCAAAACCAAAGATATGTTTTTCAAAAATTATCAACTTTAACGGAGAGGCATATGTAACGTCACAGAACGTTCCATAAAGGAAACCATTTACATAGCAATTATCATAAGACCAAAGTGAGGTGAACAGTATCAAACCCAAGTAGTCCTAAAAAATATTTGTGTAATATTGTCTAATAATCATTACTACTAACATGAAAAAACGACCAGACTTTGACTAAAACACAAACCCCATATATATTATTAAAGTGAATAACAGTGAAAAAACCATAAGACACTATAAGAGAGACGAATAATGTCAGAATCAACCAAAACGAAGTCATTAATTATTGAGTTTTATAACTCTGAATAGAGTATTAAGAACTATTTTTTGTGAATGAATGGACATGATCCATTATTATATTATGTAATGTAAATAAAATAAATGTATTAAATGATTTAAATACATTATTAGAAAGAATTTAAGTTAAAATAAAAATTATATATTTGTTATGACAAAAAATACTAATGTGTTGGATTTGAGACCAAACACCCAGATTTCATGAACAATTTATTATTATCAGATTGAAATAAAAACCATATGTAATTGTCAAGCAGACAAAAGTGAACAATTTATCTTAAATACAGAACGCTGTCAAATGAATAAAAATCAGTCAAAATAGCCAAAAACCGTATTGACTATAAACATGTGGTAGGCATATAATATTGTATAATTTATGGATTTAATGTTGCCAAAATGCAACCAAAATGCATTAGAAAGTTGAAATATGATATAAAGCGACTATACTAATATATCTGACTAACTTTAACGTTGTAATAGTCACGTTAGCAAAATATTTACCTATACCATGTATGGCTGGAGCCAATCAACCAGTACAAAAATAATCATATCTGGCTAAATATTTACAAAATGCTAACAAAAATAAAATAGAATGGTACAATACTTCCGTATACCTTAAAAACGAACAAACCCAGTTGAAAATAAGATCAATTATAAAAGAATTTAACTTATAAGAGTGAGATTTGTCACACCATGAAAAAGGGCATCTCAAGACCAATCAATGATGCTATGTCATCCTGTGATAAAAATAATATATGTAAAGAGTAACCAGTTATCACAAAAGACAGACAATATAATAAACTCTGAGTGTACACTAGTGAAATACTACATATGTTAAAGAAAGAGACTAATCATTGTGTTATAACATTGACAAAAATCTAGGCCATGGACAGAGGCCAGGTAAAATTGTAATTATCTAGGTGTTATATATGCTAAAATTTGTTTGTTTTGTTATAGGAAGATAGTAATGTTGTATTTTCAGATTGTGGAAGAGACATAATAGTTCCACAACAATTTTTGTTCTAAAAAAATTGAATTTTCGTGAGAGTTGTATATTGTGTTACTTGTTGGACTTAATTTAATTAAAAACCAATCATAATTAGTATCACTAGATTCAGTTGAAAACAGAGAATCTAAATGTAATAATGGCATACAAATTGTGAGTACTAATATAAAACTGTTTGATAAATACCAGAGTAATTTTTGAAATATCCTTAGTATGAAGAATAAGAAATTTGTTCTAAAAGCTTCGACGGAAATGAATTTTGTTCCATAATGTTCCATTTCGTTTATTCTCGAACAATCTAGAAAGAATTTTTACACAAATATACCGGAAGTCGATGGAAACAATCAGCCTGAATTAGTATAAAAGAGAGACCAAATTCGACCCAAAAG
The DNA here is from genome assembly GCA_034769895.1 of Magicicada septendecula. Taxonomy (NCBI): domain Eukaryota; kingdom Metazoa; phylum Arthropoda; class Insecta; order Hemiptera; family Cicadidae; genus Magicicada; species Magicicada septendecula. The sequence goes on from CM068368.1 coordinate 223,940,471, forward strand.
ACACTTGAAACTTGAACTCCAGAACAGATGCATCACCCACGACACTGATCAACGCAGCTAAGGCGAAACCGAGAGGCGAGAAATCGACAAGACCCGAAGAAAGGCTTTTCCCGTACATAGACAAACAGACTGACATAACCTCTACAAGAATCTACGCCAATGTGTTGCTGAAATAGAGCAGCAGCACGGCAAATTTTAATAGAAATCACGCAGCCAGAACGTCAACGGCCCAGGAGGGACCAAAACTTTAAATAGAGAACCAATTCTGCTGTGTTCGCATAGACTGACTAACTTGACAATAATTCCCTTAACGTAAACATACACACACAAAGCCTTTCTCGACACTGCATGGGAATCAGCGCTATGGCGGCCAAATTTTGAATCAACGCGGAGCAGCTGATGTGTATTGGCGGGGTTTGAACGATAATCTACTGCCAAACGTTGTCACAAAAAGTGCGGAAATAGTAAATGATCGCAATTTTGACTTAAAATAGATTCAGTGCACACATGAAGAGGCGAGATTGAAATAACTACCCGAGAGGAGTGTCCTGTGCGAGATTAATTAATCATTGGAACGTGAGTTACCAAAATTAAAGTCATTTTTTACCTGGTTACATTTATCACACAGTTGTACTACACATGCCACACACACCTTCAAATCACTTAATTTTTCTTGTAAAGCGTCTTATTGATATATCTTGGTAGTTCAAAGGAGTCACGTCCTGAGAGTAAAGATTTTTTCACGTATTAAACTCATGCTTTACAACTGAGTAAAAAATTGAAAAACACTAGCCGATACTTCATTGGATATATAAAATTGTCAATAATAATAATAATAATAATAACTTGTGAAATTTTTTTCTTTAGTAGCTCTGCAATTTTATAATTTTTATATGAATGTTAGTCCTTCAGACGATTTGTTTGTTTTTGAAGAATCATTAAACTTACCTGATTTTTTCAAGCTAAACTGACTTGTTTATACTTTTTCATAGAAGTAAGATTTAAAAATTTTAATTTCTTAAATAATCACATTTTATTCTTGGAACAAACGATTCCAAGTGGCGCCCACAAAAAACATAGTATTAAGTTGTGTTACAGGACTACATCTCCGCAGAGGATCCAGTCAACAGTAAGTAACAAAAAGTGCGCGGAAGTAACGCCCGACAATATACAACACGAACAACACACACTATTACAACAACTTTTTCTATTCGTTATATATTGACGACTCCAACGTGAGGCTGTTGAAGAAGGAACACGACATCCCTCAATTTTGTTTCTATTTTGTTATAAATTGGCTGGCCCAACAGTGGGGATTAAAGGAGAGTATCCTAGAAATAGGTTACACACTTTTACACCACTATTGCTTTTCGTTATAAATTGGCAGCCCAACTAGTGAGGCTTGAAAAGACGGAACAAACCCGGCAACTACCAACAGATCAAAATGCCGCAACCTAAGGGAAAAAAGGTGAAGAAGAATGTGGAACCCGAGTTAAGTGTGGAAGACGGAGAGGCAGTACAAATGGAGGAAACGGAATTAGAACCGCCCACACTAGAAATGGAAAGACCGGTACAAACGGCAGACGAATTAGAGGAGCAAACGGGAGAAGAACCCATACAAATGGTAGAACAAACAGAGAAACACGAACCAGAAAAAATAACAGAGAGCGTTGACGCGAACGTAATAATGATGATGTTCCAAACACTGAGAAAAGAGAGACAGGAAGATAGGGAGGAAATAATCAAATCCTTGAAGGAGGATATGAACGAAAATACTAAAAAAGTAATGAACAAATGTTCCAAAGGATGGAAGAAAATATGAACAGAAATAAGGAGAAATTAGACAAAAACATAGAATCTTTAAGGAAGGATATAACCGAGAAAATAGATGACAATGGGAAAAAACTGGAGATATTTCAGGAGGAGAATAAAAAAAGTATAGAGTCCCTGAAAAAAGAAATTAGCATAAAGTACGAAACAGTAAACAAAACGATCAATGATAATAAAATCGATAGTGACAGGAAGGTCGAAAACATGGAGAAACAGTTGGAAAGGTTACAGGAGGGAAACAATACACGTTTCGAAAATATAGAGGAACAAACAGTAGAGACCAAACAAGATGTTAGAAATCTCGAAAACATGGTAAGGCAGAACCAAGACGCCATCATGCAGGAGGTGGGAGAAGTTCAGAAAGACGTTAGCGAGAGGATGCAGAGAACATATGACATCGCTAACAGGCTGGACGAACAAATAAAAACTAACAAAAATAGCATACTGGAAATAGACCAGAGAGAGAAAAACCTGCAGGAAAGATTAGAGGCGCTGAGAGACACACCCATACTAAATGCTCATACGTGTCATGGTGAAAACAGGGAAGTAATCAACTTCCAAAACTATCGACGAAACCCAATGGAATTTTTAGAAAGAATGGAAGAGTTTATTGGGAGAAATAGAGAAACAAGGTGGGACAGGATAAGAGAGATGCTAGACGAGACGTTTAAAAACACTAGGGATAACTGGTGGATAGCGGTACGACCCGAAATCACGAATTTAGCCGAGTTTAAACGCCAGTTTAAGGAGAAGTATTGGTCGGAGACTGCACAAAACAGGGTAAGAATGGACATATTCTATGGCAAATACGACGCGTCCAATGGACAGTCCCCGACGTCTTATTTCCTAGGAAAGATATGTTTAACATGGAAGTTGATACCGCCGATCCCAGAAGAATGTTTGGTAAGGCAGTTAGCTGGACATTACAGTTATGGTATCAAAGATGCCCAATTATACCAACAGCTCAGTAAAATAGCCGATCTAGCCAAATTACTAGAAAATTGTGAATCCACTGGAAGGTTCCAGGATTACCAACCCCCCAATCGTAAGGTAGAATACAATAACAACAATAACGGACCAAACCGGAATGGAGGTGGAAACGGTAACAACCTAAACACAAATAATCAGAACAATAATACCCCACCAAATGGCCGAAGTGATAACACTCAGGGTCCAAATAACCGCAACTATCCGGGACCAAACAGAGGTAATTACACCGGGAATAATTACGGTAGAAACTACCACCAGGGAAATAGTTATCGCGGAAATAACTATAGGGGAAATAATTATGGTCAACGCAATAGTTATCGTAACGGGGGCGACCAAGGAGGAGGCGATAGGAGAAATCACGAATATAGGCCCCAGGTAAATTATACAATGGCCAATAACCGACGGCCATATCCACCCAATGTACCCACTTACATGTTTTACCCACAACAGGCGCCAGGTAGCCAGGGTAACACGACGAATAGCCAACATATTAACGGTAATCCCGAGGTCAGGCAGGAAACACAGACGGGTCAGCAACCCAATGTTCCGGGAGACCGGGCCAATGAGACCGTGGCTCATTTAAACTAAACGCGGCAGTGGAAAAGGAAAACCGCCCTTCACTGAACCAATATTATGGGGTGACTAGTTACGAACATAGACAGGACAAAGACGGGACTAGGACATTAAGAATAAATAATTATCTTAAGGATATTAGAGAGGATTTATTAGAAGAGGGTGACAATATCGTTAAAAATAGTAACCAAGGGAATAATAGTATCGTGCAGATCAAAGCAAATATCAATGGCATAGAAGCAATATTACTCATTGACACGGGGTCAAACGTATCACTTATCGATAGTGTTGAGTTAGAGAGGATCAAACAAAATAGTAATTTACCAATACCCACTCTGCCAATAAATAACATCATTCTAGTCGGAGCAACGGGGAGGCAAAATAAATCAATAAAGAAACAGGTGTCATTAGAGATGACTAGTAATGGGGTAACGATACCAATAGGGTTATTAGTGGCGAATAATTTACCCATGAGTATCCTAATAGGCTGCGATATACTTAGGCCATATAATGCTGTAATAGATTTGGAAGGTAAGGTGATAACTTTAAAAACTAACAAGGGAATTTGGACCAAAAATTTAATCGATGTCCAAGGAAATGGTACAGACAACACACCTTATCAAGCGATAGTGAACCATTATTATTGTGCCGATCGTCCAATCAACATGCCATTATATCAGGAGGAAAACCCAGAGTTGTGGTTAGAAAAATTAGAAGAAATACGGGATTTCCAAAGGACGAAAGCAAGGGGTCTGATTAGCGAAAAACAGGCGGAACAATTAATCGAGGTATACAATAATTATAAACACATATTCTCAAACGCTCCAGGTAAAGCCAGAGATTATCAATGCACCATAGAATTCAAAACTCCGGTGGAATTTAACAGGAAATCGTACCCGATCGCCTACTCGCTAAAGAACGAAGTCAGGGAAGAATTAAACAGGATGATAGAGGACGACATAATCGAGTATAGTCATTCGCCCTTTACCAGCCCAATCATAGCGGTGCCAAAAAAGAACGGAAAGGTACGTATATGTCTCGATGCTAGGGAGATTAACAAGATGATTGTTAACGACCGCACATCACCTGGGGAGATAGAGGAGATATTGAAAAAGTTTCACGGAACCAAATATATAAGCTCATGGGATACCGTATGCGGTTACTGGCAGGTAGAACTCCACCCTGAAAGTAGGAAATATATGGCATTCATATTCGAGGGCAGAAACTATCAGTTTAAGCGGTTACCTTTTGGCTTAATAAATTATGTGGCGGTGTTTGTAAAGATAATGGACAGAATATTGGGGCAGGAAGTACTGAAGTTTACGACAGTATACGTCGACGATCTACTGGTAACTTCAGCGAATTGGGACGACCATTGTAATAGGGTTGAACAGGTGTTAGAGAAACTATCAGAGAATAATATCACCCACAAATTAGACAAGTCCCAATTTATTGCAAATGAGGTGAAATTTTTAGGCTTTAATTTAACAGAACAAGGGATTACTCCATCCAAAGAGAAGGTAGAGGCCATACAGAAGTTCCCCACCCCAAAGAACAGGAAACAGCTGCAGTCATTTTTAGGAATCTGTAACTATTACAGAAAGTTTCGGTCCAATTATTCAGAACTAACTGCCAGGTTCCAAAAGCAGTTATCAGCTAAAGACAAATGGACTTGGGGACCAGAGCAAGATGGAGTGCTCAATATCATAAAGGAAAAGTTTTTAGAAACAGTAATGTTGCATCATCCCGACTTTACAAAACCATTTTTTCTGAACTGCGATGCCAGTAACGTGAGTTTAGGTGCAGCCCTATATCAGGAAGATCAGGATGGTAACCATTTAGTAATTAGCTTTGCTAGCCGCGTGCTGAACAGTTGCGAACGAAACTACAATACTACCGAAAAAGAATTGTTGAGTGTAGTTTTCGCATGCGGTAAATTTAGGACATATATTTTAGGGTACCCCATAACAGTTAGAAGCGACCACAAATCTATATCATTTTTAAAGCATTGTAAGCTGAACCACGGAAGGCTGACGAGATGGGTTTTGGCCTTGCAAGAATATAATATCACATGGGAATATATACCCGGCAAACAGAACGTAGCAGCCGACGTCCTATCTCGCGTCAATATACCAGACCAAACCTTCTACGGCGAAAAGGAACAATTAGCAAAGGTTTACCACATTATTAAGAGCAGGGAAGATTTAAAAAATATTTTAAACGATATAAAGTCACAACAAGAGACAGTAGTATATGTCTGTATGCGCCAGGACACAAAAAAAACAGGCATGTATGCGCTAGGACACCCGAACCCGGAAGTATGCGCTGGGACACCCGCAAACATATATGTATGCGCTAGGACAGGACAGTCGTGTCCTAGGTCATACATAGTATGTTCTGGGGGACACTCGTGTCCACTGACCTAGTAAAAAATGTAAATATAAACAGACGGCATTTGTTGACACGCGTAAACTTTGTTGTACATATAAACATTCCGAGTTCGTTGACGTGTTTTTTTTCCTTTGTACAGTGTAAATAGCGTCGTCTTTACCTAAATATATTAGATTTTATTTGTAATGATTGTCATTCTATAGTAAACCATACACTCGTGTCCACTGACCTAGTAAAAAATGTAAATATAAACAGACGGCATTTGTTGACACGCGTAAACTTTGTTGTACATATAAACATTGCGAGTTCGTTGACGTGTTTTTTTTCCTTTGTACAGTGTAAATAGCGTCGTCTTTACCTAAATATATTAGATTTTATTTGTAATGATTGTCATTCTATAGTAAACCATACACTCGTGTCCACTGACCTAGTAAAAAATGTAAATATAAACAGACGGCATTTGTTGACACGCGTAAACTTTGTTGTACATATAAACATTGCGAGTTCGTTGACGTGTTTTTTTTCCTTTGTACAGTGTAAATAGCGTCGTCTTTACCTAAATATATTAGATTTTATTTGTAATGATTGTCATTCTATAGTAAACCATACACTCGTGTCCACTGACCTAGTAAAAAATGTAAATATAAACAGACGGCGTTTGTTGACACGCGTAAACTTTGATGTACACATAAACATTCCGCGTTCGTTGACGTGTTTTTTTTCTTTTTTACAGTGTAGATAGCGTCGTCTTTACCTAAATATATTACATTTTATTTGTAATGATTGTCATTCTATAGTAAACCATGACCTTGAAACACACTGACCTAGTAAAAATGTAAATATAAACAGACGGTCGTGCAACTCGTCTTTACCTAAATATAAGATACCGATAACCTTTTTAGTTGCCGTACTATACAAAGTAATCTCTGATAACTAAGGTCATAGATGTAAACAGTTTTTAATTAGTTGTTGTACTTTGAATAATGAGCATCAGACAGGCGATAAGTAGTGAATTACATAAACAAGCGAGAAGGAATTTTCCTACACGCAATGTCGAACTAAAAGGTATTCACGATTTGTATCAAGCTGACCTTGTAGAAATGATTTCTTTTTCAAAGTTGAATAAAGGTTATAAATATATACTAACAGTGATAAATTGTTTTAGTAAATTTGCATTTGCAGTTCCGTTAAAATCAAAAACCTCACACGACATTGTAAAACTCTAAGACCTATATTACATGTAAACAAAATGAAACATTTGCAAACTGATAAAGGAAAAGAATTTTACAATTTACCGATTCAGCAATTATTTAATCATTATAATATAAATCATTATTCAACTTATTCAGATAAAAAAGCCTCTATTATTGAACGTTTTAATCGTACTTTAAAAAACCATATGTGGAAATGGTTTACTACCAGTGGAAAGTATACATGGATCGAAGTACTTCCTCAGTTATTGAAAAAATATAATAATACTGTACATAGAACTATAAGTATGAAACCTAAAGATGTTAATATAAATAATGAGAAAAGGGTATTAACACAAATAAATAAAAAACGAATACCTGTTAATAAGAAACCTGCAAAATATAAAGTTGGGGATAGAGTGAGAATTAGTAAATACAAACAAATTTTTACCAAGGGTTATTTACCAAATTGGACAAATGAAATATTTACAATTCATAATATTAAACAAACAGTACCTAGAACATATATTTTAAAAGATGATACAGGAACCGTATTAGATGGCGGATTTTACGAACAAGAAATTAGTAAAACAAAATACGACAATATATTTTTAATTGAAAAAATATTAAAACGTAAAGGTAATAAATTACTTGTTCAGTGGTTAGGATACGATAAGTCGCATAACAGTTGGATTGATAAAAACCAATCATTTGAATTATTTTTTTTTTCAATCATGAAAATAGTACAGCAAACAAAAAAAATACGTATTTGTAATTTTGGTAAATCTATGGAGAAAAAAGAAAGAGTCCATAGCGAGTTGTTACCAAATAATGTCAGGTCTCTTACCATTGGGCCAAGTAATACAGGTAAAACAAACCTAATGCTTAATCTTTTGTTCAGTCCTAATGGTTTATGTTTTGACAACGTTTATGTTTTTTCAAAATCGTTGTATCAGTCAAAGTACAAATTTTTAGAAACAGTTTTATCAGGTATACCATCAATACAATACTATAAATTTTCAGAAAATGATCAAGTCATTCATCCTGATGATACTGAACAAAATTCAGTTATTATATTTGATGATGTAGCATGTGAACAACAAGATAATATAAGAAATCATTTTACAATATGTAGACATAAAAATAATAATGTTATTTATATATGTCAAACGTATGTTCGAATTCCGAAACACTTAATTCGTGATAACGCGAATTTAATAATTATTTTTCAACAAGACGAACTGAATTTAAAACATATATACAGAGATCATGTTAATACTGATATGACATTTGAAATGTTTAAAGAACTTTGTTCTAAAGCATGGACAAGACGTAAAAAGGGTTTTTTTGTTATAGATAAAGAAAGTGATATGAATTGTGGCGGTCGTTATCGTTTTGATTTTGATATCTATATTACTAATTTGTAATCGAAATTTTTTTTATTACTTATCAATATGTCATCGAAGAAGTCACGTTCCCTTGACAAGCAAGAGAAGCTCGTTAATGAAATTAAAAAAATAAGAAAAAATATTCGAAAGAAACATCAGACTCTAACACAAAATGTTATTGATGAAGAACAGTTTGCAGAAAAATCGTTGAAACCTATTATCACTCCGTTACAAAAGTTAGTACAAGAGAAAACAAATTCGTCATTGATTAAAAAAGAAGAACAACAATTAGATGTTGAAATGGACGATATTCAGTCGCGTTTACAAAACAAAAGGTTTTCAGAAGAGGCCGAAAACATCCCGATATCGAACAAACGAACAGTAGAAACGCCGTTACCATTGCCGCGTGAAGAAGAAATAACGTATGAAACCTTACCCACGGTTGATGAATTAATGTCAACATCAGAAGGACGACAATCAATTGAACCTTTTATCGATATATGGTTTAAAGGTCCGTTAATAAGACACTATATGCGTAAATTTTTTGATGACAGTAATCATGATATTGATCACGTTTTTGGTCCATATTTTGGAGATAATAATATTTTAATGTTAGGTAAATACCCCCTAAAGACTGATGAAAGTGATATTATTACAATTAATAATGTTATGTACAAAGGTACACCTGGTTTGTACGATCTTATTTTTATGAAAAACCCCAATGCATATGTATATTCTCAAGAAGATTTAGACGAATATTCGCGTATAATAAGTGAAACCGCGGCATATTTAAGTTTAAAGACAAACAGAGTTAAAAGCAGTACTAGTTACAAATATAAAAATATAATTAAGCCTATTATTAATAAGGTTTTACAATCATCCACATCAAAAGTTAGAAGTAGCCGATTGCATAGTGATACAGAAGGTCGCGGTTTGTTAAATTTCAGTAAGAGTAAGCCAGTTTTTGTGTACTGGAATAATGTAAATGAATTATGCGATAGATTAAAATTATTGATTGCTTCACAAAGTGCAGGTCATTCGGGCCATGAAAATGAAATATTATCAATTATTGAAGAGCTACAGGAGGCCGGTATAATAAAAGAAGATGCAGCAACGTTTGAAGCGATATTTTCAAAATGAGTGTCGATAAATTCGGACACTATAGTGGTGATCTAGTGGCTAGTTCCAACGTTCAGCGTGGACCGCCTGGAGAAGGATTTAAATTAACTGACGACGGAAATTTTAATATAAGTAATAAACGATTATGTAATGTGGGCGATCCTGAATTGGATGATGATGCCGTAAATGTAAAATATATGAGAACAAATTCGATTACTTTAACAAATACAGACGATTGTTACGATGTTAAAATGAAAAAAGTTATTAATTTAGCCGATCCTGTCGAACCTTGTGATGCTGTAAATAAAAATTATTTAGAAAATGTTACTAAATCATATTTAGATGATAGAATACCTATTAAGCTGAACAACAGTCCAGTGTATTCATTCAAGAATAATCGTGTGTCTCAAATCGCATCTCCTGTTTATAAATTTGATGCTGTTAATAAACACTATGTTGATAATAAATTACCTGATGAAAATACACAAACTAATTGTTGTGATTTCAAGCAAAAAAGGTTAATTAATGTAGCAAATCCTATTAATTTGCTTGATGCTATAAATAAACAGACTTTATTAACAAACATAAATAATACAAAAGATGAATGCAAACAATATATAGATGATAAAATATATTATTCACGAAGTGAAGAGGAAAATAGTATAGATTTTAATGGAAGCAGATTGACTAATGTTGCTGATTCTAAAGATGATACAGACGTTATAAACCAAAAGACTTTAACAAGAGTTATGAATGCATTTAAATTAGATCTAGAAGACTATAAAGTTGACAGTAGCTTAGTTAGAATATTATACAAATTGTATAAGGAGTGCACTAAAGACAATCCTGTTAAAACTATAAACGAATTTCGCATTGTATATATAATACAAAGTTTATATGAAGCGTCATAAATGCATCTGTATCCAAACAAGATAGAAGGTGGTGGTCTGGTGAGTAATATTCTTGGAAATGTTATAAACAAGTCAATTGATTTATTACCTGTTGAACTTCATTTACCCGGTTATCAGTATTGTGGACCTGGTACAAATTTAGCGAAACGATTACAAAGAGGTGATCCAGGAATTAATAAGCTTGACGCTGCTTGTAAACAACACGATATTATATATTCAAAGTATTCAGATTCTATAAATCGCGCTAAGGCTGATAAGGAATTAGCTGAAAGAGCTTGGGAACGTGTTAAATCAAGTGACGCATCGTTCGGGGAGAAAGCTGCAGCGTGGTCAGTAACTAACATAATGAAAGCTAAAAGTAAATTTGGTGGGGGAATAAAAAAGAAAAAAAAAACTATGTCCAACACAGTTTATAATTATTTGAAACGTTTTGCTGGTAAAAGTGGAAAAGGTTTATATTTGAGACCGTATAAAAAAACAGGAGGAGGTCTAAAAAAAAAAAAAAGAAAAGAAAAACGAAACAACGACGGCGAAAATAATAAAGAGTATTCCTATACGTCCGCTTTCAATTCAAGATTTACTACTGTATGTTAAACAATTAAAGATTCCTAATTTCAGAGGAGTGTTTATGCGTGACACATTACCGTTACACACTGGAATTTGGCAAAATGAAACCGGAATAGTTAATTTAGATAATAGTTATGGTCATGGTACTCACTGGGTATGTTATATTAAACGTAAAAATAAAGTTAATTATTTTGATAGTTTTGGTAATTTAAGACCGCCTATCGAACTAAATAATTACTTTTATTCATCAAGTCAACGATCTATTGAAATCGTTTATAATTATACACGAAGACAAAATATGGATGCAGTCAACTGCGGTCATTTGTGTTTACAGTTTCTCAGTAATAATGTTTTGTCTAAGCGGTAAAGGATCCGTATTAACATGTGATATTCTTCCACCTATCGAGTTAAGTGATGAAAAATGGGAACTAGGATTAATTGACTTTATGACATATCATTCAATACCTAATATAGAGGAAGGAATTAACAATGTATTATATTATGGTAGTGATAAGAAAATAGTATTGCCTACTGGTTCTTATGAAATTTCAGATATCGCAACGTTTATAAACGATTACTTAATTCAACATGATGAAAATGTAAAACTAATTATAAAGGCGAATAATAATACATTAAAAAGTGAAATTTATTCTAACGTTCAAATTGATTTTAGTAAACCCGATTCGTTAGCAACCATATTAGGATTTGAAACATGCATAATAAATCCCAATAAATGGTACAGTTCAACCTTACCGATAAGTATTGTTCGAGTAGAGAGCATCCGATTGATTAGTAATTTAATTAATGGTTCGTTTAACAACGGAATTCCAGATCACATAATACACGAATTCTATCCTAGTGTTCCGCCAGGTTTTAAAATTGTTGAAAAACCGACTAACGTGATATATTTACCAGTAAACACATCTAGGATACATAATATTGTAGTAAGACTAGAAGATCAACAAGGAAGATTGATTAATTTTCGAAACGAAATAATAACGTTACGTTTGTATTTGAGAAAACAATAATAATGGGTCTTATTTTTTATTACGGAATCAATAAAACAACTGCAAATAAGCCAATTATAAGTAGTAAAGATATGAATATCGACCGGTTAACACCACAAAACCTGAAATTTCTACAGTCATTGGGATTAACAGTAATAAAGGATTATTTAAACAAAAAATGAATCTTAATATTCAAAACGTAAACGCTAGCATTCTAAACATTATAGAGGATCTTGTGTATACAGATGACTCGATAGTAGGATTAGCTTATCACACTCATCTACCGTACACTTCTACTACATTCAATAATAATGACGAAATTAGAATTCCAATTAATCAACAAGATGTGTACACATTACCGTGTGAAAGTTACCTTCATATAAAAATAGAATACACTAATAATAACGGTATACATGATCAAACTTTAAAATTATGTTCAAATGCTTTAGCATTTTTGTTTGATGAAATTAGATACGAAATAAATGGATCAGAAATCGATAGAGTTAAAAATGTTGGAATAACATCAACAATTAAGAATATGTTAACAATTAAACCACATGAAATTAACACTTTAGAAAATAGTGGATGGGCTTCAGATTTAATAAGTCATATGGCACCATCATCGAAAGATATTAGCTTCTGTATCCCATTAAAAAGGTTGTTCGGATTTGCTGAAGATTTTAAAAAGATTTTGTTAAATATAAAGCAAGAATTAGTTTTAATTAGAGCGTCCACTGATAATAATGCAATAATTTTACCTGAATCAGTAAACACACACAAATTAAAAATAAAATATATATCATGGAGAATTCCGTATGTTTATGTTAATGACGTAGTAAAGGTAGATTTACTTAAGATAATACAAATTGATCGACCTTTATTAATGCCGTTTCGAAAATGGGAACTTTACGAGTATCCGTCTGTGCCAAAAGCAAGCAAACTTACTTGGACTGTTAAAACGTCATCACAATCAGATAAACCTCGTTACGTTATTGTAGGTTTTCAGACTGACAGAAAAAATAATGGACACAAAAACCCAGCACATTTTGATCTTGCTTCATTTTATAATGTAAAGTTATATTTAAATTCAGAATACTATCCGTATGATAATTTTAATGGTGAAACGTCGATTCTACATGAGTATTATTCAATATTTCAGTCCTCGTATTATTACAAAAGTGAAAATGCGCCAATGATAAATCGTTCAAACTTTCTAACGTATACACCTTTTTGTGTAATTGATTGTTCAAAACAAAATGAATCATTAAAAACTGGTTCAATAGACATCCGTCTGGATATTGAGACGTCAACAGACATACCGGAAAAAACTACTATCTACTGTCTCATTTTTTACGATACAATTATGCAATATACGCCTTTATCTGGTACTGTAAGAAAAGTATTTAAAATATAATTACGTAGATAAAAAGTGTATCAGTTCTGCTGTTGCACGCAATGGAATACGTTATCGATTTTCAAGGTTTTCGCGATGATGGAAACAATTTCATTTTTAAAGAACTTTGTATTCAGTGTATACAAGATAACAAATTTTCTGGTGCTAGTGATCAGTATTTGTTTTTACCACCATTTAGTTACAAACATTTGTCAGAGAAGAAAAAAAACGTTAATAAATGGATTGAAAACAAGTGTCTTGGACTTAGCTGGAAGTGCGGTCTTCAAGATTATAATGATCTACAGTTTATATTAAATAAATATATAAACGGTAAATGTATTCATGTTAAAGGATCAGAAAAAAAAGTAGCATTAGAAGAAGAATTTAATTGTTATGTAAAAATATTAGATATGGAAACACTCGATTGTCCATCCTTAAAAGTGTTAAAACAGCAGTCTTCATATTCTATTCACTGTTCTTTCAAACATAATTCATATTATTGTGCTTTAAATAATGTACATCATTTAACTAAGTGGATTATCGAATACTGGAACAAGAAATTGAAAGACAAAAATATTGGGACTGTATGATTGCTTAACTGTATAATTTGTATTAACGTAGTTGATCTTTTGATCTCCTATTTACGCGTGCGTACTGAGAACGTGACATTACTACGCTGATAAAACTGATATCAGTTCTGCTGTTGCACGCAATGGAATATGTTATCGACTTTCAAAGTTTTTGCGATGATGGAAATAATTATATTATTAAAGAACTGTGCGTGCAACCTATTGTAAACACTAAATTCGCTGATGTTTGTAATCAATACTTATTCTTACCTCCATTCGATTACAGACATCTATCAGAAAAGAAAAAAAAAGTTAATGACTGGATTAACAATAATTATCTGGGACTTAGTTGGAATTGTGGATTAACAGAATATAGTGAACTTCCAGTAATATTAAATTCATATATATATGGAAAGTGCATTTATATAAAAGGACGTGAAAAAAAAATAGCTTTACAAAAAGAATTGAACTGTCATGTAAAAATAGTGGATATTGAATCACTCAAGTGTCCGTCTCTAAGCGTCTTGAAGAAGCAGTCTTTAAATAGTATACGTTGTCCATATGATCACTCTTCAACAAACTGTGCATTAAGTAACGTGTTTTATATTACTAAATGGATAATTCAATATTGGAACTGTTTGTGTGATGAACATGATGAAGACACTAAAAGAATAAATTGTTGGGACTGTATGATTACTTAACTTTTTATTGTAATTATATGTAAAATAAAGGTTTTTTAAAAAAAAAATAAAAATTTTAAAACATTTTGATTTTTTGATTTATTAATACTAAAAAACATATATTCAAAACATATAGTCTATATTACAATTATAATTTTTACAGTTTACCATTCCATACAACATACATACATACATGCATACATACATGCATACATACATAAATACATACATACATACATACATACATACATACATATATACATACATACATACATACATACATACCATTCATAAATAATACATTTAGTTACATACTAAAAAACATACATACTTTTTTTATACCAGCATTTTTTATTAATTTACATACACAAAAATTGTTGTAATTGTGTAATTGTGTATAGATTACATACTACAACAAATACAAAGTGAATACCAACAAAATACATACAACAAAAATTTGAAATTTTCTTTTTTTATAGGAAACTTTGTTTTGATTTTTTTACATACAAAATAGAAGATTTTAAACATTTTAGTTACATACTAAAAAACATACATACTTTTTTATACCATCATTTTTTTTTATTAATTTACATACAAAAAATTGTTGTAATTGTGTATAAGTTACATACTACAACAAATATAAAATATCAACATATTTTACATACAAAAAATTTGAAAATTTCTTTTTTATAGGAAACATTTTTTTTTTATCTTAACCAAAATATTAAGATCAGTTTTTTATAAAAATCTGAAACATATGAGCCAGGTTGTGATGATGAATTATCATCTGTTCTTATTCGACAGCATTTTTCTTACAATTTGTCGTTTTTTTTTAAAACGGTAGATTTTTTATCCATAATCTGTAGGAATATATTTAAAACAAAAATATTCATTTTTTGAAAATTTCTTTTTTTTATAGGAAACATTTTTTTTATCTTAACCAAAAACATTAAGATTACTTTTTATAAGTTTGTTTTTTAATATTTTTTATCTTAGCCAATTCGCGTGATTTTGATAATACAATTTTATGCAATTGCATATAAGTGGAATCTTTACTTTGCAATAAAAATTGACTTCTATAGACAGCTTTAGTCCATCTGTCTTTCTTATTTATTCCTTTTAAATCGTTAACATCAGTTATATCAATTTTTATTAAGTAACGACCCTTTTCTCCGGGTGTTGTTAAAGTTTTTGTTGAATCATCTTTTTTAAAAGAAATATACTGATCATACAATTCATCAGTTTTTTCGTTTTTAGATGTATAACGTTTAACTGATTTAAATAATCTTTTAAATTCAACATCACCATCGTCATCATCATCGTCATTATTAACAATGTCAATGTTCATCTGATCTTCTTCTTCTTCTTCTTCTTCTTCATCTTCAAATCTATACATCATTTTGTTTTTTATAATAGAATTGATTATAGAAAATGTTGTTCTTAATATATTTTTTTCTTTAAAATGAACAATATTTGTATTCAAATAGTTATATATTTCTTCAATATCGAATAAATAATTATTTAAAAGCATCAAGTCTTTTTGTGAATTAACAATTGTAGTTTCGAGAGCAAATTTTATTTTTTTGTTTACATCTCGTAATTGAATATATAGAGAAAAAACATTAACATTATCTATTGAGATAATGTCTGGTTGAATTTTTTTCATCATATCTTCCCACTGACCGTAGGAAGATAGACCCAGATAATAAATTAATTTTAAAATGTCTTCTAACGACAAACATTCTTCATGATGAAGACCTCCTTCATGTTGTGCATCCATTACAATGATTTAAGATTTAAGTTGTCAAAATCTATAACATACAAAAATAATTTTTCGTTACATTACTAATTTGTAACTGGTAACTAAGAATTGTTATACATATTATTTATAACAAAGACAAATTAAATAAAAGACCTCCTTCATGCTGAGCATCCATTACAATATTACAATATGATAAGATTTTAAATTGTCAAAATCTATAACATACAAAAATAATTTTTCATTACATTACTAATTTATAACTGGTAACTAGGAATTGTTATACACATTATTTATATATGTTAAACTAAACAAAGACAAATTAAATAAAAAGACCCTATTCATGCTGAGCATCCATTACAATGATAAGATTTTAAATTATCAAAATCTATAACATACAAAAATAAATTTTCGTTAAATTGCTTATAACAAACACAAATTAATTTTTTGTATACTTTATAATAATATATTTAAAATAACATAGGAAGAACACATATTTTACAGGTAACCAAGAATTACTGTACATGTTCTTGTGTAGAACAACAAAAAATAAAAATAATAATATTACCTTAATGACGATCGCAGACTGTAGTAGCTGGTATGTTTCTGGATGCTGAATCACAATTTTCAATCGGTTTATATACACAGAAAATGCATTATCAGTTTCACACCTTCTCAATACGTGTAAGTAGAAGATTAAAAGATCAAGTAAATAACTTGTTTACCGACAAAAAAAAATACGAGATCAAGAGGTCAAGTAATTACCGATTATTCATTATCAGTCACATCGCATTTTATTGACAACAGTTTTAAAAAATTTAACCACAATTTTCAATCGGTTTATATACACAGAAAATACATTATCAATTTCACACTTTCTCAATACGCGTAAGTAGGAGATTAAAAGATCAAGTAAATAATTTGTTTACCGACAACAACAAAAATACGAGATTGATATTGAGTACTTAAGTAATTACCGATTATTCAGTATCAGTCACATCGCATTTTATTGACAACAGTTTTAAAAAAATTTAAACAACAGCACGGTATTGGTTAAAAATACATTGTTTACTGTTTTCCTGTTATCGGTCGGTTGACAGTATAAATAGCCATACAATAAAAAACAATTTATAGCAATAGATTGGTTTTTAACCAGCATAGGTCTCAATACATCGGATCTTTACAAAAATGTAAGTATAATCATAGATAACCTATCTTTCTATTGTAATTTACATTAGTAAAATATCTAAGAATATTATTCGTTTATAACAAATACATATTCCACACAAAAAGAACACGCTAACAAAAAAAATATATGAACAATTATTCAAAAAGAACACGCTAACAAAAAAATATATGAATAATTATTTTTTATAAAATATGGAACTGATATAAATATTTTTTGTACAAAATTGTAAGTATAATCATAGATAACCTCTCTTTCTATTGTAATTTACATTAGTAAAATTACTAAGAATATTATTCGTTTTATAACAAATACATATTCCACACAAAAAGAACACGCCAACAAAAAAATATATGAACAATTATTTTTTTATAAATATGGAACTGATATGAATATTTTTTGTTTTAAATATATTCCTACAGATTATGGATAAAAATCTACCGTTTAAAAAACGACAAATTGTAAGAAATGCTGTCGAACAAGAACAGATGATAGATAATTCATCATCACAACCTGGCTCATCATACGAACCTTCAACACAACCCGATCAATCGCGTGTACCAAATTTGGGTCGTTACCTGGTCCATCGCGCAGCAGACATCAAGATTTTAATAACGAAAACGATCCACAACCTGGTCCATCACATGTTTCAGATTTGGGTGGATTACACAGACAAACATGGTCAACACCACTATCATCTCCAGCATCATCATCATCGTCTTCATCATCAATACCAAATTTTAGATTAAAATCAAAGATATTGCGGAAAGTATTCGCCCGTAAACACAGACAAACACGGTCAACACCACTATCATCTCTATCATCATCATCATCATCATCATCATCTTCATCATCAATACCAAATTTTAGATTAAAATCTACTAGATTACAACAAATTGTAGAATCCAATAGCTTTATTGAGATAGAGAATGCCTTTAAAGGTAATTTAAAAACATATTTTTACAAAAATACAAGTAATAATTATAAGGATATTTGCTTGCTGTTAGTTTATATTAAAATAAATATAATTACAATTTTAAGTAATATTATTTCAACGTTTGGTCCGGTAAAATTTAACATTATAGTTGAATGTACATATATAAAACCCGTTATTAATGAAACACAAGACAGAGCCTTTAAAACAAAAAATATTCCGATTATAGAAAACGATAATGTTAACATAATAGTTAACAATGCGATTAAAGAAATTTGTTATGATGAAGACGTATATATGGGTAAAGGTTCCGGATGGAGTCTTCACCGTATAGTCGGAATTTTATTACGTATAAATCGATTTAAACCATTAAGAGGAGCTTCATATATTGAACTTCCAAAATTTTTACAAATTAAAAAATGTATAATAAATCCTAAAAATAAAGATAATTATTGTTTTAAATGGGCAATCCTCTCTCGTTATGTAACTGGACCTCACATTGAACGTGTTAATTTTCGTTATTTTGTTTTAGAAAATAAGTTTGATTTTAGACATATAGACTTTCCTACACCTTTAAACCAAATTTCTCGTTTCGAAAAAAATAATAACGTTTCTATTAACATTTATTCTATTGATGAAAAGAAATCAATTTTTCCTCTTAAAGTGTGTAAGGAAGAAAAGAATAATCATTTTGACCTTTTAGTACTAAATATGTCGAATAATGCTAATTATCATTATTGTTATATAAAGAATTTTTCCCAGTTAATAAGATCACAGTTAACAAAACATACAGAAAAAATTGAAATATGTAAACGTTGTTTGTCGTTTTTTACTAAAAAGTCAAAACAATTGAAAAATCATAATAGATATTGCGGAAAGTATTCGCCCGTAAAAATAGTATTACCAACTACTGATAACAACATATTACAATTTAATAAATTTCATTATCAATATAGAGTTCCTATTGTAGTATATGCAGATTTCGAATGTATTTTGAAACCTGTTAGTACTTGTTTGCCCAACCCCGAAAACAAATTTACTGCAATTAATGAATTTCATATTCCAATGAGTTTTTGCGTATATTTTGTTATAGATAGCAATATCCCTGAAAGTATAAGAAACCAATTGCCTTCGGAACCGTACTTATATCGTGGTAAAAATGCTGCGGAAAAATTTATGACATATTTAGTTGAAAAAATTAATTTAATCGGTTTACTTATTAAACGAAATATGCCTTTACATATGACTCGAGATGATAAAATGAAATTTAAATCGGTCACACATTGCGAGATGTGTAATAAGGAATTTACATTATTATATCCTAAAGTTCGAGATCATTGTCATTTAACTGGTCAATTTCGTTCAACATTATGTAATACGTGTAACTTGAAACGACAACAACAGAAATTTGTACCTGTTTTCATACATGGTAGTTCTAATTATGATTCGCATTTTATAGTGCGTCAATTGGGTTATGATATAAAAAATATTCATGTAATTCCTAATACTAGAGAAAAGTATATTTCTTTTGCAAAAAAGACACGTTCGGGTTTTAATATTAGATTTATTGACACTTATCGTTTTATGAATTATCCGTTGGCTGAGCTTAGTAATAATCTGCCTAAGGATACATTTTTTCATACTGGAAAATTTTTTTCTGCAAATAGTATGCCAC
This sequence comes from Magicicada septendecula, assembly GCA_034769895.1. Classification (NCBI taxonomy): domain Eukaryota; kingdom Metazoa; phylum Arthropoda; class Insecta; order Hemiptera; family Cicadidae; genus Magicicada; species Magicicada septendecula. The sequence continues at coordinate 223,960,633 of CM068368.1, forward strand.
TAGTTACCAGAAAAGGTGTGTACCCTTATGAATATACGAATTCCTGGAAAAAATTGGAAGAACGTAGATTACCACCAAAATAATGTTTTTATAGTTCACTAAATGATTCAGAAATTGGAAATGCTGATTATGAACATGCTTGTAAAGTTTGGAATCATTTTAATGTACAAACACTTGGAGAGTATAGCGATCTATATTTAAAAATTCATGTTTTAATATTATGTGATATTTTTGAAAATTTTAGATCTCTTTGTATGCAATCTTATAAACTAGACTGTGCACACTACTTTACAGTACCAGGTTTTGCTTTTGATGCGATGTTAAGTTATACAAAAATTAAACTAGAATTATTAACTGATTACGAAATGTACCTCTTATGTGAAAATGGGTTACGGGGGGGGGGCTGAGTATTTGCATAAAAAAAGAATCTGTTGCTAATAATAAATATATTCCAGAAACGTTTGATGTAACTAACCCAATTAAATATTTAACTTATTTAGACGCGAATAATCTGTACGGTTGGGCAATGAATAAATGTATGCCATATGCTGGTTTTACTTGGAAGGATCCTAACGATCCTAATTTTAATATACTAGATATTGCAGACGATTCTCCTGTTGGTTATATTTTAGAAGTAGACGTCGAGTATCCTCATCACTTACATAATCATCATAGCGATTTACCGTTTTTACCAGTTAATGAATGTGTTAAAGGAACAAAACAACAAAAATTGTTAACAACGTTAGAAAATAAAGAAAAATATATATGTCATTACATTAATTTAAAACAAGCTATTAAACACGGTATAAAAGTTATAAAAATTCATCGTATTTTAGAATTTTTGCAGAGCCCTTGGTTAAAAACGTACATTGATTTAAATACAGAAAAAGGAAAACAAGCTAAAAATGATTTTGAAAAAGATTTTTTTAAATTATTAAACAACTCAGTGTTCGGTAAATGTATGGAGAACGTTAGGAAAAGAATTAACCTTAAACTTGTAAGTGATGAGAAAAAATTATTAAATTTAATTACACAACCGGTATTTAAAGACAGAATAATTTATAATAAATCTTTATGTGCGGTATTATCGGATAAAAAACATTTATTTTTAGATAAACCAATATATATCGGATTAAGCGTATTAGAAATAAGTAAAACATTAATGTATGATTTTCATTATGATATAATGAAGAAAAAATACGGTGAAAAAATTTCCCTCTTGTATACAGATACAGATAGCCTTTTTTACGAAATTCATACAGAAGATTTTTATAAAGATATATTAGAACCGGATTTAGTTACACACTTTGATACGTCAGATTATTCACCCAATCATCCCTGTTATTCAATTGAAAATAAAAAAATTATCGGTAAATTTAAAGATGAATGTTCGGGTGTACCAATTAAAGAATTTATCGGCTTACGCTCTAAATTATATACATTTAAAACGGTAGATAACAAAGTTAAAAAAAGAGCAAAAGGAATTAAAAAAAACGTTATCAGCAAACATATAAGCTTTGAAGATTTTAAAAAGTGCGTCTATTCTAAAACTATAAATAATTATAGAATGATGAAATTATTCCGATCAAAAGAACATTTAGTTGAAACAATTACGTGTAACAAATTAGCTTTAAGTAATTTAGACAATAAAAGAATCCTTTGTGATAATAAAATAGATACACTACCGTACGGTCATTATTCATTAGCGTAATGATAAAACAAGTTTTTTAAAACAAAATAACGTTTTTTATTTTATAAATAAAAGTGAATTTTACCTATCTGATAAAAATCAATCTTTTTGCTATCACATGTTAATTAATATGTATGTAACATATTTTTTAGAATCTTTTTATGTACATGTATTTTTAATACCTGAATTAACGTTTTATTATATTGTAAAACTGTTTTGTCAAGTACCCGAATTAGCGTAATGATGAAACAAGTTTTTAAAACACAATAACATTTTTATTTTTTTAAAAAGTGAGTTTTACCTATCTAGTAAAAATCAAACTCTTGCTAACACATTGATATGTAACATATTTTTTTTTTTAGAATCTTTTTATGTACATGTATTATATTGTAAACTGTTTTGTTATATTTTTTTTAGAATCTTTTTATGTACATGTATTTTTAATACCTGAATTAACATTTATTATATTGTAAAACTGTTTGTCAAGTACCTGAATAATAAAATATTCATTAGCGTAATGATAAAACAAATTTTTAAAAACACAATAACATTTTATTTTTGTAAATAAAGTGAGTTTACCTATCTAGTAAAAATCAATCTCTTGCTATCACATGTTAATTGATATGTAACATATTTTTTTTTAGAATCTTTTTATGTACATGTATTATATTGTAAACTGTTTTGTTAAGTATCCGAATAATAAAAATGATCTGTAACATATTTTTATGTATGTGTATGTTTTTAATACCTGAACAAAAAAAATGATTTATTGTCATTTTTAAGATCCGTAACATTCTCATTTTTATTTTTTATACATTCTATATATTTAATTACACAAAAATTCTAATATACAATAGTGTCTTGGAGTACTTACCGTTATATAAAAGTCACTTGAATCGTTCATCGAGAAGCTTAATGATGTCACCACAATGTGTAGATACATAACAACAAACACATGTGTCCGGCCCATCCACAGTAGATTCATGTGCCCATGGACATTCAAGAAAATGTATAAACGCCTCACCGCTTTGTCCTCTACGTTCCGGTGTAATCTCTTTCAGTCCGTCTGAATTATAAAATTCCAACACTTTACGACACTTTAGAAGTACCAACAATATATCTCGCATAAATTCAATCTCTACTTTTGTTTTATTCATGACGAATCTATCAAACATAGGATGAAATAAGACATCTTGCAGTGTTAAATTCTTCATTTTGACTGAACTATCAAAAATGGAGTATTTTTTAAGACGACGCTATAGGTCAGTGTATTCGAGGGTCATGTTCACGTTGATTACAACGTTATCACAAGAACGTATACGTGTCAACAAAAAAACGCCGTCTGTATATGTTTATATGTTTTTAATAGGTCAGTGTTAATCTTGAGGTCATGTTTACATTGATTAAAAAGGTTCAATGGACTTATCTGCTGTACTCTTTATCAATGACGGTTTCGTTAGTAAATTTTTTAACTACCGACATATTTAACTAGGATGTTACTTTCAGAATTCACGTTGGAACACTAATAAACCAACTCCTAACGTGTATTATATAAACGTTATTATCGGCTAACATATCTAAAAACAAATTCATGTTAAAACTATAGAATATAGAATGACAATCGTTACATATAAAATGTAATAAGGTTAAACAAATATCTAACAAAAACACATCAACTCTGTTTTTTATAAATTTTATTTTCACTTTAATATATTAACAAAATTAGCAACACACTTTTTTGATCTGATATAATCTTCATATTTATAAGATATATAACGCACAGTTTTACATGTCGGATACAAAAGTTTGTGCATAAATTGAATATGCGTAATAGTATTAAAACATATAGTTTTAAAACCGCATTTAGAACAAACAATATTATCCGAATCATCAACAAATCTTTGATTTTTAAAAAAGTCTTCAATACATTTTCCACTTTTGTCACTTAATGAAACCATCTTTTATGACTCCGTGTAATTTAACAAGTAAACAATTTGGAGATGCCTTAGCGTGTTCAAACCATGGATCGTCTGTGTCTTGCCAATCGTGAAGTATAACTTTACAGTCTATGCACATTACATCGTCGTCCACTCCAGTATACAAAAAACCTGCCGATACTAAATTATCAACTCGTGGTAAACGTTTAGGCCAACAGCAAAATGTTAACTTCATGATTTCTTCAGTTTCTGATATACATTTTTTCGCATTCATTATATCATCAATATGTAATAATATACTGTATAGTGCATAATTATTATATTTATCATATATATAACATACCATTTTACATTCTGAATTAAAAAGTTTGTGCATAAATTGAACATGCGAAATAGATAAAGATCCTCTTGTTTTAAATCCACACTCACGACACACAATACTGTCTAAATCACCATTAAAAATAAATCCTGCTTCTTCAAAAAAATCTTGCAATAACTTACAGGGGTTCAATTTTTCGCACAACTTCGCCATTTTTGACATTGCGTCCAACTTGTTGAGCCTCTACTAACTAACTACTTCCAACGGAGAGTTTTGTATTCTTCTTCAAAATCAATATCGATTATTAATTGGTTTCGATGTTTTTCTAACCTTTTTAATATATCGTCATAGAAGCAAATCGTTGGGGATTGTATCTTGATAATTTGTTCATTTTCAATTATAGTAACATTTGCTTCAGAAAATTCATTATTTACAAAATAACATATTTCATTAAACGTTGAATCAGTAGATTCTATGCAATATATACACCAATTGAAAGCATGAATATTTCCTTTCTCCATGTTAACCGCTTCACGTATTCTTCACAACTATACGTTCAAATCATTATGCTCTTGGAAACTGAACTTTTATTCTTGTTCATCAACATTACTATCGATTATTATTTGATATCGATTGGTCTTTATTTTGAATTATCAATTGTAATATTAATTCTTTTAATTTGTATAGTACATCATCATTTACACATTTCAATCCGAATATCGATAGATTATTTTTTTCTGTTCTAACTAACTCACCCGTAAATTCATTAAAGACATACACACTATTGTTCTTAAAAAAGTATAAATTACCATCAGAAAATCTAAATGATGAATCGATTTTAGGCGGTATTCCAGGAAATGTTTCAGATATATAACCCCATGATTTAGTAGTGAACGTACACTCATTGACTTCTCTATAATAATTATCATCATGAAATATATAAGTTTTACCTGTATCACTGTTGAAAACCGCATGTAAATTATCCGGTTGTATGTTAAATAAAGATTGGATATGCTTCGGATAACCATGACTTAATTTAAGACTCATTAAATCGAACATGAATACCAAAGAATCTATAAACATAACTATCTCACCAGATGGTCGTTGATATACAGCTAAAATTTTTGTGAAGTTCTTTGGAAGAAACGTTAACCAATGTTCTATTATGAGCGGTTTGGTATATATCATTTCTGCCGGATTTATTATCCACAACCATTTTTTATATAATATATATAATCGTTTATCAGCAATTAAAAATAAATTAATATTTTTAAAATTACAAAGATCGATTTTATTTGTATCTATAGGATGCTCGTTTTGTATTTTTGGTACCGAAGAAGATGGCGACTCCGGTATGAAAGATATTATAGAAGTGTTATCTGCCTTACCATATACATTTTGAATGGCTAAAACATCATCATCACCTAACTCTATTTTACCGTTGTAATAAGCATACATTACAGAATCTGATACATCTGAATGTGATAAACCTATAACATGACCGATTTCATGTATTAACGTTGCATACAAACTTGTGTGGCCAAGAGGAACAACGTTATCAGTCGAATATGACCACTTTTCGTCTTCATCAATATGAATTTCTCGCCTTGAATTATTATAATCAGGAAAATATGCATGTGCTAATGTTCCACCTTTACCGTCAAACGTTCTCGTACATTGCCACGATTCTTTTTGCATCATATGTTTCAATCGTTTATTAGAAATTAAAATATCTGTATTTACTCTATCATGTTTAAAACGTATACCAGACTTTTCCTCCCATACTGCAAAAGCTTGTTTAGTCAATTCTAACACCTCTTGATTCGCTAAATAATAATGCCACGTTACTTCAGGCTTGTTCCATTTAAAACTGGATACTCGATAATCAAAAATAATATCACTATTACCGCATCTAGGTTTTAACATTAAATTTATAGTTTCATTATTTAATTTACCATCAGTAGGTAATTTATAGTATTCTTGAAATATAAGTAACGCATTAGTAATATCTGATTCATTTACCGCTTGCAACGAAGATTCATCATCTGTTTGAAGATAACCATATTCATATAAATATTGCTTAACTTTATCCACTTCAATCTATGTTGTATTATCGGCTAAAGAATTTATTAGTAATATTTGAACAATTACTATATATAGTAAATTTTTAACTACCGACATGTTATTAACTAGGATGTTACTTTCAGAATTCACGTTGGAACACTAATAAACCAACTGCAAACGTGTATTATATAAACGTTATTATCGGTTAACATATCTAAAAACAAATTCATGTTAAAACGTGAAAATAAAAAAGTATAAAAATAATGAATAAATATATTAAAAAAAAAAAGTATGAATTAACTAGGGATTGAACAATTGATACTTACCTTACATATAATCTATTATTAGAATAATACAGTTGCACGTTACCGACTAAGCTAATTCATATCTTATCTGTATACCAAGACAATCGTTACATACAAAATTTAATATATTTAGGGTACAGACGACGCTATCTACACTGTAAAAAGGAAAAAAAACAGTTTACACGTCCACGTCAACGAACTCGCAATGTTTATATGTACAACAAAGTTTACGCGTGTCAACAAACGCCGTCTGTTTATATTTACATTTTTTACTAGGTCAGTGGACACGAGTGTATGGTTTACTATAGAATGACAATCATTACAAATAAAATGTAATATATTTAGGTAAAGACGACGCTATTTACACTGTAAAAAGGAAAAAAAACACGTCAACGAACTCGCAATGTTTATGTGTACAACAAAGTTTACGCGTGTCAACAAATGCCGTCTGTTTATATTTACATTTTTTACTAGGTCAGTGGACACGAGTGTCCCCCAGAACATACTATGTATGACCTAGGACACCACTGTCCTGTCCTAGCGCATACATACATGTTTGCGGGTGTCCCAGCGCATACTTCCGGGTTCGGGTGTCCTAGCGCATACATGCCTGTTTTTTTGTGTCCTGGCGCATACAGACATATACTACTAGAGACCGATCCAAGATTAGGAGATATTAGAAAAAGGGTACAGGAAGGCGATGAGGTCATAAATAGATATTACTGTATACACAACGACGCTTTGTTTATAAGGAATACCCCGCACCAGGAGAATTGGAAATTAGTAATTCCACCAGCGATAGAGAGACCGCTAATAATCGACTATCACGATAGGTACGGACACATGGGTGCCCTCAAAGTAAGGAAGGCATTGGAAGAGCAAACATACATCAAGGGGATGAATAACAAGGTGCAACTGGCGATACGGTCGTGCGATATTTGTCAAAAAGTAAAGTGTGATAACGAGAGAAAAGAAGGGGTCATGATACCCATATCATCTACCGAAAAATTGGAAAAGGTATTTCTCGATATCTGCGGACCATTTCCACGCAGCGGTGGGAGACACCGATATAAATTTATCGTAATCATCTTCGACCACTTTAGCAAATATACCAAGCTATACCCAATAACTAGGGCAACGACCAGGAAAATAATAGACATCATTATAGAGCGATATATAATGGAGGTAGGCCGACCGTATTCTATAATTACGGACCACGGTACTCAGTTTAGGGGAAAACTTTGGAAGGAAAACCTGGGAGAACACGGAATAAAAACGTACAAGACGTCTGTATATCACCCGAATAGTAACCCAGCCGAGAGAGTGTTAAGGCAGGTAGGACGGTTACTGAGAACATACTGCCTTCACGAGCAGAAAAGATGGCATGAATACATAGCATCTACCGAGGATTTTCTCAATTTCTCATATCACAATACCATCGAGGTGTCGCCATACACAGTTATGTTCGAAAGACCCCCACCACGAGAGATAAAAGAAATTATTAGTTTTCCCGACGAACCCGCATACCAATTTGAGAGAACCAAATTTTATAACAAGGTGTTAGAAAAAACGGAACAGCAGCGGAAAAAATATGTCAAATCACAGCCCAAGGCAATTAAATATGAGGTAGGAGAAAGGGTGTTAGTTAAAAATAGAGAATTGCCCAGTGCTATACAAGGCATAACGAGGAAATTGCTACTCTTATATACAGGGCCTTTCACGATCACCAGAGACAAAAAAAACAATACCTATGAGGTAACTGACACGGTTACTAACAAAGTAAAAGGTACGTATAACCAAACATCATTGGATGGATGGATGGATGGATGCACGGGCGTCTTGCGCCCTAATTTGTGTGCGTTGTCCAGGCCTAAGCCCGATGAACGCCAGGTGCCAACAGTTCAGCGCGGTCGTTTGCTCTGCTCAAGGATGTTAAGGTGCAGTCCGCGGGTCCATGATAAATTAACATGGCCACCACGGTGGCAAGCTAGTGCTTTGCTTCAGCCAATTGTCCGGCCAAGGCGCGACACCATGGTCCCCTCAGGCTAGCCTTTGGGAACGGGGTGACACACTGGCGAGGACAAGAAGCTCGAGCGCCCTAGGGCGTCGGCCGAAATGGTGGGTAATGTCACCGAGACAGCCAGCTTTCGCAAGGAAGGCACTTGCACAACCTCGCGGGAGCTCATGTCTCAGGTCATTACCTTACCAAATCAACAAAGCAGGTGCTGGCGGGGAACTTAATCGTGATCAAGGCTTCAGCCAATCGCAACGCCTGGTCGCGTCTCATTGGTCGCCGGGACATAGCCCACGGAAACTCAGAAACGCGCCGGCGAATACAAGAGGCTCGTCCGCCCGAAGGCAGCGGCCGAGTCGGCGGAACTTGTCACCGGGGCAGTCGGATTTCGCAAGGAGGCATTTGCACAACCTCGCGAGATCCCATGTCCCGGATCGAGGCCCTGCCGAATCGGCAAAGCCGATGCTGGCAATAAATCTATCCATTCAATCCGCCGCAGCATGATTGACTACAGTTTCGGCAGGCGCAGGTGGTGATTGATGGTGATCGGTTCAGATTTCCAGAAGGTTGGGGGGATTCGTTTCTGGGGGGTTCATGTGATGAACTTAGGGGGGGTCGTCTAGCAGCGCCCTAGGGCGCCTGACGCGGCGAGGAGGCGGAGCATTCTCCATGCTGTTAAGCCTTCGGAGGTGCGGGGGTAAGAGGACTCGCCTGCCTTGGCGAACAAATTCGTTGCCAGGGACCAGACGAAGACCTCTAAGGTGGGAACACGGAGACCCCGATGTATGGCGGTATTTCGCACATACCACGAGGACCCCGTGAGGGAGCGTAGGGTCCAGTTCTGAAATGTAGTCAGCCTATGCCTGTTGGTGGCCGACAGGAGAGGCCACCAGGCGGGTGCCGCATAAGTGAGTACTGTTCGGAGGAACAGTAGATACAATGTAAGTTTGGTACGGACAGCCAGGCAGCTGTTCCGCGAAAGCATAGGAGATAGTTTGGCTCTGACGCCACGAGCCAAGTTGAGGGTTGAGGTCACGTGGGCGTTGAAGTTTAAGTGCCGATCAAGCCGAACACCTAGGTACTTCACCGTCTCGGTCCAGTTGATGGGTCTCCCCTCTAAGGAGAGGGATTGGCATCGGGAAATGGACTTATGGGTAAAGCAGATCGCCTCGGATTTCTCCGTATTGATCGCTACCCGCCATTTCCTTAGCCAGTCCGGAAGCATAGCCAACTGGCGTTGTAACATTACGCTCGTCCGCCAAGGCGAAAGCGAGCTAAAATGAAACATCGCGTCGTCGGCAAATAGAGATAGCGTGACCCCGGGATAAACAGGCAGATCGTTCGTGTACAGTACATACAGAACGGGGCCGAGGACAGATCCTTGTGGGACGCCGGCGGAGACAGGGCGAACCCGAGAGAACGCCCCATCTACGCTGATCCTGAAGGTGCGATCCGTCAGATAGGATCGGAGCAAGTGGACGATAGATGTCGGGATTGGCGAATGCGCCAGTTTGTAGAGCAGGCCTTCGTGCCAGACTTTATCGAAGGCTTTGCTCACATCCAACAGGACAGCGCCTGTTGCCTGATGATTGTTGGCAGCGTCGGCTAGATAGGTGACAACCCGTACTAGCTGAAGAGTAGTCGAGTGCCTCGGGCTAAACCCAAACTGCTCCTCGCGGATGAAACCATCCACCAGGGGCCGAATACGGGCCAGGAGAAGACGCTCGAATACCTTCGAGATTACTGGCAATAGTGATATTGGGCGGTAGCTTCCAGGTAGCGTGGGCGGCTTTTAAGATTTCTGGATCATGATGACGTTGGCAGTTTTCCACAGGCGAGGGAAGTAACTCAGCCGGAGTCAGGAGTTGAACAGCTCAAGAAGAACGTCAACTGCCGAAGGCGGGAGATTCTGCAACGCAGCGGCGCCGATGCGATCGGGGCCAGGGGCCTTTCTCTTCTTCAGTCGGCTTAGGACAGACGCAAGGTCATCCTCGTCGACCGAAATAGGAGGATCAATGGGGGGAGCAGAAAAGTATCCAGATAGGAAATCCCTGACGACGGCCACATGAGCCGGGTCAGAGATGCCTCTATGGACGGTGAACTGGTCCTCAATACAGTCGGCGAAGACCTCCGCCTTGCCTTCTGCAGAGTATACAGTGCCGTCCGGGGTATTCAAGGGATGGCGAGTCCTCTTTTCGCCTTTTAGTCTACCAGCGGCTCTCCATACGGAGGCGTGGTCGACTTCCAAGGACTCCAAATAGGAGTCCCATCGATTCGCGTTTACGTCAAGCAGAAGCTGCGAGACGTGTTCCGACTGGGCTCGAAAGCGCAGTCTAGCTGCAGGGTCACGGGTATGGTGCCATCTGCGGCGGAGCTGGCGCCGTAATCGGATGGCTTGGAGAACTTCCGCAGGAAGGTCGGAGCGTTTATTACTCACCGGAACAGTATAGGTGTTTTTATCCATTGCAGACTGGACAAGGTCCTGGAGCTGATGTACCCGGAGATCCACGTCGTCACAAGAGACGAGTGGGTCCGGAGGGACAGATGGCAACTGCCTGGCCAGATCATCGTGGTAGGATCTCCAATTGACTCTCCTAACAGGATGAATGGGAAGTCGGGGTGAGACCGACGGCAGCAAGACAGTTACAAGTAGGGGGTCGTGATCGGACGATAGGTCCGACACCGCGCTGACTTGTAGATGAAAGGGGATGGCCTTGACAATTACGATATCAAGGACATCCGGCGGATAACCCGCAGTGGGAAAGTGTGTCGGTTCAGACGGGCCGATGATGAGGACGCTGGGATCATCTTCGACAGCCCTACGGAGAGAATTGCCGTAGGGGTTTGACGTTCTGCTGTTCCAAGAGGGATGCTTGGCATTAAGGTCTCCGGCTACGATGGTTGGGAGATCGCTGTCCAGGAGGGCGTCCCACTCCTCATGCGGTGGAGCTCGATGGCCGGGCGGGTGGTACGCAGAAACAAAGCGCACCTCCAGGCCGGCTACATCCAGCGCCACAGCACATGCTTCGATGAGGGTAGTTTCAGGGGCAGGGAGTTCTCTATGAGAGTGTCGCCTGTGGACTAAGATCGCCACTCCGCCAGATGCTCGGTGGCGATCGGGACCATTCCTGTCTTTCCTGTAGCAAGCATAGGCTGGCAGGGAAAATCGCCGGTTAGGGGCAAGATGAGTTTCGGAGAGGAGTACGACATCTGCGTCGTACTCGACAAGGAAAGCTGCCAGTTCGGCCCGACGCGCCGGAATGCCATCTGCATTCCACGCGACGAACCGGAACTGTCTAGCCATGGTTATATGAGGGGACGATCAGGGCGATCAGCGATGTTAGGATCGCTATGAGTATTGTCGGGACATCCCGAGCAGCAAGAATTTTCGGAACAATGCCGCTGACCCAGGCCATCAGCTGAGCCTCAGTGACCAGTGGTGATCCACCGGCCTCAGGGACCTGACTAGCCGGCGCTGGTGCCGCGGAAGGTGCAGATGCCGCCTCCAGGGGAGGGTGGGCAATTGGAGCTGGCTGCTCGGGGGCTGGCGAGATTTCCATGGAAATCGCAGGGGCCTGGGCAACAGGAGCAGGCTCCTGGCCGGGTAGTTGCTGGGCAGCCGGAGGGGCGTTGTTAGCCTCCGGGTATAGTTGTTTTGCCACAAGTGGTTTTCGATTCTTGCGCTTAGCGCGCCGTTTCTTAGGCGGCTGGGTCTGTGAGGGGGGTACTGCGGGCGTTGCCGCTTGAGGAGAAGGCACTCCGGCAGGTGCTGAGGTTCTGGGGGCCACAGTGGGCGCCGTAGCGACCGCTGCAGCGTATGTTATGGTACCTCCAGCGGCAGGAGCCGCAGGAAGAGCCGTAGATGCTGAGGCGGGTGGTTGGACTGCCGCCCGCTTCGAGGGTCTAGGAGCTGGGCGAGGAGGTTCAACCTGACGGTTTTGCTCCCGCTGCTGTTTCTTTAGGGCCTTCTTAAAATGATTACAACCCCTAAAGTTAGCCGGGTGGCTACCTCCACAGTTGCAGCACGTCGCGGGTTGAGGCTTCACAACGGGACAATTCTCGTTGTGGGCCTCCCCGCAGAGTACACAACGCGGCGGCATCTTACAAAAGGCCGATGAGTGGCCGAATCGCTGGCATTGAAAGCACTGGGAAGGCCCAGGCTTACTACTAAATGCCCTAACCTGTACCCGGAGGCACAGAATGGTTTCCAGGTTATAGACTTCTGCGAAGGAACCAACCTTCTGGATCCTGATGTAAAAGGAATTACTTTTCCTTTTCCGATCACCGGATAGGAGAGGGACAACGGAGGTAGGGAAGAAACCCTTCTCCGCCAGATCCTCCCAGATCCACAAGATCGGTGTGTCGTGGGGAATCCCGGACACCACAATCTTGAGTTCCCTCTCCTCAGGGAGGGGGAAGGTGTGAAAAGCGCGTCCGGAGTCGGCCAGGAATTTCTGGCAAGCCCGAAAGTCCTGGATCGACTTCGGAAGCAGTCGAATGGACGAGCCTTGGCTTTTGGCCTCAACTCGCCCAGACGGCACTACTAAATTCAGCTCCCGTAGGAGGGTATGCCAATCGGTGCACTGAGGCACGACAATCGGCGGAATCTTGGGTTGCTTAGGTGGGGTTTCTGGTTCCGGTACTATGTTACCAGGGGAAGGTGACTTGCGACCTGCCGACTCTGCAGCCACGCCTCGCTTCGCCGGGACAGTCCGTTTTGGGGAAGTCGGCCTGCTTCCACCGCTACCTCGCCGTTTCCGGCTACGCACGGGCTGGAAGCCGTCCTCCGTCTCCATCTCGGAGTCCGACGACAACGTAGCGCCAAGGGCTGCGGCATAGGCAATGGATAGTGGGTCCTGGGAAGGACCAACACAAGGCTGGTCCCTCACGGGAGGGACAGATGTTTCGTGCTCCTTAGCAGAAACAGCAGAAGGCTGGGCCTGCGAAGGAACAGAGGATTGGCGACCCTTAGAAGGACCAGCACAAGGCTGATCCCCCGCGGGATGGTCTGATGCTTTATGGCTCTCTGCAGGATCGGAATTCTTTACGCATAAGTCCATTTCCCGATGCCAATCCCTCTCCTTAGAGGGGAGACCCATCAACTGGACCGAGACGGTGAAGTACCTAGGTGTTCGGCTTGATCGGCACTTAAACTTCAACGCCCACGTGACCTCAACCCTCAACTTGGCTCGTGGCGTCAGAGCCAAACTATCACCTATGCTTTCGCGGAACAGCTGCCTGGCTGTCCGTACCAAACTGACATTGTATCTACTGTTCCTCCGAACAGTACTCACTTATGCGGCACCCGCCTGGTGGCCTCTCCTGTCGGCCACCAACAGGCATAGGCTGACTACATTTCAGAACTGGACCCTACGCTCCCTCACGGGGTCCCCGTGGTATGTGCGAAATACCGCCATACATCGGGGTCTCCGTGTTCCCACCTTAGAGGTCTTCGTCTGGTCCCTGGCAACGAATTTGTTCGCCAAGGCAGGCGAGTCCTCTTACCCGCACCTCCGAAGGCTTAACAGCATGGAGAATGCTCCGCCTCCTCGCCGCGTCAGGCGCCCTAGGGCGCTGCTAGACGACCCCCCCTAAGTTCATCACATGAACCCCCAGAAACGAATCCCCCCAACCTTCTGGAAATCTGAACCGATCACCATCAATCACCACCTGCGCCTGCCGAAACTGTAGTCAATCATGCTGCGGCGGATTGAATGGATAGATTTATTGCCAGCATCGGCTTTGCCGATTCGGCGGGGCCTCGATCCGGGACATGGGATCTCGCGAGGTTGTGCAAATGCCTCCTTGCGAAAGCCGACTGCCCCGGTGACAAGTTCCGCCGACTCGGCCGCTGCCTTCGGGCGGACGAGCCTCTTGTATTCGCCGGCGCGTTTCTGAGTTTCCGTGGGCTCTGTCCCGGCGACCAATGAGACGCGACCAGGCGTTGCGATTGGCTGAAGCCTTGATCACGATTAAGTTCCCCGCCAGCACCTGCTTTGTTGATTTGGTAAGGTAATGACCTGAGACATGAGCTCCCGCGAGGTTGTGCAAGTGCCTTCCTTGCGAAAGCTGGCTGTCTCGGTGACATTACCCACCATTTCGGCCGACGCCCTAGGGCGCTCGAGCTTCTTGTCCTCGCCAGTGTGTCACCCCGTTCCCAAAGGTTAGCCTGAGGGGACCATGGTGTCGCGCCTTGGCCGGACAATTGGCTGAAGCAAAGCACTAGCTTGCCACCGTGGTGGCCATGTTAATTTATCATGGACCCGCGGACTGCACCTTAACATCCTTGAGCAGAGCAAACGACCGCGCTGAACTGTTGGCACCTGGCGTTCATCAGGCTTAGGCCTGGACAACGCACACAAATTAGGGCGCAAGACGCCCGTGCACCCATCCATCCATCATCCGACTCTGCAGCCACGCCTCGCTTCGCCGGGACAGTCCGTTTTGGGGAAGTCGGCCTGCTTCCACCGCTACCTCGCCGTTTCCGGCTACGCACGGGCTGGAAGCCGTCCTCCGTCTCCATCTCGGAGTCCGACGACAACGTAGCGCCAAGGGCTGCGGCATAGGCAATGGATAGTGGGTCCTGGGAAGGACCAACACAAGGCTGGTCCCTCACGGGAGGGACAGATGTTTCGTGCTCCTTAGCAGAAACAGCAGAAGGCTGGGCCTGCGAAGGAACAGAGGATTGGCGACCCTTAGAAGGATCAGCACAAGGCTGATCCCCCGCGGGATGGTCTGATGCTTTATGGCTCTCTGCAGGATCGGAATTATGCCGGGCCTGCAAAGCTGGAGGTGGTTGGTGGTCCTTAGCAGGACCAACTGAAGGTTGGTCCCGCGAAGAATCATCAGATGCTCGGCGGGCCTTAGAGGGACCTTCGCCGCGGACAGGTTCAGAATTTGGAGCAGGACCAGCAGAAGGCTGAACCCGCGAAACTTCATTAGTTGCTGGGTCTTGGATGGGACTATCGCCGCGGACTGCAGGGATTCTTACCATTGGGCCATCTGTGGAGCTTAGCATTACGCTTCGCAGCACAGATGGCTTCAGCAAGGGGGCTACCCTGCCCTCGGAATTATTATGGCCCTTATTAGGACCACAACTCTCCGCGGACAGGGGCTCCCCTTGGTCTCGTCCCGACATCGCCGTCGCCAACGGGTGTCGGGTACGCTCTTGGGCGGGGGAGAGAGCAAACTCCCGTTCCGAACCGCACTAGAACTTTGTCACTGGCACTCACCACACTCCGGCACAGAACACCGCGCACAAAGTAGGAGCAATAGCCCGCACACGAGACTTCTCGCGAACTGGCCGAAATTCTGGCCCACTCGAACTAATCCGATTTTTAGCCAAATGGCTAGGTCAGTAGAGGATTTTGAGGTTAGGAATTCTGTTCTTGTCGTTTCAATCGCAGGAAGTAGAATGGTGTCTGCCGGATGGATGGATGGATGCACGGGCGTCTTGCGCCCTAATTTGTTTGCGTTGTCCAGGCCTAAGCCTGATGAACGCCAGGTGCCAACAGTTCAGCGCGGTCGTTTGCTCTGCTCAAGGATGTTATGGTGCAGTCCGCGGGTCCATGATAAATTAACATGGCCACCACGGTGGCAAGCTAGTGCTTTAGCTTCAGCCAATTGTCCGGCCAAGGCGCGACACCATGGTCCCCTCAGGCTAGCCTTTGGGAACGTGGTGACACACTGGCGAGGACAAGAAGCTCGAGCGCCCTAGGGCGTCGGCCGAAATGGTGGGTAATGTCACCGAGACAGCCAGCTTTCGCAAGGAAGGCACTTGCACAACCTCGCGGGAGCTCATGTCTCAGGTCATTACCTTACCAAATCAACAAAGCAGGTGCTGACGGGAACTTAGTCGTGATCAAGGCTTCAGCCAATCGCAACGCTTGGTCGCGTTTCATTGGTCGCCGGGACAAAGCCCACGGAAACTCAGAAACGCGCCGGCGAATACAAGAGGCTCGTCCGCCCGAAGGCAGCGGCTGAGTCGACGGAACTTATCACCGGGGCAGTCGGCTTTCGCAAGGAGGCATTTGCACAACCTCGCGAGATCCCATGTCCCGGATCGAGGCCCTGCCGAATCGGCAAAGCCGATGCTGGCAATAAATCTATCCATTCAATCCGCCGCAGCATGATTGACTACAGTTTCGGCAGGCGCAGGTAGTGATTGATGGTGATCGGTGCAGATTTCCAGAAGGTTGGGGGGATTCGTTTCTGGGGGTTCATGTGATGAACTTAGGGGGGGTCGTCTAGCAGCGCCCTAGGGCGCCTGACGCGGCGAGGGGGCGGGGCATTCTCCATGCTGTTAAGCCTTCGGAGGTGCGGGTAAGAGGACTCGCCCGCCTTGGCGAACAAATTCGTTGCCAGGGACCAGACGAAGACCTCTAAGGAGGGCACACGGAGACCCCGATGTATGGCGGTATTTCGCACATACCACGGGGACCCCGTGAGGGAGCGTAGGGTCCAGTTCTGAAATGTAGTCAGCCTATGCCTGTTGGTGGCCGACAGGAGAGGCCACCAGGCGGGTGCCGCATAAGTGAGTACTGTTCGGAGGAACAGTAGATACAATGTAAGTTTGGTACGGACAGCCAGGCAGCTGTTCCGCGAAAGCATAGGAGATAGTTTGGCTCTGACGCCACGAGCCAAGTTGAGGGTTGAGGTCACGTGGGCGTTGAAGTTTAAGTGCCGATCAAGCCGAACACCTAGGTACTTCACCGTCTCGGTCCAGTTGATGGGTCTCCCCTCTAAGGAGAGGGATTGGCATCGGGAAATGGACTTATGGGTAAAGCAGATCGCCTCGGATTTCTCCGTATTGATCGCTACCCGCCATTTCCTTAGCCAGTCCGTAAGCATAGCCAACTGGCGTTGTAACATTACGCTCGTCCGCCAAGGCGAAAGCGAGCTAAAATGAAACATCGCGTCGTCGGCAAATAGAGATAACGTGACCCCGGGATAAACAGGCAGATCGTTCGTGTACAGTACATACAGAACGGGGCCGAGGACAGATCCTTGTGGGACGCCGGCGGAGACAGGGCGAACCCGAGAGAACGGCCCTTCTACGCTGATCCTGAAGGTGCGATCCGTCAGATAGGATCGGAGCAAGTGGACGATAGATGTCGGGATTGGCGAATGCGCCAGTTTGTAGAGCAGGCCTTCGTGCCAGACTTTATCGAAGGCTTTGCTCACATCCAACAGGACAGCGCCGGAGACAGGAGTTGAACAGCTCAAGAAGAACGTCATCTGCCGAAGGCGGGAGATTCTGCAACGCAGCGGCGCCGATGCGATCGGGGCCAGAGGCCTTTCTCTTCTTCAGTCGGCTTAGGACAGACGCAAGGTCATCCTCGTCGACCGAAATAGGAGGATCAATGGGGGGAGCAGAAAAGTATCCAGATAGGAAATCCCTGACGACGGCCACATGAGCCGGGTCAGAGATGCCTCTATGGACGGTGAACTGGTCCTCAATACAGTCGGCAAAGACCTCCGCCTTGCCTTCTGCAGAGGATACAGTGCCGTCCGGGGTATTCAAGGGATGGCGAGTCCTCTTTTCGCCTTTTAGTCTACCAGCGGCTCTCCATACGGAGGCGTGGTCGACTTCCAAGGACTCCAAATAGGAGTCCCATCGATTCGCGTTTACGTCAAGCAGAAGCTGCGAGACGTGTTCCGACTGGGCTCGAAAGCGCCGTCTAGCGGCAGGATCACGGGTATGGTGCCATCTGCGGCGAAGCTGGCGCCGTAATCGGATGGCTTGGAGAACTTCCGCAGGAAGGTCGGAGCGTTTATTACTCACCGGAACAGTGTAGGTGTTTTTATCCATTGCAGACTGGACAAGGTCCTGGAGCTGATGTACCCGGAGATCCACGTCGTCACAAGAGACGAGTGGGTCCGGAGGGACAGATGGCAACTGCCTGGCCAGATCATCGTGGTAGGATCGCCAACTGACTCTCCTAACAGGATGATCGGGAAGTCGGGGTGAGACCGACGGCAGCAAGACAGTTACAAGTAGGGGGTCGTGATCGGACGATAGGTCCGACACCGCGCTGACTTGTAGATGAAAGGGGATGGCCTTGACAATTACGATATCAAGGACATCCGGCGGATAACCCGCAGTGGGAAAGTGTGTCGGTTCGGACGGGCCGATGATGAGGACGCTGGGATCATCTTCGACAGCCCTACGGAGAGAATTGCCGTAGGGGTTTGACGTTCTGCTGTTCCAAGAGGGATGCTTGGCATTAAGGTCTCCGGCTACGATGGTTGGGAGATCGCTGTCCAGGAGGGCGTCCCACTCCTCATGCGGTGGAGCTCGATGGCCGGGCGGGTGGTACGCAGAAACAAAGCGCACCTCCAGGCCGGCTACATCCAGCGCCACAGCACATGCTTCGATGAGGGTAGTTTCAGGGGCAGGGAGTTCTCTATGAGAGTGTCGCCTGTGGACTAAGATCGCCACTCCGCCAGATGCTCGGTGGCGATCGGGACCATTCCTGTCTTTCCTGTAAAAGCATAGGCTGGCAGGGAAAATGGTGTCTGCCGTAGCATGTAGCATGTAGCAATGTAGTAGCGGGGCGTCTTTGCACCCGGTGCATGACTGCAGCATCTGAGTCGAGCTCAATGGCTGCCTGTAGATATACATAGGTCTGGTTCTTCGACTGGTGCCTAATATTAGGAATGGACAACCGCCAACCAGTTAACTGAGAAGGCGGGGGAGAAAGGTTTTTAATTTTTATTTATTTAAATTATCAGCAATCAGTGGGCACTGCCGCAAGGACGGGTTCAGGTGACAGATGTCGCCCTTTCCCAGTCCCGCGTGCAGACGCCGTGAGGCGTCGGTCGCTCCCCGCGAGGCAGAGAGCCTCCGTGCCAGTGATAGCGCGTAGCAGCAGCATTCAGCGCGGTCGGCATACTAGGAAGGGAGGAAGGAAACAGCTTTACAGGTAAATTCTGGGGCATGGGCAGATAGAGAATATACAAGTTAAGTGAGGTTTAAGTTTACTTAAACTTATGGCGGGTCATCAAGAATCGCCCGAGGGCGTTTGACCCGGACAGGGGGAGGTGGTTGCGTGGTGCTGATGGTTCTGAGGTAAGGGAAGGAAGAGGTCTCAGCTGCGGCAAAGAGAGTCGCAGCTAATGACCAGACAAAGGCTGAGAGAGCAGGAACTCGTAGACCTCCTCGAATTACACTGTTTCTAACAAACCAAGGAGATCCCGACAAGGAACGGAGGGTTCTGGATTGGAAACTTTCCAGCCTACGCCTGTTGGTGGCGGAGGCAAGTGACCACCATACAGGTGCCGCATAGGTCAATACAGACCGGAGAAACAACAGATAGAGGGTAACTTTCGTGCGCAGCGCCAGGGGGCTGCGGCACGCGAGGTATGGGTAAAGTTTGGCTCGAACGCCGCGAGCCTTGGCAAGGGTGTCCGTCACGTGGGCGTTGAAGCATAGGCGACGATCTAGCCGAACGCCTAGATACTTCACCGACTCTTTGTAGGCGATAGGCCTCCCTTCAAGGGAGAGGGGCTGGCATCGGGAGATGGACTTACGAGTGAAACAGATCGCCTCGGATTTCTCCGTGTTGATCGTCACCCGCCATTTCCGTAGCCAGTCCGGAAGCTGGTCCAACTGACGCTGCAACTGTGTACTCGCAAAACGCGGGGACACAGAGCTGTAATGATACATTGCATCGTCAGCGAACAAAGACAACGTGACTCCGGGCAAAACAGGCAGGTCGTTCGTGTACACGAGGTACAGAACGGGGCCGAGGACAGATCCCTGGGGTACGCCAGCGGCGACAGGACGAACTGCAGAGCAGGTTCCGTCGACGCTAACCCTGAAGGTTCGGTCGCTGAGATACGACCGGAGGAAAAACACTATGGACGATGGTAAGGGGGAGGTAGCAAGTTTGAAGAGAAGACCTTCGTGCCAGACTTTATCGAAGGCCTTGCTCACGTCCAGCAGTGCGGCGGCCGTAGCCGCTCGCCTGTTGGTGGCGTCAGAGAGTTGCGTTACCACGCGGACTAGTTGAAGCGTGGTCGAGTGCTCTCTGCGAAACCCGAACTGTTCGTTGCGGATAAAATTATCCAACAACGGCGAGATGCGGGCCAGCAGGAGCCGCTCGAACACCTTCGAGATAACTGGCAAGAGAGATATTGGCCGATAGCTTTCAGGAAGCATGCGCGGCTTGCGGGGTTTAGGAATCATAACGATGTTGGCATTTTTCCACAGGCGGGGAAAGTACTGTAGCCGGAGACAAGAGTTGAACAGCTCGAGTACGAGGTCAACGCCTGAGGCCGGGAGATATTGTAAGGTGTCTGCCGTCTGCTCTTCTCTCAAACATCATTGAAAAAGTACCATGATTAAAAATCACAAGTCAAATACTCAATCAGTGAGCAAGTACCATGACCAAAAAACCAAAGTCAAATACAGCATCATTGAGAAGGTACCTTGACTAAACATGTTAACGTGAATCTTTTAACTTACCCGTACTTAGAGAAGGAGAGAGATTATTATTAATAAATATTACGAGATGGACACATTCCACCATAGGCAAGATTTATTTCCAATAGCCATGTCAACGTATATTTACCAGCTTACCCGTACTTAGAGAAGGAGAGAGATTATTATTAATAAATATTACGAGATGGACACTTAGTAAAAGAGAAAAAAGGAGAAATACTGTCACATATTTGATACTAAATGGAAATGATAAATGAGAAAAAAAGGAAGAACAGTGTGTTACATAAGGAGGTAATGATGAATATGAATATAGCTATTAACATTGAATGATTTTAAACGATAATTTTACCTGCGGAGAACGATATATTAATATAATTGTGAATTAATCAGAAGAGTTTAAGAAAGGGAATTTATGTGTAGGAGCCTATGATCTTTGAATATTGTATTTTTTTTTTTATTATTATTATTATTTGTTGCAAAGGTGCAATTATTATTTTCTGGACAGGGATGTGTTGCCTCTGATTTCAGTAGTTATAGATAGGGAAGGGCAGAGAATGTATGCCATAGCGAGCCACTCTGACCCCCAACCCTCTATGAAAGTTAGGGAATTGATAGGGAATTATATCAAAGATTAATTAAATAACATCAAGGTAAAAAGGAAAGGAATAGGTGATACGACAAAGAACGAAATAGGAATATTGGGTTGGATTAATATATTAAAGGAGTAGTACAGGAATTTAATTATAAGATAAAAGAATGAAATATAAAGAAGCTAATAAAGGGTTAATATAGAGATGATAATTTCATCAAAACCAAAGATATGTTTTTCAAAAATTATCAACTTTAACGGAGAGGCATATGTAACGTCACAGAACGTTCCATAAAGGAAACCATTTACATAGCAATTATCATAAGAGCAAAGTAAGGTGAACAGTATCAAACCCAAGTAGTCCTAAAAAATATTTGTGTAATATTGTCTAATAATCATTACTACTAACATGAAAAAACGACCAGACTTTGACTAAAACACAAACCCCATATATATTATTAAAGTGAATAACAGTGAAAAAACCATAAGACACTATAAGAGAGACGAATAATGTCAGAATCAACCAAAACGAAGTCATTAATTATTGAGTTTTATAACTCTGAATAGAGTATTAAGAACTATTTTTTGTGAATGAATGGACATGATCCATTATTATATTATGTAATGTAAATAAAATAAATGTATTAAATGATTTAAATACATTATTAGAAAGAATTTAAGTTAAAATAAAAATTATATATTTGTTATGACAAAAAATACTAATGTGTTGGATTTGAGACCAAACACCCAGATTTCATGAACAATTTATTATTATCAGATTGAAATAAAAACCATATGTAATTGTCACGCAGACAAAAGTGAACAATTTATCTTAAATACAGAACGCTGTCAAATGAATAAAAATCAGTCAAAATAGCCAAAAACCGTATTGACTATAAACATGTGGTAGGCATATAATATTGTATAATTTATGGATTTAATGTTGCCAAAATGCAACCAAAATGCATTAGAAAGTTGAAATATGATATAAAGCGACTATACTAATATATCTGACTAACTTTAACGTTGTAATAGTCACGTTAGCAAAATATTTACCTATACCATGTATGGCTGGACCCAATCAACCAGTACAAAAATAATCATATCTGGCTAAATATTTACAAAATGCTAACAAAAATAAAATAGAATGGTACAATACTTCAGTATACCTTAAAAACGAACAAACTCAGTTGAAAATAAGATCAATTATAAAAGAATTTAACTTATAACAGTGAGATTTGTCACACCATGAAAAAGGGCATCTCAAGACCAATCAATGATGCTATGTCATCCTGTGATAAAAATAATATATGTAAAGAGTAACCAGATATCACAAAAGACAGACAATATAATAAACTCTGAGTGTACACTAGTGAAATACTACATATGTTAAAGAAAGAGACTAATCATTGTGTTATAACATTGACAAAAATCTAGGCCATGGACAGAGGCCAGGTAAAATTGTAATTATCTAGGTGTTATATATGCTAAAATTTGTTTGTTTTGTTATAGGAAGATAGTAATGTTGTATTTTCAGATTGTGGAAGAGACATAATAGTTCCACAACAATTTTTGTTCTAAAAAATTTGAATTTTCATGACAACAACCCAAGGTGAGAGTTGTATATTGTGTTACTTATTGGACTTAATTTAATTAAAAACCAATCATAATTAGTATCACTAGATTCAGTTGAAAACAGAGAATCTAAATGTAATAATGGCATACAAATTGTGAGTACTAATATAAAACTGTTTGATAAATACCAGAGTAATTTTTGAAATATCCTTAGTATGAAGAATAAGAAATTTGTTCTAAAAGCTTCGACGGAAATGAATTTTGTTCCATAATGTTCCATTTCGTTTATTCTCGAACAATCTAGAAAGAATTTTTACACAAATATACCGGAAGTCGATGGAAAAAATCAGCCTGAATTAGTATAAAAGAGAGACCAAATTCGACCCAAAAGACACTTGAAACTTGAACTCCAGAACAGATGCATCACCCACGACACTGATCAACGCAGCTAAGGCGAAACCGAGAGGCGAGAAATCGACAAGACCCGAAGAAAGGCTTTTCCCGTACATAGACAAACAGACTGACATAACCTCTACAAGAATCTACGCCAATGTGTTGCTGAAATATAGCAGCAGCACGGCAAATTTTAATAGAAATCACGCAGCCAGAACGTCAACGGCCCAGGAGGGACCAAAACTTTAAATAGAGAACCAATTCTGCTGTGTTCGCATAGACTGACTAACTTGACAATAATTCCCTTAACGTAAGCATACACACGCAAAGCCTTTCTCGACACTGCATGGGAATCAGCGCTATGGCGGCCAAATTTTGAATCAACGCGGAGCAGCTGATGTGTATTGGCGGGGTTTGAACGATAATCTACTGCCAAACGTTA
Source organism: Magicicada septendecula (assembly GCA_034769895.1). NCBI lineage: Eukaryota > Metazoa > Arthropoda > Insecta > Hemiptera > Cicadidae > Magicicada > Magicicada septendecula. The sequence goes on from CM068368.1 coordinate 223,984,406, forward strand.
TCACAAAAAGTGCGGAAATAGTAAATGATCGCAATTTTGACTTAAAATAGATTCAGTGCACACATGAAGAGGCGAGATTGAAATAACTACCCGAGAGGAGTGTCCTGTGCGAGATTAATTAATCATTGGAACGTGAGTTACCAAAATTAAAGTCATTTTTTACCTGGTTACATTTATCACACAGTTGTACTACACATGCCACACACACCTTCAAATCACTTAATTTTTCTTGTAAAGCGTCTTATTGATATGTCTTGGTAGTTCAAAGGAGTCACGTCCTGAGAGTAAAGATTTTTTCACGTATTAAACTCATGCTTTACAACTGAGTAAAAAATTGAAAAACACTAGCCGATACTTCATTGGATATATAAAATTGTCAATAATAATAATAATAATAACTTGTGAAATTTTTTTCTTTAGTAACTCTGCAATTTTATAATTTTTATATGAATGTTAGTCCTTCAGACGATTTGTTTGTTTTTGGAGAATCATTAAACTTACCTGATTTTCTCAAACTAAACTGACTTGTTTATACTTTTTCATAGAAGTAAGATTTAAAAATTTTAATTTCTTTAATAATCACATTTTATTCTTGGAACAAACGATTCCAAGTGGCGCCCACAAAAAACATAGTATTAAGTTGTGTTACAGGACTACATCTCCGCAGAGGATCCAGTCAACAGTAAGTAACAAAAAGTGCGCGGAGGTAACGCCCGACAATATACAACACGAACAACACACACTATTACAACAACTTTTTCTATTCGTTATATATTGACGACTCCAACGTGAGGCTGTTGAAGAAGGAACACGACATCCCTCAATTTTGTTTCTATTTTGTTATAAATTGGCTGGCCCAACAGTGGGGATTAAAGGAGAGTATCCTAGAAGTAGGTTACACACTTTTACACTATATTTTCTATTTGTTATAATATATATTCAGCGTTATACTAGTTGTCTAAAGGAAACCAATTTTTTATTGCATTTCGTCCAGCAGAATCTGTAGATGTTGCACTGCGTTTCCGTTACGTGTATTGCTATTACAGTTCAGTGAAAAAATTTATAACAAGACAAAATGTATATACGTAAAATTAAAAGTACAGTACTGAAAAATATAATTCAGTAAGAAGACACTCTGGGTCAATAAAACGAAGACTAAAATAAGTTCTCGCGGAAAGCAGAAGGTCAGAATCTTTAGTTTGAATTGGGTGTGAGACATTAAATGTGTAGTTATCTTATTGCAAAACGTCCTGTCTTTAATCCCATATAACATTCTAACAAAAAGTCAAAATGTGTGTGGGTTGTACTAGAGACACGCCAAGAAGACACTGTAGAATGACTTGACTTTGTAATACTAGTATTGAAACAACATTTACAAAGAATTTGGTTATTTACTTCTTCAAAAAACTTGTATATGTCTGTAATAATATAAACAAGTAACGCAAAACTTACATCTTGCAGTAGGGTACGAAGAAACATGAAGTCCAAATGAAGTCCACTATCGACTTCGTGAAGCAAACGTCTGATTTGCAAGAAATCAAACAGCAAACGCAGCAATATCAATCTCTCATTTGTAGGCTCCAATTGCAGAAAATTTAGTAGATATTCTGAACAAACAGACTTGGCTATTCACAAATTTCCTATTTTAAATTTTATCGTACACAACTATTAACAAATTTTCTACACGCCGAACAGACATCAACATTTCCGATTCTTTCTTAGAAAAGTGTTGTCAAAGACAACAATTGTCGAAGTGTTTGTTCGAAAAGTGTTGTCGTACGGCTTTGCAATTGACTCCTTCATATAATTTTTAACACCCAACCAAACAGCATAATCTGCACACATGTCCGAGTGAACTATTTATGGAATTACTTTTTTTCCAACAAATCAGATTACCAGTGTATATTATCATTAAAAACATGTGGGTGTGTGTGTGCTCCCTTTGACCTTATTCTCGTCAACGTCTGATGTCGATGAGATGTCGTCATTCTTCTGTGAAGGTAATATGGTTTCCTGTACACGTACCTACGAATCGATCTTCATTGGCACCTCTCTTGAGTTCTTCCATCTACTCGCCACTTCCGCCTTTGAACGTCTTCGGCCACTTCAGCATTCGTCAGCCGTTGTTGTGATTAGCGCCTTAATTTTACTAATTTTGTCTTCTTTCTTCTAACATATGATTCTGATGGGCCTATTTTTGGTTCATAAATTTATATATTTCGAATGTATGGTGTAGATTTCTCAACGTATGTCAATTTTTTAATGACAGTGTTACTGTATCGCACATAAACGCTTTTTAACGTAACACACTTTATCATAAAACTACTGACGCGTTTCTCACGCGTGGTGCTCACTTCGCTGCCGAGCAATGGTTGTTTGTAGGTAGCATGAAATAAGTTATTTTTGTAACATCGATAAGCGCGGCCCGACGTTGCGTCAAGGTCGTGCGCAAATTAGTCTAAAAGGAGTCGAGTACAAATTAGTTTAAGTAGTCTAATTTGACGCGCTGAGCTACAAGCATTTACATAAACGCCTTTTTTTTTTACAACTGACCCGCACGACATCAAACGATGTATTTTACGTAGAAATAGAGGAAGAAATGAAGAGAGGAGAGAATATCAAGGAAAAGCATGAAAGCAAGTTTCATAGGAGAGTTTGAAAGTTGAGGTAGAAGATAAACGTGCATGAGATTTGTCGTCAAAAAGTCTGTATTGTTAATGAACGGGAGGCAACAATAATATGTTAGCAAAAAGTGTTCTATACTGTTAAAATGAGAACGTTAAACTTATGAAATAATTTTCCTCTTGTGAAAAGTAGTGTATGTAAATTAAATATTAATTTATACACAGATAATTAAATATTAATGAACCTTGGTTAATATTTTTAAGGCAAAATATATTTAAAATTTGAAAGAAAGGAAAACCTGATTATGACATCTTCCTTCTTTTGAATTAAAATTGTAATTTTGTGGCAAAAAGTATAAGGTATAATATTTCCGTCTAAGGTACTGAAAATGAAAATAAAACGAGCCGAAATCTTATAAATTAAGATTATTTAGGCCTACTGTATGTTCTTTATGTTTTTATCATTTATCTCACTTATAAAACGTATTTTACAAATAAGATTATAAACATTTTTTTCAGGCGTCGGGGGTCGGGTGGATTAAATTGGCTAGCTTTATAGAAAAAAATTAAATAAGCATTTATTTTTAATAATTATATAATCATTTTTAAAAGCTAAATTTTAAATTTTATCTAGTTCTTCAAAACATTATTCTTTTCTGTATAACCGATTTTTAGGATACATATTTTTGACAGTCGCATTAAAATGATTAAGTCTTGAAATCATCATTCGTTCAGAATTTTCTCCTGGCTTAAAGACGAAACGAATTAAGCCACAACCACAACCATGGTTATGGTTAACATAAACATAAAACATAAAAAACAAACTTAATCGGGAACAAACTAATGAAAAATAGCAAAACAAATAAAATTGAAGTCAACAGTAGTCGTCTATTGATGATGATAACAAAAATAAACATATAACATTTCCAAACAATTTGTACAGAGTAAGCAAATGGTGTGGGTTGGGGTTCAGTTACCGTGACAGGCTTCTGTAATAAATAACATGATTCTCACCAACGCCGACGCCGACTTCGTTGTACAACTATTACGAGTACATCCCAATGCGTCAGGACGTTATATTCTTAATTATTTGTAAGGATCGTTTACTCACTGAGTGATTCAAACAGTTATTCTACGCTTGTTATACAAATTAGACGTTTAATGGGGAATACGTCAACGAGAGGAAGAATAAAAATGTTATAACAGAAATGTTTAAGCTTTACTGAAAGTGTAACTGTATGTCGCGGAAGTTTTAAACGTGTTCAGAACAATGATATAGTTATTACCATTATTTACTAGCTGCTTTACAGTTACCGTAATATGTGTTTTAGGCTCAAACCAGCAGAGATTAGTGCTCCTGGCAATGTTTTGCTATTACCATTTCTTTGAGTACTACAAATTGAAGACACCAGGGGAAAAGGGTATTTGTCACTTTCTTGGCTGAGCCAGTTGGTACACCTACTCTCAAACAAGCAGTACAGCCAGGCCAGGTTGCCATAACCGTATCTTCAATACTACTCTGGTTTTAATATTGCTGTCCACGGAAAGAAGGACGTTCGTCTCTGAGTTCAGGGGGAGGAGGGCACTAGTCACCATCCTCTGACTGACTGTACATTACTGGGCCACCAACTGTCTCCACTTTACATTCTGCTGCTATACTGTCTCCAATAAACATGTTTTGAGTCATGAACTATTTAAAAAATAAAGGCACACATTCCTTCATTCAAAGTCCGTTACAGTCACTAGGTAACATTTTAGAGTTTGAAAAAAACATTTCTGTCCTGAAAGTTTAAATATAACAAAAATTTAAGAAATGTTTGTCAAAGAAAATCCAGATATTAAAGTGTCCCTTGAAACCTATCGTAATACATTAAAGAACAACTTCAATATTGTATCCCCGAAGTGACACCTGCAGTATAGGTGATGAGATTTTAGCAAATTTAAAAGTTGCCCAAATTGAGTTAAACAATGCAAAAAAATATGATAAAAAAGATGAAATAGAAAAATCGCATAAAAGACTACATAATAAATATAAAATTCCTGAAAAGGGCTGAAATGGCCTACAAGCGGCAAAAAGTTGTCAGAAAAAAGCTAAAAATAATTCTGACTTTCATGCAGTCTGGATATGGAGTTTGGTAAGAACTAACCGATACACAACATAACGACCAACGATTTTACTATCGTAGGCAGCTTTCATTCGATTCACTCTCAGACAATAAAGTAACATACTACATCTATGCAGAATAAATTGGCAAAAAGGACTCTCAAGAAGTTGTTTCAATGATACACCACTACACTGTGAACCAACTCAACGATTAAGTAAAATATTTACATGTAGACCTATTCTGTGATTTCTGTGGGGTGGGGGGAGGACAGAATAAAAATTACCTCTTGATTAAGTTTTTTCATTAAATTGTTGTAGAAACAAAAAAAAAGATGAAATCAGGGTAATTTCCCATACAAGATCACTCAGATATGGAGAGTGACATGTATATGGCCTTGATAAATCAAAAGGCACCATGTGACACACCTTCAGAATGGAATGAAGAGTTCCAGAAATCATGAAATAAATCTTTCCCTTACAATGTATTTGAGGTTGACCAATCTATGCTAAGAACTTGGAAAACTTTCTTAAAAGGATTTACAAAGAAATGTACTTTCGGTATCAGGCCCTTGAAAGAAACACTTGTTGACACAGCATGCGATGACCTGACTAGTAAACACAAAAGAGCTTACAACTGGAATTTATCTTCAACTGAAATAAAACTGAGGACCGCCAGCAGCCACAAGAGACGAATCTTCAGCCAAACGAGTTTATCCTTCCAAAGCAGAATGATTGCTTTTCTTGAGACTTTTGCTATATCACTACCAAGGTGGAAAGACGTACAACACCTCAAGGGATTTTGTGGTCAACCTGACCTACAGCAGAAACGTACCAAACTCAAACGAGCAGTTTTAACTTCTATTTTTAGAATTATAATACTGTATGTACGTACTTACATATTTTAAGTTTACATTTTTCATACTACAATAAGTACTTACGATTATACCAGAAAAGGCAATAAACAAAGAAAACTTTGTAAAAACAGAACAGCGTTTCTGTGTGACATATGCCCTTTTTCCCCTCTATTTAATGTAGTTTGCTGAAGTTATAATTTTTTTTCTCAAAATCCGCGTTAAGTAATATAAATTAACAAATTCTTAGCAACGAAATAAATGTGTAATAGATTATACCAATCCATTTAGAAAAAGTAACTTCACCAGAATAATGGTTGGCGTGCATTCCTGTGTGACCGTAATAAACGTAGAGTTTCTGTGACCTGCATTCGCGATTGTTCTTTTTACTACAAAACTTGTAATGGAAAAATAGTATAAGTAACGTGTCTGTTTCCTTCTGCTATTAGCATTTTTTAATAATATATCCTTTCTCATCAATATGGGGCATATTCAGACGATACGTTAGTTTTGATTTAAAACACTTTTCAAAATTTACTAACATAGAAAAAATTCAGAAAAAGACATAAAAACTTTGTTTTTAAATTGCTACATTTAAAATCACAGGCACGCTTAGACACTGTTGTTAAAAATTAAGAAGTTGGTAAAAATTTATTATTAAGTAAATAAACACTAATGTGTAAACAACACGTGACAAACGTAATTTTTTTCAAATGCTTGTTACTAACTCTGAAGGGTACTGTAAAAACTGTAGGGTACTGTTTCGTTTCAGATTGTAGAATGCAAATATGAATTACGTAAACATATTTAGTCTCATAATTAAAGTATAATTATGTTATTATGTAAGGTAATATAATAATTATGTTATTACACACATTATAGAACCACATGAACATAAAACTTATTTTAAACTCCATAAAGTATGTATCTAAATTATAACTTATACGTTGGTAAAAGAAACAAAGCGCCTAACTTTAAAATACCTGATAAAATCTAGAAAAACTTATAAAACGTCAGAAAGAATATATTTTAAAAAGCTATGATATACAATGTCACTTAAATAATGAAACAGTACAGTTAGAGTTCATAATCATTTGGGGCAACAAAAATGTTAATTTATTCCAACACAAGCCTCGAGTACAAACATAATCTGTTGAGAAGATATGACACCTAATCACCCTGCAGATATTTGACTACATATCGATTAGACGACGTTTAGTTTACATTGGTAAATGTGATAAACAAAAAATGAAAGTGCCATGTTTCATCGTAGGCGTTAATTGTTTCTCAGAAGAGGCCAAACAATGTATACTATTACCAAATAAAATTACAGAATGTTACAAACTAGGAGCGATACCAGTTTTACCAAAACTTACGATAATTTAATAGCCTTAACAGTCATCATAAAATTTATAAATTCTTAGAGATTACAATTTACAGTATGACAATCTTTACAGACTAATCACTGTAAATGTTCCTTTCTTAGCGTGGCATCCGATCTCTCCGTAACATCCACAAACCACAAATACAAATTCTGGTGCCAAATAAACATTGAACAATCCAGCTTACACAAATAAATTACACCAAAGCGGTATAAAATGCTGAAAGGCTGTTGGAAGTTTGGAAGCTAATTAGTAGCAAAGAAAAACATTTCTAAAAGAGTTTCTTAATTGCCTCATGTAGCTGAAACTACTAAATTAAACTGGTGTCAAAAATACCAGTTTATATATTTTGTCATAGAGTGAATAGGCTTAGGTACATGTAGGTTTTTAGACTTGAGGTAGTAGTAGGTAAGTTAGTAAATAAAAATAACAAGGTCAAAGTTCATGCGATGGTCATTTGAACGTAACAGTTGAGATAACAGTTAATTACAAAATCATAATAATGTAGACGTTGAGGCTACATTAACCTCAATTTAAAAATTTTAAGGAACTAGTCATCTAATCGTGTGATAAGCTTACATTATCACGAACTCCCATAATATAGCTGAGTAAAGCGGATGAACGTAATTACATTAATAGTAGTTTTTGAAGCAACTATTAATAGTGCGTCTTTTGGTTTCTGTTATGCATTCCTTGCAAATGGCCTAGGTATTAATCGCGTGTAATGAGGATGAAGCAGGGGGGTTTCTACTATTTTAGGAAACAGTAGGAGATGTTGCACTAAATTCATACTCATAGAGAAAACAGCACGTTCCAAACCTTTCATTAAGAGAGTACTCTAACGCGTAGTAAATGTAAATCAAAGCTTGTCTGGTTTTATACACACCCCAATTGCCAGAAGTACTTTGCTACAACACTTGGTTTATGGCTTTAGAGCCGTAAGAAGTAACTTATACGTATATTATGTGCGTATTTGGTGTATAACTACGATTAAGTTAATAAATACGTTTAATAAATAGTTCATTAATACAGAAAAGTATCAACTTTAAATAGTAAGTTTTGGATTATTATATTTGCAAAGAAGAAAAATGTTCATTAAAAAATATTCTTGTGATTGTTTTACCGAGTCAATTTTTAATCACCTTCACTTTATTAATATTAATTTCTTCTGTGATTTATGTATGTCCTACGAAGTTTCTACATATATCATATGTCAAAAAAAGTCAAAACTATTTAAATATCTTTTATGGTAAAAGCTTAATGTGAGTTTAGAAATAATTCAAATGGTACAGAAGAAACTACATGGTGTCTAAGAAAACAGAATGAACGTTATTGTACATAACAGGATATCCACAGTATTATAGGAAATTATATATAGCATATGTAGTGGGAAATCGACAGGAGTGGTGTACATCATTTGATATAACAGCTTTTACGGGCTCACAGTGATCATTCCGAAGTCAGCCACATTACTCGTCTGAATGTTTGAGCTTGTAATGACTAGCATAATGACCAGCATAATCGTGTACTGAATGTCAAATCCTGACACTGTATGGATAAAATAAGAGAAATGTACCGTTTAGAGAGAGACGATGAATATTTAGCCACCTACAATTAGTTTATTTATTAGAGAATATTTATTGCTTAACTGAAAAAATATTACAAATGTAAAATATGTTAATATCATCCTATTATGAATGCGAAGCAAGTTTACTTCGTTAATAATTACTGTTTCATATGTCTGAAACTTTGTAGCAATTTGTTACGTTAAGATAAGTTCGTGTTTATCTATAATCTCCGTTAAAGGATACGCTGAAGAAGGATGTTAGTAAACTAAAGTATCTTGGATGGTCATTAAATTAGATTTTCTTGTTTGCTTAGTTCTGGCAAAGTTACTTTCGTCACGTTATACACTGACACAGCCAGTCAACGACAGCGGAGCTTTAAAAGCGTCATGTAATCGCTGCCGGGGGAAATCAAGCATAATGTAACGTCTAATGTAAAGCACAGCGTACCATATTCTAAACCATGCAGTTTGAAGCACAATATAAGATTAATATACATATTTTAAAGCGAATCGGACAAATTATTATTCGTTTTAAACTGTATCTTTTTGAATTAATACACTTAACTGACGCCACACACACTCACACACAAACACTTTATCTGATGGTAATATCCTTATTTCTGCTTTGAGTAATAATTTGTCCAGGAACTATTAAATTCTTGAGGTTACTCTCAAGTAATTTAATTTCAGGCGTTCAGTGGTTACTCTCAGTGCTAGCTACTCCGACCACAAGCATTTCCTCTATGCAGTCATTTATAGTACCGGTATCAAAGGTTTTGACCTCTGTACAGTACAGCGTCTACTATAGCTAGAAGATCAAGGTTATTCTGCATTTCACGGATTATGTATGAACACGTTACATTATAGAACCGCTAAAAAAGCGTTGCATGTTCCGTGCAATTAAACAAAACTTCCTTTGTGAAATGTAACTTATAATGTCCTTCCTTAGTGCTTTCACAAAAAACCCGCGTACAAATATACACAGAATTTCTACAATTGTATTTGATATTTATTATCTGAGATCTTATAATAAAGGATTTATACTTTAAAGAAAACAAGATTTAGAGAAAATTGTTCTCCTCACAAAATAAAAACATACACTAAAACTCGTTTATCCGAATCGCGTTTATCCGAAACAATTTTTAGTAAATTGTAAAAATGATAAAAGTGATAAAAAAAAGACATCATGACAATTTTAAAGAATGTGATTTACATGACTGCAGCTGTTTGGGAAGAGTTCACACCGATAACTTTAAGGAACTCTTGGAAAAACCTGTGGCCAGATATGCCAGTGGAAAATCAAGACAATGACAACGATAATGAAGAAGCCATTGAATATTCAAAATTTGTAGAAATATTAAAAGACATTGAAGGGTGCGCACAGTTACAAGAAGAAGACGTATTCGATTGGATGAATTCGGAAAAAGACGATCCTGGATATCAGCTGTTATCCGATGACGAAATTGTTGCACAATGTTCATAACAGCCCGGAGACGACAAATAATGTGGAAGAGGAAATGGGAGTCATCCATACAGAGGCAACATCAATGTTTGAAGAGCTACTGTCGTATTTGGAGCGACAAGACGAAACTTCCTCTGTAGAACTTCTAACAATGAAACACCCTCAAGATCGAGCAGTCAACAAATGAGCTTCAAAGCTTAGGCAAAAAACTATGATTGATTACTGTACGAACAAGCAATAGGACTGTTCCAGTACTGTAGAAACTATAATTTACAGTGCCGTTGTATAGTTTATTGTGTCATATTCACTGTAACTTTTAAATTATTATTATAAAATAAAGTTACTGTACTTACATATGTCTTATTATTTAAATAGAAGTTTCGGTTTATCAAAAATTTTGTTTATCCGAAACGGGCGTGGTCCCATCAAATTCGGATAAACGAGTTTTTAGTGTAATAAAATTTATGAATTAATGTGATTTCTTTGATTCTGAAAAACAGTAGGGTCTTTGATAAATTTAATACTAAAGAATAATTAATATGCCAAAAAACAATAACAGGTGTTACAATTATTTTCAGATTTGGCCATTTTGTGAACCTCGGAAGTTACTTCTTATTCTTTAAGAAGGTTTGACCTTCTTAGAGCAATCGACCATATCTTTCCAATAATTAATGCATTATTTCCTTCGAAACAAGAAGACAGTCTATTGTCCTTTGCAGACTCTTATCTCTTATTGATCGTTGTGACAAGACATTGTGGTAGCTTGTAAGGTTGATAATATTCCATACAAGTGGTTCCTTGAGGGCAGTCACGACACAATCCAAAGAGAGTACACTAAACACGACGCCCAATAGCTCTTGATTATATTAAAACTTTAATGTCACGGGCTTTTAGATATCAGAGTATAATCCGGTTAAAATTAGTTTGAAGCGAAGAGAGATAAATTGTATCAAGTAAACGCTTTCACATGGAAAATTGTAACCCAAATTTGTTTTACCAATTTTGCATGTACACCTTAATACTTGACCCGTTACATAACAATAGGAGTGATTAATTATGAATACATCACACGAATGATTATAATGAATGTTTGCACGTTTCATCTGTGTTTATTCAATGTAACAATTATTGATTGCAATAATGTTATATTTTTATTGTGTTATTTACTATATTGACTTAAAAATTACTAGAAATCAATTTTACCTGTGATTAATATTTTTAAGTACGATTAACTTAAATCTAATAAAGATTTTAAAAATCTTCTATAAATAATACACTGATATTCTTCTTTCTCCTCTTTCACTTCCAAAAACACTCTGTAATTTAAAGTCTTTAAAAATATATATTAATATAAAGTACGCCTTATAACTGTAATTTTGACTTTACAGCAGATTTCTGCAAAGTAAAGCTAGTTTATAAACAGGTAACTTAAAAACAACCTCTCTACAATTGCGTATTTTACTAATAGATAATTTAAATTTTAACTTCTCAATAGGAAAATTAGTTTCCAATGTGTGGCACACAAATCAGGACAGTGTGTGGCATAAAGATGGCCATTAACAATACACCTGAACGCTTGGTGATGGGCATTACGATGAGGCTCTCAAGGAGCCACTTGCTTAAATTTAGATCCAGTAATAGCAAGATTACTGAAGCCGGTACACAATGACTTGCCTGAATTAGATTCTACTATGGGTATTCTCCTTCGTGTGAGCACAGCTAGCAAAATAAAATCTTCTTATTACAGCAATCATTTGTCTGAGTGGCTGGTATAACGGCTTCTCATTGAACTGCGTAACCAACAGTAACACACATTAACGTGTACGATAATATTTCATTGTTAAAATAATAGTGTTGTTAACGCGTCATAGCATACCCGCTACCTAGAATAGCGTAACTGCCAACTTTGAGTACTTAATCCTCTTCATATGAATTTAATTGGAAGTATGATGTACAAAGAATAAAGTTGTCTGAGATCGATTCACATATTCCGGCCTGAATCCACTAAGGTTCCCACTACAGTCTATGTTTAAATTGTGTGTAGTCTGGTATCAAAAAAATCTTCTTTTTGAGAGTAGGCATAGCCGGTGTATTTGCGTGTATGGTTTCTGTGTGTGAAGGGGGTCCAAAAGGTGTGAAGAAGTAATAAATTTATAATTGCACACTGGCGGATTCGGTCGGACTACTAAATAAACAAAGTGAAGTATGCCCTGCGTTTTTCATATACAAAAATATCAATTTTGTATAATAAATTTCTCTCATTAAAAGTACGAAACATCCGGGTCCGTCCAAAGTACAAAGTCCCTATCCGCGTCTGTGGCGGTTCTCCACTTTGTCGCAGTAGTAAAAAGCTACTGTTTTCGTACTATAATCAGAACAGAGACGTTGAAAAGAAATTAATTTGATGGGTTAGCTTTTTCCTCGAACTCCGTTTCTCCTTCCATGTTCTTTACGTCATCGTTACAAACTATGACGAATAGTTTTATTAAGATTTTAGCCATCATTGACGCTGCAGGTAAAATATTATGTTTAACAAAAAGCGTCCGTTTATATGACATTTTTGTATAAGCTGAATTTTCTACAAAATCTGCAACCATCAGTATACTTTTATAAGAAAATTTAACATTACAAAGAATGTTATGCTAAACGTAACATAAGCATAAATATTAAAACACTTTTATTGCGTTTGTTAGGCAATGAGCTTCTTTATTTAAACATACGTCTTTTGAGCTTGAACCTGGAGGAAAGTATTTCTATTTCTTCTGATATAAATGTTATTGTTTTATAACAATTCAACTTTATTTTTCTTATACTAGCAGTTCTACGCCACTTGTTTCCAAAACGTTCTCAATATGTGTATTTAGTGTCGTGATACCCAGTATTTCTAAAACATTTGTTTTGCAGAATTTTTTAAAGAAAAGGTTTATTTAGTAAGAGGTAGAAGGAAATGGAAAGAAACTCAATTCCTCTAGTCTTTTTTTTATCTAGGCTTGTTTGTCTCTATCTTCAAGAATCTGCAATTTTACTGTAAAAATAAAAAAAAACATATTATACGTTACTGTTGAAGCATTGTAAAATAGCAGTTAAAACTATCTTACTCTATAAAAATTGCCTAGGTCTATTTAAGCAAACCAGATAACGTGAGAACACAATTTAATGTTTTTGAAAGCTTTAGTGATCACCATTACTATTAATACCCTTACTGTTTAAGTATGCTGATTTATACAGGCTAACTAAAATAGCTCGATTACTAAAAGAATGTAATATTTTTTGCTCTTTAGGCAGGAGTTTAATCAAAATTGGAAGAAAAATTATGTAATCTTTCTAACCATGAGCGATTTGTCTAAAGCTGCTACCATTTCTCCATTTTGAGTTTTATAATCCTGGACATAAGTTCTCTACCCGACACTGTAGCGCTACTCGACACTAAGTACACAAAATATTAAAATATTATTCCACATTTCACTTGTAGCACACACGTTTTTGTCATTTATTGAAGAAGGTTTGACTTCTCAACATTATTTCAACTTTTTGTAATGACCAAATTATTACCTATTTTTTGCTGTCGTTTGTTAATACGAGTAAATATGTCGATAAATACGACTTATTTTACGATATAGGTTTTTTGGAAAAGACTTGAATAGCAAAAAAATTCAAGACGTTTCGTTTTTTATCTTTCATATTTCATTGTCTTCATTTAACTAAAACTATAACTATAAAACTTCTGTATTATTTAGTAACATGTTGATTTGCAGTGTTATGCAATAGGCCTACATTTCTGGCACATAGGCCTAGATTATAAATTTGATTTTTAGTAGAAACATTTGTGCATTCTTCATTTACAGTTTGTACAATTCGAAACGCCCTATATAAAACAATGTAACCGTTAGTATAAAATAAAATTAAAGCGTTAACTACAAAATTTGTTGCAGGAACAGTCAGGTTAATGTGTACATTATCAATACTAATGCCATTAGTTTAGCGTACAAAGTATGCTACAGCACACAAAATGAGCAAAGCCCCGTGTAATAGGCCTATACTTCTGGCTACAAACCTATGCGACCGATGTAAACACTTATAACACAGTTAATAAAATGACAAATTAGATAAGTATGCGCATACATATCTATATGTAGTTACGTGGTGTGTGTGTACGTATGTTTATAACACATTTATGGTTATTATTTCCAAACATTATCAACTTTAAGCCTAACAGAACGTTGTGCATACCGTTATCTATCAACAGTGACATATTTCCTGACAGGCGGACACGGCGTTATCCTAAAAGGGGCCTCACATTTTGCTTGCAAAAATAAGCATGTTTGCAACTACATTGTGCCGCCGAGAAAGAAGGTGTAGACACAAATAACGGGTTGGGCAATGAGAACACAACGATTTGTGTCAGCTCGTGTTTGGTTACTATGTCAACAATAAATAAACAGATAGTTTTATAACTTCAGTTGAACTAGGTTATATTTCGTAAGTATTTCAGTGAACATGGCTCAATGGCGAGTTGAGCATCGTGCGTTTGCTGTAGAAACGTTTTCTAGCAGTAATTATGCCTATATAACAACACAAAGACCTTTGCTGTAGAAACGTTTTCTAGCAGTAATTATGCCTATATAACAACACAAAGACCGTTCAGAAATCATTTCAACGTTGGGAGACATGGAAGAATTCCAGATCGCTAACAATATCGAAATGGGAAATAAAGAACATTTGGAACCACTGCCTCGACTCAGAAAACAATTGGAGGCGGCAGAAAAACAGTTCGTGCGCCAGAAAATGTGGATGAGCAAGTGTTCAGACCTGTGTTCAAAGATCGGTTGATCTCAAGATTTGGTGAAATACCCTGACCAGCGCTGTCTTCAGACCTGCGAGGTTTCTTTTTTGTGAGGTTGTCAGACGTTTAAGGTTTTCCAGTCAAGACCACGCGATTTAACCAACGCACGCAGCGAACATTAAAGAAATTCAGGCGATCCCGCAAGCAATGCTGCAGAGAGTTATCAATCGAATGTAAGCGTGTCACTTCAGGGATGTTATTTTCAAACGATAAACATTGCTAAGTAAATTGGCATCTTATTACCTATGTATTTATACTATATATGACTTACAATATTCAACGAGTTCTAGTTGTGATAATGTAAAATTGTTGTGTTCTCATTGCCCCACTCTGTACATATTTCATTACCGAAAAAATTATGGAATGATTTTTAATACGCTCAGAAGCATGTGTAGCGGTTTTAGTACATTTATATTTCTTCATAATTAACTAAATAATGCCTTCATCACCAGCTACTTATATGAAAAAATACGCAACCTTTGGAGCATCATTATAATTTAAATATGAGTATTCTGACGATGAATTTGACAAAAAAATGTGGTAAATATATTGAAGAAAGTAAAAAATAAAATAAACTGAAAATTGTTTAGAAAACAATTAAAACAGAAATTTTTCTTTAAAAATGAATTAAAAAAATTGTCATCAGTTGTTTTACCGATAATGAACTGTTCACGTCGCTCCCAAACATAAAAATGTGCTTAAGAATGTTTTTATCAACAACCGTATTAAAGTCATCCGCTGTAAGGTTTCCTGAAAACTAAAAATTATAAAAGTGATAAGCCACACTAAACTGAAGATTTTTATTGGGACTAGAAAGATACGTATTTAACATCATTTTGAAATACAGGGTATGGAAAAGACCTGTACGACAGGTAGTATTTGAAACGCTGCAAAAATCAGAGCAGTTCTGTTGCTGGATTTTGCTCTCTAAACTACACTGACTTGCGCTGCTCCGTTAATGTCAAACAAATTTCACCGTATTTTATGAACAATCCGCATAGTAACTCCTACTGATCTATGCTATAAATTAAGTGTTTAATATATTATAATTATTATTGTAATAATATAATAAATTACTATGCTAATAAATTGTAAACAGTACAAATAAAAAATACTTCCGTCTATATAAATTGTGTAATGACCAAAATCAAATCTAATTTATACTTTACTGTGAGATTAAATGAGCAGTATATTCATTATTGTTAAATAAAAAACTGACGCGTTCAACATAAAGTCACTACCACTTTTATTCATTAACACTATTATCGTCTGCTTGTAGAATATTTGTCAAGCAAATAATATTTTCAGCTCTACCCAGTTCTGCAGATTAGAAAACTTACTTTCAGTTATTCAACCCATGGGACAGGTCTGCACAGACTCTTCAGGCTACGATTCGGCTGGAATGCTTCATTTTTTAAACTGATAGCGACTACTTTGTATCCCATAACAAAAGCAGTAACAAATTTCATGGTTTTTACTTGGGAACAAATTATACATTTTTAACCAGTTATATAATTTTTAATAATTTTAAATAGTTTTCAGATATTTTGTAAGAATCGTTTTCGTTAACGTTAGTGCTGACAAAGTTACAGATATAAGAACTAAAACTCTATTAATGATATGTTGTATAATATATTAGTAACATGGTCATAGATCATAATGAATTGATTAGTGAATATTATCTGTTCAACTCTACTGGGTTGTTTCCCAGAGAGAATTTAGATTAGCTTTCTCAAAATTAAGATTTGTCTGTTACTTTTGAAGTGAAAATTTAATAAAGTTTAATACGAAGCAAGATAAACGTGAAAGAAAACGAAAGCTACTGCAAGCTTTCAATTATACGAATGTTATTAAATGTAGACAAAACATGGTACAGTATTTAATCATATTTCAAAAAGCGTTTAATCACGTTTCTCTATTTTCTGTTAATAGTAAAAGTATTGACAAAATTAATACGACCTGCAAAGAGTGAAAAACAAACGAAACAAAATGATTTCGTTATACTGCCATTTACACTACATAAACTACAGTTCATTAATAGTATAGCAAATACGTGTCTCATCTCATCCCTCACGTATAGGCTATATACATCTATAAGCGTACTGAAGTACACTGTCCTGTTTTAACTAAACTGCGTCCTAAAGGAACAAATTCGATGATTAAACACATAGAGCAAGCAACATTGTACATAGGCTTAATACGTTTTATATATTTAAACTACATATTGCTTGAAATTAAATAATTAAATGGTTTACTCATGGAATGATTTTTATCACATAACCACAGATTGAGCTGATTAAAAACAGAGATACTAGAAATAATCAAACCGTGTATATTAAAATAATTCAGCACTTTTCTTTTTTTAGTTAATATCTGCGGCTTGTCACAAAAAGTAAGCAAATCAAAGTTGATAAAAGACAAAGAGTCTCTTAGTATCTACTAAAATTTTAATTAATTACATTCCATTTACGTTTAGTACTGTGTTTGTCAAAAACTATTTGTGCAAGTTCAAATATTGTTGAACTTTCAAAGCTGTCGTTACTCAAGCCTGTCTCCTACAAAACCTGGAATAAACGGGGAAAATAATTCCTAAACAAATGGAAGGTAAGTCTGTGGTAATGGATTGTCGCATCACAACGACAGGAATTTTTAACAGACGGGTAGTTAGTTTTAATTAGTGATCCATTGACTTCCATACGACTGTAGTTATCTTTTAATTAGTTACAGATATTTTCTTGATGCATTATTAAATTAAAATTATGTGGAAGCATTATAAAGTTATTATTTTTATTTTGATATTTCATAAGCATCGTGTGGTATATTCAGCACACAGCTATGTCGACTGACTGCATGTTGAACTAAAGATCCGATAATTTAAAAGCGTCAGAAATTTTAGAAATTATGGTAATGCACATCATGATAAATCGCGTTCCCGAGTAAAGTACGTCATGCAAAGAAAGTCATTAAAATATGATCAAGCACAAAGAAATTGTTATTCATACGAATTTTATTTGTAATTATTAGCAGAAAGTACGAATAGTTAGGTTTTCTTGTATAGTTACTTCTATATAAGTACGGCAGTCGCAATTATAAAGACTCTATACTCGTCAGATATCTTTTTTTGTTATTATAATTCTTTGGCCCCAAAGCGGTCGTAATCCTTAAGAAATTGTTTAGTAGTCATATTTAAGAAATATAAATACTCTTAGAATCTTCAATCACCAGTGTTAAAATCTTGGTAACTAGAAATACAAATTAGTAACAAAATATAATGTCAGTCATTTCCAGACACGAAGTATTTGTTTTGCAATTATTTTCTTACTGTCCGCAACATACTACAAGCTTGTTTACGATTATTTCTTAGTAATATATGCTTTTCTCAATTAGGATTTTATTTTTAACGTTTATCTAAACCCAGTTCACCCTTAAAACAGTACTTAAAATAAAAACACATATTTACCTCCTTTAAATATTAAAAGTTTCATTTGATATTACTTTTATTGTAATACAAATTATGATCTTTTACTTAATAGCTAGTTTAACTAATAATCACGTGAGTTAAAAATTTAAATATAAATGACAAATGTAGACCGGAAAATAATAATACTACCAAATCAATAGTCTCTAATAATCCGCTGTACTATGGTGGCTGTTCGCCATCAATATTCTCTGCGCAAACGATGTATTCAATCATGCGAGGTGAGGTGTAACATCACGGGAGGTTACAAGTTTACAATATTAGACATGAATAGGGTCTGCCGGTTGGATAATGTTACCAACTCAACCATTAATCACAGTACTAAACAACCGATATACGGTGGCTGTATCGCACGTTATAGTCTGTGCAAGAATTGATAATATCAGTGTTGATATATAAAACATGTTCCGTGTAGACAATACTAAAGGACGTGTTCTTAGACTCACAATGACCCATGACTTTTAAAATTATATTATATTTTAACAATATATTACGTTTTATAAGATTATTTTGTATTACACTAGTACAGCAAAACGTTTATATAAAAATTAGCTTTCAATATATGAGCGGGTGTCTGTGTGAGAATCCATTTGAAAACAGGTTAGACTGACACGAAGTATGACAGTCATGTAGAATCGGCGCTAGTCCTGCTACCATACGACACTTTAGGAATTTATAAGCTATTATTGAGATTTTGTTACATTATAATTACTTCATACAATATTTGTAACATGCATTAACAAAACAGAATTGTCTATGAAATAAAATTTTCTAAGGTTTTAAGAACATATTTTTCTTTGATTAAAATTAACATTTCAGATGTGTTGATTATTTTTACAGAAGAGTATAATTATAAATTTTTTAAAAAAATTTTATTAAATATACAAAACAGAAAATGTGGAATTTCTAAAATATAATGTCAGCAGCAAGTAAAAAAAAAGAAACAGTTAAGTATGTTATATTGACAGGGTATAGTAAAAGAATATTACGCAGAAATAAAATAACAAGATACGGGTAATAAGGTGAGAATGACAACGCTATTCCAGCTGAGGTGAAACAGATTTCACGCAGTTAACCGTATGTAACGGGTTAATTAGGCTTACTAAGTAATGATGTTTGCTTCTACCCCAGCACACTGTACTGTTCTTCCGTTTCATGAATTACTTATTTAACTCTGTTGGAGCACCTTGTTATTTATTAAGTAAAACTGGGCCAGTTCCTTTAATTAAATCAGTTTTCAGTTTTCCTTGACTAATTAAAACTTGTACTGAAGATTATTTAAAACCAAGAGATTTTTGCAAAAGCAATGTTTATGTTATTATTAACGTAGATTGTATGTGTTACAGACAGCGTGAAAGGGATGTAGAGGGTCTCTGTGTAAGTGAACATCAAAAACACCAAAAACTAATTGTTTTTCTAGTCGTATCTTGCCTAACCTGCTATCGACACTCAAGTAGATCGCTACTTATCTGTTTTGTTTTATACAACAAATAATTTGTGTCCGTTTCGGCTGTTGAATCTGTCTTCATTAACTCTGTTCTGAGACACTTCTCTACATTTTTTCGAGCACCACTCACAGAAATGCACAGAAAGTAAACAAAACCGATAAAGAACAAATCAAAAAACAAAAACTTAATGATGCATTCTCACGTAAATTCGACCATAGGATTACTGTAATAAAGTAAATTTGGTTTACCTAGAGAGAGAAAACCTAAGCGTTTATAGAAAAAAAAACAATATAAATATGGCTTTAGCAAAAGCATGGTTGAAAAGGTTTTCTAAAATTTCTTTATTCTTTGCACAGCAAAAACAAAAACTATACATAAAAATCGATCATTTCGTGATATTGTTTTAAAATTTGCTTACCTCTCTCTGTCTTGTCTCTTGTCTCTCACTTGTTTATACTTTTGTCAGTTAATAAAACGTTACTGTAGCGGCACAATGCTACTGTCAGTTGCTAATATACCGGTATGACAACAGAATAGCTTTCCAGAAAACAGTGGTATAATGTTTTCAAACATATTATGTTCTTAAGTACACAACGTACCTGTAGGCATTCATAATCGCTGTGCCAAGAATCACTTCAACGGCCAATGTCTGCAAATGGCTAAACTCGAGGAGTTTCAGGGGTACAGGGGTAGGTCTACTTTTCCGGGGCTTCCAGTCCTGTCTGTATAGTAAAAACGCTAAATTGACGCTAACGGTGGCTGACTGAATCAGGGCGCACAATGACCACTGTTACGCCTATGTCAATTGTAAATGATATTGGTTTAGCTGCCGCAAATCCATTAACGATCAAGTTTCCACTCATCTTGTGAAGCGTTTCCACTCATCTAATTCTTTTCTTGGACCTTGGTTACTTTTTACCTTAATTTGAAAAGTATTTAAGACATTTTTGAATTTTGTATATCTGCTCGGCGATTAAGATAAGTTATTATTGACCGCTAGCATAGTATTTATTCTTTTTTTTGCAATATACAGATACTCTGAGAATGATCTTTCCATATCAATTTCACTGCCTGTTTGTCTACTTCTAAGGTTTTATTTTTAATAGCCTATTTTTTATCTCTATAGCATGTAGGCTTACCATGATAGTGTGTTTGTTTAATATGTCTTTAATTAATAACATGTTCTAAGTGTCGGGTAAATCTTGTCGTGTACTAATCGCATATAAGTACACGCTGGTTTTTTAAAGGTTAGATATTTTAGTCTTTCAATCACAAATCAGGTTTTTTATAGTGGTTATCTGTAAAACGAGCAACAAAATTACATAGAGGTCAGTAGAAGACACAGAATTAAATCACCATTATGTATTAAAAACAATAATGTTAACATATTTGCGTTCAAAGTGATCTTGTATTACTGTTGTCTGTTTTTAGCATTTTATGCTAAAAGTAGGCTTTGAAAACCTGGATCTCAGTCAGTAAAAACTGAAAATTTTATTGTACTCTTAAGTTGCAGACGATTACAGTTAGGCATGCTTTATAAAAACCTAATAAATTTTCTCATGTAAATTTTGAAATGAATGGAACGAAAAAATGTACTATTATCTTCAGTTTTCGATACTTCATCTGGGAATTTCAAACTTCCTTGGGTAAGTATTACTCTTACTCCTCCTTCGCTCTCTTTCTCTCAGTGTGTCTCTCGTTTATTCAGATGCTTAATAGTTTCACGTCTCTAATTAAAAATTAATGTAACTATACAACTACCTATTTAATCAGTACCTCTATTTAAGACGATCATAAAAGAAACTTGCCATATTTCTATGATAAAGAACTAAATTTCTATCTGTAAAGTCAGACATACCTTATACTATTTAAATTTTTGTCACTCTACGCGCCCTTCTCTTTTTGTTACAATTTTGTCCTGTAGTGCTATGAATTTACTGTTATGAAGTTATGTTCATTTTGAATACATATAAAAACATGTTCTCTCCAGAAAGTACATAATATAATGTATTCTTTTCTTAACCCTTATTTATTGGATAATATTATCCAATTATATCGTGTGAAGTAATTTACTCCACGCTTACACAAAAAGTACATTACCTAAGACAACTTGAAAATTTATTAACAATATGATACGTTCTTTTACCCGTCAAGCAGTCTGGGATTTAGGTAAGGTAGGCTGCTTTATGTTAGCTGCTCCTGCTCGGCACTTGAAGGAAGGCAATATGGCCAGCACTACGCTTCAGCCGCTCAATATTACTCCAGTATGTTATCCCAGGTACTCATTTCTATACGCCGAGTTTGGCAGAAAGTTGTATCGGCAGATTATGTTGACGTATCCTGAGGCGCTGAAAAAGTCGGCGTGTGGTTTAGAGTTCAGGTATTTACTGAAGGTGTTAGAAATTGTGAGGTGTAGAAAACTTTAAGAATATTCGAGACCAGATTATAGCAGATACTCAAGACCAAATTGAAGCTACTTCTAATTTCAGCGATCATTATTGTTTATTTTAAATAGATGTATTTAATTATTTTATTTTTGTTTCAGGCTTACTGAATTTAGTGTGATTTAGTCAAACGCTCTTAACATTTTACTGTCTTATTGTTCCTACTTTTGTGAAATATTAAGTTATAAAAAGCTGTTGATTGTTTTCGACAAATAAAAAAAAACCATAATGAAAACGTACTTCTCTGTATGAATAAATGAACACTCTATAAGCCTCCTGCCAAGTCAGCAGTGGGTAGGGTGACGCCAATGTGGCAACTGTAACACCCATATTATTAAACGTTCATGCATACCTCAAGTATTAGGCCTATATAAAAATGGAATGTAAAACACCAGTTGCCATCTTCAACTGCACTATGTCCCGTCAAAGCTAATGCATCCAACTCACTTATCTGACTTGCACTGAATTTTCTTAATTTTCATTTGTTTCCTAGAGACAATATTTTTATATAACGTTTCAATAATTATACTTTTTTACATGCATTTAGTGTTTTTAAGTCAAACTGAATTATTAAGTAGACCTATTTATAACTAAGTGGATTGTTACTGAATTTACCTTGATAACGTAAATACTGTAAAATCTAAAGGTTTGTCTGAAGCTGAAGCTTACGTGGCGGAAGTCAATGTTATTAAAGTGATTGTCTTCCGGGCTGCTTGGCCGTAGCCCAATGCTGTCGATTGCAGCGGACGTCTCAGCCGTGCCTTTAACGGCCATCTTCAGTGCTAAAATCGAGCTGAAACACTAACACAGATGTCACGGTTAGTGACCACAGTAGTGTGGTAAAGGCTGACCACAGTAGGCCTACTGTGGTCACTAACCGTGACATCTGTTAGTGTTTTAGCTCGATTTTGGCACTGAAGATGGCCGTCAAAGGCATGACTGAAACGTCTGCTGCAATCAACAGCATTGGACCATTGGACCACAGCCAAACAGCCCGGAGGACAATAATTTTAATAACATTGTAAAATCTTATTTTTTTATTACTACAGCTATTATCATCATAATCATCATCGTTATCAATATCATCATTATTACATTTATTCAGTCTGCTCTACAAGAAAGGAAAACAAATGCCCAACTTGCACTCAAAGGCATTAGCTCATAACAGACACACTAGGGGCCTGATAAAGACGCAGAAGACTCCATGTTGAAGTAACAAGCTAAATGGTTCCTGGGCGGACATGAGTGCCTGAAATAGATGTAAGTTTTACAGTGGGTGAGAGTCTCACACACCAGGGCACAGACGAACTCCTCTAAAAGTACATAAGAAATTTTCACCGTCTTCAAATATTATCATTATCATTATTATTATTAGGCTTTTCAGAATTCCTGTGATTTTATTTTAGTGGCTCATCACTCCGCCTAGTTTTATGTATTTCCTTTACCATAAATTTTATGTGTTTTTTTCTAAATTCATTAACATATTGATAGTCATGCCACCTTCTTTAATTTCAGCCCTCCATCCTTATAAATTCTCTTACGCCTGGCCTTCGCTGTTTCATGGCCCTGTTTCACAAAACTATAATACTAATTATTTACAAGTTCCAAGTTACAAATTACAAGTGCAGATAAGTACACTCTAATAATATAGTGTTGTACAAAGAAAATGCCTACACTAGTAGACCGCACTAATAATTTACAACTGAAGACAGCCATCTTACTTGTTGGATAAGTAAACATCACAAGAGGTAAAAGAATTGCAGTAAGCTGCTTTGTTTGCAGGCTTCACTGATCAATTGAATGAGGCAGGTAAAGCCTAAAGTTTAGGCAAAAGTATATGATGTTTACAAAATATTAAAATTATTACCCAGAGGAGACTGCACATAGAGTGCTTGGAATCCTTCAGAATTTTAAAAGCAGAGAACACTGTCGTTGATGACAAAAGTGAAAGACGCATACATTGAGGAAAGTTTATGTATAATTTAAAATATTCATATTCACTCACATTATTCTTATTATATAAGTCGATAATAAATAATACTTTATATTTTTTGCAAAACAAGACTATATATTTTATTGTTTGTACAATTTTCGACAGTTTAAGATGTAAGTTTGAATTACTGTCATCTTCAGAAGTATAACGTATAATAATAAATAGTTGAAGAAATTTAAAATTTGGAAATGGTTTTTATATAATACTACAATTCTGGAAAATTATGTAAAATATGGAAGCTAACAGAGTTTGCAGTATACACTACTTTGACTAAACATGTATTTGTATTTGAAAACATGTTAAAATAATTTCTCGCATCGGTTTCCTTCATGTTTCTGTAATATCTTCTGCTACGTCTTCAAAGAAAAAATAACGAATATGTTAGAATTGCTTAGCGCGTTTGTTCTCTTAAACAAAAATAAAAAATATAAATCTGAGAGTTTCTTTGTGACAGGCAAGCAGTTCATGTAAAACAATTTTGTTTGTAGCTATTCTTAAAAAATAAAGGACACGCATACATGCGCGCGCATGACACGCTGTCTACCCCAAGGAATCTTTCCTGTGAAAGTAAAATAACTGTTTCTTTCATTACAAGTGCTTCAAAACGTAAATAAGAAATTCACAAAGGATTTTACCGAGTGAAACCAAAACAAACGTTTGTTGTCGCCTTTACAATTATAGCACAAAACACACATTTTAATTTTTAAGATTAACACGGTTTAGGTATTACCTAACGTGATACACCATTAACATGATATTATTGTTACGATGATTTCATGGATCGTCGTATTGTACAATGGAAACAAAATTCATCTGTGTCTTCTACTATGCAGAAGAGTAATGAACGTTGTAATTAAACTGTAAACATGGATACCAGTCAGATGATGTAGAGGGAAATCTAGCAGTTGTGAAATATTCAGTCTCAAATTTAAAAGAGTCAATTGCAAACATAAAAGAGCAAATTAAAAGTGAAGTCGAGCAGTTAATGAAAATACAGCCATGAGTTTCAAAACAAACGCCTGAAGAGAGAGTGACAATTGTAAAGGCGGGAAAAGACATAGAAATTAAGACAACAGAAAGAGTCCCGTTGCCTGCAGTTGGGACAGTTCATGTCAAGGCCCCAACATTTGTGGGGGTCTTTGTGTGTTGCACTAACGAACACCTACAATAACTTTTATGAGTTTATTCATTGTGAGTACACAAAGGCAAACACGCGTACACGAAGATAACATATTGATTTATTTCATTTTTATATTCATTAAAATGACGAGGCAAAGAAGTTCAGTTTGCATGGAGGCACTAAGCTCTGGTTACCGAAATAATCATTAAAGTCAAAAGTCAAACCTCCGCTCAACAGTCCCTGAAAGGACCAAGGCGTACCCGCGCGGCTGTTGTGTGCAATGTGACGATTGCATGGCTAGTACAACGCGCCACCAGCCGCTAGAGTTGCGGTATTCACAGCCAGGAGGCGGCGCTGGTATCTCAGCGCCTACTCAGTTC
Source organism: Magicicada septendecula (assembly GCA_034769895.1). NCBI lineage: Eukaryota > Metazoa > Arthropoda > Insecta > Hemiptera > Cicadidae > Magicicada > Magicicada septendecula. The sequence goes on from CM068368.1 coordinate 224,010,102, forward strand.
GACCTCACGACGCTGAGTGCACGCCGTACGGAGCCTCCGCCGGGAATTGAACCCGGGACCACGAGCGCATCAAGCGCCCGCGTTAGCCACTAGACCACCAGGAGGCCCCGAAATAATCATTGGGGAATATCAATGTGGTTTCAGGCCTGACAGGAGCACTGTTGATCAGATATTTGTGATCAGACAGTCCCTTGATAAATGCTATGAATATGACCTAGACCATCATGTGGTCTTCATAGACTTTCAAGAGGCATTTGTTAGGGTGAATAGGAAACACTGATGGTTTGTCTGCAGGAGTTTAATATGCCAACAAAGCTACTGAAATTATTAGCGATGATACAAAAGCATAATTTTGACATCCAGAGCCAAAATCGTGCTAGGATGACAAACAAGTCAAGCATTTCCAATCAAAACAGAAGTTAGAGGGGGTCATTCTAACATTCTCGGCTGTTCTATTTAATTTGGCATTACACAAAATGATTAAGAAGTTAGACCCAGGGGGTACAATAATTAACAGGACAAAGCAAATCCTGGCATATGCAGATGACATTGCAACTATTGGGAGAAATGTCTCTATACAGGAAGACGTTTTTGGCGAATTAGAGAGGAAAGGAGTAAAAATGTGTCTTAAAGTAATTGCACGAAAAGCAAAATATATGAAAGTATCGAAGTAGCATGCAACGAGATCCCCAATAAACCTGACTCTAAAAGATTACTATTTTGAAGAAGTAAATGAGTTTACCTACCTTGGGGCTTATGTTAATAATGAAAACAAGGTATCTAATGAAATAACAAAGAGAATAATGGTAGATCTTACTTTGGCCTAATACAATTAATAAGATTTAGTCTTTGCAACCAAGAGACTAAACTGAAAATGTACGGAGCAATGACCAGGCCTGTAGTGACATACGGTTCCGAAACCTGGACATGAAGAGCAGTTGATGAGAAGGCTCTGAGAACTTTTGAAACAAAAATTATTAGTAGAATCTTCGGACCAGTATGTTGTGTTGAAGAATACAGGATTAGGTCAAATCAAGAAATAGACACTATTCAAAAGGATGGAGATATCGTTCGATTTATGAAGTCCAGAAAAATCAGCTGGATAGGACATGTAGAAAGAATTCACAACCAAGACACACCAAAAGAATAATGAATGGGCACACAGATGGGCGCAGACGACGAGGCAGGTCAAACAAATGATGGCAAGACGACGTGGAAGAAGAACCGACTAGGATGGATGTCGGTTCGTGGAAGACCAAGGTACAATATCAGACTATCTGGATCATTACGGAGGCCAAGCCCCAACCTAGAGTGTAGTGCCAGATATGTATGTATGTATGTATCCATTATATTCATTAAAATGGTGAGGCCAAGCAGTAATACCAATTTGCATGGAGGGACTGCGCTCTGACGAGCACACCAGCATGTAATTGAACGAGTACAAATTACAATATCTCATATAACGATTTTTGTGGAAGACGTTATTTCGGTATGTCAAGTTACCGTATGAAAAACAGAAAAGCGAAGTGACAATGTATGTAATAATATTTCAACTGAAATATATTCTACTGTAGCTGAAATCATACGCTGCAAAACGTACGCCTCACTTAGTGCCTTCATTTTAAGTTCTGGAAAAGAAGAAGTAAAAAATTGTATTTAATAATAATCTAGTATATTTAGCATATAGGTTATTAAGTGAAAATATTCTTCTTCTTAAAGTACTCTGAAAAGTATTAAAAAAATGTTATCGGAACTCCACGTCTTCACTGTTGACTTTTTTGGTCACAGTCGACATTACCAGCTGTCGGAGCGAGTGCGAACCAAGGTGCGGGACAATTATAACCATTCCCTGTTCCCCCTAAAGCCAAACAACAGAATTCTCAAGCCACTAGATAATACCGCCTAAAGTTAAAGACAAAGGTAACCGTTTCGTTTCAAGTTGAGTGTAAATTCACAAAGTTCGGAATTCACAAAGAAAACATACTGCTACGAAATTATGTAACCCTCTCGAAAAGTCGGCAGGTGCAGCGTCTCTGTCAAGGCCGTGCAGAAAGTAGCAAAAGTCGGCAGGTGCAGCGTCTCTGTCAAGGCCGTGCAGAAAGTAGCAAAAGTCGGCAGGTGCAGCGTCTCTTTCAAGGCCGTGCAGAAAGTAGCAAAAGTCGGCAGGTGCAGCGTCTCTGTCAATGTCGGCAGGTGCAGCGTCTCTGTCAAGGCCGTGCAGAAAGTAGCAAAAGTCGGCAGGTGCAGCGTCTCTGTCAAGGCCGTGCAGAAAGTAGCAAAAGTCGGCAGGTGCAGCGTCTCTGTTAAGGCCGTGCAGAAAGTAGCAAAAGTCGGCAGGTGCAGCGTCTCTGTCAAGGCCGTACAGAAAGTAGAAAAATAATGGAACATCATTCTGGAACATCTGCGGGCTATATATATAAGCAACACCTGGCGAGATTGTAGAGTGCGGATCAAGTGATTGTTACGGATTAGTGGAAAGTAAATTCGTGTTAATTAGTGCGGGTTTGTAATCAAGTGACGTTATTTTTGCGTGTAAACATTAACTTTAATTAGTGTGTGAGAGCACCTTATTGGTTTCAAACTGTTATTTGTGACTAACTAAAGCTGGTAATTAGTGATTTCATTGATGTCTGTGTTTGTTTCCACTGTACAATACGACGATCCGTGAGACCGTCGTAACAGTGAGTTATGTGTGCGACAGAACCTTTAACGATGGAAACAGAGGGAGGTTTGTAGGAGAGGAGTGTACGATGTAATTAATCTTCAAACATGGTTACCAGTCAGATGATGAAAAATTTCCAGGCACTGGTGTTTCAGACAGAGGAACGACGACGACAGGAGGCAGAAGAAGCATAAAAACGATAGAATTTGAAACGCAGACAGGAGGCGGAAGAACGAAACCATGAAATAGGTAACATAAAAGCGTTGATACGCTTTGCAGGAGCAAAAGCAGATGCGAAAACATACTACCACAGTTTGGGTCTCCTACGTTGTGACTTGGGTGAATACGATGTGAGCTTAATAACCAAATTACTAGAATGTCTGACGAAGAAAAATAATTGTGTACAAAAATATCTGTCGTAAAAAAATTCATGTTAAATAAATTATCTGAAGTAGATGAGAATGTAACAACAATAAAAGAGCCAACTACAAACATAAAAGAACAAATTAAAAGTAAAGTCGAGCAGTTCATGAAAGCACAACCCTCCATTTCAAAATAAATTGATGAACAGAGTGTACCTATGGTGAATACAGAAAAGCACATAGAAAATAAAGTAGCAAAGAAAGTAACTTTGCCTACATTTGGGCCAGTTCACGTCAAGGCCCCTCCACTTGATGGAAGCACTCACTGGGCTTCGGCAGTTTGAAGCCGTTGCATATGCAAATAACTGGACGAAGAAAGAGAAGGCAGTTCCCCTTGTTCTAGTTTTAAAAGGATCTGCGGCAGAGCTAATATAGAAACTGGTGCCGATAGGCAGAACACCTTTGCCGAATTGATAATAGATTTAGAATTACGGTATGGTGATAAACATTTGAGAGATGTGTACTGCACTCGGTTGAAAGCAAAGCGACACCATTCAGGGGAGAGTCTTCAAGAGTTTGAAGCAAGCATTGACAGACTGATTAGACTGGTCTATCCTGAACCATCAGAATATTTCGAATGAGGCTTGCGATACAGACATTTACTGATGGTGTCAGAGATAGTGAACTACAACAAGTGTTACGAATGGGAAGACATCAGAATAGTGCGGACACCCTGGTACATGCTTTACAGATTGAGGCTGCAAAGTCAGTTTGAGGCTGCGCCCTGATGTGGTGAAAATCTCAAGCCAATCTGGTGCTCTTACAGCTTGGATTGCCTGAAAAAGTATTTGGAAAAGTGGAGATACACCTACGCCTCGATCGACTTGAGTTTGATCATCAAGTATTTCTTGCAGACATTGTGGATTAAGCAATTATTGGGATAGACATTATAAACGCGTATGGTATTAAAGTCGACTTCAAATACAATGTCTTGAGAATCGGTAAAGAAGAGGCAATGCTCACCACAACAAATACGTCAGAAAAATCAATGGACATGGTAAATCAACTGGCCGTAGCTTTTACTGATAGTGTCATAGATAGTGAACTACAAGTGTTACGAATGGCAAGACACCAGAATAATCCGGACGCCCTGGTACACGCTTTACAGTTTGAGGCTGGCAAGTCACCGTCCCGCTACATTAATGGGATTATGTCATCACAATATAGTCAGAAGATCCCACGATCACATTTCCTTTACAATGGGGACAGAAAAACGGTGTTACATGACCAAAAAGTTTAAGGTTCAAGAGCGATTTAAACGATGGGAAAGAGACAGATGACCGAAGCGTTACAACTGTGGAAAACGTGGTCCCTAACAGTCAGACTGTTCTAAGAATAAAATATCGCGAGAATGGTGTCATTGCAGCAATAACTTTGAGAAATAAAATTCCAGAACAGCACATAGTTTCCACGTTTCATAAGACTTGATCGTTAATGGATTTGCGGAAGGTAAACAATTATTTACAGTTGACAGGGGCGCAACTGTGTCCTTTGTGGGCCCTGACTTAGTCAGCCATAGCCAGCCTGAATTTAGCTCTTGTACCAAACAGACTGTGACTGGAAGCCCTGTCGATATGTTTGGAAAGGTAGACGTAATTGTACGCCTGAGTCTACTCGAGTTTAGCCACCAAGTGCTCGTTGCAGATATTGTCGATGAAGTGATTCTTCTTGTAACGTAAATCAAGGAGTTACGAATAGTTAATTAATAAATTATAAATATCTGTAGTACGACACAATACATTGTTAAAGTTAATATCAAATTGTAATATTAGCAGTAAGAACGTATGAGAGATTTTGGACACTGTACTAGTTATGTAAGCGGATAGTTAAGGCGTGGACGCCGACACACTGTCGCCTGGCAGCTTAGAAAGGTATTGTACATCCAAACTTTCTATGTCATAAAAATATAAAATGCTTTGTTTGCACAAACCAGCAAAAAATGCGATATACCGTTAGAACGAGGGTGTATCGGCCTTCAAAAATACAATAGCTAACATACTGAAACGGGGTGTGTGTTTTAGAAAGTAGATTTCTCTTTTTAAGAATTAACGGCTGTGCGGGAAAATCTCAGTGCCGAAAGCAGTAGCCAATAAGAAATAGCGTCATCGCTGCCCGCGAGAATTTTGGAAGTGATGACTGGATATTTTCAAATTTACCGGCGACACTTTCAAAATGTGACCAATCGGGGTTATTGGAAGAGTGACAGCAGAAAGGGAAGTTTTGGAGATACTATAAATGTAACTCTCGAAGAAGAACGGCAGTCAGTTTTTTTTATCTAAGGCACGCAGTCTTTTTTCTATCTAACTCAGTCTTTTTGTCTATCTAAATCAGTCTAACTCAATCGGACTTTATCACTATAACTCGCAAAATCAGTAACGATGGTTCAAAACCAGTAAGAGAACAATAAAGGAATAAGTGGCCAATCAGTCAGTAAAAAGTGAGAAAACGGTTAAGTCAAGGAGAAGAAGTACGAAGTTCGGTAATGATAGCGGTCGGTCAATTATAGTATTTGTTAGTCAGAATTACGAATTACCGTAATAATTACTTAATGAGAATGAACTAAAGCAAACAAGTGAAATATGAGAACTCGGTGACGTAAAGGCGAAGAATTAGTGAGTATTATTGAATTGGTGCGAGGGCAGAGATGGGAAGTAGTATTTCTTTATAATGTGCGCGGAAGAATAAGTAAGTCTGAATTGCTAAGTGCGTGGCGTTAATTAGTAATCGCGATCGTGTGCAAAGTAAAGTAGAGTAATAGGAGTGAAGTAGTATGTTGTGTATAAAGTGGAAGGAGCCAGCAGCAGAATGGATAACCATTTACAAGTAACGCTACAAAGTATATTGTCTAAATCACATAATCTTGATGTAGTAATAACTGTCTACCATAAATTCAACCCGTTTCATTCTCAAAGAACCCATGAGAACGTTCAGATCATAAAGATGCATTTATATGTTATGACATAGAATTGGATAAGAATTAAATACATCTAATTTGTTAGATAATAAGTCGTAATGAGATTGAATTGAATGACAAGTAACTATATATAATTTGTTAGGTAATAAGTCATGTCTTTGATCAAGTAAAGTATGAATGGAGAAGGGGAGGTTCAAGATATTAAGAATTTAGCATAATGTTATAAATGACTTAAATGTGTTAAAGAATCTCTGATAAATTAGTTAATGTGGTAAATAATCTCTATTGAAGATTGAAGAATGATAATTTAAATGTGTTAAGGAATCTCTGATAAATTATTTAAATATGTCAATAATCTCTATTAAAGATTGAAGTGTGTTAAGATTTTGTATCTATTGATAATCATTCAATTTTGCACAATTAATAGTAATCATAATGTTATATGTTGATATTATATAATGTACATACAGTGATAAATATAACGTTGTGTCATTTAGCATCTGAACAAAGTGTTATTATTTAACAATAACCCCTGAGATTAATAATTATCTCTGGCGCCCAACAAAATCCAGGCAGCAGTTAGAATATAGATGAATATGTTCGTTGTCAATTAATCAATATAATTAAAATTAACCAAACCAATGTCAAGTTAATTATATTTGACGCCCGAACACGAGGGGCATTCAGAATAAATTTTATATTTGGCCCAACCAAATGTGGGTCAATCTCTAAAAATTTAATATTCTCAAGAACATTATAAATGCCTACAGGTTCGTTGTGTACTTAAAACATTATACCACTGTTTTCAATTAAACTAAGTATAATGGATACATTGTACTGGAAAGCTCCAGAATGTTAGATTAAAGCTTCTGTATTAAACATGTACTAATGACGAACATAATCGCAGTTATACAAAAAAAAAAACACTTTTGAGTTGTAAAAACAAAATTAAAAAAATGTGCAGGTATATGTTTCTTGTGGAGACTCAGACCTTCTCCGATAGTCATGATAATAAACTTTTGCATTGAAAGGCTTTCAGCGCGTCACTTTTACTATCACGAATAACCAATAAGGTGATAAAATTTCTAAAATATAAAAATCCTTCTGAATTAAAATGCTGTCTTACAAATATTCAAGGAGGCAAATATATTGTATTACTCGTTGTCTGACCACAGCTGTCGTGTTAGCCCTTATCTTAGTCGAGGGGTACCTCCATTCAGATTAATGTACTGGTCGAATTAGGTCGATCAGTTATTTAATCCCAATCTGTGTGTGTGTAGGTTATGTACATACGCGTATGTGTGCTTGTATGCGTGCCAATTTTAAACTTACACTATAGTAAAGTAATAATTTTTAGCGCATTTTATAATTATAATGAATTTTCTTAAAGTTAATTAAATTAAAGAAAATATTATTATGTGCCAAATAATAATTTCCTCTTTGAAAACTTATTTAACTTTTATTGCATACCCATTCAGTTCGTTAAAACGCAAAACAGATTAATAGAAATTTCTTTTTAAAACTATCCAAGTCAATATCTTTATAGCGTCATCTATTGATATAATTTTTTAATTTTATCAAGTTAAATACCCGCACTTCATTCTGTGCGTTTAATGTATAGAGACATGGATTCTGAGAAAGCAATTATCTGAACTGACATGTGAGCACAAAATGCTACGAGTTAGCAGTGTTACATCCTGTGTCTGTTTTCTCTTAGGCCTGAGTAAAAATTGTAACAAAAACGTCGCAGAGTTTTCTTTAATTACTCCCTTTACCTACAGCCAATGTTGGCTTTGTGTCAGAGACACTTTTTAAATTTTTCCTTCTTTCTTCACAAAATAATTAACAGTCTGTATACGTTACTCGCAACGTGTCGTTGGCTGCAATAATACTCTCCTTTCCCATATTTGCCTTGCATTTTCTACTCGGGCGATGTGATTACGCACATGCGCTTATGTGTGCGTGTCTCTTTGCTATTATACGCCTACTGTAGTTTCAGCATATTACCTAAGGCAAGATATATTTTAATTATATCCTACTTGGTATAAAGTTTCCGACCTTTGGCAAATAATATTTTATTCACTTTGTGTGTTTGTTTCTTTGCAATTATGTTTTGACATAAAACGCGTAGAATTTTTGAAAACAACTATAAAATTTGGATACAAAAAGGTCTTTTTATTGATGTTCGTTAAAACTGTTAACACGGCTGGCCGTGGTATAATGATGTTTGTTACAAACGTTTCGCCCCCACTTTCTGAGGCCATCTTCAGTGGAAAAAATTGTTTGGAAGCTCAAACAATTTCGCGAAACAACGTCAGTACTGAGGTAGACTATGAACATTGTGGGGCCGATACGTCTGTAACAAACATCATTAGGCCTATACCACAACCCGGCTATCACTAATTCTAACAATGTTAACGCCGGCGAGAAAGCCTCAGATCAAACTTAACACAAGGTAACGTTCAAGAAATTCAACCTCAATGAGTTAATTTATAGACATAATTAATACAGTTTGGGAATAGTGTAATAATTGTTATATTATTATTATTATTATTATTATTATTATTATTATTATATTCTCTGCATGGTATTCCCCTTGGTTTATCAATTGCAATATTCAGCAACCATAATATATTTTAAGTATAACACGTGAATCTTGATCACACTTTGCTCAGATGTGTGTAACCTATCTGAAGTTTAGTTCTTTGCTGACTAAAGCTGTGTTATCCACTATTCGTTTTGATTCACGTTTTTCCTTACAGTTACATTTGTTAATAATCAATAGTCACAATAAAAAAGAAGAATGTGACGCAACAGCAGAGTTGTTCTTGCAACAGTTCCACAACCTTCTGAAAATCTGCTTCTCACTCTTGCCTACACTACCGTTTTAGAAGTATCGGATCGGATCACAGGCATTAGCTATAATTTAGACCAATAACACAATGCAATCAGTGCAAATAGATATTATTAAAGTTAATTCCATTGTTGAAATACTTAATAGGAGCGTAAAAATGTGTAAAACATATTAGTGATAAAAACAACACAAAATTTTCCTATTATAAGAAATAAATTGTCTAGAAATGTTAAGAAGTTACAAGTAGCAACTGAAGTTTGAATTCCTTCAGACTTTTGAGTTACAAAGTATGCAAATAAAAACTGCTTTCATTGTGCTGTACTAACGAATATTTACCATAACGATTGTGAGTTTAGTCATTGTGAACCATTTGAAACAGGATCTACCACACACACACACACACACCACGCATGCAAATACGCTTGCACAAATATAACATATTGATTTACTACATCTCCATATTCATTAAAATGGCGATGGGAAGAAGTAAATAACAATTTGCATGGAGGGACTGACTGAGCTATGACAAGCACACCAGCATGTACAAACACACAAATACAAATTACAATAATCTAATTTAAACATTTTCGGGGAAAACGTTATTTTGGTGTCAACATACCCTTTGAAAAACAGAAAAACGAAGTGACAATGTATTTATGTAATAATATTATGTAAAAAGAAATTTAATTATGTGACACTCTCTTGCATGAACAAAGAAAAGTTGGATCCATCAAAGCCCCATAAAATTACCGGGAAAATAAATTAAAAGAAATAATTCATTTAGACCCATTTACAGAATGACGGGTTGTAATATGTTTTATTATCTAATTATTGAATGCATTTGAAAGATTAATTTTGTTGTGATATGTGAAATGACGATGTGAAACTTCTATGAGGAACAAATGTTTATATGGAAGAAAAATATAAAACCATAAATAAGAGAGTTTTTAGTATTACATTGGTAATACATAATTACATGATGTACTAAAAATTAAACATTGCTAATATGTTATACAAGTTTTGTGTCACTAGAAAACTAGGTGTGGAGGATAATATGCGATTGTCAATCAAAAAGTGAATACTAGTATAATAATTCTGTTGTAATTAACCTACAACCTGACATTATTTTATTCTGTTTGTGTCCCAACATCTCTCTACTGAAGACTGTAGACAGACTCTTTTAACAAAGATACCGAATTCCACTTGATGTACAAAGTTAGTTAACTAGCAAAAGCGGCCAGGTGGACAGCAAGCGGTGTACTATTAAGTTTCACTTGAGGCAAAATTGGTTTAACTTAGGAAAGTTATGCCGTTACCGAGAACACAAAACTGATACTGTCTCAACAGATACAATTAACAGAGTAGTCTACCAGCTAAATTTATGTTCCTAATGGCTAGCAAACAATTTCATTTACGCGTTAACTTTGTGTAATTTGTGTCGTCCTGGAAATGATTTAATTTCAAAACTTGTTTCTGTCTATTAATATTTTCCATTGACATACTGTGCTTAATAAAAAAACGATAGAATTTTATATTCTTCCAAAGAATTAATACTTATACACTTTCGTTTCCTTTGTAGAATTTACTTGTTGATCAGGTTTTGTTATTTATTTTAGTGACGCAATCATATGCACGTAACACAGCCACAAAATTTTAATTCTGGCTATTTACACTTTAAGAATTCTACTGAATTAACGTTACTGTAGTTACGCATCATTTATGTCTCTAATTAATTATTTCTCACTAAGGATAGGATGTCAGTGCTTTCCAAATCTGTTATCTATTCAGAACTGGTGCCGGCAGTATTAGCGCTGTTGATAATAAACCTGTCAGTAAAGTATATAATTTCATCAGGTTACTTGCCAGTTTAGCTTTGTCAAATGCTAGCTTTTGTTTTATATAACACTTAACGTTTGTGGAAGTTCCCCCTTTTTACAAGCTACCAGAGAAACCTTTATTATATAAATTCTTTCTCACATTCTCTTCCATAGTTTGTAAGTCCTACAGTTTGGAGTTCCCAGAACTGTTTTAGCAAAGTTCTGTGAAGCTGTAGGAAAAAATAACACCGCGTCTCCAAAAATGGATTTACTCACCATGAGTTACAACAGTATGCAAGGATTTTATGACATTGTTTTAAAAGAAAATTAATACAGTTGTTCTAATGCGCAAGAGATTGTAACAGATAACTCGGTACAGATTTATAATGACAACTAAGATTGGAGTTGATAAGCGATAGTTCTAACTTGATAAGCAAGAGATTGTACAAATTTGTACACATTTTAAAATATTCTCCACCACATTTTCGCAACAATATACAATAGGCCTATATTTATTAACTTCTTCTTTATACTACTTAATGAAAAAGTATTATTTATATGGAAGTAAATACAATTTTGTTATATTTAACTTATTCAATAACGGTCACACTATAAATATAAGAGACAAATTTTATCACACTATTATTATTGAGGCGTAAATATTATCACATCCTACAATGTTTCATTTAATAAAATATTAATTGATTAAGTGATTGTTCTGTATACGGTAGTTTGTTTATTTACACTAATAAACAAGCTACTGTTGAGTTCAGCGTAACGTATTACATGTGGGTGCGGAGTAATCTGAGGGAAACCATCCGTCCATTCTCTACCTACACGTGGCGGAAGGAGGGTAAAGGGGGTACAAAGTTGTGCAGATAAACCTCATCCATAATGGTTGTGACACCTGAGAAAGACTTCAGTCATTTGACAGTGGATAAGAAAATTGAACTAATCACAAACTAACGTAAGGGGAATATTTTAGCCAAATAACAATGAATATATTTAATTAACCGTCTGCACCACAAAGAAATAAATGATTCACCACGAAGCCTAGAAAAAATATTAATTATATAAAGTATTTCTTACAACTGATAACTGATAGCTTATATCTGATAAATGAATTTATCTGATATCTGAAAGCAATTTAGCTGGGTCAGCATTTAAATAATTACAATTAAAATAAAATTAAACCCGTAAAAGATACGATTTTTTATTATTCATGCGCTTTTCTTAGTACAAATCGAGTCTCTTTTTGTAAAACCTGATTTATTGAAACTACTGTTTCGAAATGTTTTGCTAAACACTTTGCTGTACTCCTATTGAAAACGGTTATCATTCTGTCGTACTTCAATTGGTGTTCTGAATGTTACGGTGACAACAGTTATAATATAATAAATGTGTTACCTTATAAATGGCTGTTAAATTTTGTTTGGCAGTTTTAGCCTTCAAAACATAATCCCTAAAACGTGTAATTACGAAATAAAATATAATTACAAATTAGCAGTTAAACACATGTGAACACCTAGAGCAAGTGTCTATGTTACACACACATAGTTATAAATTGACATAGGTATATCTGTATACAATTATAAAACAGGAAATAATTCACAGAAAAATAAAAAAAATGATATTATTGAAATCTTAATGATATTGTCATTTTAATCTTAATTTTTTATTATACTGCATATCATGAGAATGAATATTATATTTTAAAAGTAATTTGAAAATAAATATTTAAAAATTGGATACTGAAAATTAATAGGTAGTAAAATAATTTGAATTAAAGAAAGGAAAAGACCCGCCACATAACTAAGTAACACCAGACACATAGTTAGAAGTCGACAAAATAAGTATGCAAGACAAAAAATATGTCTCTTCATATTTTTTCATATTAAAGCGTCATCTGTTTTACTTATTACTTAAAAAAAAGTTTAATTTAAAAAATAAACTTAGAAACTAGCTTTAATTTATAATTATACGGTTTCGGCATTAGAGTTTTAAAGACTTAAACTGTCAAATAAAATGTAACAGCAACAGCTATTTCTAAGATAACACATTCATTATAATATAATTGCCATCACCATACATTATTCAGAACACCGTTGTAGTACAACAAATTGAAACCCGTTTTCAATTGGAGTAGGCTACAGCAAAACGTTTTGACAGTGTTGTTTAACAAATCAGATTTTACATAGGGGCAAAATAAAAAAGACCTATAATAAATGCACAATAATAGTAAGATAAACGTTCTAAGTTATAACGAAAGTACTGTATAAGGTTTTGTACTAAGGTTTAAGTATGTATAAAGTATATGAAGTTGAGGTATTTGATTGAATAATTCTCCAAAATGTATTGACAAGTTCCAGAAAATATACTTTGTTATAGATGGAATATAATTTGGGAACCGAATGAAGGCAGTGTACGCTTAGAGATGTATTCTGTACTTACGTCATAGAAACGTTTTCTCGGACATGAAGTTCATATTCATTAATAATAATTATTATCGTCACAAAAACAACACAATCATGGCTGGAAGCGAGGGTACATTCATTTGATAATGTAATCAATAATCAAAAAATAGCTTAAATGTCGTCACATAAGCAACTCATAATTAGAAACTCTTAGGGAAGAATTAAGTTTAAATATGTGCGTGATCCACACACGCTCGCACGCTATGTGGTAAAGTGGAAGGGTATGTAAGTGTAAGAACGCGCGCTCGCACCCGAGTGACATGTAGGTGATTGATAAGCTCCCTTTTTCGTTTATAATGCAACGATTTTATATTCAGAAGTTAGGAAATAGTCTCCAAGGTATTGTGGGTTGAAGTTTGCAGAGACTTCAAATTCCTACGGACGCGCATGTAATCAATACACAGAAAAACTCAGCTCCTCTTCGATTCGTATAATCCTCTATGTTAATCGAGAACGTCATCATTGTCTCTCTTGCCTGAACTTTTTTGTGGACGAGAGTGTTAGAGGACTTGATACGAATTTAACTGGGACTGCAAATAAGTAGGTTTCTTGGGTTACGCATATGGAAGGAAAAGATAATAAATAGTAATACTATAATACTTATAACTATTTTACCTCAAGATGTATTTTTTCCTTTAGGGACATGTTTCGGGAGATCCTGTTCTCCCATTTTCAACCTTCGCCATCTTGACGAAGGCGAAGGTTGAAAATGGGAGAACAGGATCTCCCGAAACATGTCCCTAAAGGAAAAAATACATCTTGAGGTAAAATAGTTATAAGTATTATAGTATTATATACATCAAGAAACGGACTGTAGCAGAAAGTAATGAAATAAATAGTAAGTATAACAAAATAAATACATGACATACACACACGCGCCACGCTCACATATTAACAATGCAAAAGAAGCCTTAGTGTATGTTCATACTGCAAGTGATTCGCTAGGATTTTATACAGTATAGGGTTGTCTAGCGGCAGCGTGACACAAATTAACACAATGTAGGTGACTTACACGGTATTATGCCCAGCTGTGTGATACTGCTATGTAATCCGTTAAGATATTCGACTTACTGAATAAAATCGCACATTTGCCTCTTCATTGACATTTGACATTATCTTATCAGTTACAGAGTAATAATAAATCATAATTTTAGTAATGTATGGGTAGAAAAAAACTTACTAATGCTGTTTGTACCAGAAAGGCATTGTCGGATCCTAGTGTCTACTTTCACAAGAATGTAGAATTGTTAAAAATGCTCTTGGAAAAAGCAAGTAAAGAACTAAACATTACACTGAGCTTATGTACTTATTATTGACATTTCACAAACTAAATTTATCATTAATAATATAGTGCAGGAAAACGAATGAACAGCTTACTGATTCATAAAAAAAGGACAGGGATAGGCAGTTTTTTACAAGTCTCTTTCCACGTATTTAAAACAGTCTCCAGTACGGTGTAACTTTGCATAAGACAGAAAACGCACACTCCGTTGCTGGAGGAGCTCAAAAGTAAGGAGCAATCACAATAACCAACAAAACGACTGCGGCTTGTAAGCCCAGTGAAGTACACCGAGATCTTTCTCGTTTAACCAGTTCCCAATTCATCAACATTTTACACAGTAATAGGTAATAGTGTATTTATACTTTTCTCTTCCAACTAAGGTAAACAACAAAATTATTCTTGTTCTGTGTTTACAAAAGGTCTCAGGCTGGTTCGTATCCGCCCGTCCTGTCTATTGGCCAAGTTCTGTGAAAAGCTTTAGCCTACGTCCATGTCTTCCTACTTTCAAACCTATGTAGTATTGCCTTTCTTCTATTCCAAGAATTTGTATATGCAAGAAGATTACAGTAATTCCCTTCATGCTGGAATATTCTAACATAAACTGTTACTAATAAATTGACACAAACAATTTTCCCTCATACCAGCTGACAGACTTACAAGTTACAATTTTCCCTCATACCAACCAGCTGACAGACTTACAAGTACCCGAATAACCCCGAAAATTAAGGTGGTCGTTGTGTGGTGGTTTGTAACTTTTATTTTCTTAATTTCTCCCTGGAAAGGCTACATTTGGACTATTTTGCGTCATGGTACACGTAAATGATACAGATTTTTAATGAAAACGGGTCTCTGTTACGTTGTTGTTAAATATATGATTTTCGTTTTGCTTTTACGTTTAAATACTATTAACGTGTAGGCCTTTATGCTATTTCACTTTTAAAGATTTCGTGTACCGATAACACAGTATACAAGTTCTTCAATATATCAGGTTTTAGACTTATGCCTAATGTAAGACTGATCTATTTTCTGTTTTAAGATTCACGGGACCCCTCACAAATCACACACACACACACATTCTGGCGGTTTTTAAGAATGAGTGTTATTTTACAAAAATAAATTGACTGTTTACAAAAATAAATTGATACCATTCACATTTATCAGGGTAGCCATATTATTTTAGGTAGGCCTTATATGTCAAATATCCAATAATGGAATGTGATACCTAATATAGACATATAAAAAAATACCAGGCAATGAAGGGTTACGTCTATATATGAGTGTGTGTGTGTAGGTCTATGCGCGTATGTGTAAGTGTTGAAGTATTTCAAAGTCAGACAAAGTATATTTTTTGATCTGTAGGCGTACACATCTGACGCTATACACATGGAACAGAGAGGTCCTCTCTGATCATCTGATGTCAAATCAACCGAAGCGTCAAACTGTAATTTCCTTCCAGTTTAGCCACTGTAAAGGGCAATCGTCCGACGTGTATTATCAACTGGAAGTTCAACAAGATTTTACGATTCCCTCTTTGTCTTTCTGTCTGTATGACTGTCTCTCGCCTCCTGTATTTAACAGACAAGTAATATGAGTTCAGTACAACATTTAAGATACTGCACACTGTTTAAAACTGCACTTACGTCAGACTCTGTGTATTCGTAACTCTTTCTTTTCACGAGAGTTAACAGAACTTTCCTTAATACACTGGATCGTTGACATTGCACCTACAAAATGCTCTTTAAATAGTATACACACGTCTTTTAACAGGAAATATTTTCACACGCACACACACATACGCGCGCGCGCACTTACATGCATACAAAATAGGTTAAAGTGACAGCGAAAACGAAAGACACAATAAAGCGTATGGACATGGTCAAAATAGACTGTAGTTAAAAGATACTACGATTACACTGACGACTAGGAGTGCGTTATTAAACAGCGACGGTAAGTGTACGTTGTGTTACTTAGTTGCTTTTACGGATATGTTGTCTACACAATCACGTCTATATGTTTTCCCTAAACCCAAAAATACTTTACACCTGCATAGAATCTAATCAGACAATCGTTGTTAGTGCTATTCTTCTTCCGCTCTTCTCATTAGACAATTCTGAGTCGTATTGCTACTGACTAAATATTAGGTGTGAGCGAATATATTATAATATAATATTTTCGTAAATATTGATCCTATTTTCACAGTGTGTACTAATTTAACATGCGGTATTTCATGTTAATTATGTAATTTTAAACATGTGTTTAGACACTTTGTACTCTAGATGAACATGAATCATGTGTTTAGACACTTGTTACTCTAGATGAACATGAATCATGTGTTTAGACACTAGTTACTCTAGATGAACATGAAACATGTGTTTAGACACTTGTTACTCTAGATGAACATGAATCATGTGTTTAGACACTTGTTACTCTAGATGAACATGAATCATGAATAATATACTAGGAAGTTTATAAGCTGCAGAACTCCTCCCTCATTATTTTGAACGAAATATATTTATTATTAAGCAAATTTCAAATATCAGACGATTTTTCAACTTTCAGGAAAATTAACAATATGCCGGTTACTACTTCGTTAGTAAAATAACAATGGTAAAGCAGAGAATCGTAAAATAAACACTAAAAATTCCGATTTACTTCGTTTCTTGTTAGTCATATTTGTAACCAAAATAACTAAATGACAAACAATTTGAACTTGGTTTTAATTTTAATTATGTTTCCATCGCTAATAGTGGGCGTAAGTTTAATACGTTTCACAAATATACCTATCTGACGACAATATGTGAAGCGTCTTGCAAACATAGGTTACAAAGGTTTTTAAGCGGTCCAAAATTTGTAAGGGATGATAAGAGATATTAATTTTGTTCAATTTTTAGAGATACTGACCTTATATTTTAAATAAGATCTTATCACATATACTTTTACATAATGTACACATCCGTATGAAGATAAAAAGACAATGTATTAATAGGCCTACCCCGTACAGGATTGAATGTAGGACTACGTGTTCTAGCTTATAAGGTACGTTGACCTACAGAGACATTCACAATTTTCTTAACATTTTGACTTTCATTTTTGCTTGTTGTGCCCCTAAATTAACGAGTATATTTAGGTTACATTAATTTCTTTTAGGCTTAAAATTTCTTTTAGTCTGATACCTGTAATGGGGTTTAACATTAAAAAAGTTTTTATAAATTTTTGGGCCCTGCTACTTTAAACCGACCAATGAATTCTGATTTTGGTTAGAATTCTCTTTGATTTGATTGTCAATGGATACTTGCAATTTTTAAAAAGTGTTGACGCTACACATTTTTCTCACTCGCCTCTTTATTTTTGGGGTTATCATTCTAAAAAGTAATGAGGATCTGTGAATAAAAGTATGAACGCATATGCGAATTTTTACAATAATCGGTTGACAATAATTCAAACGTTATTGTGAGACGTCACAGACAGACAGATAGACAGGCAAATGTCAATCAGTAGAATCAAAACTAATAGCGCACTTTGCTCGTTTAATAAATAGGCCTATATACTTCATCCTAAAATTTTGCAAATAGTTCTGTATATTACGTGTTTTATATACTTTTCTGTTTTATATACTTGTTTAATTTACCCCTAAAAAATTACCACAGATTTACTGTAAAAACATAAGTCATTCGTACCTTCCGAAAGAGACTTTAGTTCCGACAACTTGCTCTGAGACAGTGTAGTCAGTACTAAATAGTTCACTACTATTTAATATTAGAGCATTGTAAAGCAGATACTTTTACTTGGCAATATACGTATTTAGAAACATTAATGTAATGACTGGCATTATAATGTTGCTGCAGCTGTTTATGTAAAATGTTTAAATACATTCTTCACACTTTCGTTATAATAGAGAATTATAAGTTATATTTTACGTGCTTGATTCGGTATATCACGAAATCAGTTTGTGTAATGTACAAATACGCGTATTATTGTACATATTTATATGTATTCTAAAGTGTGTTTTGTCAATACACACCGCTTAAATTGACAAAACATGGCGCTATCGCTCATTAAAGGGATTTAGTAATTTTAAAATGTTTATTTTTCCACAGTAGAGATGTGTATATTGCAATAGAATTTACTATTACATATGCTTTATTAGAAAGTATAAGTGCTCATCACAAGCATATGAAGATAAGAGAACGTGTGTAATATACTATATAGGATTCCACGTAGATTGTATGTATTCCAGCTTATAAGAAACATTGTAACTTAGACTTGAAAAATCAGTGCAAATGTGTAGTACGATACATGCAAATGTACGATACACTGCAAACATACATTATAGCGCCCTTATTAATTAAGATTTTTAGATGGGACTTTGACAAAAGTCTACTTCATATTGTAGCAAAAAATCTGCTGTAATGAAGTTATTACCTCATACTACTGCATACCTCATACTTAAACATATATAAAATGAAAATAAAATTAACTATGATTTTATAAAATCATAAATATAGAATGATGGAACAGATAAAATCTTACGTAACAGGCCAAATTTATATGATATTTGTGGAGAAAAAGTATGCAGTTGGTGAATCAGAGTTTTAGAATTTCAGTCAAGGTATAGTCAAGCTCGGCGAAATATAAGTTGCCTTGGTTTTCCAATGACACAAATATTAAAAGTACTAATGTTGCTGCTGCTGTTTACGTTAAATGATTAAAGATTTTTTACACTGTATTGGATAGAGAATTATAAGTTTTATTTTTAGTGATTGATTCGGTATACTGCGAAATCAGTTTGTGTAATATACAATGTATTAATGTATATATTTACAAGTATTCTAAAGTAGAAATTGGCAAAGCATAGCGCTATCGTTACTGAAATGCGCTGTCGCTTTTATACGTACAAAAGATATTTGAGAAAAACGGCCACAGGCTATCGAACAACCGTAATTGAATGCTAACAAACTCGGGAAAGATAACCTCTGAACGATGTGAAGTATATTAACAAGTATAATTTGACTTGCCGGGTAACAAGTACAAAAAAGAGTATTTTGTAGTTCCATATTCTTCATCGCTGATTGATATTATCGATTACAAGCCAGCAATTTAGTTGACGAGCGTAAAGTATTTGATGTATTCTAATTTTTTAGAACCACAGTTAGTATTATTTTGAGAATTAAAATGGACACCAAATATATCTGTTAAAAATAAACAATTAAAAAATGGTTTAATAATAGTATTTAACATTTTTAATAAATTAAGTACAAAATTCCGCATTCCTGCTATGACAGGCTTAGTCAAAATTACTTCTGAGTTTACTCGAGTTTTAGAAAGTAGCGTTTAATGCATTAGAATAGAAGTAAAAAAGGAACAGGGAAGAAAAGAAATGCGATGTCTTCGTTAAAACGTCCATACCTTTCAAAGGCCGTATCGTTCGCAATGTAACTTTAGCCCCCCAAAAATAATATTATTAGGAGTAAATAATGAACCGAATTTATCTCGAATGGGAAGTACCAGCTACAATAAATTTATGAACTCTATGAGCTTTGAATTTATTGTACTTTTAGATAGACTCGACTTTTCTACGTGAAGAAGAATTTACTTGACGCCAATTAAAATGTTCAGAACGTAGAATCGCCAACATTTTTTACCTATAAGAACGCGTAGGTAATAAAGTATGGAGTGATTCCACAATAAAAAACACCATGACCAGCTTTTCTGTCAATTCTGTCTACTTGAATAAAGCCACTACGTAACATAGGCACGCGTCTAATATTACTTCATGTCCGTAATGAACATGGGTTTTAGATATTGACTTATACGTGTTCGAGTCTTTAAAAAGCGGATATTGTCGTATGGAATTAAAAAATAATGCGTTTAAAAAGATTTTGAAAAGATTGTTACGCTATTACCAAACATCCGTGTTAAAATCTGGATAACGCCCCATATCATTCCGTGATGACCGTATTCCGAATAGTGCGTGTTCCGCGTCGTGGAAAGCTGATAGGCCTATTGTCGCGTGGTTTAACTTGGAACTACGTGTTCTAAAGAAATTTTCGTGAAAACTGAACTTTTTGGAGTTAGTGAAACAAAATGAACAGAAGTTTGAAATGTTCGTAGTAGATGACAATGGAAACAAATCGTGGCACGCCGTTTTAAGACTTCCTCAGCACAATTAGTAGTAGTCTTTATTTGTAACCGTAAAATATTGTAAATAATATTTTTTAGCAATTATAATAATCTATGAGAATTCTCTATTTAACGATTACATACGGTCAAAATTTAGGTTTAATGATCGGATAGATAACACTTTTCCATTAGCTCCACAAAGTTAATTTTTAGCGTGTATAATGATCACATGGAAAAGGACTAAGCAAGATACTGCTACTATCAGAATACTTAAACATAGAATAAATTATTTAATACGTAATATTTTGCAGTGACTTCAGTGAAATAATTAAAATTTAAAAACGAGATGTTTTCGCTACTATCACCATAATTTATTGCAAGTTTGTCTGCATTTGTATTTTTAGTAAATCCTCCATTGAATCTCTTCGATTCCTGGCATTATCAATTAGCAGGTTAAATAAGTTACCTGATCATATTTTTTCTCAAAGCCTTACAGTATTCGACTGTATCGTATCAAAACTGTATTTTTGTATCTCTGACAGTATTATGTTAATACCACATCCCACAGACTGTACCCATTAGATTTTCTGGAACTAAATCCTAGTAGGCCTATTTCTTCCTTACCGCTTTGCAAACTGTAGGAAGTTGTTGATAACTTTCCTCGAAAGTTCTCTCTTATGTGTGTGGGATACGATGAAGCCTTACGTCGAGGAACAAGTTCATTCTGCATCTACTTGTTTTTTTATTGCGACAGTTCAACACTCCTCTCAACTTTTAATTCCTTACGGAAACTTAAACGGAACGTTATTGCATCATTACCTTACCTATTTCTACCCTCTTACAAAACCTAGATTATACAAAAGTAACGAACTACAATATATGCGATCACGATATTTTCAGATAGGTTTTGCTAAAATTTCTAAGTGATCTGAGACCGATTATGACATATTTAGAAATTATAGTTGCTGTGTCTTATGGCTGACTGTCAATTTTAATGGTACAACTTCTATATTTCAATTGGAACACACTTGGGGGTCAGCCTCTGTTATTCTGGGCGTGCATGTAGTTTCCACTTATTAGGCGGTTTGTCATACTTTCTAACGTATTCTAGGAGACATGGATGACATTCACGCCTGACTGACGTAAATCCTTTTTAATGTTCTTAATCTGAGTACGTCATACCCTCTCTTATATCTTGTTTACTTATTTGCCTTTCACCGTTTTAGTTTTCCTTTATTCTGCGCATCAACTGTTCTGTTTCTGTGCTTAACACTAGACGATCCTATACTTTCTGATGGAAATTTGACTATGAATTAACAGGATCAACCTTCGAGTCACCTAACCCCCCACCTCCTCCACCCCACCTCCTCTTGCGATCATGATGATGGTTATGTTCAGCTATAATTTCTGAAACAACATTAATAGCACTACAACATGCTTTATTGTTTTTGTAAGAAATAATTTAAAATCTTGTTAAGCAGCAGTAAATTATGACATTAAATTAGTATCATTAGGCAAATAAATGGAAAAGTGCCTGTTCATTTGTGTTTTGTTCTGAATCCTAATAAAGTTTTATTCATTTTTTATTCACTGCCAGTAGATGACACTAACTGCATTTCTTTATAAGTTACTACATTTTATGTAATGTACTGTCATCTAAAATTAAACTCATCGTACTTTGTGGACTATTATCTGGATTCTCAGGCTTTTCGTGATGGCAGTCTTATCAACTTTAACTTTCTCCTATTCTATTGCTGAACTGCTAGCTGCTGCCTCGTGCTGAATCAGACTTTTCGGCGTCACCACCATTACCAGACCTCCGAATTTGTTATTTTGATATTATCTAAGTGACGAGTGTTTTTATTTCCACATTTCCTTTTTATCCTCGTTACTTTTTTCATCAACTGTATTACAAGGGACAGATTCCCCGTATTTGTCATTTACTTTATTGAATTTTCTTTTCTGGTCTTACTAACAGTTGTTTACGCTTTTTGTTTTTGGAAAGCATAACACAAGTTATATGTCACATGGACGTAGTCATTTAATTTTGTTTAAAAAATGAAATTTTGTACTTCACAGCCTAACGCTTATTATAGGAGAAAAAAATGACGTATTTTAAAATTAAGGGTAAGTAGAGGTTTATAATTGTATGTAGATGTTTATAAAACGTAATATTGGTGAAAAAATCAAGTTTATTTATTAACCCGAGTATACTCATAAAATGAAGGTGCGATTTTTAGCTACAGGCAGATTCAACCTGTGGAAACGAGTAGGTGAGATAACATTCTGAATTTGTAATAGGCGACTGAAATGTTCACATAACCGTTATGAAAACGGTTCACGTAAGGTAGCCTATCCTGTCGGATTCCTGAGTATTCAGGTGGTAGAAGAAAGAGCCAAACTAATCATTATTATTTATATTTTGCATAAAATACATTGCAAGGATAGTGCCACGTCTATTAATGTTAATACACAGCAATATCAAGAGAACTGCAGTTCTTGATCATCAAAACATGAAAAATGTATAAATGCCAAAATTAACATTCTGAACGAATAATGTCACATGTAAAAATATTAAGAAATAGAAGTAGAAAAACCACAATATTGCATCAGAAAATCGACATATGTTAAAATATGACGCTATGCCTTTAGAAAAAAAACTAAAGCTTAACTTGAACAAAGTTTCTTCTACGAAACAATAACTTTTTCCCACTAAACGCTCCGTTTTATAAGGAATGTTAATTATAATACGCTACGTTTCTATCAGACATTATAACCTCTCCCTTCATAGCATTAAATATAACAGTACACATTAAGTCTAATAGTAAAGTCTGAACTACAAAACGTAACAATGTAATACAGACACACACACACACACACACACCCATATAAGAATGACTTTTATTTTAAGATGAGAGTCCGCAAGAAATTTACTGGGAAAATGTAAAAAATTTAAACGCGTAAAGTGTTGAAAACCAGGAAAACGTTAATTAGAATGAATTAAGGGTATGATAATGCTATGAGGAAACTGTTACCGGTAAAATGCTGCTTCGAAAGGACTCTGTGTTGGTTGCATAAGGCGATGCATATTATACTCTGTTCAACTGAAAATTAAAAATATAAAATATTACTTAAAACAGAAATATACGAAGAGGTCGAATTAAATTATTAATTACGTGAAATATAGCAACAAATTTAAACTGTGTGACACTGCATTTTGCATACCCTTGAATAAATGAAGAAATATTTGTATTCAAATTACATCAAATTACTTAAGTTCAGTTGAATATTCGGTTAAGATTGTGCACATAAGAACGTATTCATATAGCGTTTAAGGTTATATTTATTATTTGTCTGTGTATCCATGAGTGTTCACTATGTTGTACGGCGAACTCTCTTTCCTTCTCTTTCTTCTGTTGTACTTTCTCTTTCTCTCTCCCTCTCTCTGTCTGTCTGTCTGTCTCTGTCTCTCTCTCTCTCTCTCTCTCTCCCTCCCCCTATCTCTCTCCCTCTCTCTCTCTCTCTCCCTCTCTCCCTCTCTCTCTCTCTCTCCCTCTCTCTCTCTCTTTCTCTCTCTCACATTTCTCCCTTTCTCTCCTTCCTCCTGTCCTCACGTTTTGTGCAGTCCTTCTCTTTAGCCTTTTCTTAGCCTATTCATTTTCCTTCGTTCATGTGTTCATATAAATAATGTTAATATGAATTTATGAATTGCCCGTCTATCAGTCAATGTACACACGACTTTGCAAGCAAGTGGGTTTACTTCTGTGACATCCAGACTTTTTTCGGTAAGCGATTATTTAAGAAAATAGAAAGATTGAAACGGCGATTAATTGATCATTATTTTTCTAGGCGTGTCTGTAATTATACGTAGACATATTGTAAACTGTGTAATTTCATACGATAAAGTTAAGTAACCAGAAGACTGTTAAGACATCACAACAAATAATTATTTGTTGCGTGATTTGTAACTGTGGCGACCCTGGTTGGATTATTTCAGATTTTCAGAACGGATGGCAGTTTTGAAAGACTTTTGATAGGAATGAAGGTACGTCTGATAATCCCGACTGTTAGGCCTACTTAATTCTTTAGCAGAATTGTTACTCTTAAAGTACTGGAGGATTGTAATTACAAATTTCACCTACCTGCTTTGTATATTTCATCTAATTTCGAGAGATTTACAGATGTACAACATATTTACAGTGTTAAAACGACTATCCGCGTACAACGTTCTGCAGCACACTATTTTATACTAATTGTAAACCTTTCGCTGCTGGTTCTTTGGTTCAGCTACACAGCGAAATGGAGTAGGGGAAACCGTAAAGAGGAACTATGGGTATGTATCGGCCACTTCCTGTAAAACGTAACGTGTAATGGTTGCTTTTGCTTACTTAATCTATCTGTTTTATAATTTATAAGTTTTTGTCCACATTAGCATCAAGACATTTTAGTACTACCACTCAGTGGAAACAAAACTGTTACGGAACTGTTTCGTCCCTGTTTCTATCCGTGCACCCACACGCAGCTAAACAGTTGCTCGTCCACCTCATTCGAATTTTCACTTCATTAATCTTTGTCTGTCGCTGCCGTCGTCTATAGCCTAGTTAATCATTCTAAGATAACTAAATAGAGATTATTGTGTTAATCTTCTCCATTGTAAAAGATCGATAAGAGAAAATTGTATACATTATATGGCCAGTTGTGTGATCATGTTATAGACTACTACTTATACTTTATCAGTACTGTATTTTAGTAAATATAGGATTCCACTTACACTGTCGAAGTGGCAATAAAATATTTTACTATTTTACACTGCTAAAAATAAAATTGTAATGTATCATAGGTTCTGATAAACGTTTACTTTTTTAATTTACTCGTTATTTGAAAAGATATTTCATTGCCATCCAATTGATATTTTAACCATTTCTCAATGTTTATGTGGATATGTAAATTACGTGCTGACAAAAAAATAAACATCAAATGCTGCTCGAAAATTATGTTTTAATCTTCATATTATACTCAGCAAAAATGACTTCATAATGTTAGTTCATCATATCCTTTCTGCTGTGTTGTAATGCTAACAGAATTCTCAACGGTTCAAAATAAAAAATCTTATACTGAAAAATATTCCAGAACAAAACAAATGTAATGACTGGTGTTTTCAATTTGTTTTTAAAACATTTTGGAAGATATTTGAAATGTGACCATGTGTTTCCTTCTACTTCAGCCGGTTACGTAAATTCTGATGACTGAACAATTTATGTAAAAAATTGAAATTTGCCATTAGTACAATTTGTAGATCTGAAAAGATTTATTGATATATATATATATTATATATTGATTATATATATATAATCACGTTTATCCATCATTAGCTAAACATGCAAGTTCTGACCAGAGAAGTTGATCTTTTTGAGACCCCATATATAAAAGTTACGAGTAAGCTTAGACATTTTATTCTTACATATTCGTAATCAGCATAAAAAACCGTAAAAATATATATCCGTTTCAAGATAGTTTGTTGAAAAAAGTTGAATAATAATTACCCTGTTAACATAATCGTTACAAACGACTCACACGTGTAAAAAAATGCATTACTATTTTATCACGGATATCGGTTTAGCTTTTAGTGATGAAAAATATGCACAGTGTTGCCACAAAATGTATACTGTATACGATCTTAGTTATTTTTAATTTCAGTACCGTAGTAAAAATAATCTTTGAAAGACGTAATCAACTATTTTTCAACGCTGTTATTAAAAAGTGGGTTAATCATTCAATGACAGAAAACATATAAGGTATAAAATGTTGTGATCACTTTATTCACACGTTCTTTTCTTGACACGTAAATAACTATATACTAAATAAAGATATAATAAGTATATCTTCATTGTACATTAGTATAATATGTAGTTAAAAAGTACAGTACAACCTGTCACATCCGGACCTGTGATATCCGGAACCTCCCATATCCTGACGTATCTCCAAACTAATTTTTGCAATTTTGGTTAGCGAAATGGTTAGGGATGTAAAGATACTACTCTTGATGTTTTGGCTGATCACCACTTTTTCTTCACTACACTTACGTCATTCTGCGATATGGTTCACTATTTTTGAATATTTAAGTTTTTACAATTGAAATACTTTATTTGGGGCAACTGAGTCTGGGGCAGCGGCGTTAGGTCGACTCACTTTGGCTTCATGGCTTCCAAAAAACGTGTGCATTGTATGAAGCAGCCGAATCACAAACATTTCAAAAACTGATGTAAGCGTACTGTAAGTAAAACTTTTTAACCAATTTTACTTTTTGTATTTTAAAGAGTACAGTGTACAAATGCAAATGCTAAACCAATAGAAACGTATAAAAAACACGTTCTTCTTCTGTGTATCTTCTGTAATTGTTAATTATATTAATTGAGATTTTGGCTACTTATAGAGATTTAATTACTGAAGACAATGCAGTTTTCAGAATTGCTGTATATTTATTGGTTTTGAAGTTATCGCAGGTTGAACTGCAAAAATGAATTGAATAAAATTCGTCTAAAATCATCCGCCCGCGAGTTTCACTGTGAGGAAGTTAGAGTGAGATAGTTGCTTATTATACGCTCTCTGTCTAGCGTACGGCGCAGCGCACAGTGTGTCCCTTTCAATACAGTATATTTAATGTATCTTTTAAATGTCAATAAATTTCAAATGAAATATATCTGAAATCCTTGAATAATTTACGCACCCGAAATTTTCGCCGGTATTTTTCGTCAAAAAAGTGCGTCAATTATGCGAGAAAATACGGTATTTATAAATGACCTTGTGATATCCGGATTTTTCCATATCCGGATCGGCCGGTCGCTATATTAGTCCGGATATGACAGGTTGTACCTGTACTGGTAAAAGTATGAATACGGTACAGATAGACTTTTATTACAAATATTTTTTGCTACGGTTTTCTATAAATAGTAACTATTCTCGGCAAAATAAAAATAAAATAAAATAAAAGATTAAATACAAATATCTAATATTTTCTGAATAAAATATATGTATATTTTAACAAATAATAATTATGTAACTCTGAAAAAATTTAAGACAAATCTTCATTAACTCTTGTAGGGAATTAATTAAATCTTCATTAATCTTTAAAACTCTTGTAGGGAATTCGTTTTACACACTTAGGCCTATATGTATTGAACATAATTATTATGAAACCATTTATTATTAAAAGGGATTGTTTAAATTACATATTTATTCCTACCATTCGCCCACTCCGATTATTTCTTTTGTTAAATAAATCTTATGACATGTCTTTTATATGTTTTGTACACCTAAGATTTTGTGTACACTGTATATATTTCGTATTTTTAATGTTTTTAGCTAAGTTTTCATTGGCCTAGGACACCGGTCCTTCTCAAAATTTGCATATAATTTTACCCTGATTAACGAAACAGCTCCTTTCTGTCTGTGTACCTCTGTCTCACTTTCTTGCTCTCTCTCTCTCTCTCTCTCTCTCTCTCTCTCTCTCTCTCTCTCTCTCTCTCTCTCTCTCTCTCTCTCTCTCTCTCTCTCTCTCTCTCTCTCCTTATTCGTTCTATTTATTTCCCTTATTTTTATTAAAGAATGAGCCAAGGAGGTTATGTACATTTACACCTGCCGGACACCTCTATGGTTGCCTCTGTAAGAAACAATAAAATTTCTCAAGTGTTTATGAAATAAGGAGGACACTGGAACATGGTAAACGCATAGTAATGTTTATTTGGCTGAGACAAGATAAACGAGAAACGTGATTACATTTCTGGCGGGAACGATTATGCATTTTGCAAACTGGCGTCTACGTCACACACGTCCGTATTTTCTACAAACATTGTGCACAGTTTAATCTGAGTTGTGGTATCTCGAACTCAGAAATGGTTAATATACGTCAGCCACTGCTATGTACAGTGATATGTGTTGTGTCTATTCAGCGCTAACACCACAGGTCTCCAGCACAGAGACAAGATTTCTCATTCCCGTCAACATGAGTACCTACTCAAGGTCAAATAACATTCTTAATGTTGTAATGACAGACGTGTACGTTTACAAAACACTGTTTTGGCTGACACATATATACACATCTACGTCTGAACTCGCAAACTCTTATTTATCAGCTGGCCGGTTTTACGTTTCCACCAAACGTGTTCCAGAAAATCATATTAAAATAATATGAATATTTTATAGTAAAAACATAATAAAAATAATAATAATATACAATTTAAAAAGTTAATACACTACCTCTTGCTTATCCTAAGTTTTGTGCGGAGAAATACCTGACCCAGTCAGTTTTCCAAGGATTCATAAAATTGTTATCTCGAATGATACATGGATCTTGTAGAGCTCGTAATCCTAATGTTCCTTGCATGATTGATGAAATATGTACACATAATAACCGAGCAACATTTTACGTTAAACTATTGAAAATAACAATGGTTTTCCAAAGTACCGGAGACGAGATGACGGAATTGTTGAACTAAAAGGAATACCGTATATCATTTGATAATCGTGATTCGTTCAGTACAATCGCTTCCTAATTCTACAGTACAATGCTCACATCAATATTGAAAACCGATAAATACATGTATAAATAGGCTTACCATACGTCCCGGTTTGACCGGGATTGTCCCGGTTTGACGACCTTATCCCGGGGTCCCGGCCAGTTTGTCAATTGTCCCGGTTTGAAAATTGACGAGAGTAGTTTCCGTCCGGGCGAAGACGTTGTGCAAGCTAAGCTCCCGATTTTTGGTTAAATCAATAGAAAAGAGAGTTTGAAAGATTAAAAGTAATTTTTCATGAATGGAAAATTCAAAAGCTGTAGTAGTCACTTTGCACGAGTATACACATTCAAATGACTTAGGGAGCACAAAAATCCTAATGTGTGCTATACTTGCTTTCCTTCGAAAAGATGTAGAATGTGGCTGGCAGTATATCCATGGTCAAGTTCCAGAGGAAGAGAAACTCGATTAATTCTTTAATTGTTTCGTAGAACAATAGCTAGACAATGATTAGTGCCACAGGAGTTACGGAACTGCTACTTCCGACGTCATACAATGAATAATACCGTACAAGCACGCATCAGAAACTAAACAGCCACGTTGGAAGACCACATCCAAGAATAAAAAACATTATCAAATGTTTATAATCTGAGGCAGAGAAATCTATTCAGAACACGATGTAACGATGGAGTGAAATTTTTAAGCTATGAAAAGGACGAAAAAGTATACTGAATTGGATAAACTAAAAGATATGAAAAAGATTCTGAAGTTGGGATGTTTCTCAAGATCACGTCGTCCGTTCTACAAGTTGACTAATAAAAATAAATAAAAAATAACCTTCCTTTTTAATTTAGAGAGAGAGAGAGAGAGAGAGAGAGAGAGAGAGTGAGGGAGCGGCTATGCAAGTGTGTGTGTGTGTGTGTGTGTGTGTGTGTGTGTGTGTGTGTGTGTGTGTGTGTGTGTGTGTGTGCGTTTTATAAAAATTGTAACTTGGTAAACGTAGTTGGTAACAAAAAATACATTTAACGAATTATAAAAAAATAAACACAATACAGGGTGGATGTACATACATCGTTGTTTGTGTGTTCGCAAGTGGGAGGTACTCTCACGTATCAAAAATTAATTACGTGTCTTATCTACTTGAGTGTTCGCAAGTGAAACGAGTTGCAAGTGCCACTGTTCGTAAGTGGGAGCACACCATCGTCGGCCGGATACGAAAAGCAGATTAATTTACCTGGTTTCTTCGAGACAAAAGCATCAACATGAATAAAAAATTTAACTTGCAACCATTATTTTAGTAAAACGTAGATGATTGTGGGTACCATAGCTTAGGCTTTTAGAGCATAGGCTTGTACATTTATCTAGGATTTACATTATGTAGCTGATGATAGAAGTTCAAGTGCGAGTTCCTGGTCCCTAAAAACATGGGTATCTCAGCTGGGAGAGTGAACTCCAAGACAAAATACTGATCCTTCAAATGTGTGTGTGTCGGGTAGGTATAGGCCTACTAGATTGCCTACTCTGGGCTCCTTAAAAAAGCTACTGCTAAAATAACAGTGATTTGTTCTAATTTTGTTTGCTACATAATAAGGTGACGCCGTATAACATTAAAATTTGGGTTTGTCAAAGATTATCAGAATTGGCACTTTCAACAATTAAAAGTTTTGTACGAATGAGCAGAAATTAATGGTATTTAAAAGGAACTATAAAGACATATCTTATGGTCATAAACAAACCGTAGAAGAAATTACTATTGTAATCAGTATAGTCATATTTGGACAGGTGTAGAAAAATATGGAGAAGCCTGTACAGGTGTGTCGGTGCTGATGGGAACACACATAAAAACGTTTGTATGAGATTAAACGTATGTATCCAAGATAAATACCGTTTTATCTACAACAGGTGGCTTCGAAATATGAATTTGGGGATTTCCCTTTTATTTAGGGGGAATTGTTATAAGGTAAATACAGTACAACCTGTCACATCCGGACCTGTGATATCCGGAACCTCCCATATCCTGACGTATCTCCAAACTAATTTTTGCAATTTTGGTTAGCGAAATGGTTAGGGATGTAAAGATACTACTCTTGATGTTTTGGCTGATCACCACTTTTTCTTCACTACACTTACGTCATTCTGCGATATGGTTCACTATTTTTGAATATTTAAGTTTTTACAATTGAAATACTTTATTTGGGGCAACTGAGTCTGGGGCAGCGGCGTTAGGTCGACTCACTTTGGCTTCATGGCTTCCAAAAAACGTGTGCATTGTATGAAGCAGCCGAATCACAAACTTTTTCAAAAACTGATGTAGGGGTACTGTAAGTAAAACTTTTTAACCAATTTTACTTTTTGTATTTTAAAGAGTACAGTGTACAAATGCAAATGCTAAACCAATAGAAACGTCTAAAAAAACACGTTCTTCTTCTGTGTATCTTCTGTAATTGTTAATTATATTAATTGAGATTTTGGCTACTTATAGAGATTTAATTACTGAAGACAATGCAGTTTTCAGAATTGCTGTATATTTATTGGTTTTGAAGTTATCGCAGGTTGAACTGCAAAAATGAATTGAATAAAATTCGTCTAAAATCATCCGCCCGCGAGTTTCACTGTGAGGAAGTTAGAGTGAGATAGTTGCTTATTATACGCTCTCTGTCTAGCTTACGGCGCAGCGCACAGTCTGTCCCTTTATGTACATAAATATGTAGGAAAAATAAGGAAAATATGTAGCTAAATATGTAATATTTAAGAAATATGTAGTATTAAAATACTTTCACATCAACAATGTAATTTACATTTTACGAGAACATAACAGTGCCCTCTTTGAAAGGTTATGAAAATAATAGGTGCTTCATTTTAAACTTTTTAAAATCACTTTCAAAACATGCAAATATATTTTGAGCAAAGTCAATGTAATCCATAAAATACTAATCAAGTTCGGGGCTGACATTAATCACCAGTTAGATTACCACTTCTGTTACAGAAAATAAGTTAACCCTCAGAATACACAGTATCTGAAAGTTCAACTCTTTGTTGAAGAGTTTACAATAAGACAGCATGCATAAGAAATGAATTACTTTTCAATTGTTTATTGTACTTTAGAAAATTTATGAAAACATATTTTAGAAAACAGTATTAAAAAAGAAATCTTAATATTATAAAATTAACAACAACAAAGTATTTTACCTATGGATTTCTGTAGTATAGGACATGAGTATAAAGTAGAAAATTGAGAATTATTAACTATTTAACAAAGTATTTTACTAGGAGAGTTGAAATTACTATAAAATTAAAGGTAGATTTTTGACTTGAAAATCTATATTGTATATATATATATAACTCTACTATAACTCTGCATAAGAATAAAGTGTCCATGTAAGTTTTTTTTTCCACTGTTTAGTTGCACAATTAATTTTAAATACTTTTCTATATTGTCTGTTGACATGGACTGTCTTCGGTCTGAGAGTATGTTTTTATATATAGAAAAGGATCTCTCGACATCACATGTCGTTACCGGCGCATGTTTATATAGAGGAATCGTACTTGGAAGAACATTCTCAATCGATTCTACAGTTTCGCCGTTACATATGCGATAAATGGTATGTAAAGTTGAGTAACCAGGGTTTCTATTCAGCACAGCATTTAATTTAGTAGACACTTTGTCACCGACTTCACCCTGCACAGCATTTAACTTGTTAACTGCTTCTTCAACTATTCCTATGGCTTCTTGGAGAGTCAGACCTGCAGTCTCCAGTTTCTTGATACAACTGAAATGCGTTTTGATGTACGAAACTGAACATATCACCTTAGAGTTGTTGAATGCAGACAAGGATTCGCTCGCTGACACTGCAGAATCGGGAGATAATGTTTCCACCACATACTTCACAGCTTCAAAGTTGTCACTGTAGAAATTTACGGCTTCGATCCAGGTTCCCCATCTTGTAATTACGGGTTCTGGAGGCAAAGGTGTGTCAGGTAACCTTTGTTTGTAGCACTGGATACGGTAAGGAGCTTTCAAGAACACCTTTTTTGTTGCTGATATTAATGTATTTACTTCGGGGAAAAGGTCTCTGACAGTTTCAGCTACTCGATGCAATCCATGAGCCAGGCATGTAACATGTAGTAGGTTGGGGTAAAACACATTTAGAGAATTACCTGCTTTTAACATGTATGCTGCTGCATCTGTATACAACAGCAGTACCTTCTCTTCTTTAACACCATTTGGCCATAACAAACTTGGCAAAATACAGCTTTATCGTCAGTTGTAAAAGCACTGTCAATCTGTACCCATGATTTTAACTTAGATGACAAAGATGATGCGGTCGGTGCCATGATAAAACAAGGATATTTGTATTTAAAACTCTTAAGAACTTGCGTTGAACAATACCGCACAATATATTATTTAAGACGTCTTTTGTCCAACAACGAGAATCCGCCAAGGCAAGAAACAAGCAAGCGCAGAATTGTAGGCGAAAGACAAAACACAGACTTGACAATAACTTCAACACACCACACTGCACACCAGATTGTTATTTACGTGTAGGCTTACACTCCGAGAGCGTCGATAATACTGGCGTCAAAAATCACATTGTGCCCTACAATAGCATAGAGTTATATAGATATTTGTTTGTTTAGGTAGATGGAATCCGTTGCGAGAATTGCAAGATCTGCGAAGAGTATTTATTTACCGCGGACAGCACGTTCTTTCCCCACCGAGCCTGCTGAACGTGCGAACGAAACGTAAATGAGTGGGGCCGCGCATACCATTCTCATCTAACATCCCGTGCAAAATGCCTTACTTGTCGCTTGAGCTCGTAAAAAATTTTACTTCTTGAAAGTAGAATCTATGTGTGCAATTGCAACAGATGCAATATTTTGCCTTTTCTTGTAATAAATTTAATTGGACCTGATTCTGATTAATTGCACATTTGCGCATCTGAGTAATGTTGTTATAGGCCTAACTATTTTTTGCCATTTCAATTTTCAAATTGAAGTAAAGTATAGTAAAATAGCTAAAATATGTAGAAATATGTAACATGGAGTGAAATATGTAATATGAACAAAATATGTAAAATTAAACTCGCGGATAAGACACCTATTGGTATGATTCGCCGATATCTGGCTTTTCCGTGTAAATGTGCACTCAGCATTCAAATATGTAATTACATAAAAATCCGGGCCTTAATCATCACCTAAACCTGCATAAATATGAATGTAGGGGCTACTCATTACAGTATTCACTTCCCCTTCCTTTGTATTTTGATTTGACAGCATTACAGGATGTTTACACTACCTTGTAAGCACGTATGTTTCCCCTTCTGTTTTGTCCAATATACAGTAGATTTGATAGAAATTTTAAATGAAGAAGGAAACTGCTACTTGGTAAATTAATATGTATTGTGCTTTTAAAAGGAAAAGAGAGATAGCTACCGTTTTTCTAATTCTATCAGTAGGATAGAAAACATATATAATATAAAATGTATGAGACCGCATTAATATTAAGTATTTATCTCTAAATCACCAGTCGATTGTCTCAAAATAATGCAAAAAATTGCGAAAGAAACTACCGTGTAGTTATTTTTATCTCGCAAGGGTGTGTACGATGAACTATAGAAAAGAAACTTGTAGATAAATGTTTTTAAACAATGCCGTTTGGTTGCTAATTCCCGACCTTATAACTCTTTTATATACTTGCTTTTGTATAGAAAAGTCTTATGAAGTGAAAAGAAATTAGTAAAAGAGAATGGAAAATTCCAGGGTGAGGAAGAATATTTAACGTTACGAATTATAAAACGAAGGAGATATTACAGCTGCAATAAAGAGCAGGCAACGAATTATACCAAGGGCTCAAGAGAGAAGTAACGCAACGGAAGGCTGATTGGAATTCCTCAACTTAAATGTGAAGGAGGTATTGTATAATATTAATACTACCTGTAACTCCCGCAGACCTTCCTTTGTCATAAACCGTCTCCTCACCATTCCCGATGGACCTCCTCCCAGAAACCCCCGCCAACGGAGAAATAGAAATAATTAAGTCTCTTCGTCATACTTACTACACCTGGCTTCCTTCTTGATAACTTAACATCTTAAATTTTCCTATCTACCTATCCGGTCTTTATCCCTCTCCTTTGTACCTCCCCGCCTTACCTTGACGCCTCTCTGACACCTCCCTCCAGCTTTGGCGTCCTGCGTTACTCGACCTCGTCTTGGCTGTCGTTTGACTTATACTTTTATTATGGCTCTTCCATCACCCATTTGGCTCTGCACACTACGTAAACACACAAATACACATCCATACACTACACTCTATCCTGAATGCCTCCACCTACTTCGCCACCGGTCCGCGCTGCGCTGGCGTGCGACTCCTCTAAATCTCCAATCGGCGGAAGGGTGCTTGCCCCAGATCAGCCTGAGTCTTATCCTCTGAGACAAGTCTCAGACAACGCAAAAAAAGGTATAATATTATAGCCTACTGTCTACTATGACTGTGAGACGCGAATATGACAGCAGATATGCAAGAATGTAGGAGGCTACAGAAGAATAAAGGAACGGTCCAACTTCGGATATTATGGCTTAAGTAATCATATTAGAAAGGATTATTACAATTTATTTTATACACCACACAATATATGTGATAATTTTAATTTTTTATTTATCTATAAATTTTGAAACGAATTAAGACCTGTATTAACATCAACCGTTGTGTATATAATTCTTTTCACTCAGACTTTTCACAAAGTTTAGTGATATA
The DNA here is from genome assembly GCA_034769895.1 of Magicicada septendecula. Taxonomy (NCBI): domain Eukaryota; kingdom Metazoa; phylum Arthropoda; class Insecta; order Hemiptera; family Cicadidae; genus Magicicada; species Magicicada septendecula. The sequence continues at coordinate 224,045,914 of CM068368.1, forward strand.
TTAAAACCATGTGTAAGATAATCAATTTTTGTGAAACCTATAATATACCCATTAAATAGTGTAGACTAGACAAGTATGATAGTAGCTTAATACAGTCTTTTTTCCGGGATGAAAGGGAAATTATAATATTGTGCGCTTAAGAATGAAACTTTTTTTGTTACTAGACCAACGTTTATGAAAATCTATTTGGCTTCATTTCTCAGATTGTAATAAAATTGGAATCAATTATAGCCTATAACAAATTAAAAATTTTTGCCAAAATTATTTGTTACTAACCAAGTTTACTTTATTTTCTTAACCGATGGATTTTTGCATATCAAATTCCGTTTATTAGACATCGATTTTTCAATATAAAATTGGTCTCTAGATTACTGATTTGCGTTAATGCGTCCAAGAAAAATAGTAGTTTGATAAACCTTATTACTAAGTTTTAATGTTTGTTTACATACGGCGTTTTCAAGAAACTGTAACAGTGTTAGAATAAATAGGCCTACTTAAAAATTTGATTACATACCTGCACCTAGTTTCGTATACAGAAGCAGTGTAAAAAGTATTTTGTAAAGCTTTCTTACAAAATTATAACATAACTGAAGCCCAAATGATGTTTAAGATTTTGCACGTTAAGTCATATGAAGTTTACTTAAGAACCTGTTACGTTCAGACTTCCTGAGATACAGTTATTGAGAAGAACAAGAGTAACAGAAAGAAAGAGAGAGAGAGTGAGAGAGAGGTCAAAGTACATGATGTTTACTACAGTTGGCTACTTATAAGGAACTTGAAAATAATTAAACTTATTGTAATGTAGAAAGTTAACGAAACATGAACCAAAAGCGAGGATTATGTGCAGCAGACTCAAGAGTTTTATTAACAGGATCCAAACAGCCTTTGGTGAAACGATTATTACGTTAAATAATTTATTCGCAATTAAGAAGTGGTACATTTTGAAGAAAGGAAAAAACCGAGGATGAGGAACTTATAAGTTGCTATTAAAATATGTAACTTACCTTTTGGATACCTAATTATTTTACGAGCAAGTTACGGAAACTATAAAAAAAATTAATTCTTAATATATAAGCCTTCACGTATTATTTCAAAAAAATTAGATTACTGCTCACTGTGATATACGAAAAGCAAAAATATAATTAATGTAACATTACAACTCTTCAACTCTGTAAGATATAAACTCTTCTGCTTCTGCAGGTTGTTATTTATATTATTGGTACTTGTAGAAATTTTTATTAATCAGAATGGTGAATAAATTTCCAACGGATGGGAGTCAACTTGAAACATGTTGCTTCGGTACTACTGTATACCAATAACTGCATAACTATATTCTTACAAATGATATTCGGTATGAATGAGAATAATTAAAAATTCGTAATTCTCTCTCCCCCGTCTCTCTTCTCCCCCCTCACCCTTTCTCTGTCAATTTTCCCCATCTACCTCACTAATAGGGACAAACCTCACTACTACCTTTAATTAAACATGACTACCTCACTATTAATTTCCTTTTATTTTCATTAAGTTAGCACGGCAGGTCCTTCTGCGACTGCACCCAAAGCGCGCCTCTTTAAGTGTTTGTTGAAATGTTACACTGCTACAAACAGATTACTCAAGTTTGAATGTGTAGTCTATACGAACACAATGAATGATTAAACAAACACGCACACCACACTACCTTGGACAGGCACATGTACATATGATTGTCATCTCACGTTTCTTACTTAATTTTTATTTTAACTTTTTAATACTTTTATATGTTTAATTATTATGTAATCGTTAAGGATAAATAGGAGAAATAACTCTTTTTAATTGGCTTCATTATATCAAAAACTAATTCCTTGCTGGATCGTGAAATATTTACAATTCATCTTTATTTACGTAGGTCTTGAATGTTGTGACACCGATCCTTTGAAGTATTCTCCGATCTTTATATGTACGGTATTCTTTTCCGGATGTCTCTCTTTGACTATGATCCCAGGCATTGAAAGTTTTGTGTTTGGACTCCTATGATTTTCTGGCCTACTATTATTATACATTTTTATGTGCAAGAAAGTGGCTGAAGTTTCCATTTATAAACTACCTGATCCCTCTCGAACAGTCAGTGATTACTATAGACCGGGGTGACACGAGTTCTGGAAAGACACTCTAGAGAGTATCGCTGTATCTCTTCTGTACCGTTTTGCTTCTTCCATTCACTTTATGCCCACTCTATTTTTGTTAGTCTACGACAAACAATCTTTGGTATTAGATTTCTAACGACCAAAAATACTTCCAAAGAATTTGATCTTCTTGCCTGTCCTTTCAAACGGAGCACTGTTTCTATTTTAACAGGACGCACAATACCCTACAGTTTAAGAATATATAGACGAAGAAGTGTATGTAGCTGCAGTGAGGCGAACGAACCCGACAGTATCATACCGAGGTTATCTAAACGAATACCGGAGAGATGCGGACACGGAGATTTGCGAACACAAGCTATTTCCGGAGATTTGCGGACACTAGGCCTTTTGCTACCTGAGAGAGGGATGACAAAATTCCAAAAGTATTTCTATACCGGAGGCTTGCGGACAGGCCGTATCTGAGGTGCGCCCGCTTGAATAGCAACAAACTTTCGTCAATTACTAAATTTTCAAATGGATTTAAGGCCTCTCTAAATTTTTTTCTTGTGTGTTCGACAATAAGCCGTATTTTTACAAGGCTATCTTGAGTAGGGGTAGAATTGTCACAAAAATGTAAAAGTCGCAGAATTAGTTTGAATCGGTCCCTAGACATAATTTGGGGAAATATCGGCGTCAGTAATAGCAAATCCTTTGCCCAGTATTCGTCTATTTCTAATTTGTTTACTCTTGGCATCAGCAGTGAACACGCCAAGAAGAAATTAAATTCTGCAGGCTCTATATCTTTCCATCGGGACAATCGGGATATTAATGTCAATTTTGCGGTAACAAATTTGTAATAATTATTTAATTCTGTGCAAATGACAGAAATAAATTCTAAGGGGAAAAATATTTAAAAAAATCTAAGTGAGTTGCCGTGTCTTCGAAACTAATTCGTAATCCGCTAACTGCTTTATCAAAAGAGTGACGTTTTGTCGCAGGACTGTTGGCCGACCAATCGTAAATTCTTTTTTGCTTCTGAAGATTTCTTACCTCTTCTTCTTCTTCTTCTTCTTCATCATCATCTTCTCCTGCTGATGTTTCATTTTCTGATGAAGCTGCACGTGGTGTTGAACGATTATGAGAAGGCCCGGGAGCATCCATATCTTTGTCTGAGAAAATGTTGTCTTCCTCGTCACTACTCTTCATCAATAATTCCATAACTTCCTTCTCGGATTCTGTGCCATTGTAAACACAATATTCACACCTACTGTTTGCTAAAGAGAATCACAAACAAGACTGAACAGATGTTCTACAGACAGAAAGTAATTATACCTTGCACCCAATGTTGAGAACAATAGCCGTGGTAAGGAATTTGAACAAAGAAAATGATTTTTCTTCATGTTTTGAGGGTAGTACAATCAGAATCTGCCCTTATCTCGAACACGATGTTTTTCGCGATAACCATACTTCCATTCCTCACGAAACATGGAAGTAAAAAAGTTGCTAGCTGAAAAAATAATAGAAGAACCTAAACATTAAGATATTAACACCATTCGTCAATTTTGTCAACCCTCTGGGGGTCCGGTCTAGTTCATCCCTCCCGTAAATACGCCTCTAACCACGAGATGACATTGTTTACATTCTAACCGCATTAAAGTTTTGTTATTACAGTTTTCCAGTAAGCTACATTTTTCAGATTTACAGTAAATTATTATATTTACTGACAAGATGTACAAAGTGCTTTGTTTATTTATGGTCAACCATTCGTCGAGCAGGACGTAGTATGTGCCTACGCTTGGTCTGCATCTGCAATGTTTATGGGTTTTGTCAAGTCGCAGTTATTATTTTCAGCCCAACGATCCATAAATCAATCGTAAATTTGCATCGTCGTAACAAAGGCTATTCAATTTTGGTTTATTACTGTGCTCTTTTTCTTATATACGCTCGCGGGCGTGCCGAAGAAGAGGACAGAGTTATACACGTTGCGAGCGAAGAGGATGCCGCACCGTTTCTAGTTTCGCACAGTACTGCCTCTGAAACGGGGAATTACACGACATTAACCTGTCCTAGCTCCTTACAAACCTGAATAATATGTTAAACACTAACATTTGCATTTAAAATTAATATATATATATATATATATATATTTCTGTATTAATATTATAAAAATTCTGTATAATATTTAATATTGGTATGGAGAATCATACACGACTTCCATATTCTAAGATTTATATTTAAAATCATTTTCGAAATGAAATATTTCCATTGAAACTACTTCTTTCTACTTACTGCTTCAGCCACTTACTGTGGGCACTAACGTATACCACCTCACGTTATCGCACTTGATTTTCACTGATGATGGAAGTCGATGGCACTGGCGAAACGTCTGGTTTTGCAGAAAACATTGGTCTACGGCCAAACAGGCCGGGAAGGAATTTTAAAAACAAACTGCTTCTTTGTTGTCAATAACGTAGTACATATATACAAAAAATTATCAGGTAAACTATTACGTTACAACAAAAAAATGTTTCAGGTAAACTACCCTTTCCCCGTAACCGATCTTCACCAAAATCAATAGTCCTCTATAACTCGGGCACATATGTAAAAAAATATCTGATTCTGTTTGAATTTACGGCAGTTATCGTTCGTCATGAAAAAATTTCTCTTGTTACAACATAAAATATTGCAGGTAAACTACCCCTTTATCTTAACCGATCTTCACAAAAAACAATAGGTCTTGAATACTCTACAATTCAGGGCTGTATGCAAAAAATTATTTGATTCTGTTTGAATTTGCGGCTCTTATCGTTTGCCATAAAAAATCTAGGCAGACACACAGACACTTTTCGAAAAATTACTTTTTTTCATGTTTTGAGGGTAGTATAATCAGAATCTGCAAAAATCTCTAACACGATTTTTTTTGCCATCACCATACTTCCATTTCCTTATGGAACATGAAAGTAAAATCAAAGTAAAATTCTGATGGCAACAAAAATCAAATATTCTATCAAAAATTGGGGATATACATTTTTGGTAGGCCTACTTGCATTGCACAAGGAATGTGTTATTTTCAATAGGTTATTGATAAAAAATGACTTACAAGTACATTGATTTTTATTACAAAATTTATACAAAACAGTTTCAATTCTAAGGTATCAATAATTAATAAATATTAAGGATAATGAACAAATTATTTCTTCAGAGAAGATACATAAAAACATTGCAAAAATAATACATATCAGACAAATATTATTACAACAAAAATACCACACAGACATTTGGGCTTTGTTACTTTATCAGTAACTATAAGATTACATTAATAAAGTACATAGAATATTTATTTACAAGAACATAATTACAAAAAGTGTTGATGAAATAAACATTTTATTTATTACATCAAACATAACTAAACTCAGATGACAATATAAATGAACTAAATATAGGTTTTTCTGCGAGGGAGTGTAGGATTGATTAGGGGTTCAATTAGTTCAAATTATTAAAAAAAAAAATAGCATAAACTATAAATAGAAAAACTAGACTGGTATGTTTACAACAAAATGAAAACTTCAAGTTACATTTAAGAGATATTCCGTGTCAAATCAACAAGTGCTACAACCTGACCCTCTTAGATTTATTTGAAATTAAGTATGCATGTAGTATTCATAAATAGTAACACAAATCAATTTTTTCACATTTTTCTGACGAAAGGTTACTGAGTAATGGGTGCTCAAAAATTAAAAAAAAAATAAAATTTTTGACTTGCGCAACAATATTGATTTGTTCACAACTTGTGTTCTAATTAAGCTAGAACAATGACATCGAATTCATTTGAAAGCTCTTTTAAAGGGCTTTCATATGATATAAAACATAATTAGTTGAAAATATATATATTTTTTATAAACACATCATTATTGCATTTACTGAATTTTGAAAAACTGTATTTTAAAATTCTCAAAAAATTATATGTGAAAGATATTGTTTTCCTCTACATATTCTGAAAGTTTCAACTTGGGATGAGCATGGGATCACTATCAAAAGTAATTTTATGTTTATCACGATTCTGTAAAACGTCATTCAGATCGGTGAATTATTATTATTTTTATTTTCCTACCCGTGACATTTTTTCAGAATCATAGTTGGATTTATTACTTGGCCTACAAAATTGTACTTTTCTTTCATACAAATAACTGTGTTTTAAAGCTTAGCACTAGCTAAATTAATAGCTCAAAATTAATAAATTGACCTACATATCTAAAATATATATCTTAATACAGTGATCCAGGTTTTCCGTGTACAAGCAAAAAAATCTCATTTTAAAGACTATATACAAAATGGTTGGTTGGTGTGACTATCTCCCATCTGTTTAGTATTTTGTCATCGGATAATATTCAGTCAGCTGTTGTCAACTGTTGTTGAAAGTGACCTGTACATTTTCTTTTGGTGTGACATAGCCTATAAAGTGAAAAAAATGTGATTAATTCTGAAATGTTGTGTTTTGAAATTACATTAAAGGTACTTTTGTACAATTCTCACAACAGTGTATAAGTTTATATGCCTACAACCAGTTAATATTGTAACGAGACATATGAGCCCAAATATTTCAGTAACCCAAAATATTAACACATGTCAATAATTGAGTGAAAGAGACAAACCAAGTGTTTCTTCTAAAAGGCCAAGCATGAAACTACATGAGCTACTCATCACCAAGGATAAACTCACAACAATAAGAGTTAATAAAACTAATGGTAACTAACAAGTGAAATAACATTATAAGAAAAAGAAGATGCACCGAACAATGATTGTACCACAGGAACCAATAACCCAATAGTTTTCGGTCAGTAAGGAACCAATGAAGACAAGGAAGAAACATACTACGAGAAAGACACCTAACAACCATGGCATAAAATATAGATTACAAGAGCCAGTCAACTATAGAACATCTTACCCGTATATGCAATGACTGAACAACTTACAGATTGAAGAGATGGACAAGAACTGACTAACTGAGATGACCAATATACAACAGATAATATTATAAATGTATAGGACAAGATATGTTATAAAAGAATGAAAGTAACTATACTGTTAACTGAATAGAAGCTGTGAATAAAAGCATAGTAACATGTTATGCATAGCACCCATGTAACATAAGGAAGTATTAAAATTGTCTCATAATAATAACAAATATTACTCAAATAGTCAAACAATCATGTAAGATAAGAAAAGGCAATAACTAAAGAGTTATTAGTTATCATTAATAAAACCAAACTTGAGAAAATAAGGTTAAAAGAATGTAAATTTGTATCAACCTAACATACACATTGTTGGTACAAATTTCACCTAAATTCACATCTATCAGTAGGAAAAGCCTACCTAAACCAAAATGTTTTGTGCCTTAAACCAAGAAGAACTGATACGCTTTCTACAGGTACCAATATAAGATACCCAAAATGGATTTTAAATAAGAATTTAAGTAAATAAAGTGAACCAAAACCGACCAAAAGGGGATTCACTAAGTAAAACGTGAACAAAACCACTTTATAATACCAAATAGAAGTAAAAGGTTAATGTCTATACCACAAGTAAGGCGTAATGCCACTATTGTAATAGTATAAGAATATTATAAGAAAGGACATAATGTATTATAATCGTAATTAAGAACACCTGTCATGTGACACCACATTTAAGTAATGTTAGTCAATGATATACACTAAGGGACAGACCAGTGTACAAAAAACACTAAACCAATTATAAAGAGACTACTATGATTAAACTATTGTAACTAAATAATAGTAGAAAGAGATAAAAGAATACCAAATAAGAATGGAAATAAGTGTACACCTCATAGTGCAAAATAGAGGTCAGAGAGGGATAACTATATAAGAATACAGCAGTTCTATAAGGAGAAATTTACCTCCAAACTTATAAATTTTGCACAATCATCTGGCGATATAAGAGCTTCTACAACAATGGACTCTGTAACAAAGAAAGAATTTTAGCTACCAGAGAAAAATAATTATCATTGCCAGTATCAACAAAAGTGCAAATTACTAAATGAAATAATTGCAATTTTATGGGAAATAATGTTATTAAACTAATTATGTACTTTATTAAGAACTTTTGTTTTCCAGCAGCTTCCAAAACTCTTTATATAAAAAATAATATAAACAAACTTATTTAGAGCTTCTAACAATACTTATCTTAAAATTATCATATGATTATACTTTCCAAAGGAAGCCCCTGATTTGAAAGCATTGACACATAATACTACTAATTAAAAATGATTCCAACTACTATGTTACTAAATTTTCTCATTTAAAATGTAAATGGGACTGTTAATAACTTTATATTGTTGTCAATAACAAGACAAAACAATCATTAATGGCTACTTTATCACAAACTTCAAAATCTCCTATAAAGCTTGCTCAATGAAATAGGACATTCCTGATGCAGAAAATTAACTTTGCCATAACACAAATTAAATAGGCTAACACCCAAACAAAAAAATGCTTTGAAAACAAAAAATTAATGAAATATGGTATGAATTAATTGTGCTACATTCAAAGCTGATTTTCTTAATTGATTTAAAGTACCTATACAAGTCTAGTTTGTCAAGTAAAGATAATTTAGGTAAACCTAACACTACATATGAAACAAACATTAAATCAAATATGCTAATGTTACAAAATTCACAAACAGAAAAAAAAAATTTTAAATTATCTATAGGCTAAATTGCTTTGATTATATTACCTTCTCCACTTCATATGTTTTCCACATCAATATCATCTGATGTCGATACTACTGATGGTGCAATAATAGTCATTTTTTCCCAGTCAATTCTGGAAAGTTCAGGAGAAACCTGAAAGATCATTACAAAACTCATACATAATTTTTCACTAAGTTAATAATTATAATAATATTAAGCTAATAATTAAGAGAATAATTTATTTTCTTAACCTAGCACAATATTTGTAGGTTAGCACTATGAATTTACAAAAAGTTAATGGATTTTGTGTAAATTTCTAAAAAAAATTAAATTTACAGCATAATCTAGTAGTTATTTTATAGTAATCTATTTTAATTTAAATGAACTCAAGTCACTATTGCTTGGTTACATCCCTGCACTGAAGATTCCTGAAAAAGATTTCTAATATAATCATACAAACTCGAAAAACAAAAACTGTTCAAATGATTAACATTGAATAATATAATCCTGATTATAACGGTATTATAACTAGCAAATAAATTACGGATAATTCATCCATACTCTGTATCATTTAAATCTACTATTAAGTATAACACACCACATAAAATATTTTAGAATATTAAGATACTAATTTTTTAAAATTTCATGTGATATTAGTTGAGTATCATTTAGGAGGTTAAACAATATAAATACAATTCTACACATTAAGTTACAGATTATAAATACAGATAATAAGAAATTAAATAAAAATAACACTATAGGCCTACATCAATTATCGGGTTTAAGAACCTGCTGCTGTAAGCAGTGATAATTTTAGCTTAGTGAGCTTTAATCAGACTTGCATGCAATAATAAATTTTACATAAGATAAAAGAACGATGCTTTCTTTAGTCACCAGCAAAACCTTTTCTGTCTGCAAGTTAATATTATAAAATTTAAAAACAGCACAATTTTATTAAAAAATTTAATCGAGATTAAAATGCATGTTTAAGTCAAAAATTAAAGAAGTCACAGGTCAAATTCTCTTTTCAATTTTTCTTTTACCTGACAAATTTTAGCCCTTAATTTTTAAAGCAGAGCTGTGTTAAAACAAAATTTTTATGACAAATATATTACAATTTAATGGACTCAATGGTATGAAAGTAACTATGTGTACAAACAATTACAACAGTTTGCTTCAGTGAGGATATAGTACACATAGGCCTATATTGTAAATTTTGTTATATTAGGTCTTAAAATTAACCTTAACTTTCTACCGTTAAGTCATATCTTATCAAGTAATTACGTTTCTCTGAAAAATGCTGAATTTGAAAGTATATTTAGAGTAATATAGCTGGACTGAAGAATTAAATAAAATATGTAACTAGTTAAACACGAGCAGAGTTCAAATTAAATATATTATGGTAAGGCCTATCATCTTGTGTTAGGTAGGACGACATTTTACGAATAAAATGACTTACAAATTGGATACATTACACAAATATAGGTAGGCTAGAGTAGTAATTGTCAGACTTACAGGAGTATCTATAATAAAAAAAAATTATTTAATTAAATTGCAGTCAGTGCCTTACAGGGACTTTTTTTTTTTAAATGAGTTAATTACCCCTTGGGTAATTATGAAGATTCTCATCAATGCTGATATTGCGCTGATATATTTTTATTATATTCTTCTATGTTATATAAACACGAGAAAAATAATTTTAAACGGCGGTCGAACCTATTTACGGAGACAAAAAATTAAATTTTTACTCCCATAAGAACGCATGGTGTTAGCCTAGGTATATTGTATTAATTAAATTAGAATGCTAGTTTGCTCCATTACTAAATTTTGGACAGAACACAGTGATATTATGTATAGTTGGGTCTATAACAACCGGTAGGCCTAGTGTCACAGACCCAAAGTAATCGAGACATTCATACATAACCTAACACAGCTAATTTCCTACAAACAACGGACAACATACACTAAATAAATGATCATCTTACCTTTCATTATTATTCCTAGCGCCTCCAACATATTTTTACCTCGACTTGCAATCACAAACATTTCATAGGAATAACAAAATTCTGTCCCACACACGTTAACAAACGAAAACGAATTACCGCACAGCGACGACTAAACAGAATAAATATGGCAGGTCGCAATGTTTCGTTATACCAACTAAACAGAATAAAAACACACTTCCCTCTGTAGTGTCTGTCTTTTTTACACATGTTACAAATTTTATAGAATAATTATTACGAATGCCAATATGGCCGACTAACTACCCATATTTCATTATATACATTTGTATATATCGAACAGGTTGTCTGGCTTCAGCGTACAGCAAAAATACGATGTATAAAAATTTGTATAAGTTTTTCGTACGCTGACACACCATAACTTGGGCAAAATAACTTAATCACCTAAAAATGTACTTATACAAGTTCGTCAAATTTGTTTTAGATACCCTGGGTAAAAATTGGGGTGTGATGAAGAAATTATGCGGCGCTAAGTCTATATATATATATATATATATATATATATATAGGAATGTTAATTATCGACCGTATTATTATACTGTTAATGATTTCGAGGTTCGGTCATTAATCATGAAAACTCAGTTTTGCGACGTTTCGAGATTTATTCTTCTCATAATCATGCCTACAACATTAAAATATAGTCTTACTACAATTAATTATTTGTAAGTGTGTATAGGTGTGTGTAAAGTGATACATTACTATAACTATATAAGTAAGTAAAAAATAGTTATATTACTATAACTATACATTACTATATAAGTAAATAGTTATAGTAATGTATGACTTTACACACACCTATACACACTTACAAATAATTAATTGTAGTAACACTATATTTTAATGTTGTAGGCATGATTATGAGAAGAATAAATCTCGAAACGTCGCAAAACTGAGTTTTCATGATTAATGACCGAACCTCGAAATCATTAACAGTATATATATATATATATATATATATATATATATATATTGTAACATGACATAAGGTAGTGAAAATACATTGATAATTAATTATAAAACAAAGAAGCTGAAGACAAGAAGAAAGGTCAAGAACTTGTAACTCAGAGATTAATAACCAAATGACAAAATGACAAATGACTAATAAACTGACGATGAGTTGACTCAATAGATTGGATAAACACAAGGAAAAACAATGGAACAAGGAAGAAGGAACCAGGAACCAAATGTAATCAAGAAATTGATATCGAACATTGTAATCCCCAAATAATGACCACAAAATGCATGTGAACAAATGCACTAATATAGTTAGAGCATAAATGAGATGTATCTATGTTAATAATAACAAATAAGATAGTAATATTATGCATATTATATGAATGAAGAAATGTACTTGTAAATATAAGATAGGGAGTTAAAAAACATACCCAAATAATAGTGATAAACATAGTCAAAACCAGTAAACCATATTCTGAGGCAAATAAAGGCCATAGTTAATAATCAAAAGTGATCATTAGTGAATGGAAAATAAATTAATTACTCATAACCAATAACCACACGATGATGTTAACATAATTAGACAACCTAGTGAATAATATCAAGTGAGTGGAATAAAGAGTGTATCAATACAAATAAGTGGTGACATGCAGTTATAGCATGTTACATAAAAAAGTGAAAGTGAATAAATAAAAAAACCTTCTATGAAGGAAAAAGTGTAGTGGGTAAACGTAAAAAGGTATTTTAATAGTAGACTGTAATAGAATATCTAAACAACCTGTGATAAACTTTATGCTAGCAAGTAAGATGAACTAATTGTACTGTGATTAATTTAAGCAATAGTTAGTAAGAATTATAAAATAAGATAGTGATTAAGTCATTAGAATGAATGGTAAACAAGAAAGATAGACACTGTATTCTAGTGAAGGAATGAGTGAGTAGAGTATATTGTGTAAAGTACAGTTCAACAGTAGTATAATAAGAGTTTTGTTATTGTTTAAAACCCCCATATAATGTAATAAATTGTAAGTTAAAACAGATAGTAGTAAGAAACAGAAAAGTAGTTAGAAGTTTAATTTCAGGCTTGAACCTGGCAAGAAAATGTTTATTGTTGTAATAAGAGGTGTAGTTAGAATCACTAATGTTTATTATTTGTTTCTAGTAAAAATTGTTTTAATGTACCATATATAAAGGTAAGGAGTTACAAAGATTGTTAGATAGTAGTATAGGAAAATCTAGGCTCTAGGCCTAACAGTTAATGAAGAATTTTGTAAATTTAAAAACAAATAATAGCCCAGTATCAAATCAGAATATACTAAATGTTTAAACGAGTTAAGTAGGTATACCTAATACAAAAATGTATAAATAATATCCAGTTTTAGATAAAATGTATATGAAATATAAATAAGAAAAATAACGAAAATGTGATTAGCTACTCAAAAGTAACCATGAGGGTATCAAAATAATCCTTATCAAAAATTATGAACAATGGTATTCATGTAATAAACATAGCTACTAATATAAGAAAGAAATCTTAATTTGAAGATATTTTATAGATTTAAACTAAAATAAAACGTTAGAATATAACAATGACATAAATTAACGACCAATGAGAATTAGCATAATTTAATAGGTAACCATAGCAACCGAAATTTATTACCAAAAAACCGTTGAAATTCTTATTAATCCATTATTGACCGACGCGGAGGGCGGATGTATGCAGCTCTCAACCCAAATTTTACTATAAAAACGTAAATTTTAACCAAAACCAGAAGGAAGAAGTATAATGAAAGCATTCTATGGAACACCTGATGAATTAACTATTATTAAATTACTCACACATAAAAATATCAGTGAAAAATAAGAAGATTTCGAAGAAACGTAACAGACGACTCATCCCGAAGGAAGAAGAGGATCGACCTACTTCAACCTGAGAAGACGAACGACTGCGGAACGAGAGGGAAGCCGAACTTTATGAGAAAACCATCTGAACGAGATTGACGAACATCCGAGGAGGAGAAGACGACTAGACCCATCCGGAAGAAGTAGACGAACATCGAGGAAGCCCCAACGAGAACCGATGAGTATAAAACAATAATCTCACTAAAAAACGAATTCCCCTTTTTATCCCTAATAACGAGTCACAATTTTCACTTCACTGATCACTATTTTGAACAAGAACTGAAGGCAATTAAAATATCACTATTAATGAAACTTAATCAATAAACCATTAAACCATTAACACTTAAACCAGTAATCAGTTAACCATTTAAACTGATCTATAATAAATTATTAATGATCATAACTTGTTGTCAAAATCCTAACCAAACACTATCCTAATTCTCATTGCTGATAACTTACTTGTATGTATTAAAGTATTAAATATTATGTACCTAGTTTTAAGAAATATTATAATTTTGTGCATTTTAGCCGTTAATCCAAAACTTCTGTAGTCAAAAGGACTTTTTAACACGCCTTGTGACAAATATTTATTGTAAACAAACATTATTCGCCAAGCAGGCGTCTTCATGATACAAACGACTGAGCATACCAACTGAGCAATTGTAAAAGCCGGTACCAATATAAATTAATGTACTATTGAATAACTGAAAATTTTAAAAGGTTTAATAAATCTTATTGTTCTGCAACGCTGTATGTTTGATTCGTATACAATAAAGTAATATATAAAGAATTATTAAAGTGAAAACAACAAAACACCACAGTTAGCGAAGTCGACACTGCAAGACGGCGTGAGCCAATCAGGTGACGAGGCGGCAAGATTCAGACGGAAAGCCGAAAGATACGGTTTGCCCGTAAGCATATATATATATATATATATATATATATATATATATATATTATAACGGAACCAAATATTAACTATTTGGGGTTATATGTTTACCGCATGCTGAAACCATATTTAAATAAAAATTAACAGTTAAAACTCCATTTGAATGTAGAGCATTGAAAATAATGCTGTGTAAAGCAACGCACACGTGGTCGTTATGTAAGCAGTTCGCTGTACAAGGAAGCGACCACACCCAAACTGTTAATTATTAATATCTCGGAAACTAATAAATAAAGGCGAAATCCAACATAGCCAAAATGTTTGCCGAGATATTAATAATGACGTGTGCAAATTTGATGCAATATAATTAACAAATGTAAGAGTTAATTAAAATAATTAAATAACTTCTGTTAAAATAGAGTTACAGTAAAGAGATTTTAGTATATTGTAAAGATAATAATTTGTGACAGATTGTATATTTTAGATTTCACACAACTTGATTTGCAACCAAGTTATTGCAAAATTAAATAAGTACAGGATATCCTTAGCGACAAACTGGTTCCGCCGGATAATTAATTATTAGATAATAATTCTATTCTCCGTCTGTGGGAACCAGACTTCATTCTCACGGACTAAGGGAATTCTAAATTTTATGTGGTAGGGAGAGTGTTTCGACCAATGAAATCATTTCATACAGCCCCGGCCAGTGCGATGTTTTCTGGTGGAAAAATTCACTCTTCTGTCAGTACTCACGAAGTTAAGACGTAGTCCTTCGATCGTCTAGTAGCCAAAGCGGTGAAGATCAACAAGAAGACTCTACGTGGTCAACACACACGCGATTACGAACACACTAACTACAGATCATCTGTATAGCTCGTAATTGCTACGTAAAGGCGAGATACTCTTCAAGACATCAACCAAGCTTATTGTGTACTACCAGATAGTCATAAGCACGCAAGAGATCCACCCGACTTCAAGACCAGACTTCAAGAATACAGCAGAGAGGCCGTCTAAATCATTGGTTAACAGCTGACGAGCAGAGCGACCGCCGAACGAAGCACACACACACACACACACTGACGTGCAACGTGCAAATCGACGGAGAACAGGAAGCAGTTCCAGCAGACAACAGCAGACGTTAAAATATTCACAAACAGCAGGGAAGCAGAGTGTTGCCGAATTTTGAACTCCACGACCGAATCCAGCAGTTCTAAGCAGATTACTTTCTCTAACCAAGGACTCGAATCGACGAGGGACAAATCGGGACGACATCCTCTTCAGTAACAGGAAAGCAAAATCTATTTATTTATTTTTCAGATTAAATTTTCTATTTGTCAATTAAAACATTGTAATTCAAATAATTCAGGTGCCAAATAAAAAGCAAAGACTCTAGTAATTAAAAAGTAAATTCGTTGTGATAATCTGTATAGCAGTTTAAGGGTTTAGTAAGTTATAGTTAAGAAATAGAAGTAGTATAAAAGCCCTATACAAATCTTAACTGACAATCTAATCTTAGATCATACTGCAGTAGATCAGAAGTAGAATCACTAGAAATGAAATAACGTGAACTAGACTGTCACGTCTAATTTATTTTAATTAATTATTCTAATTAATTTCAGAGTTTTATATTTTGTTTCATGAACACTTAGATTCAATTTAATTAAATAAATTTAATTAAATTCAAATCAATTAATAAAGTAAAATTTAAATTGCAATTAATTCGCAAAGAACGAGTTCAGTTTCTTTCCACTATTAAACAATCGAAAAACATCGATTCATTGTATAGACTATAAGAAAATTCATAAGATTATAACCATTCTATTTTTGTGTGTTGTTGGTGTAATAAACAACGTTTTATTACCCCATATAACAGTGTTTTATTGTTGTACGATAAAGCCTACCAGTCTCACAAAACTCTCCCCCTTTAAAGTAACCCATTTTGTGTGTTGTTGTAATAATTTGAGATTACTAGCTTGCGAACTTCAAATCCAAAATCCACACGCCCTAGTCGGAAGAATCTGCAAGATCAGACAGCAGGTGGGTACTCACACACAACATTACATTACAATAACGCGTAGTAGTGTAGTTATAAATGTCGGCCAACGTGGGGCACGACAATCGTACGTCAAATTGAATTCACGTTCCGAACAAGAGTTATAAATGGCTTGCCCGGAACGTGGGGCGCGATCAAATTAAATTAAATTAATTAAATTCAATTTAAATTTAATTTTCACGTGTTAAACAAACTTTGCTGTTTTAACTCGTAAAACAGCTGGCGTCCAACTAAACAATCCCCAAAGAGTTTTGTGACTGGTGTTTGTACAACAGTAAAGTTATTGTGTGTATTTGAAATTGTTCTGTGTATTTTAAATTGTGTATATTTGACATTGTTGTGTATTTAAAATGGATATGGATAAAATACTTAAACAAATACAGCAAATGAACGCGGAAATGAAACAAGCTAACGCGGATTTGACCGCTAAAATAGACGCGAAATTTGAACAAATAACAGCCAATGCTGACATAAATATCGCGGAATTAAAATCTAATATCGAAACACAAAGAGTTAGTCTAACCGAAGCATTAGAACGCAGTAACGCTGACATAAACGCCGAGATTAAGCAAAGTAATAAAGAAAGTAGTAAAGAATTAACTGCGAAAATAGACGAAAGCGTAAATGAGTTAACCGCTAAAGTCGTTGAAATCGGTGAGAGTAATAAAGAGCTAACTGTGAAAGTCGCAGAGATCGGCGAAAGAGTAAATACGGTCGATACTAAAATCAATGAAAGGTTTAAGGTTTTTGAGACCACAATGCAAAAATCGTTTATTGAACAAGTAACACGTATGGAGGGCCGGTTCAAAGACCACATAACCCGCTGTGAGAAACAGACACTAGAGGTTTCCAGGAAGGTGGAATCCCTAGAGGTAAAAATTCACGCGGACGTGACCGAAACACAACGACGAGTAGATAAATTAGACGCTTCAATTGTAGAGACGCGATCTAACATTGACTCTAATAAAGAGAGTGTTTTACAAACGTTAAGCGACGAGATTTTGAAAGTACGACAGGAGGTACGAAGGAGGTCTGCTCCAAATATTTTGGTACAAGGCCCTGTCGACGAGAAAAATCGTGTGTATTTTACGGGGGAAAATAACGAAAACCCCATTGAATTTTTATTAGCATGTGAGAGTGAAATGGCTAGAGTAGGTTCCCGACTAGAAGATCAAGACAAAATACAGTGGGTGGTTAACGCGATGCGTGATTCGGCGCGTAAGTGGTATAACATTGTACGCGATAGAGTGTCCACATACGCGGAGTTCAAACAAAAATTTGAAAGCCGATACTGGAACTCGCATACCCAACGACTTCTGCGCAATGAACTGGAATATGGCCGTTTTGACAAGAAAATGAATATTACCGCCGAAAATTATATAATCCAGCAGGTCGAGCGCGCGAAGCATTTAACCCCAGCATTTGCGGAGATTGACATAGTCACCAAGCTTGCCTACCATTTCAATCATAACATTAGAGTAGCTGTATTTACCCAGGGTATTCGCACGGTAGACGAACTCCTCATTCTAGTGTCCCAAAGTGAGACGGTTTTTGATTTTGGTGGGTGGCGTTATAATCCCGATTTTCGCCGAAATAATGAAGGGCAGAATACGCGACTACAGTACCATCAGCAAACGGATCAAAAACCGAGTACCAGTTCTACTCCACCCCAAACACCGTCAAAACAGCCAAATAAAACCTTTGAGTACAAGGGAAAACAAAATTTTGGTAGACCAAAGGGGCAGGGTAAGGGTAACGATGGAGCACAAATTAGAGCGATTCAAACGGTCGAATTAGCCAAAGCTGATACAACTGAAAAAGACAGCGACTCCCACGGCAATAAAAATTCGAACAATAAATCGAAAAGTTACCAAGCTACAAAAAACGTGCCAAAATGCGCATCCAGCAAGGACGCGCTATAAATTCGGCAAAATTGTGTAAATATAAGCATGTTAATTATAAGGATTATATATTGTGTGAAATGTGTACTTTTAATTATGTAACTTGTGTGCCCGTTAATAATGTGTTCCCACCGGATGTCAGGGATCCGTTGCTAGAACCCGGTCCCACGCGACAAAGGCCCGTGAGCGCGGCGTGTCCGGTGTTACACGCCTTTGTCAATAGCGTTCCCACGAGAATTCTGCTGGATACCGGTAGTGTTGTATCCGGCGTCAGTGAAAGGTTCCTGCGTACCAATAAAAAATATTTTCGTACGGCCCCATCACTCCCAATCAATCAATTTTATATACGAACCGCTACCGATACAAAAGAAAAAATTGACACTCAATACTATTTAACTATCATGCTAGACGAAGTGCAATTTGAAGTGTGTGTAGTGGCTATGAACAATTTAATATGTGATATGTTATTGGGGGTAGATGTATTGGAACAAATACGTGCGGAAATTAACACCAGTGAACACTTATTAAAATGTACCATAGACAATGTTAGTTACACTTTTAAATTGAACACACATACACACACACAAAACCATGGTGACCCAATTAAAATCACACGGCCACCAAAACAAGTAATTCATAATAAAGAATGTGAAGAGGGGGAGACCACCTTAGATTCCCGAACTGAACGGAGATTGTCGTCGCTGCAAGAAGAATTCAGCGATATCTTCAGTGAAGAACATTCAATCTCGTCAGTGTATGAACACAGAATCCATCTCACAGAGCCAGAGAAGTTCATAAGGAGAATCTACCAGGTCCCTATAAAATACCAGGCCGAGGTCCAGCAGGAGATACAGCGGATGTTGGAAGAAGATATTATTGAAAGATCCAATAGCAGCTTCCTCAACCCACTGCTGGTCGTCCGCAAGAAGACTGGAGAAATCCGACTCTGCCTGGATATGAGGAACTTAAACAGTCTCGTAGAGAAAGAGTTTGACTGCGCACCGACAGCGGAGGACCTCTTCATTAAATGTGAAGGAGCCAGGTACCTCACGAAGCTAGATCTAACAGCAAGCTTCTGGCAGGTCCCGCTGTGTGAGCAAGATCGTAAGTATACAGCATTTATATTTAATAACAAATGCTATCAACACAAGGTGGTACCTTTTGGCCTTAGCACGAGTCTCGCTGCGATTGTAAGATGCCTTGAGAGAGCTCTAGGACCTGAGGTAGACCCTTACACGGTAATATTCGTGGATGACATCCTCGTGATATCCCGCACGTTGGAGGAACACTTCGAGCATCTGCGGAGCGTCTTCCAGAAGCTGAGGTTAGCAAACATCAAGCTCAAACTACACAAGTGCGAGTTTGTAAAGTCCCAAATGAAGTTCCTGGGACATATAATCTCAGCTACAGGTATCAGTACGGACCCAGAGAAGCTCAGGAGTATTATGGAATTCCCGGTGCCCAAGAACCTCAAAGCACTGCGACCATTCCTTGGACTCACGGGATATTACAGGAAATTTACCAGCAAATACGCAGAATATACAGTCCCGTTGCTACAGCTGGTACGCAAAAATATAAAGTGGAAATGGGGTTCTGAACAGAACGATGCGTTTGAGAGGGTTAAAGGCCTGTTCCAATCTAATTTACAATTGTTCCATCCACAGCAGGGTAGGAAGTACGTAATGTACACTGACGCTAGCGAGTACGCTATCGGCGCCGTGTTGCACCAAGAAGACGAACAAGGTAGTCTTCATGTTGTAGCATACGCCAATAGGACGCTCAAAGGCGCTGAGTTGCACTATTGTACTTCCGAGAAAGAAATACTCGCCATAATAAACGCACTCAGAAAATTCAGACACTACCTATACGGTACCCATTTCGAGATCCACACTGATAATCAGGCGTTATCGTTTATATTAAAATGTCGATTAGCAAATTCCCGACTAACACGATGGGTGTTAGCTATTCAGGAGTACTCATTCACGATTAAATATTGCAAAGGATCAGAGAATACCACCGCAGACACTCTAAGTAGATATCCGCCCGTAGAAAAGGAGGAAGTATATGAAGCAGCTGACGACGAGTTGAGAGTGTTAAACATGCAATACACTGTCGCGCCTGAAGCTACTAATATGCTACAGAACTTAGGACGCGAGCAGGACGATAACCTCGCACTTCTTGCTAAAAAGCTAATGTTAGCAGCTCACCCAAATCCTCACTATCTTATACAAGACAATATATTGTATAAATTGTTACAGGGCGAATGGAAAGTGGTATTGTTTCCAGCGATGCTTGCGTGTATAACACGATCTTTACATATAAAAATGGCGCACGCATCTCCTGTAAAATGTGTCAAAATATTGCAGGAGGATTTTACAATTACCAACATGTACCGTAGGGTAAAGAAATTGCTAAAAACATGTTATCCATGCCAGACAGCGAAAGTACCAAACGTACACACGTACGTGCCCATGGCCAATGTGATAACGGAAGGTAAGGGACAGATGATCGCCATCGACTTTCTGGGACCATTACCCAAGGCTACCAGAAATCTAAAACACATGGTAGTTTGCGTCGATGTGTTTACCAAAAAAGTTAGCCTTTATGCGATCCCTAGGCCCACCACAAAGTCCGTTTTAAATATTATACTTAATAAGTATATCCCACAACATGGACCAATAAGGAACGTACTTAGTGACCAGGGAAAGCAGTTCCAAAACAAACACTGGGCAGCCACCCTGGAACGTAACGGTATCAAAGCAGTCCTAACCTCGATACGACGACCACAGGGAAACCTTGCCGAAAGGGTGAATCGGGAAATCGGTAAAATGTTCCGTATCTATTGCTATAAGGAACAAAGTAAATGGCCCGAGTTCTTACCGTTCTTCGAAAAGGCAATAAATGAGAGTTATCATGATACCACGGAATACAGACCAGCAGAATTAGACTCTGGAACCACACCAGAGAGGTTTTGGGATAATTATTTAAGTAAGCCAAAGACTTATAATCTACCTCTGCCGGTGCAATGTAAAAATCAACTTGTGAGGGAAAGAATAGTTGAAAAAGGGCGAAAAAGGGCAGACAAATTTAATACGACGCATAAACTAACGAACTTTATAGTAGGTGAAAAAGTACTGCTCAAGGCGAATCCTGTAGGCCGACGAGACATAAATGTGGCTGCAAAGTTCTTTCGTTTATATAATGGACCCTATCTGTTGGCTCAACAACTCGCACCTCACACGTTCATCGTTACGACTCTGGACCGAACGAAAACGATCGGTAAATTCCATGCGAGCTCTTTGAGAAAATACTTTGAGTAGCATGGCGTTCCAAAGCGCGTCGCGACGAAATAAAAAGACTTTAAAAAGATAAATAGTATATAGAGTTAATAATAATTGTATTATAATAATTAAAATTAAAATAAGTAATTTGTGTTTTATAATATTATTAATAATAATTATAGATAACTTGTGTACTAATAATAATGTTTTCCTAGCGCGATAAATAATAAGCGTATAGAGTGAGCGAGAACAGCGGCAGGAAACAGTTACGTCACGCGATAACGACTACCTGACCCACATATGAAACTAGGTCGAGCAATTAGCCGCGCACCCGGCGATAACGTTTTAAATACTGTCAGCAAAATTCTTTGTACGCGTGGCATTGTATACAAATAAAGGCTACTACTCGTTTGAAAAACATTATACGCAATAAGTTGCAAATATAACATTTTAATACATGTATTTAGAGTTAAATTGTATATAATGCAATAACATTAACACTTGTGTACGTGTCTTCAGAATAAGTAATACAATGTATAGCTAGTAAGAATAATGATTACAGAATATGTGTGTAATGATTAAGAAAAAAAAAATAACTGTAATTATTACATTCATTATTTTTTTAAAGCGGGTGTGGGAATATATAACGGAACCAAATATTAACTATTTGGGGTTATATGTTTACCGCATGCTGAAACCATATTTAAATAAAAATTAACAGTTAAAACTCCATTTGAATGTAGAGCATTGAAAATAATGCTGTGTAAAGCAACGCACACGTGGTCGTTATGTAAGCAGTTCGCTGTACAAGGAAGCGACCACACCCAAACTGTTAATTATTAATATCTCGGAAACTAATAAATAAAGGCGAAATCCAACATAGCCAAAATGTTTGCCGAGATATTAATAATGACGTGTGCAAATTTGATGCAATATAATTAACAAATGTAAGAGTTAATTAAAATAATTAAATAACTTCTGTTAAAATAGAGTTACAGTAAAGAGATTTTAGTATATTGTAAAGATAATAATTTGTGACAGATTGTATATTTTAGATTTCACACAACTTGATTTGCAACCAAGTTATTGCAAAATTAAATAAGTACAGGATATCCTTAGCGACAAACTGGTTCCGCCGGATAATTAATTATTAGATAATAATTCTATTCTCCGTCTGTGGGAACCAGACTTCATTCTCACGGACTAAGGGAATTCTAAATTTTATGTGGTAGGGAGAGTGTTTCGACCAATGAAATCATTTCATGCAGCCCCGGCCAGTGCGATGTTTTCTGGTGGAAAAATTCACTCTTCTGTCAGTACTCACGAAATTAAGACGTAGTCCTTCGATCGTCTAGTAGCCAAAGCGGTGAAGATCAACAAGAAGACTCTACGTGGTCAACACACACGCGATTACGAACACACTAACTACAGATCATCTGTATAGCTCGTAATTGCTACGTAAAGGCGAGATACTCTTCAAGACATCAACCAAGCTTATTGTGTACTACCAGATAGTCATAAGCACGCAAGAGATCCACCCGACTTCAAGACCAGACTTCAAGAATACAGCAGAGAGGCCGTCTAAATCATTGGTTAACAGCTGACGAGCAGAGCGACCGCCGAACGAAGCACACACACACACACACACACTGACGTGCAACGTGCAAATCGACGGAGAACAGGAAGCAGTTCCAGCAGACAACAGCAGACGTTAAAATATTCACAAACAGCAGGGAAGCAGAGTGTTGCCGAATTTTGAACTCCACGACCGAATCCAGCAGTTCTAAGCAGATTACTTTCTCTAACCAAGGACTCGAATCGACGAGGGACAAATCGGGACGACATCCTCTTCAGTAACAGGAAAGCAAAATCTATTTATTTATTTTTCAGATTAAATTTTCTATTTGTCAATTAAAACATTGTAATTCAAATAATTCAGGTGCCAAATAAAAAGCAAAGACTCTAGTAATTAAAAAGTAAATTCGTTGTGATAATCTGTATAGCAGTTTAAGGGTTTAGTAAGTTATAGTTAAGAAATAGAAGTAGTATAAAAGCGCTATACAAATCTTAACTGACAATCTAATCTTAGATCATACTGCAGTAGATCAGAAGTAGAATCACTAGAAATGAAATAACGTGAACTAGACTGTCACGTCTAATTTATTTTAATTAATTATTCTAATTAATTTCAGAGTTTTATATTTTGTTTCATGAACACTTAGATTCAATTTAATTAAATAAATTTAATTAAATTCAAATCAATTAATAAAGTAAAATTTAAATTGCAATTAATTCGCAAAGAACGAGTTCAGTTTCTTTCCACTATTAAACAATCGAAAAACATCGATTCATTGTATAGACTATAAGAAAATTCATAAGATTATAACCATTCTATTCTTGTGTGTTGTTGGTGTAATAAACAACGTTTTATTACCCCATATAACAGTGTTTTATTGTTGTACGATAAAGCCTACCAGTCTCACAAAACTCTCCCCCTTTAAAGTAACCCATTTTGTGTGTTGTTGTAATAATTTGAGATTACTAGCTTGCGAACTTCAAATCCAAAATCCACACGCCCTAGTCGGAAGAATCTGCAAGATCAGACAGCAGGTGGGTACTCACACACAACATTACATTACAATAACGCGTAGTAGTGTAGTTATAATATATATATATATATATATATATATATCAATAACGTGGCCTACTACACGTGTTTCAAGTCACCGTGCCAGGGAGGTAAAGTTTCTGCAGTGTTGTTATGAGAACAGCACGAAACTATGTGGACTAGATGACGCACCCTAACCACTTGATAAGTCATGAAACATTCCTTTCCTGCGTCTGGTGGAAATTTGTACCTTGAATGTAATACATGTTATAGGAGTAATTTATAATACCTATAAATTAACGCGTCAACAAAATGTTACTCCTGTGTACGTACATCGAATGGGTCACACACGTACACACAAGAGAACTGTCATTACAAACACAGATCCACATTGTGTTTCGGCTGGTCTTACTAATATTTAGTCAAGATTGTATATAGCAACTGGAGAAAGAGCATTAAAATGTCACAAAAAGTATTCCTACAAAATCCCGGTGTTAAAATTTTTACAGTCTTGCTGAACGATGTTTTCAGTTTTTAATCTGTATAGAATTCTAATCTATTAACAGTCATTTATTATGACAAATGGCTGATGAACACCTTTTGGTCAGAGGGCATAGAGGTAAGGTTTCATTTTAAGTTTTGAGCATAGGTTTTAAAGAAATATTTATAACCCACTTGATTTCGTCTGATGTAACATATTATTTAATTACTAACATAACTTAATTATGCCGATTGCTGCATTACTTCAACAGGTAAACGATATAGACCAAATCCACTACTTACGAGTGTTATTACTATTAAGATTCTACGCGTATAGGCTACTTAATGTAGAAAGGCAAAATCTTATTTTTGTTGTGTTCAATTCAATTTATTCTTTTGTGCCTTTGTCCTATTGAAATAAAAAATGTTTTTAAATTCATCTACGTAGGGACAAGTTACCCTACATAAAGGGTTATAAGAATCTCTCAAATTTGTATGATTAACATACAGAGACAATAAATTATAGGCCAAAAAAGTGATAACAGTGATTTTTTACTGTTTTATATTCTTTGTCTTTTAAAAGATTTAAGTTTCATACTGCGTCACAATGATAAAACAGGAAGTGTAAGTGACGGGTCAATACTTTGTTTTCGGATTTGGTAACTACACAAGCCTTAGTGCCGTAGTTTTTCTTAAATGTTTTAATGGGTGTTTGAAAATCATTGTTTAGGATAAAAGAAAAGTTTAAAGATTTTCACAGAGCAATATTGTGGAAACACCAGAAGTATTCACTAAAATGCTGGAAAGGAAGACGGAAAAGGAACCTTCAGGGTATTAGGTACTGAAACCGTGACAACAATAAGAATAAAAGTACATTGTTTCACTGAAATCCTCTATAAACTGTCGTAATTCTCTTTTGACTTATATTTAAAGAAATTTATAGATTTTACTGGTAAATTTTTAAAATTTTTAACGACTTTGCAGTAATATATTTAAGTGCCTCTGATCTAATCTTTCTACAGTACAAAAAATCCATTTAATCAAATCAGTTTGAGTATACTGAATAGTTAAAAAACTATCAGCGGGGGCTGTGTCGGAGCCACGGCTGCAAATCTTCAGAGCGTAGAATACGTCTGTGTGCTTTAGGGTTGCTAATGTGTTATGAATAAAATGAACAAACACATATTTAGTTTTACAAAGTACAAAATTTTATTTGCAAAATCATCACACAAGTTAATTAGTTGGTTCAAGCAAGACTTTATTTATAATGGGCCTATGATAGGAGAAGTAGCTGATATAAGGTAAGATATCAACGCTGATGTTTTTGGTGAAAGTCAAATCGATGGTGGTGTTACCCAGCGTAGTCGGTGGCATCATCAGAAATACGTATAAACATACATTTTATAATCCCTTAAGACAATTACAAAATATATAGACGTATCTGTATAAAAAATTACAAAATATATCAATACAATCGCATAGTAAAAACATTAAAAACTGCAGGAACGGATAAAGGTATAGTTCCGATGCCACTAAATATCATTTGTTTATTTACTTGTTACTATGGTAATTAGTTCTGGTCTCCATGATATTGACTCGACTTCAGTATTTATTTCCTTGTCTGTTAACCGTTGTCGGTACATCCTCTGACGTTCGGCATTAATCATTTTGGGTTTTTTGAATTCTCCATGATTTTCTCTACTTTCCTGTATGCGTTTACGATACTTTTGAGCACGTTTAGCATCCATATACCGCGACATTTTGTCCGAACACACGATTTTTACAAATTGAATTACGATTATTCAAACCTCTTAATAATATCACCGCTATTACGGTACACTATGTAGATAATACTCGATGAGATAATTTTAACGACACCCCACTCAACGTTCTATCGCATCGGAAACCGGAGAAATACTAATTTTAGTGCGCGCCGAGCGGCGCAAAACATTTCTATTTCTCCTCCCGCCCACCCCGCGCTGGATGATGCAATAGCCCGCTTATATTGTGCTATTTATTATCTTTGTTCCTTTATCTGTCGAATGGGACCTCATATAAGCGTGAATCTTTTGTCGTTTAGATAATATTTCAATTTCAAACGTGATGTGAAAACGTAACGCTCGATTTTCTGGTTGGGGGTGCCTATTGCTGCCTGAAAGGTAAGACGTATTCTACGTCAAAAATATATATTTAAAAATTGTTCCTATTATTTAAATAAAACTATTATGCTAAATTTAATTTTAGTTAACTCTGGAATATAACATTACTTGTATTTCGTTTGAAATAACAGAACTGAATTCTCGCCATAGAAATTGAAATGGACAATCACAAGAAATAGAAGTAGAAGTACTAACAGAAAATAACTTCAATGGTATTGACCATACGTATGGAATAATTTATCCAACGATAGTGTCTAGTATGAGATATGAAATAAAGTGATCCCAAAGTAGACTGAGGGATGGACGGTAAGATAGAACGACTATAAAAGCAGAAAGACCTCAATTCAGTTAGAGGTACTGAAAGAATAGGATGGCTTACAACACATGGCTCAAAACCTGAGAGCCGTAGGTAATGGATGAATATAAAGTAATAAAGTAAGTTATAATTATTTTGAAAAGGTGTTTTGGCTTTACTGTATATTTACAAATAATTCTTTGTTACCAAGTTACACTACTAGGAGACTTCTCTAACATAACAGTCTTTCATGTTTGTATATTTTATATTTCACATCATATTCTTTGATAAGATTTTACACGATGACCACAAGAACATAGTTTACGCAATAGTCGTGTTACTTGCGGTTGTGCTTTGAAACTTGGCAGGAGTCTTCCAAGAAGTTGTATGGTAACAGTTTAAGCTGTAAGTGTAATAAGCGATTGCATTTCATAATTAACAGTGGAAAAACCTAAGTAACAAAAACTTTCAGGTTACCAGGTTCCCACAACTTCCTTTGTATTATAAGTGTATTGTAATGTGTGTTAGAACGGCGACTGATCCAGAAAGTGACGAGTGCTGCTTACCAAGCTTTGCCTCAGAAAGAACAATGTTATTTACAGTTTTATAGACCTATATTTTTTCATGCAGTGTTTGAAAGAGATAAGAGATTTAGTAGGCTTTAGTAAAAGATTGAAGTAATGAGTATTGGATATTTTTTTTGAAATCAGTAAACACTGTTTTACACAGACGTTGACATAAGATACGGATCGCTAAATATTAATATTTTCATAAAAGTGCTTTTTATAACTTACATTTACACAACGATATTTGAACTAACAAGTAATCTTAGTCTCTTATGTAATAATTCATTGTAAAAAATATACATTCAATTGAGAATTATAAGTTAATTTTATCTGTTGGAAAAATGTAATGTAATGGAGAAAGAATATGAAAGCGTAGGCTACGTTATCTTTTGTGTTTGAAAACAGTGAGTATAATACCAGAGAACTCAGAACTCACAGAATGTTTTGCTGTAAACGTGGTAGGCAGAGCCGTCTCTAGCTTATCTGGCGCCGGGGTGCGAACCCAGCTCAGGCGCCCCCTAACCATTTCAGCACCCCCCCCCATCAGTGGTGTAGGTTTGGTAATGGCTGCTACACACAGCGCCCGGCTGCTTGCAGGCGGTTATCAAAGCGCTGCTGACTGCCGGCGGCTGTGCAGCCGGGCAGTGTGTAGCAGTTATAAGGAGGACAGCAGAAGGAGGAAGGGAGGGTTGTTACACAGTAAAAATATGCAATTTTAATGCTATTATTACCATTTATTTATTATAAAATATTCACTTCTTACTATTTTGCTAACTTACACAACAATCAACAACAAAGTAACAGGATATAACTATGATAAAGAATTTTAAGTAACAAATTAAGAAAGTTTATTTACAGACATTTTCTGATCCTCAAAAGGTACCTAACCTTATTATTAAATTACTATACTAGGTTAATTTTTCTTGCTTTACGAGCAGCAAAATCATTCACTATCTCCCGGGTTTCAATCTTGATGTCATGTTCAATACTTATTATGGCTAAATTTGTTAAATTATTTTGCGATAGCGTTGACCTCAAATAATTTTTGATTAATTTTAACTTGGAAAAAGATCTTTCACCTTGTGCTACTGTCACTGGTAATGTTAAGTAAATTCTTATTGCAGTGCTTAAATTCGGAAAGAGGGAAATCAGATTATTTGCTAATAAATAATCCAATATAACTAGTGGGGTTGTGCAATCGCTGACGAAAAGTGGTAAAATATTGATTTCGTCTTTATTGATATCGGAATTTAAACCATTGCTCAATTTATTTTGTAAATTGTTACAGAGCGTCTTTTTTTGTTGAGCATCAAAATCACTCCAATTCTGTAACTTTGCAGAAAAGAAAAATCTCTATTACTATCGTTTAAAAGCTTTAAGCGTTCGCTAAATTGATTAATTGCTGTGTCTAATAGGTAATAATAAAAATGTACTTTAAAATGAGTTTCTGGGTCAGTTATTGGTTCATCTACAGCCTCGTAGTCAAACATTCTACTCCTAGCACGGGGACGGGTCGTTTCGGGAAATACTGTAGCAGCATTGACCTCTTTGGCCACCGTTTTGGCGGTAGTGACCATTTCTCTATACGCGGACTCTGATCGTATTTCTGTCAGTTCATCTTTCACTTTATTAAGCATTGTTGCTGCAACTGAGAGAATAACGTCTGATTTCTGCAACGCTTTGCTAACGATATTTATTTTACTGAGAATGTCGTACCAAATTACTATTGAGCATATAAATTTGAAAGACATTAATTTTGATATTAAGGAATTTGCTGTTTTTCTTGTATCGGAATCTCTGGTGTTATCACAGTAAATTTTGTATAACGCGTCATATACTTTTCCTAAATTAAATCGAAGGGCTCTTAGCGCATCAACTCTGCTCTCCCATCGGGTAGTGGATAAGGGCTTTAAAGTTAAAGAAGGCATTTCGTTTATGAGTAATTGCCAACGTGCGGTTGATGCAGCAAAAAATACATATATTTCTTGAACAATGGAGAAAAAATTCGATATTTCAAGAGAACATTTAGCGGCATCGTTTACAACTAAATTCAGACTATGTGCCGCACAAGGGATAAAGAATGCGCGTGGGTTTATATTCAGTATTCTTTTCTGGAGCCCTATGTTTTTCCCTCTCATATTGGCACCATTATCATAGCCTTGACCGCGCATATCCTGTAAATCGATATCACACGATGACAAATATTCTAATAGAAATGTCATTAACTGCTCACCAGTAGTATATGTTAAAGGAACAAAACCCAGAAAATGTTCTCTAACTTCAACCTTCCTTGTAGAGGCATTAAGAAAAACAAATCTAACAACGATTGTGATCTGTTCTACATGAGCCACATCTGTAGTGCAATCCAAAATGATAGAATAGTATTTTGATTGCTTTAGGTCTAAAATTATTGTCTTTTTTATTTTTTCTCCCACTAAAGTTACAATTTCGTTTTGAATGTTATGACCTAAATAACGAGTCATGCGATTCTGAGATTTTTGGATCCGAGAAATATGTTCATTTAAGATATCATCAAAATTAGAAACAGATTCGATTAGTTTCAAGAAATTGCCATTATTAGGATCAAAACGTTTTGCCGATGTACCTCTTAGTGCTATACATTGCCTTGCTAGGAAATAAATAAGATGAATTAATCTTTCAATTACAGCTACCCATCTCTTTTTTTCGCGTTCAATTATCATTTGGTTTTCAGAGTCTATAGTCTTTCCTTTTGATATGTCACTTCTTAAGTTTAAACAATTTTTAACGCTCATTAAATGCCCGCCACTTTTTTCATGCCGTTCTATGTTTCTAGTCAAGTGCTGCCAATCTTTGTAACCGATTTTATCATTAAAAGCATTGACATCCGTATTAAAAAGTTTGCAGTAGAAACAATAAGCAGAATCAGTTGATTTTGAATAAACTAACCAGTCTCTTTTGACGATTTCATTATTAGGTAACTTTTTTTTATAATATATATCTGAAAATGATCTATTGTTACTATTTATTGCATACACAAAATTAACTATCTGTACTGGTCCATGATATAGTAAAATTATTCTATGATTATCTCTTATTACTTGAGGCCATAAAGCAACGTCATTGATCGCATCTTTGGAAATAATCTCTTCCGAGGATACTACGTCGTCCGCGTCGTCGACACGTTCTGCGGAGTTAGTTATCGGCGACGGCGCAGAAGGCTCTGCGGAAACCGTTTCATCGACACGTTCTGCGGGGCTAGTTATCGGCGACGGCGAAGAAGGCTCTGCGGAATCGGTCTCATTTTGATTTTCTTCTAATACCACCAGATTTTCGGAAGCCGAAGATGAGCCTGTTAAACAAAAATAAGGAATAAATTATAGAAATGGTTAATTTTTTTAAATTGATACGTGCTAAGTATCTAGCCGGGCGCTGTGCGCCTGTGTGTAGCAGCCATTATAGTTTTCGATAAACGAGTGCAAAACCACTTACCGGGTTGAAGAAATCTTTCTATGGAACTAGTAACCTTCTTAACATTTTCTTCTTTCTCCTGTTTTTTTCTTCGGTTCTGTGCACCGGAAAGTTTTCTCTTCTTTCTTTCGCCTTCGGACATCTAAAAAAAACATGATTATTTTATTTTTTATAAACTTCATACTTTAGGTAGGTCAAGTAGGTAACTCAGGTATTTTATTTAGTCTTAAAATAATCATAATAGTAAAACTGAAATAAATTAGAGCTCTTAAAAATTCACTATTTTTTTTTCAAATAATCTATTTGTTATAGAGCCATGAATTTTTTTTACTGATTGGGAATATAATAAGCATATGTTCCCATATTTTTATATTGGAATAAGTATGAGAATAAAAGATTTAAAATATATTGAAATTTTCTTGGAGGTTAAAAACGAACAATTCAATGTATAATAACACGGTAGTCTTCAGGCTCGACTTTACCTCCTGAGCCAATCACACTACCGTGTTCTTCGATGATTATTTTATTTTGTGTAAACTTATCGACTCAGCCCGTGCGAAGCGGGGCGGGGCGGCTAGTTACTTAATAAAAACATTGATCTGAGTGAGACTCTTGCACTGACCTCCATTTATGTGGTAACTAGCGGACCCGCCCCCGCTTCGCACGGGATAATTCGATACGTTTACACAAAAATTCACAAAATAATAATCAATTTAAACCTTCCTCTTGAATCAACCTATCGAATGGTGACAACCAGAAAAAATCCGTTCAGTCACAGTAGCAGGTAGGTAGATCCTACCCACTTGTAAGGCTACCGTAGATAGACAAAAACACTACCTTATACCTAACCTAAAAAGTAAAACAAAACAAAAAACACTCAATAAATCAACAAGTAGGTTTTACTCACCTTCCGGCTAAGTTTTGCTGAGCATATAAGCTGAGTCCAAGTCGGATTTAGATTCCAGCCACTTCGTAAGTATCACAACATTCACAACTCACAAGTCTCACAACACAAATAAATACAATAATTTTGTCGAATAATCTCAATCTCTGAATTTGCAATGTATGGTTCGTAGACTTGGCGCGGTGCCGGCCGACAAAGGTCGAGCGGCAAATCGAAGAAAGTTCAGTCAATATCACCGCCACCGGCGCGTTCAGTAGAATAATATGCTTTCTCCCGCGGAGTTTACATTTAATTTGGCTCGCATAGAGTAAGACTGACTGCCTACCTACTGTCCACTGTCGGTGCCGGCCGTTGCGGCGCGGCGGTTTGTTTTGGAAAGTAAATTGATCGTTAAAGCACTCACTTTAGATTCAGTATCGCTTGCATGCGGTCCGTTTAATATTCGAAAATTACCGTTTGTTAGATTTAAAATAATTATAATTATAGGTACTGTATATAGGTAGGTACAATGATGAATGTAGGTAAATTTGAGCTGAGTAAAATAATTTCTCGGCACCTCCGGCGCCGAGGCGCCCCTGATGCCTCGGCGCCCGGGTGCGCTGCACCCCTTGCACCCCCGGGTAGAGACGGCCCTGGTGGTAGGCTTTGTCAGTCACGTGTTGATTTAATGTAGCCTTATCAACATTGTCGGTAAGGTAAAAGTAGACATGGATACGGTACAATTTACGACTATTTTGTGAAGTTGCAACGTGGAATATTTTTGTACTGTGTAAATCCACTTGTTATACAAGATTAGAGAGAGACACACACAGGCACATTTATATACCTTAGAATAGTGTATGACATGAAAAACAAAGTAGTCTGTGATTTGTTTGTATTTTAAAAATTTGATTTGATCGAAATCAATTTAATATATATTGCAAAATTTTAGTAGTATATTTCCAAACATATTCTAAGTATTGTTGGTTGAAGAGAATATCTTTACTCCAATAAACAAGCACTCGATATCGTTTGAAAAGAACTTTTCGTGTTCTACATTCATAGCCTCTTTTGTTGTTGTACTTGTTTGCTAAAACAATCATAAACACTCTGAATGTTTGTAAACTAGAGTGACTAGACATCACAGGATGCAAAATATATCACTATAATTCTTAAGAGAAAATATCTCTGGAAAATTATGGAAGTATGTGGAAACAAAGTAGTACACAAATAACAAGTGTTCAAATATAGATAATCTGACATTGATTACCCTCAAAATAAAGAATTTCCAAATGTTCTCTTTGCATAAGACTCTGGATTATTTTAAATTATTTGTTTAAATTTTGTGCTCTTTAGCTTTGTATTTTATAAGTACATATATCTGTATTTTGTATTATGATGCACTTAAAATTTATTTTCTTCAAACTTACAATGTAGTGACTTAGTACAGAAAAAATACGTGAAATGTATTATTGCTGGAGAAATACAGTCAGGTGAGGAACTGATGTCAAGGCTACATTGTAAATATATGGAAGTCTACTCTAATACGTGGGATACAAAGTCAGAAGATGTTTCGTTAAATTCTATCATGAAAAGTGTAAGTTACATTTACATAATGCATGTGGAACACAGAGACGTAGTCATTAATTCAGAGCCTAATTCAAGTAGCATGACTGAAATCT
Source organism: Magicicada septendecula (assembly GCA_034769895.1). NCBI lineage: Eukaryota > Metazoa > Arthropoda > Insecta > Hemiptera > Cicadidae > Magicicada > Magicicada septendecula. The sequence continues at coordinate 224,079,843 of CM068368.1, forward strand.
AACGATAGCCGATTAAAGGGTTGGTCAATTGCTAAAACAACTCTCTGCACATATTTAATTTTGACAGATATACAGATAGATAATAGTTAATAATTTTCTCTGTGAAACGCGTCAAATATCATTGTTGGCGTCGTTAGCTTACTGTCACGTAAGGAAGGCTAGAGAAAAATAGAATATCCGAAAACATCAGTTAATAAACTGTTCAATATTAAAAAAAAAATTTTTGTTTTTACCGTTATCTAGTGTCTGGTAGCTTTTGTTCCTAAAACTACAAAATCTGATACTACACTCTTTGTTGAAGAGTTCCTTCATTATATTTTAAAATGTGAGAAAGGTTTTGAATCAGAAAAAAAAGAGCAAATAGCACCCGAACAGTTCACCTTCCTTTGCCTCTGACACAAGTTCCTTTTAACTTATACATATCCAAATTGTGTATATCACGTATTTCGTAGGTCTTCAGATCACTACTCTAAGAAAAATAGAATATTAGCACCAAACGTCTCGGTTAATGATATTATACATCGAATATGGGAATTGTGAATCGTGTTAAGTAAGCTTAGTATAATTTAAAGACCGCCCTAATTAACATAGAACGTTATCATTATAACTGAAATTTATTCGGAAATGTTCTTAACGGTATAATACATGGGCAAATAGTTCGAAAGCAAATACCAAATGCTACGTTTGGTAGGTTTTGTTACCTTTCAGTTATTTCGCGTTGTATGGGACAGAGATAACTGAGTGACTTCAAATTGTTGTAACACGAAAAAGCCTCTCTTTTGATTACCACATTTAATTTGTCTGGTATTAATCAGTTATTTCTTTCAAAAACAGAAACACAACTCAGTAACCTTGGACTGTCTCCGTTCAGTCCATTTCTTTATACAAAGAATTTTTGTACAATTTTATCCTACCTTCGCCTAAACGTTTTATTGTATTTGACGGAGAAAAAAATTAGGGAAGTGAAGAGAAAATATAAAAATCCAAACTAATTTGTATACACCACTTCGCGCACGACACACACACACATTCATATAAGTGAGAGAGAGTGAGAGGGGAGAAGAAGAGATGGCACTTTTTGAAGCATATTTTAAATACTATCACCTTTCATATCACGTACACGTTACGTGGACGTTATCTACTAACCAAAAAAATATTTCGTCGAAAACATTTTTTAAACAAAACTGGAACATTGGTAAAATATGTGTGGTTTATCAACAGTGACACCTGAATCGAAGAAGGATAGGCGAAATTCGGTGAGCTCGATAAAATATGACATACCAGTTAAGCGAAATATATTTTGTTCTCTTTTAAAACTGACGTTTCCACACTTTCCAATATATGTTATCCACACGTGTAAACAAAACTTTCATAATCTAGAAATTTTCTAAATAATCATATTTTTAAATGGGAGGAAATTATTATGAACGTGAAGGAATTTCTTTAACAAATTTAATTTCCCATCAATATTGACTGAATAATAATATTTACGGTTTCAATCTGACTTGCTTCGAGCCCAGTATTAAATTAGACGTACAATTACTAAACGCTCTCAAAGGTATGGGAGTAAAGCAATATCAGAATATTGTCTGCTGTCTGACAAAGTTTATTTGGACTACAGGTCAGGTGTATTATTTTTTTATTTTGAAATAAATTATTGTTGTGACGGTCGCATGGGTCGTTGTGTGTAACCAATGTGCATAAAATAATTAAAAACAGATGAATTGTTTCTTAAAATGTTCCTTATAATTACTATACATTATATTGTAATTACCTTTCATTTCCTTAAAATTACTATACTTAATCTTTCCTTATCCCAACACGAAGTTCCAATAAACGAAAGCAACAATAAACACTCATATTCAACAGGTTTTACATTTACGATTATCTTGTAAGAACTAAGGCAACAAACAATAAGTATTAACCTAATTAACACCGTCTCAAAAAACTAACACAAATCGTCGAGTACAGATGTCTGCACACAGTAATTTACAATTACCAGTTAACACTATATGGCACGCCTTTTTTATATTTACAGCAGCATTCTTGCTTTTACTTAGCTTTTTACCTCAAAGTGCATTAACATAACTTGTTATGTTACGGTGAAAGTGTCTTCTAAATTGAAAATAAGCAAAAACTAAAATTGAATATAATGTTGTCTGTACGCTAATGTAGATCCAACTTAAATAAAGCAGAAAGATTGCTATTTACCATCGGTAGAAGAAAGAGGGTAGAGAGAGGGGGAGCGAGGGAGAGAGAGATTTGTAATAAACATGTTTCTTATGCATTATGATTTTGTAATGTTCCATGTATTAATATACCACTTGCAAAAGCATATTTTTTTTGTATCGTCCATCTGAAGACCACATGCCAATTTCAATTCTCAATTCCTTGTTCTTTCCTTTTTCTACAATATTCTTCCATCTTTTCACTATGTCTCTTTTTTCTGTCTTCAGTCCACTTTAAACTTCCGTTTTTCTCTCTCCTACCCTTGACTACTTCCATTTTTAACATTTTTACCCCCAAAAATTCTCTTTCAATTGATTCTTCTGCGTTTATATTATTTTCTTCTAAATATTGTTTTACTTTTTTAATCTAACTTGATGTTGACGTCTTGCCCTACAGATATTTGAAGATCTTTTTTGTTAACCTATTGTTGTCCATTGTATTCAAATGTCCAAAAAATACTAGTATTTTTCTCACTGTTTCTGTTATATTTTCTATACTTTGATATATGTCATTAATACTTCTTTATTTCCAACCTTCTAAAGTTTCCGTGGGCCTAATATTTTCCTAATAGTTTGTCTTTCCAATATTTCTAGTTTGTCTAAATTATAATTCAATACTAGACATTCACCAAATTGTCCGCAATCTAGACATACGGATTAGATTTGCCAATTTAGATTTAACACCAAATTCTCGGATTATGTTATCTATAGTTTCTACATCAACAGAAGCAGATTTCTTAATAATATTATTTGTTGATTTTTGATGGTTTTTGCAACACGTTACATAGCTAAAACGTCATATGCAATCTATTGAAATACTCACATAATGGTATTGATAAAAAAATGTATACTGAAGTTAAATAATATTTAGCCGGTTCACGAAGAAACCTATTCTGTTTTCCATACGTCTCTTTCCATGCGTCTTACAACGTGGGTATGATGCGGTCATTAGCAAGTCGAGCTCCATACTCTTTATCCATTTGTTATTATACTATCCCACGCAGCTCTGAGCTAGATATTACGCCATACAATTAAATTGTATGGAAATGTGTGTAATTTAATTTTATATACATTTTCGGCAGAGAAGAAATGAAGTTTTAGGAGATTCAGAGTCAGTCGAATTGTTTGTGTGCCAAATCAAAGGCAAATCGTGAATTATTATCTAGACTGAAGATCTTTGCAGATAATAAAATTGTTTAATATTAACTGTTCCAATTTTATTTCAATAAAGTGAAATTTGTATATGTGTTTAGTATTATATTGTTGCTGTTTAATCATTTTCTGTTAAAAATTCACTATGCAGATAAAATGCAATTGCAATTTATCTATAACTGCCCTCTATTACCTCTCCGCAGGAAGATTGCCTTTAAACTGATTTGGCCTTACCACTTATTGGTGAGAATTGGTTGCAAGTGGTTTTTAGTTGACGCTACGTGATTCTATTTGGTGATCTGTAAAAATGTAGAAATAGTTTTAACACCTTATTGTTTGGCACTTCTTCATTATGCTCAGTAGACTGTCAAAGAAAAAAAAAATTTTATATTCCAATTACTTCTATATTTGAATAACTATTAAGCCCTTACATTATGTTTATATTTAAGTTAAAAACTTGCTTTTGCATCTATAAAAATTGTATGTGCTTTCAGTTTTAATAGATGAAAAATTAATCTTATAACGTCTAGAAATGATTGCGACTGTAGATCCATAGTGACAATAATGTTGTGATATTTAAAAGTAAGCAATGTTACCATTAACTTAAACACTCGTGAAACTAACAACGGAGAGCAGCAAAATAAACAATTTGGTACGTACATCAGCCCAACACAGACAAAATATATTTAACTTACAATTATGCGTATTGGTCACAAGGGCCCAACGCTAATCTTATATTTATGTATGCGTTTGAGACGCAATGGTCTCAAAGCTAATCTATATCTAACTCCAAACTAAGCGTATGGACCGTCAGGAAAAACTCTAAATTAATCTAACTACAAGAATATATTATACCTAATTGCATACTACTCGTATGGGTTATAATATACTAGTGCTAATCTACATCTAAATGAATACATATTATCCAAGGAGGCCTGTAGGTGACGTTCGCAATGTCCCAACGCTAATCTACGTCTAGCAACATATATCCTTGCAAGTGGCAAGTTACCAACGTTATTCCACGCCTAGATAGGTACTATAGGTATGCATCACAAAGTCTCAACGCTAGTCTATGTATACGTAACTCCATATAAACCATACTGTACATGTGGGTGGCAAGGTTCGAAGGCTAATCTACGTCTAACTACATACTATACGTAGGGGCCGTAAGGATACAAGGATTCAGTGTTAATATACACCTACCTACATATATATGCGTGGGCCACAAGGCCTCAGCGCTAATGTACATCCAACTACATACTATACGTAGGGGCCGTAGGGTACAAGGATTCAGTGCTAATATACACCTACCTACATACTATACGTAGGGGCCGTAGGGTACAAAGGTTCAGTGCTAATGTACATCTAACTAATACTATACGTAGGGGCCGTAAGAGTACAAGGATTCAGTGCTAATAGACACCTACCTACATATATATGCGTGGGTCACAAGGCCGCAGCGCTAATGTACATCTAACTACATACTTTACTATGTGGCAGAATCGCTATGGCAACGCTAATCTACATCTGTTGCGTACTGCACATCTAGGTTACAAGGTTCCAACTCTTATGTGTATCTTGTTGCAACTGCCAATTGTAATTAATGTAATTATATCATAATTATTACTTAGAAGTGAGTGTTTAGAAATTTTATTCATTTGGCTTTGCACACAGGTGTCAGACTGTATAGCAGACAAGAAGATGTTTTGAACATGAAAATAGTTTTAGGAACTTTCCCAGGGATTTCACCCTCTTTCTCAATACGCGTGACTGTCAAGAAAGTAATAATCGTAAACTGTAGTTTTTGTACTACCAAAGGTTTTTTAAGCCCTTACCTGGACAAGTAGCTGTGGAGAGATGAAAAGCCATGTGTTAGGACAACAGAAGACAGATTTATAAAAAACATAGGAAATCTGGCGAGACACATCAAATAAGAATTCATGGTGACAAGGTTCAGACAGAGCACATAAATTTGGCCATAAAGTTGATATCCTTTTAGGGTAAGTCAAGGAATTGGTCAGAAATGTGAGAGCAGGTGTACTCCGTGTGAACATTAGTGAAAGCAGGTGTTTTATTCTATGAGAACTTTAATCTAAAAAAGTGAAACCCCACCAAATCGTGACGTAGGGCACATGATACAGTCTTTGTCGAATAAGATGAAGTCTTATAAAATTATTAATAAATTGTTAATGACTGCACTTTAACTATTTTTAGCCGATCATAGTTAAGGTTTTAAAAATAAGCGAAGGGAACATAATCACCACTGTAAGGAAGGGTTACAACCCAATTACAGTTATAATTTACGAATTGTGTATAAAAAGCCAAGAAAATTCTGGAGGAAACAGATTTGATTATAAGAGTTCTTAGAGAGATTACGTCTGTTTCACTTTGACGTTTTCTTTGATCTGAGTTAGAAGGTGTTTTAAGAGAGCCTCTATAGCCAGTGATAGTCAGTCTTAATTTTTGTTCTTTGTCAATTTTTTAAAAATTAAATAAAGTAGTTCCATTATTTTGTTGAAACTAAGTACTAGTAACTGAAGGAACTTAGAGCTGAGTAAAAGAAATTGAATTACGTTAATTTCATGAATTATTATTATAAAGAAAATTGTAAAAGTTTTGTATTTGCGAATAATCAATAAATTGTCTTCAGAGAAGGACGGTTCATTTCAATGATTCAAATTTACCTCCGAAGCCACAACAATTAACAGTTGTAGGCTAGCAGCCACTCGATAGGTCTACAATCTGACTACATACTGTATTTATGGACCACAAGATCCTAACGCTAATCTGCATGTAAGTACTATAGGTATAGTTCGCAGTGTCTTAACGCTATTGAATATATAGATACATAGTCACAGTGCCTTAACTTCATACATACATATGGGACACAAGGGTCCAAGGCTAATATACATATATCTACGTACTACACGTGAGGGCTAGAAATTCTGAACGCTATTCTATGTATCACTACTTACTATACGTAAGGGTCGCAAAGTCTCAATGCTAATCTACTGCTTATCGTACGGATCACTAAGGCTCAATTCTAATCTAGGCCTACATATAACTATATACTATACGTACGGGCCCAACATTATCCTTCTATTACCTTACACAGTATAGTGTACAGGTTGTGTACGCAAAAAATTAAATTGTATCATAGTTTTCGTGTACGTTATATTCTTAGTGTTAACGCGGATGTTGTACATGCCTATAGAAAAATCATTTATTAAAAACCCAACGCCATATTAATAAAACGGCCAAAAAAGAACTCTATAAAATGTAATATTCTGAACCAACACGATTTAAGTGGATACAAATTTTATAGGTTAGTCGATACTGGATGGGGCCGTGGCCATCGGCCTACCTACTTGTACATTTTAATGGTGAGGAGGTTACTTTCACAACCATTAAGTGTGACGATTTCATTAATAAAAATATGGTAATTAATAAATAGGTAATGTGTAGGCTGAGAAATTTTAAATTTTAATAAAATCGCACATTTAAACTAAATCTTATTGCTATCATTAATAATAATAATATTTAATAAAAAGTCTAATAATAAAATAAAAGGAATACGATTGTACAGAAAGGGTAAAGCTTGTTAATTAATCCTGCATAGACAGGCACTAACCAGAATTAACTTGTTTTCCGACCCCTTAACAAACTAAATATACTTGTAAATTTTGACATTATTTAAATAATTAAAAAGACCACTGTAATGTAATTTAATAACGTCTGTAACTAAGAATATCTCTGCTTAATTAAATAGCCAAACTTTAATCCTTTAAATAAAAAAGAAACATGGAACTACTTTTATGTTGATTGGTAAATGTCGCGAGATTACTACTCTCACCCCTAAACTATTTTCACCCACTTGAAATGGAGCGGTCAACCCGTAAGCTGCGCACAGCAGATATGTGGAACGTTAAAAATAGTTTGTTTCCTAAAGTGATTAATCCGTCAGTTAAGACACAGAGGCATTCTTTATACTATTAAACAATGTGTTGCGTTAATATAGTTGAACCGCGATTCATATAAATATGTTGTAAACGAGTAAGAAAGAATAATGAAAATTTAGCGCCTATGACATCTCTACAAAAAAATCTTAAAATATAAAACTTATGTAATTAAAACTGTGGTAAGACCATAAAGTGAAGTGCAACAAATAAACAATCATGTGAAGTGGATACAGGTGAATGAAACTTTTGTGTTAATCATTCAAATCAACGAGCTATTACTACCCGTTAGCCAAGAGCAGAGAACCAGGACCCACAATGATCTAAAAGACTTCAGGACTACACCATCCCCGGATACGAAGATAATGAGAGATACCTGACCTACATCAAACATGCTGCAACCGAGGACCGAGGACTGGAATAACGAGGAGCTGGAGGACATCCAAAAGGTGACACGGAGGCAAGCCTTCCGTGGTTATGAAATACTAAATATTATATACAACCAAAGACAATTAAATTAAAAACATTAAGACATTTTAAGTACTGACAGTAATTGTATTCTTATTTGTAGTAAAAGAGTAAAAGTTTAAACTGAAAGCTTTATTGTTTTAAAAAAGATTAATAAAGTCCATTCTTCAAATGGCACAATTTTAAAGATTGTATATGGCGAGGTGACCATTATTAACATACTATATTCAATCCCGGATCCGTGGAATTAATTAAATTAATGTACATCTTATTTTGAGGGCCCTCATGAAAGAATAAAATATTTAATCATCTTGTAAACTGTAAGCTGTTGAACCATATATGTTGAGAATTTTAAGTAGAGCAATTAATACCACATGTAATAAAGAGATGTCATCAGTAGTACCGACTAAACTGAGTGCATAAATCAACAGTCTCCCCTTCCCAGAATCCTTTTATATTAATTGTTTTGTTGTTGTGATTAATTTTCAGCTCGTCACAACTAAGGCAGCCTGTATAATTGGTTTGTAAACAAAATCAGACCGGTTGAATTCTTGTCCGCGCCTGTGTGAAACTGTCATAGTTACCCTCCCGCAAGTTGAGTTAGACAATACGCCACCCTCTTTGTTAGTTCTATTGTTATTAGAACCGTGTCTTTTCCTGTGTTTAGTAACCGAAGATTCCCCCCTTTTGTCGAACGTATATTCAAGCCTGTGTGAGATTTCTCTCTCTCTACCAATGTAAAATGATAAAGGTTGTCATCATATTTTAATTGTTTATTTGTAAAAAAAAAAGGGTAAGAATACGATTGATTTATATTTTTAATTTTTCTTGTATATAAAAAAAAAAGAAAGCATTGTATAGAATTTAATGCAAATAGTAGAATAATTATTTATAGCCACTCACATTACGAAAATGGCTGAATTTAACCCTGATCTATTATTAAAAGATGAGCTGTGCTACGAAGCAATTTTACGAGGTTTAAAACACGTGAATGTAACAGTGTCTGAATTACGAAAATCATTACGCGAAACCAGATCAGATATACCCTCGCAGTTAGATAGATTGCGTGAACTCGATTATGACAGCGAACGAGAAACCTGTTATGCGAAGTATAGGGAACTGACGGTATTATCTCAGAACCTTCAGGACGAAAAATCACCTACTGTAATATTGCGCGTCACGCAACGAATAGAACATTTAACACGCCGGTTGAATAATTTATTAAGCTGGCCCGACGTCACCGTAATCCCCACCGATGTGCAGAAATTTGCGGATGAGGCATTACGCCAATTACCCATAATTATCAACGACTTACGACGAAAGTCAGACTCATCTAGAATGGAGGAAATTGAGCACGACTTACAAAAATTATATATTTCCCCAGTTCAATCCCCTACTTTAGAACACCCTCCCTCCACCTCGAACCAAGAATCACCCACCGTATCGAAGATACAACCGACTCATGAACAGTTACCTAGTAGAGAATTAAATACCCTAACTATATCAGAACCCCTACCGCCTAATGGTCACCATACTCGCACTAGTCAATATGCGATTACAAATCCTAATGCAACCACCAATCCTTCGAAAAGTATACCAAACGTAAATTTTAATGTAGACCTCTACGGAAAGATTTCCCACCCAGTAGAGAAAATAATTAATGAAATTCCTTACACCGATGGCTTAAGTATCACGATACTGTTGACTTTTATCAGATACCTACTGTAAATAAAAGATCTACAACAATTGAACGATTGGCAAATACTGCAGGTAATCCTACCCAAATGTAAACCACCTTTACGAGATCGTGTACTAGAATCATTAAACTCGACTCTCCCAGTAGAAGAACTTCATACTACTATAATCAAATATTTTATCCCCACGGGAATTTACGAGGAGATTAAAAGAAATACCGTACTTCGAGTACAAGGAGCCCATGAAAGACTGGCCCACTATATTGCAGACATCAGAGAATCTTCACGTCTACTGCAAGTCGACTGGAGTGAGAAACAATTGGTCGATACTATTCTAGTAGGCTTATCTCCTGAAGAACGCTCCCGTTTAGCACTAATAAGTACACCCCTCACTTTCACTGACCATGAACAATGTAGTGTTCACTCTTCAAATGTGTGGTACGCAGATCAGCACAGACATGCATCGGTATCCACTACACCACATAGAAAGGAAACGCAAGCCCTAGTCTCAGATGCAAGAAGTCTACGAGAAAGACGACCATTTCGGCGACCAACCTATGTTCATGGCCATGGTAAGTCCAAGGAGCCTCATCCACGACAGGAAACCAGTGAGATCCCACGTAAGGAACATGTATGCTATAACTGCGGAAAACCTGGACACCTCAGTAGAAACTGTAAACGCAAACAGTACAATCAGAAAACTCATAATCCAAAAAACATGTAAGGCAGGGAGATCCGAAACCCTGTGTCTTCCGCAGCATCGTGAAAACAGGTAAACCCCTGAGAGACAACAAATTAAAACAAAATACTAATAACAAAAGAAAATTAGACCCCTATGTTAGAAAATTTATTGATAAATGTAACGCTATTAATAAATGTGATTTCAATAAGTGTCAATTACCGTATATACAAGTTGACCTTGGTGTTACATCCACCCTCGGATTAATTGATTCCGGATCAACGCGAAGTTTAATTAGTCAAGAGCTAGCCAATAAATTATTTAAACACAATTTAGTTAAACGCAGTCAATCAGTAAATATTAGATGCCCTACAGCTAATAAACAAAACTTAATGATAAAACTTATCATCACGTTTAAAGTAAAAATTAAAAATCTAACGTGGTATTTTCCAATGTTGGTATGCGACGAGTTAGGACCCGAGTTAATATTGGGAGCTGATTTTATCAGTAAAACAGGAATAATTCTAGATATTCACGATAAGATATTTTACTTTGGATTCGATCGTTCACGAAAATATAACTTGGATGATAATTCAAATAACAGAGAAAGTACTAGCACTACTTCTACACATCTAAAGCATCACGAATCTGAATTAGGTCATCTGGAAAGTAAATATAGACGGAACATACAGACTTTAATAAAACAATTCTCCAAAGTCCTCACCCCAAAGTTAGGACTGACGGACCTAATAGAGTACAAAATCAATTTGAGCGACAATAAAGTAATACGTTTAGCCCCATACAAGTTATCACCTCCAAAAATGGAAGTAATGAGGAACCAAATTAATAAATTGTTAGAACAAGGAGTCATCGAACCCTCTACGTCATCTTATTCATCACCCGCGTTTTTAGTACCCAAAAGTAACGACAAACATAGATTAGTTGTGGACTATAGACAACTAAATAAACGGATAGAATTTGAATCTATACCGCTTCCCGACATCCACAGTGCTTTTCATTATTTTACGAAAGCAAAAATTTTTACCATTATGGATTTAAATCAGGCATTTCATCAAATACCCCTTTCGGAAGAATCGAAACGTCTAACCGCGTTTGCCGTCCTTTCAACCTGTACCAATTTACGAGGGTACCCTTTGGTATTTCCCAATGTAGTTCTGTATGTAGCAGATTATTAGAAAAATTATTTCATGACATAAAATTTAAATATGTGTACCACTACTTAGATGACATTGTTATCTATAGCGAGTCAATTGAGCAACATCTTAAACATCTACGTGAAGTACTATCCCGATTGGAGAAAGCTGGATTAACCGTAAACCCCAGTAAAGTAAATTTTGCTGTGACACAATTCTCATTTTTAGGTCACATCGTAAAAGCCAACGGAAAGGTAAGCATAGACCCCGAGCGAACCCGTGCTATCAGAGAATTTTTACCACCGCGGGATGCGAAAGGAATAGCCCGATTTTTAGGAATGATAAATTATTTCCACAAGTATATCCCACATCTAGCTGAAATTGCAGCACCGCTAAATACCTTAAGAAAGAAGGGAGTTAAATTTGAGTGGAATGAGCAACACCAAACCGCATTCGAGAAATTAAAAGAAAGCATCATATCACCCCCTGTACTACAATTAGCCGATTTTACAAAACCGTTTGTTGTGCAGACAGACAGTTCAAGTGTAGCCCTAGGTGCAGTAATATATCAGGAAGTAGATAACTCTAGATTACCTATTAGTTACGCTTCACGCACCCTGACAGACCAAGAAAAGAAATACTCCGCATACGAATTAGAATGTTTAGCTATCGTTTTCGCCTTTGAGAAGTTCAAACCCTTTTTAGAACATAAAGAGTTTTTGTTAGAAACAGATAATCAAGCATTATCTTGGCTACTAAATCACCCAAAACAGTTAGGTCGTATCGGAAGATGGGTATTAAGATTAAATTGTTTTAAATTTAAAGTACAACATATTAGAGGCACCCAAAACGTAGTTGCCGATACACTTTCACGTATGTTCCAGCCGAGTAGTAATACTTACGAAAACAAGAGTAGAGAAAAGCCGATAATCAATACTTTAATTACCGAATTTCCTCTTGCATTTACGGACTTAGCCCAGTATCAACAACAAGACCCACGTTTGAGACCAATTATTGAACAACTCGATAAAGGAAATAAGTCAGAAAAATACATATTAAGTAAGAGAGTGTTATGTTGTAGAATAGCGAACGGAAAATATTTACGAATAATTGCCCCTGATATTATTAAACCTATGCTGATGGAATACTATCACTCTTCCACCATTGGAGCACATATGGGAATAAATAAAACCATACATCGAATTCGTAAAGAATATCACTGGGAAAATATGAACAGTGAGATCGCTAATTTCGTGAAAAGGTGTAAGTTGTGTGCACTCAGCAAACCAGCGAGAAACAGCCAAATAAGTCAATTAATCTCAGAGATTCCTGCTACCCCGTTCTCCAAAATTTATTTAGATTTTTCAGGACCCTACCCGCGTTCTAAATCAGGAAATACAATGTTACTAATTTGCGTAGATTCTTTTAGCAAATTCGTCTGGATGTACCCCATGCGGCGAGCCTTAGCTTCTACCACAGTAAGTATTTTACAGCATAGATTATTTAAAGAATTCGGTACTCCAGTCCATCTAGTGTCGGATAACGGACCACAGTTTAAGTCTAAGGAATTCAGGAACATGTGTTTCAAACTAGGAATAGACCACATTACCACTACCGAGTATCGTCCGCAAGGAAATATAGCTGAAAGGTTTTATTTGCGAAACCTAAAATCTGCTTTAATAGCCTACCATGCTAACGATCATACGTCTTGGGACCAGAACCTATCCTGGATACAATTCGCGTTTAATTCAGCATATCATGAAGGACATAAGTCTACCCCATTCGAATTATTGTTCAAGTATAAACCTAACCACCCATTATCCATTAGTGGAAAATACATGAGTTGTTACCCCTTGAAATTAGGGATAAAAATATTAAGAAAATATGGAATGAAGCGCGCGCTAATTTACGAACAAACTTAGCGAAATCAAGGAAATATCACGAGCGAAATAATAATCATAATGAAGTAAAGTACCAAATCGGTGACATAGTGATGTATAAAACACACCCTACGAGTAGTGCAATCGATAAGACAACTTCCAAGCTATCATACCGATGGTGCGGTACTTATCAAATTCACAGATACTTAACTCCAGTAACTGTAGCCCTGTACGAACCCTCTACTCAAAAATATGTACGAAGGACACATATTTCGCAGATAAAACGTTATCACAAAGAAGGAAATGGTAGAGTGCAAGTTAAATAAATGTAAAAAAAAAAGGTATATGTTGTGTACTCAACTGCAAAAGAGTACTTGAGTAACATTTGGCTACCTAATCGTATAAATAGGTACGAGGCCTGATCAACCTTGAATCCTATTCATCGAATGTAGAGCAAAGTAAGAAGTCAGCTGACATCAAATATGAGGAATAATTAAGTAACAAATTACTTAAAGAGTAATTCTATAACTAGAATAACTCACAACTAAAGAAAAATCAGGTAGTAGTCATAAGTAGTACAGTTAAGAAAAATTTAGAATGTTTACAATATGTTTTATAATGTGTGAATTTTATGTAGTATTAGAATTAGTCTGTAAAGTATGACGTATATATATAGATAGTAAGAATAAGCAAGTCGAGAGTGACTTATGCAGCTCGTAATTACATACAGAGAAAAACGGGTGAGAGAAATTTCACACGGTAATCCCCAAGCATACTCCCGGTACATTGCTGACCAAATTAGCCGGAGTCTAAGTTTTAAGCGGCGGAGTATGTGACGATTTCATTAATAAAAATATGGTAATTAATAAATAGGTAATGTGTAGGCTGAGAAATTTTAAATTTTAATAAAATCGCACATTTAAACTAAATCTTATTGCTATCATTAATAATAATAATATTTAATAAAAAGTCTAATAATAAAATAAAAGGAATACGATTGTACAGAAAGGGTAAAGCTTGTTAATTAATCCTGCATAGACAGGCACTAACCAGAATTAACTTGTTTTCCGACCCCTTAACAAACTAAATATACTTGTAAATTTTGACATTATTTAAATAATTAAAAAGACCACTGTAATGTAATTTAATAACGTCTGTAACTAAGAATATCTCTGCTTAATTAAATAGCCAAACTTTAATCCTTTAAATAAAAAAGAAACATGGAACTACTTTTATGTTGATTGGTAAATGTCGCGAGATTACTACTCTCACCCCTAAACTATTTTCACCCACTTGAAATGGAGCGGTCAACCCGTAAGCTGCGCACAGCAGATATGTGGAACGTTAAAAATAGTTTGTTTCCTAAAGTGATTAATCCGTCAGTTAAGACACAGAGGCATTCTTTATACTATTAAACAATGTGTTGCGTTAATATAGTTGAACCGCGATTCATATAAATATGTTGTAAACGAGTAAGAAAGAATAATGAAAATTTAGCGCCTATGACATCTCTACAAAAAAATCTTAAAATATAAAACTTATGTAATTAAAACTGTGGTAAGACCATAAAGTGAAGTGCAACAAATAAACAATCATGTGAAGTGGATACAGGTGAATGAAACTTTTGTGTTAATCATTCAAATCAACGAGCTATTACTACCCGTTAGCCAAGAGCAGAGAACCAGGACCCACAATGATCTAAAAGACTTCAGGACTACACCATCCCCGGATACGAAGATAATGAGAGATACCTGACCTACATCAAACATGCTGCAACCGAGGACCGAGGACTGGAATAACGAGGAGCTGGAGGACATCCAAAAGGTGACACGGAGGCAAGCCTTCCGTGGTTATGAAATACTAAATATTATATACAACCAAAGACAATTAAATTAAAAACATTAAGACATTTTAAGTACTGACAGTAATTGTATTCTTATTTGTAGTAAAAGAGTAAAAGTTTAAACTGAAAGCTTTATTGTTTTAAAAAAGATTAATAAAGTCCATTCTTCAAATGGCACAATTTTAAAGATTGTATATGGCGAGGTGACCATTATTAACATACTATATTCAATCCCGGATCCGTGGAATTAATTAAATTAATGTACATCTTATTTTGAGGGCCCTCATGAAAGAATAAAATATTTAATCATCTTGTAAACTGTAAGCTGTTGAACCATATATGTTGAGAATTTTAAGTAGAGCAATTAATACCACATGTAATAAAGAGATGTCATCAGTAGTACCGACTAAACTGAGTGCATAAATCAACAGTCTCCCCTTCCCAGAATCCTTTTATATTAATTGTTTTGTTGTTGTGATTAATTTTCAGCTCGTCACAACTAAGGCAGCCTGTATAATTGGTTTGTAAACAAAATCAGACCGGTTGAATTCTTGTCCGCGCCTGTGTGAAACTGTCATAGTTACCCTCCCGCAAGTTGAGTTAGACAATACGCCACCCTCTTTGTTAGTTCTATTGTTATTAGAACCGTGTCTTTTCCTGTGTTTAGTAACCGAAGATTCCCCCCTTTTGTCGAACGTATATTCAAGCCTGTGTGAGATTTCTCTCTCTCTACCAATGTAAAATGATAAAGGTTGTCATCATATTTTAATTGTTTATTTGTAAAAAAAAAAGGGTAAGAATACGATTGATTTATATTTTTAATTTTTCTTGTATATAAAAAAAAAAGAAAGCATTGTATAGAATTTAATGCAAATAGTAGAATAATTATTTATAGCCACTCACATTACGAAAATGGCTGAATTTAACCCTGATCTATTATTAAAAGATGAGCTGTGCTACGAAGCAATTTTACGAGGTTTAAAACACGTGAATGTAACAGTGTCTGAATTACGAAAATCATTACGCGAAACCAGATCAGATATACCCTCGCAGTTAGATAGATTGCGTGAACTCGATTATGACAGCGAACGAGAAACCTGTTATGCGAAGTATAGGGAACTGACGGTATTATCTCAGAACCTTCAGGACGAAAAATCACCTACTGTAATATTGCGCGTCACGCAACGAATAGAACATTTAACACGCCGGTTGAATAATTTATTAAGCTGGCCCGACGTCACCGTAATCCCCACCGATGTGCAGAAATTTGCGGATGAGGCATTACGCCAATTACCCATAATTATCAACGACTTACGACGAAAGTCAGACTCATCTAGAATGGAGGAAATTGAGCACGACTTACAAAAATTATATATTTCCCCAGTTCAATCCCCTACTTTAGAACACCCTCCCTCCACCTCGAACCAAGAATCACCCACCGTATCGAAGATACAACCGACTCATGAACAGTTACCTAGTAGAGAATTAAATACCCTAACTATATCAGAACCCCTACCGCCTAATGGTCACCATACTCGCACTAGTCAATATGCGATTACAAATCCTAATGCAACCACCAATCCTTCGAAAAGTATACCAAACGTAAATTTTAATGTAGACCTCTACGGAAAGATTTCCCACCCAGTAGAGAAAATAATTAATGAAATTCCTTACACCGATGGCTTAAGTATCACGATACTGTTGACTTTTATCAGATACCTACTGTAAATAAAAGATCTACAACAATTGAACGATTGGCAAATACTGCAGGTAATCCTACCCAAATGTAAACCACCTTTACGAGATCGTGTACTAGAATCATTAAACTCGACTCTCCCAGTAGAAGAACTTCATACTACTATAATCAAATATTTTATCCCCACGGGAATTTACGAGGAGATTAAAAGAAATACCGTACTTCGAGTACAAGGAGCCCATGAAAGACTGGCCCACTATATTGCAGACATCAGAGAATCTTCACGTCTACTGCAAGTCGACTGGAGTGAGAAACAATTGGTCGATACTATTCTAGTAGGCTTATCTCCTGAAGAACGCTCCCGTTTAGCACTAATAAGTACACCCCTCACTTTCACTGACCATGAACAATGTAGTGTTCACTCTTCAAATGTGTGGTACGCAGATCAGCACAGACATGCATCGGTATCCACTACACCACATAGAAAGGAAACGCAAGCCCTAGTCTCAGATGCAAGAAGTCTACGAGAAAGACGACCATTTCGGCGACCAACCTATGTTCATGGCCATGGTAAGTCCAAGGAGCCTCATCCACGACAGGAAACCAGTGAGATCCCACGTAAGGAACATGTATGCTATAACTGCGGAAAACCTGGACACCTCAGTAGAAACTGTAAACGCAAACAGTACAATCAGAAAACTCATAATCCAAAAAACATGTAAGGCAGGGAGATCCGAAACCCTGTGTCTTCCGCAGCATCGTGAAAACAGGTAAACCCCTGAGAGACAACAAATTAAAACAAAATACTAATAACAAAAGAAAATTAGACCCCTATGTTAGAAAATTTATTGATAAATGTAACGCTATTAATAAATGTGATTTCAATAAGTGTCAATTACCGTATATACAAGTTGACCTTGGTGTTACATCCACCCTCGGATTAATTGATTCCGGATCAACGCGAAGTTTAATTAGTCAAGAGCTAGCCAATAAATTATTTAAACACAATTTAGTTAAACGCAGTCAATCAGTAAATATTAGATGCCCTACAGCTAATAAACAAAACTTAATGATAAAACTTATCATCACGTTTAAAGTAAAAATTAAAAATCTAACGTGGTATTTTCCAATGTTGGTATGCGACGAGTTAGGACCCGAGTTAATATTGGGAGCTGATTTTATCAGTAAAACAGGAATAATTCTAGATATTCACGATAAGATATTTTACTTTGGATTCGATCGTTCACGAAAATATAACTTGGATGATAATTCAAATAACAGAGAAAGTACTAGCACTACTTCTACACATCTAAAGCATCACGAATCTGAATTAGGTCATCTGGAAAGTAAATATAGACGGAACATACAGACTTTAATAAAACAATTCTCCAAAGTCCTCACCCCAAAGTTAGGACTGACGGACCTAATAGAGTACAAAATCAATTTGAGCGACAATAAAGTAATACGTTTAGCCCCATACAAGTTATCACCTCCAAAAATGGAAGCAATGAGGAACCAAATTAATAAATTGTTAGAACAAGGAGTCATCGAACCCTCTACGTCATCTTATTCATCACCCGCGTTTTTAGTACCCAAAAGTAACGACAAACATAGATTAGTTGTGGACTATAGACAACTAAATAAACGGATAGAATTTGAATCTATACCGCTTCCCGACATCCACAGTGCTTTTCATTATTTTACGAAAGCAAAAATTTTTACCATTATGGATTTAAATCAGGCATTTCATCAAATACCCCTTTCGGAAGAATCGAAACGTCTAACCGCGTTTGCCGTCCTTTCAACCTGTACCAATTTACGAGGGTACCCTTTGGTATTTCCCAATGTAGTTCTGTATGTAGCAGATTATTAGAAAAATTATTTCATGACATAAAATTTAAATATGTGTACCACTACTTAGATGACATTGTTATCTATAGCGAGTCAATTGAGCAACATCTTAAACATCTACGTGAAGTACTATCCCGATTGGAGAAAGCTGGATTAACCGTAAACCCCAGTAAAGTAAATTTTGCTGTGACACAATTCTCATTTTTAGGTCACATCGTAAAAGCCAACGGAAAGGTAAGCATAGACCCCGAGCGAACCCGTGCTATCAGAGAATTTTTACCACCGCGGGATGCGAAAGGAATAGCCCGATTTTTAGGAATGATAAATTATTTCCACAAGTATATCCCACATCTAGCTGAAATTGCAGCACCGCTAAATACCTTAAGAAAGAAGGGAGTTAAATTTGAGTGGAATGAGCAACACCAAACCGCATTCGAGAAATTAAAAGAAAGCATCATATCACCCCCTGTACTACAATTAGCCGATTTTACAAAACCGTTTGTTGTGCAGACAGACAGTTCAAGTGTAGCCCTAGGTGCAGTAATATATCAGGAAGTAGATAACTCTAGATTACCTATTAGTTACGCTTCACGCACCCTGACAGACCAAGAAAAGAAATACTCCGCATACGAATTAGAATGTTTAGCTATCGTTTTCGCCTTTGAGAAGTTCAAACCCTTTTTAGAACATAAAGAGTTTTTGTTAGAAACAGATAATCAAGCATTATCTTGGCTACTAAATCACCCAAAACAGTTAGGTCGTATCGGAAGATGGGTATTAAGATTAAATTGTTTTAAATTTAAAGTACAACATATTAGAGGCACCCAAAACGTAGTTGCCGATACACTTTCACGTATGTTCCAGCCGAGTAGTAATACTTACGAAAACAAGAGTAGAGAAAAGCCGATAATCAATACTTTAATTACCGAATTTCCTCTTGCATTTACGGACTTAGCCCAGTATCAACAACAAGACCCACGTTTGAGACCAATTATTGAACAACTCGATAAAGGAAATAAGTCAGAAAAATACATATTAAGTAAGAGAGTGTTATGTTGTAGAATAGCGAACGGAAAATATTTACGAATAATTGCCCCTGATATTATTAAACCTATGCTGATGGAATACTATCACTCTTCCACCATTGGAGCACATATGGGAATAAATAAAACCATACATCGAATTCGTAAAGAATATCACTGGGAAAATATGAACAGTGAGATCGCTAATTTCGTGAAAAGGTGTAAGTTGTGTGCACTCAGCAAACCAGCGAGAAACAGCCAAATAAGTCAATTAATCTCAGAGATTCCTGCTACCCCGTTCTCCAAAATTTATTTAGATTTTTCAGGACCCTACCCGCGTTCTAAATCAGGAAATACAATGTTACTAATTTGCGTAGATTCTTTTAGCAAATTCGTCTGGATGTACCCCATGCGGCGAGCCTTAGCTTCTACCACAGTAAGTATTTTACAGCATAGATTATTTAAAGAATTCGGTACTCCAGTCCATCTAGTGTCGGATAACGGACCACAGTTTAAGTCTAAGGAATTCAGGAACATGTGTTTCAAACTAGGAATAGACCACATTACCACTACCGAGTATCGTCCGCAAGGAAATATAGCTGAAAGGTTTTATTTGCGAAACCTAAAATCTGCTTTAATAGCCTACCATGCTAACGATCATACGTCTTGGGACCAGAACCTATCCTGGATACAATTCGCGTTTAATTCAGCATATCATGAAGGACATAAGTCTACCCCATTCGAATTATTGTTCAAGTATAAACCTAACCACCCATTATCCATTAGTGGAAAATACATGAGTTGTTACCCCTTGAAATTAGGGATAAAAATATTAAGAAAATATGGAATGAAGCGCGCGCTAATTTACGAACAAACTTAGCGAAATCAAGGAAATATCACGAGCGAAATAATAATCATAATGAAGTAAAGTACCAAATCGGTGACATAGTGATGTATAAAACACA
Organism: Magicicada septendecula; assembly: GCA_034769895.1. Lineage (NCBI taxonomy): Eukaryota > Metazoa > Arthropoda > Insecta > Hemiptera > Cicadidae > Magicicada > Magicicada septendecula. The sequence continues at coordinate 224,100,431 of CM068368.1, forward strand.
CCCTACGAGTAGTGCAATCGATAAGACAACTTCCAAGCTATCATACCGATGGTGCGGTACTTATCAAATTCACAGATACTTAACTCCAGTAACTGTAGCCCTGTACGAACCCTCTACTCAAAAATATGTACGAAGGACACATATTTCGCAGATAAAACGTTATCACAAAGAAGGAAATGGTAGAGTGCAAGTTAAATAAATGTAAAAAAAAAAGGTATATGTTGTGTACTCAACTGCAAAAGAGTACTTGAGTAACATTTGGCTACCTAATCGTATAAATAGGTACGAGGCCTGATCAACCTTGAATCCTATTCATCGAATGTAGAGCAAAGTAAGAAGTCAGCTGACATCAAATATGAGGAATAATTAAGTAACAAATTACTTAAAGAGTAATTCTATAACTAGAATAACTCACAACTAAAGAAAAATCAGGTAGTAGTCATAAGTAGTACAGTTAAGAAAAATTTAGAATGTTTACAATATGTTTTATAATGTGTGAATTTTATGTAGTATTAGAATTAGTCTGTAAAGTATGACGTATATATATAGATAGTAAGAATAAGCAAGTCGAGAGTGACTTATGCAGCTCGTAATTACATACAGAGAAAAACGGGTGAGAGAAATTTCACACGGTAATCCCCAAGCATACTCCCGGTACATTGCTGACCAAATTAGCCGGAGTCTAAGTTTTAAGCGGCGGAGTATGTGACGATTTCATTAATAAAAATATGGTAATTAATAAATAGGTAATGTGTAGGCTGAGAAATTTTAAATTTTAATAAAATCGCACATTTAAACTAAATCTTATTGCTATCATTAATAATAATAATATTTAATAAAAAGTCTAATAATAAAATAAAAGGAATACGATTGTACAGAAAGGGTAAAGCTTGTTAATTAATCCTGCATAGACAGGCACTAACCAGAATTAACTTGTTTTCCGACCCCTTAACAAACTAAATATACTTGTAAATTTTGACATTATTTAAATAATTAAAAAGACCACTGTAATGTATTTTAATAACGTCTGTAACTAAGAATATCTCTGCTTAATTAAATAGTCAAACTTTAATCCTTTAAATAAAAAAGAAACATGGAACTACTTTTATGTTGATTGGTAAATGTCGCGAGATTACTACTCTCACCCCTAAACTATTTTCACCCACTTGAAATGGAGCGGTCAACCCGTAAGCTGCGCACAGCAGATATGTGGAACGTTAAAAATAGTTTGTTTCCTAAAGTGATTAATCCGTCAGTTAAGCCACAGAGGTATTCTTTATACTATTAAACAATGTGTTGCGTTAATATAGTTGAACCGCGATTCATATAAATATGTTGTAAACGAGTAAGAAAGAATAATGAAAATTTAGCGCCTATGACATCTCTACAAAAAAAATCTTAAAATATAAAACTTATGTAATTAAAACTGTGGTAAGACCATAAAGTGAAGTGCAACAAATAAACAATCATGTGAAGTGGATACAGGTGAATGAAACTTTTGTGTTAATCATTCAAATCAACGAGCTATTACTACCCGTTAGCCAAGAGCAGAGAACCAGGACCCACAATGATCTAAAAGACTTCAGGACTACACCATCCCCGGATACGAAGATAATGAGAGATACCTGACCTACATCAAACATGCTGCAACCGAGGACCGAGGACTGGAATAACGAGGAGCTGGAGGACATCCAAAAGGTGACACGGAGGCAAGCCTTCCGTGGTTATGAAATACTAAATATTATATACAACCAAAGACAATTAAATTAAAAACATTACGACATTTTAAGTACTGACAGTAATTGTATTCTTATTTGTAGTAAAAGAGTAAAAGTTTAAACTGAAAGCTTTATTGTTTTAAAAAAGATTAATAAAGTCCATTCTTCAAGTGGCACAATTTTAAAGATTGTATATGGCGAGGTGACCATTATTAACATACTATATTCAATCCCGGATCCGTGGAATTAATTAAATTGATGTACATCTTATTTTGAGGGCCCTCATGAAAGAATAAAATATTTAATCATCTTGTAAACTGTAAGCTGTTGAACCATATATGTTGAGAATTTTAAGTAGAGCAATTAATACCACATGTAATAAAGAGATGTCATCAGTAGTACCGACTAAACTGAGTGCATAAATCAACAGTCTCCCCTTCCCAGAATCCTTTTATATTAATTGTTTTGTTGTTGTGATTAATTTTCAGCTCGTCACAACTAAGGCAGCCTGTATAATTGGCAGAACCAATAAATGCGGGTTCCCTAAGTTATAACACAAGTTAAGATGTTATATAAGAAAGTATGATTATTATCCTGGATGTCTCTGTTTACGTAAATTGAATGTGAACCAAGTTGGTGGAATAAGAGGCATTTCCACCCTTTCCTTCTTCACCACTGCTACAACCAGCATTAGCTTTTTTTCTCATAAGTGCAATTCATGCGATACTGTAAGAATCAGGAACAACTATTTTTGTATTTAATGTTTATAAATACATTCAAATTTTCAAGTTTTAACATTATATCCTGCCGTATATTTCAGAAGTGATAATTCTTTTAGAAATTACGTGAGGGACAACGGAATAAGGAAATGTATCACAAACTAGAACATTATACAAAAGAGAATTGAATATTTGAAGTGTGGTAGTAAAATTATATTATTTTATAATGTTTGGACAAATTAGTATATCACGTATTTAAAATATAATATATCACAAATTTATCAAAAATAATACGATAATATTAACGGTAAATATATTGTAAAATCTTTGTGCCCTTGTCATTTTATAATAATAAAATTAATGTACCCTTGTCATTTTAAAATTAATGGTTTTGAACAAACTAAAGTTACATGCAGGGGGATAAAATGTCACTTAATCCTCTGGATAGAGCAGTTGCTAAGACCCTGCAGAAAACCCTCGTAACAACATAAACAACTTCTTAGTAGGCATAAAAAAACTTTCTTGAAGTGAAGGGGACAATCAGGCAGGTAGAAGGCCACGACCCCATGCAGTACCGACAACCCATTTTTTGTACAAGGGTGTAAGGTGAATAATACTGTCAACCTGTATAGTCGAAACCTTCATAAAATATTCTGGTATAAGTAACATCACCATAGTTTGGTAATAGTAAAGTGAAGGTTCTTACCAACAACTTGACGAAATTTTTCAGGATCGGACGTATAGGGAATGGTAGTCTGAAATGAAAGAGGAAACATGATCAAAACGAGAAGGAGATTCCAGGCAGCCGCAATAAAGTATCTCAGAAGGGTTACAGTTGGGGACACACAAAACGGAAAACAAGAGCACAAGAAAAGAGTCAGAGAAAAGTGCTAGGATAATATAAAACTGAAGTGGTTCTGGAGCCTGATGCGCAAGGCCGACAAGAACGTGGAGGAGTGACACTCTAGGAACTCAGAGAAGGGACTGCAAACTGATGGTCTAGGTGGAGGGGAACACACAATGCAGGCTGAATTGGAAATTGGCTGAATCGCAAAGCGATTCACTACGGATGGAGGGGAGTCTCTGAGAACACTTCGCATGGGCAGGTAGGATTTGCACGCCCGCAACGGGTCGTTTCACTTCCGCCGGCCCGGTAAGAGTCCCGAGAGACCGCCGTCTGACAATACCAGGGCATGCGAAAGAGTGGAGGGAAAGAAGTCGCCCGCAAAAGGCGGCGCTTGGCACATCTAAAGCGGGTCCAAAAATGTGGAATGGTTCACGATCCTTACGCAGGGACCATGCTAATCTTTTCTCTATGGTTTCAATTTTAGTATATGTACCGCCGAAGCGAGTAGAAACTGATAGTGAGAAAAGGAAGGCTTTAAATAAGTAAAACCGCATTACGACAGGAAGAAGGACTGAGTTATGTAAATTGTGGGTGCGTGTGTGTATACACAAAAGGGTTTTATGGTAAGGGCTTATTGTTGATATACTTACCGTCGAATGTTTCACAGATTCTGTTATTCTGCAAGCAGCCTTTAGTAGTCTGACTAATACCTGTAGAACATGAACGGAAAACGGACTCAGAAAAACGAGGTCAGTTACTAGCAGACTGAACCAACAACAATGACGAAGATTTATCAAAGATATAAGACAAATAATAACAATTTGTGTGTAATATATGAACAAAAAATTTATTTACGATTTTTAAAATTTTGTTCACATTAAATTTTGATACATACATTTTTTCTTCTGTAATTTTTACATTTAATTTTAAAATTCATAGTCAATTTTCTTCAAGTTTTAATGATAAATAAAACAAATGTAAATAAAAGTATGACTATTTTGAATAGTAATGATAAAATAAACTGTCCAGAATAGCCTATATTATACGTTTTGCTGTTTAGCTCTAGAGACATGTGTGAATTTTTTTAGTATATACAATTTGTTAGGATAAATAATTTTAAAACACAAATGTGATTGTAATTACCGAATACGTTTGTGTTACAGTTAACTGCTCCAATTCTCCTGTTCACAACAAAATCCGGTGATATAACTTAAACCATTAATTAAAATCTTTATTAGTTGACGCCCGCAATGATGTCTAACTGAAAATAAGAGGGTTTATTCCCTGTGCCACAAGTTTCTAAAACTTGTGGTGGTTTTCTTAATGCAAAGCGTTGTTAAGCTTTTTCTCGTCTTCTACTTTGTCGATTAATGTAATCGCTTCTTTTTCTAATTTTTCAAGTTGTTTTTGTTTTTAACGATTATTTTGTGCAAGTTCCTGAAAAAATGTTAAACAATAAAAACGTATTAGAACGGAATGATAATTATCTTAAGCCAGCAAATTCTGTCATAAACTCAAACGGCTTACCACAAACAACGGATTCTTTTATTTTTCAAAATCAATTTACCCAATTAAGAAAAAGATTCAAACTAAAGTTTTTACTAGACACTATCTTTGTTTTGTTGACTTAAAAGTAATACACTCTACCGTATGCGAATTGCCTTATAAAAATTTAACTATTATTGATGTCATACAATAATTAACATGGGAAGGTAGGGAAACGTCATCTTACAAGTCATTCAAAGGATTAATTACTACTACAGAATATTTTCGCTTACGTTACACCATTTAATGAGAAATGTAATAGATTTCATTTGGCAACTGGTATTAGCTAAATTAATTCAATCAATAATTTAAGAATATTACCTCAAATCGTTTGGAGGCTTTAGCCAGTTTATGACGATAGTAGAGGGCCACGGCAGCCGAACATAGCTGAAAAAGAAATGAAACGTTTATTGTAGGCTTTGTAAGAGACATCTAATCTTTCTTGATAAAATAAGAATCGTGTACAGGTTCCTCTGTGTGTGTGTGTGTGTGTGTGTGTGTGTGTGTGTGTGTGTGTGTGTGTGTGTGTGTGTGTGTGTGTGTGTGTGTGTGTGTGTGTGTGTGTGTGTGTGTGTGTGTGTGTGTGTGTGTGTGTGTGTGTGTGTGTGTGTGTGTGTGTGTGTGTGTGTGTGTGTGTGTGTGTGTGTGTGTGTGTGTCGGGAGGGGGACACAAAACACTGCGTCAAACGAAAGTCTGTGGCTTTCTTTGCAATCTTAAAATAAATTAGTATATTTTAAATTAGAAAAAAAGATATTTCTGAAGATGTATAATTGCTTACCGCCAGTCCGCCAACTGTTGCCGTGGCACAGGGAATAAACCCTCTCATTTTCAGTTAGACATCGTTGTGGGCGTAAACTAATAAAGATTTTAATTAATGGTTTAAGTTATATCACCGGATTTAGTTGTGAAGCAGGAGAATTGGAGCAGTTAACTGTAACACAAACGTATTCGGTAATTACAATCACATTTGTATTTTAAAATTATTTATCATAACAAATTGTATTATAATAAAAAAATTCACATATGTCTCATGACCTAAACAGCAAAACGTATAATATAGGCTATTCTGGACAGTTTATTTTATAATTACTATTCAATATAGTCATACTTTTATTTACATTTGTTTCATTTCTCACTAAGGAGTCAACTACTTTGAACACCTGTCAGATATTAATACTTACGTTAGAGCGTTACAATTTCCGTGTTGCGTCTTTTATCACAATTGTAACACTAATTTATAAAATCATTGAATTTCCATAGAAACTTTTCCTTTGTTGGCAACTGCTACTTAAGTACAAATTTTAAATTCTTGTAATTTTATTTAGACGTCTGCTGTGTGGCCTTGACAATTTTTCGTTTTACTGTGGGAGAATGTCTTTTATATCCATATAGACATAATCTTGTATGTAAAACTTTGTCTTTTTCTTAAAATATCTGTATTAGAAAACCTGTTAATACTTTCTTTCGATTGGATTTTATCTCACTGATTATTCTTTAATTACGGGTGTCAACTATTTCGTGTCTTTGCTTTAAAACCCCTCAAAGAGTTCAACGAAAAAAGAAGTGTCAGAAATTAAAAAAGAAAACACGTTATGCTAAAAATGTAGGCATATAACGAATATTAAATAATTAATTAAATATGTGAAAACATATAATATTAATTTAATAAGTGACTACGAATTTTTGTAGTCACTCATCCCGCTGCTATTGAATTAACTGTTCTGCATATTTTTACTCATGTTAAACGTTTAATACATGCAGTAAATTGTAAATTAACAAAGTAATCTGATTTTTTAATAATCCTTTAGTTCATAAGCCTACAGTCATTTTGTGAACAAAAATAAAACAATAATTTCAAAATGTATTACAAAATGTTTCAGTGAATAAGTTGGATAAGCGTAGTATATCCGATTTATAACAATTCTGTATTACGTGCGTCAGGCGTATTATCAGAAACATAAATTGATTACCACAAATTAGTTTCTGCAGTTGAACTTTCCTCTGTATTGTTTAGCTCTTCTGTGATAACACATCGATATTATATATCGTAATCAGTGTAGAATATGTTGCGAGTTTGCCATAAGACATATTTATATACATAAATACACGTCATTTATCACGGATTATGGCGCGACTGAATCTTACAGGCCGTTTTTATTTTAATCCATGTAACGTTCAGTTCTGACATCCAGTCAAACAATCCTTTACAAGACAGTAACACTGTTTTATTGCTTTAGGTGTTCTCTCGTTCCTGTGTTTTGCCAAACCAAATTTAATTACTGCTTTGAAACAAGCGCTGCCTGCGCTTTACCATCACCTTTTACTTATAATTTCCCCTTATTCTTCCGCTCTCACTCAATACACTTTGTTAACTGCTAATTTAATTATAGTGAATTGCTGTTGACTTAAAATTGCAATTATTAATAGCATTATCTACTGGGGTTTCAAGCAAAGTCACGTATCACATCTCGCGTTTTATGTTCTGTATATTTATGCTATGTTTACGTAATATTCAGAAAAATATTTTAGTTTATTCCCCATACGTAGCGGAGGTATTGAAATGACATTCAGCAAACCGATATCAAAGATGAAACCAGATCAACAATTCTTCATGCCTTCTTCTTTTTCTATTTCTTCTTCGCTACAAGTACTAGGTTATATAAATATGTTCCAGTAACTATCTCATTCTCGGACGACCCAAGTCTTATTCCAATCTGTATTCTGAGACTACATTGGGTAATTTATCTAATAGTTTTACATGAATAGGTTACTGGCCTGTTGCACAACCCCCTACCATGGGGACTCGGAGACTCTTGTGTTAGTGCTACCATACCTTACCCGAAGGGTCCCTTTTTTGGGCACAGGAAACACGCCCTCACTCTTTTCTTTCTGACATAGGATTTTCTGCTTATCTATCAAAACTATTTTAAGACAACTTTGTATAATTAAATATCCTAATGTTAAAGGGCTTAAGTTTCTAATATAAGCCGGAAATCCTATATTTATTGTACTACATATGAAACAGTTAGTACAGCTTTCTTTTTGAAATTGAACTTGTGTTGTGAGTTCTGAAAGAAGAATTATTTTGTAATTGTTTTATTGTTTGTTACGAGTTTGTAAATATTAAAGGATGCTATTCTTATATTTATTTTCAAATATGCTAAAGTATTTGCTAACACAATTTTATTTAATATACTAATATGTTTAGTATATTTAAATATAGAATATAGTAATATCTTCTCTTAACTCACATCGATGTTCCACGTTTTCAGATCATCCATGTTTCCACACTTTTACATCACTCTCGTTCCGAAAGATGAAAAAAGGTCAAAAATATAATAATTTCTAATTCATTATGCTGCTGCACAAACAATTGTGACCGCATAAGTATATAAGAAATAAGATATTACAGTTAACACTGTAGTAATTCTGTTTAAGTAGGTATTTAAAATGCTAAATATGTAAATGTTATGTTTAAAACGTTTTTCAAAGTTTAAGATGTTACAAAATGTGTTATAATTGTAAACAATTTCAATAAATACCAAATAATTATTTTTAAAAATTAACAATTTTATTAATATTTGAAACTTCTTTATTCCAGCTTTTAGAGCCAAATATACAAATTATGTAATTGTATATTATTGTTAAAGAACGAATGTTTCATATAAATAAAAATATGGAAAGAAACATCTTAGTATTAGTCACACTGAGTATTTATGGAACAATATTAATGACAATGTTTATATTAATAAAATAATGTTACTATACCGTATTTGAATACATTTCTTATTTTTTCAAAATATATGTCTAATTATACACGGTTCAATTTACGATGTTTTCAAGGTTTACGTGATAAAATTTATCTGCCAACAATTTGTTAGAATTAAAGGTAAATGAATATCATATTGAAGATACTGGTGTATTATATTTTTTTGGACTGATGAATTTTTCTGTAAACAGGAGAGTACGGTGGTCATGTCAGCTTCCGTCGTATTACACAGAATGAACTATTTAATATGTACACCACGAAAAGGGGAATAACAAACCAATACTTTGATTGCTGCTGGGAGGGGGATTACAAACACAATTACAACTTGGGAAATGGGATATAAAATGGGCATTCCTCCGTTCAGTTGACGCAAGAACTGAAAGACAATTAAGAATATACTACAGTCACCGTCAATACATAAGTCATTTACCTACAGTGTGTCATATGTTACTCTAATTCCAATAGAGTCATGAAAGTCTATCTTACGATTTGTAGGTAAATTAGAAAAAAATAGAAAAATTCCAAAATTTAGTGATAAAATTAAGAAGCTAGTTTTTAGTAGCACTGGACAAATATGATTAAAAAATTACTTCGAAACCAACATATGTGAACAAATATGTTCACATATGTGATTTTATGTGTTTTATTATGTAAAGGAAAGAGAAATTTATATGCCTACTGTGAACACTTACGCACGCGCGCGCGCTCCCCCACCCACAAACACACACACAATATTTGCATGTATCATTGCAATTTTTAAATTATAAGTCACTGTAAATGTAAAATACATTAACAGTAATATAAGATTCGACGGGATTTTACTTAATTTTTTGATCATAAAAAAATAACTGAAAACTATGGTACATTTAAAATATCGTATCACATGCCCACGCAAATTATGGTAACTCATCTAGTTGTTGATATTATCTCTGTAATTCCTTCTAAAAATAGTTGGGTGTGTTTCCTCAAATTTGTTAAATTATTTTTATAAATGATACTTATTTAAGATGAATATTCGATTTTTCCAAGAAAGTAGCAGTGTAACAATATAAATGCAAATGCGAGTATATGCATTTATAACAACTGTCACACACGTTCAACAGAACTCATTTATTACATACAATATAAATATGTTTGGAAAATATGTAGCAAGACGTAGTTACTTAACAATACACAAAGTACAATAACTTAAAGCTTCTATTTGCATTTGTCTCTCAGAAATGTATTTACTTGACAAAATGAAAGATAATATAATATTGTAACGAAAACCGTATCGACAGCCTAGAGCGTCCTCCAATCGTCTACCCCCGCTAGTAGTACAAGTTTAAGTGGAAGTATGTTCCAGATTCTTCGAGAGCGCACTTGAAATACGCATTTGCGTCAGCAATTAAGTAAGAATGAAACGATTCTAGAACACGTACGCTACGTATATAAGGGACAGAGGCTGGCTTTGTGAATCAGTGGACAGTGAGTGATTTCCTTAGCGCGGATCGACTGTTTGTCGAAGTATTGTGTGAAGCGTTATTGTGCTATAATTAGTGTAGAACTCTATTATTTGACGTTATTATTGCGTGTGGACAAATCAAATGAATTATTGTACGAGTTAAATCTTGCTGAATAACTTGCTGATTACAAACTGTTAATTGTAATTAATTAAAGCTGGTGATTAGTGACTTAATTGGCGTCTTGTATTTTGTTTTTCACTGCACCGTACGGCGATTGGTGAGACAGTCGTAATTATATAACAATTGGCCTTGGAAACATGCACTTTAAAATACTTTATTTACATCAACTTACAATCCTAGAAAAATGAGATTTAAATTATTTAACAGAATTCAACAATAATTATAAATTTTGGATTTATTCCCATTAAAACAATAAAAATATTAACAATTCCTCTCTAATCATTTTAAGGCAACGATTAAAATCAACTGGGTATTTTAAATTAATAGATCCATCATGGTGTGCTTGCGATGCTGTATTGCTCCATTGACGGAACGTCTCGACTCTCTGAATTCTGACACCAGCAACCAAGCGATTACTCCTTACGCTCAATATTCCTTCAACGGCTATATCATTTTTTGAATTAATTTGTTACTTTCATTTTACACGAACGTATATAATTACTTATTCAAATTATGTATTATGTGCGTGTGCGTGTGTGTATAAGTGTGTATTTGGTGGGAGGAAAATCACAGCTGCATATGGGTTTATACTACAAACGTAAACGTAAGCTTCTCATCGGTTTTGGAACAATCTATACAGTTACCGTACAAATGTAATTCAGTTGCGCATTTATAAACTACGCATAGTATAACAAAAGATGAGATCATGGTACTACTTTTGTTTGTTATTATGTGTACGTCTATGAGTTTATGTATAAATATAAACAACGTATAGTATAACTAAAGATGAGATCATGGTACCACTTTTGTTTGTTATTATGTGTACGTCTATGGGCTTATGTATAAATTTAAAACGTCTATAAAACGTTTAAGGAAAAAATTAAAATTTCTTTGAAGTGTTGTTGATGATTAACATATAAATTGCTAAATAAACGCTGCGAATATTAACTGGCTTTGAACAATTTTCCGTGAACAAGGTGTAATAGGATTGACGTTCAGCTAATAAGGAAATGAAAAATTAAAACAAAATAAATCTAACTTAGTCACTGAAATATTAGTGCACCTTTAAATGTGTTCCTTGGTAATGTATTCAAAGAAAACAAGAGTAAATAGAATAAGAGCTTTCAGAGTTGTTAAATAATGCATTAAAGGAAAATGTTAATAATCTTTAATAATCTTGAATCAAACCTTTGAGAAGAAGAATATTACATAGATGAAGCAATACAACATAAAATAATTTTACCAACATTTCTAATTAGTGAGTCAGGAACAAGATGTAGTTTGTTTAGCTCTTAATATGAGTACAAGCCTATTTAATGCACAATTGATACATTCGTTTTAGAACAATTTTAGGCTTGTTTCATAAAAAAGTTTAAAGGTTAAGAAACCTATTTTTCACCGTTAAATAGATAATTTTTAACTGTTGATTATAATGTAACAATTTTACAATTTACCGGCCATTACAAAAACACACTTAATTCTGAATTCAGAGATATTACTATTATGCTTTCAATATAACTACCCATGTTCATGTCACTCGCTCCGAGATGATATAGGCTTAAGTTTTTATCAAGTATACAGAATTAGTGTAGGCTCTGGAATCAATATAAATGGAAGACATTTCAGTATAGCCATAATGACAGATCCGCCTCTTTTAATTATTTATTTGCGTCCAATTAAGGGCAAGGTATTACTTACACGTAAACAGTCAGGTGAACTGTTTCCACATGTTTACATGCATATACAAATATATGCCTACATGTTTACTCATGTCAGAATTGGATCGTTGACATACAAACCCATCAGTGTTTGCCCATTGTCAGTGTCTGCGTGCATTTAAATAGTATTTACAAATATATTGTTCAAGTCATAACATTAAAGCTTTCACGTCCGGAGTCAACTTCAGTAAAATTATTGTCCGGGAGGCCGTGGTGCTTTTGTTATAAGTCCAGACGTTTCGACTGCAGCTGCGGCCGTAGCAACGTCTGAGCACCACCACGGCCAAGAGCGCGGAAAACATTTTTAATGAAATATTGCTTAAGACAGAAATATTACCGAACTGGATCTAGTAAGTTCGCCTACATTGGAAACTACAGATTAAAGTTGTGTAAAGCAGATTACGAGAATGCGAAGAGTCGCACAGAGGGAAGAGAACTACATGCAGCGTATGGTTAGTTGAAGGGGAGAACAAAATACAAATGAATAATGCAAAAACATATCAAGTAAATACAGGAAGGGGTTGCTTGTCTACTGTTCTTCTCTTTCTGGCAATTTAGTTGTTTCAAAGTTAGTTGCCAGTCACGTGTTCTTAAGTGCTTGGAGAGGAGAGCGGAAGAGCTTTGAATTGCTGCAATCACCTCTCATTGATTTTTGTGCTTGTCTTCGCTCAAAGAATAATATTATTCCTCAATATATTTTTTATTATTAGTTTTTCTCCATATTTTCTTTGTACTTTTTATTTGCATACCAGTATATTCCAAAATTCTCAGTAAATTACTTTCTTTGTAGTTTTCTCGAGATAAACTAGTTTTGTTTTTTGAGGAAACTAGAGCCCTAAAATATTAATTTTATTTGGTTGTGAGACAAAGTTTCATTTCAACTCTACTACAATATCAGCTGTAACAATTATGCCTACTGTACTTGTAGTTGAGTGTATCCAAATAAAAAAGATGCTATTTAATGGCTAAACTAAGAAGTAAATATAACATTTCATCGTTGCGTTACGTGATACGTGGCATGTATTAGACGCTGAGTAGAGCATTGTATAATGTTAGAACAACCTTCCCGGTATTTCTGTATTGCCAAATTATAAATTTTTTAATCAGTGAACATAGCTGCAATCATCGTACACTTTATTTTAACACAACTCGACTTATGGACAGGAAATATTGTCGTTGTAGTGACTCAAATAATAGATAATTCCTCTGAAAACCATTACGATGTTATCCTTAGGAAACAAAAAGTTAAAATTTTAAGATAGTGGTTAACATTCTAAAAATTGAATCAATTCTTTGTTAGATTTATAACAAAATTAGCTATGTTCTAAATGGATTAGTTAAATTAAGACTAATCAGTTTCTATCTCTAAAAACAAGATACAAATATTTTCTTTAAATAACGAGGTAGGTAAAAATGTAATAACAATTTTAAAACCTACTTTTAATCTTAGCAGCACCCTTTAATTGTCGTATTGTTGATGGCTTCATAACAGGCATTCCTTGAAAACGATAACTGTATGTTGAATTAAACAGTGTAAATACAGGTACATAACCTTGGGCCACAGAAACTTATTACACACAACAATGTTTGGGGTTTATGATTCTAAAGGAGTAACAAAGAGTTTACATAAGAAAATGGAAACTCATGTCACTATACGCATAATTAAGCAGCATTTAGCTCAGCGGTGTAGCTTGTAAGGAAGCCATAACTTTGTCGAATCTAGTTGGAAGAAGCTCATAAATGTGAAGGATGTTGCATAAGCAGAACTCACGCAACCCTAACTCCCTTTCATTAGCTCACACAGGCCACATCTACCACTGCCAACTAATATAGATTTTAATAATGAGGTCTCTTTAAATTACTTAACTTTATAAGCAATATGATTTTGTACGTGATTGATTTTACTGAAACGTTTTATTTGAATAATTTTAGAACCAAATTATCTTTTGAGATTCATTACTCGGTGAAGTGTTTTACAGTATGGAGTTTCATAAACACACAGTTAAAATCTCTGTATTATTAAAGTAGGTTCAGTATGTAGAATATAAAAATAGCAGTAATCAAGCACTGTACTCTTAACGTTGCAACCAAATGAAACGATTTAAATGTCTGTTCATCTAGGACCTAAAGGCTTCATTTAACCCTTCAGATTTCTGTACAAATGTCTGTATTACAGAACATACAAATACGTTCATATTTAATAGTACACGTTCGGTTTTCCTATTGCATAAAACACTTGTGGTCTCTTGAGCTGGTTTCTTTAAAACGTTAGCGACGTATAAACAAATTTATCTACATGTGCCTCCTCATATGTGAAAGAAATATAAAACATATGTGCCTCTCCTTTGTATAAAACGTAAATAACAAACATTTATAATACTATCGACAAGAGAATAAGTAATTATTGTTAAAATATACTTATTATACATAAATCCTAACTCATCTGTCCCAGAAATCGCCCTGAACAGGAAGATCTAATACAGACATAAACACACTACCCGTGTAAGCACGCGCCCGACCACGAGCCCACACACACGCACGCGTACACACATCAGTGTTTACGGCATAAAATTTTGTAGCAACTGTTTAGTAAAATATCGAGATGAACTACCTAATAAGTCTTCATAAAGCTTTTATTGTCTTTTAAAAAAGGAAAAATAGCGAACAGACAAGCATCTAATCATTGTCGCCTAAGAGGGTGTATAGATTTTTGCATTTTTACTGGTATGAAAAGGAACGTCACTGAAGAACATCAAAACTTCCACCGAGAAAGCCATGTTACACATTAGATTTATAGTACATTATTAGTCAACATACATTGAAATATTAAGCTCAATTAATCATTTAGCTTCACAGAGAAAGTGTCGTACGTTAACTATTGAATTTTCTTAGCAAGCCAGCCTTTTATACACTGTTCAAGCAGGGAAGACGGCTACAAGATTAACAGTCTTCTCGAGAATGCACACACACACACACACACTGACAGATATTTACAGTTCATTTACAGCAACTGAGTCACACAGCCAAGCACTGATGCCAAGGGTGAATCACCTCTGCTTGGACCACCTTGTGTGTGTGTGTGTGTGTGTGTGTGTGTGTGTGTGTGTGTGTGTGTGTGTGTGTGTGTGTGTGTGTGTGTGTGTGTGTGTGTGTGTGTGTGTGTGTGTGTGTGTGAGAGAGAGAGAAAGAGAGAGAGAGAGAGAGAGAGATTACTTATTCTTTGCTGCCTTCCCTGCAACAAGTGACATCTTTTTCTTTCTTAAAGATTTACAAAGTATTTAATAAAGGTAAATGAATGTCTCATAAAGAACTGTAGGAGAGGTGATATGTAACAAAAGATCAGGGTAGCTTGTCTGAAATTTTAAGCGCGCGCACGAACACACACATATCATTACACTGTGCCGAGTTTTGGCAACAAACCCGGCTGTTTTCTAATAGTTAACGATATGACAGGCTTCATCACCGTATTTGTTAATTAATTAGCGTAGCGGGGTGTACCACGTTAGCGGTGCGTTCGCTGTACTGATCTGCGCGCGCTCTGGGGTCGGGGCGGCGTAGCATTTTTTCCGTCGCAAGTTGATTCAGTTCACTTTCAGCAGTGTGCGTTTACAGTTCTTCTACTCCCGGCTGCGTTGAGATTTTTGGATCCTTGTAAAATGCCTATTCCTATGGATAGATAAACGCTATGTGACTCTCCGGTAAATGTGTTGAATGTATGTTTACTTATTGTATGATAATATAACATCTTCTCTAGTGTTATAACTTGGGGAACCCGAAATAATTGGTTCTGCCAATTATTCAGGCTGCCTTATTCGACGAGCTGAAATTTAATCAGAACAACACAGAGTAAATCTAAAAGGAATTAGGGAATGGGAAAACTGTTGATTTATGTACTCAGTATATGTGTGTAACAAGAAGACTTCTCTTTATTAAACATTTGAAAAAATAACATTTACTCAAAAGATAGATCCCATGACATTACTAATTGAATTATTAAAGTTATTTGAATTCTTTATTTAAACTTTGGGATCACAACAGATTTTATTTAGCTATACCACGGATCCGGGTAACCTTAGGTATTTAGTCATCAAACTTTTAATTATATTCAATTCATGATATTAGCTTGCAAGACCTTTAGTATTATGCTTCATGATTATTCCATTTGAAGAATGGTATTAATTATACTACGATACATTAAGATTTAAACTGTTACAATGTATGATGTCTGAATAGTTACATTAAATTCTTAGAGTTAATTCTTTTTAATCTTTACAAGTTTAATCGTCTCTGAAAAGTCTCTCTTTTAAAGTGTATTGTGTTACAATTATAATTATTATTTATTCCTCGATAGACGTGCTATCGAGTCACCTTTAATTTGGTATGTAGAAATTTCCTCCGGGAGTGTCCGTCTTGGGAATCCTTAAAAGCGTCGTCCTCATCTAGGTCTGGTCTTAGTCGTTAAAGTCTTAAACGTCTGCAGTCTAGGTCGAACCTTCTACGATGGTAGGCGTAGATTCTTTGATGTCTCGAACTGCATCTTCTGTCGGGTCTACTAGAGTTGCAAATTCTGGTAGTTCATATCTCCGGGTAGGATGTTGAAAAGTGTCGTCAGTTGGTGAAGTTAGCAGTCATCGTTATTAATACTCGTACTTTTGTTGTCACATATTTCTTCTTGTTACCACGTTTCTGATTTTTAATTAATGTTACATGTTACACTCTTTTGTGTAGCAGTTAATAAACTACATTTGAAATAAGCCAAACTAACAACAAATCACACAACATTCCAACAGAGCTTTTGCTCGTGCGTGTGCACTGCTTGGAGTCTTCATAGCGAGAGAGAGATTTTTCGCCCGCTTCCACTGGTACTGTACAAGAGGTAGTGGGGTGTTTATTCCGCGAGAATATAGTCCCTGTATCTCTCTAAATAAACTTTTTTACTAATACAAACTATCCCTAGATAAAAATACATAATTTAAATGAGTTATTTTAGTGACTATCTGTGTCTTCAGATTCTTTAATTATTAACATTAGTTTTTTATTTTATTCCTAATTACAGAAGACTCGGAAAACATGTCGAGTCCGGAATCAACAGGTAGGCGCCTGATAGCAAGCAAGGGTTAAATACGACAATAATAATTATTTACAATATGCCTTTTTATTACAGTTTCTTTGCCCTTATTAATTACTTCTTCCTTTCACACTTAGTACCTACATGTTTTTATTACTATTGTGAGATTTAAATGGTTAATGGCTCGCAACCTTAAATTTTTTTTTATTTCTTTCTTTTTTTAATCATGGTTACAATTTAAATCGTCACAATAAAAGGAATTATATTTAACTTAAAATTAACGGGGATATGAGTGGATATATTCGACTCTCCGTCTTGGCCGCCGGGAGGAAGAAATGGACGCCACGCCACAATACCCACGAGATCGGTTTCGGACTATACGCAGGTGATATTTATGCCTTAAAAATATTTTTGGCCTCTGCAGCTAATATGTTTAAAGTCACCACGTGGTGGACACAGGTTAATTACTGATTATTCACGTCTTTGAATGTTAACACTGGCTGAAATATAGTATTTTATAATTTTTATGTCTGTATATTATTCTAATTATATCAAAAGGGGCGTAAGAAAATTATTTTGTAATACTTGTTGGAACGGGCGTACCTTACGAACCTGTTCAAGTTTGTTAACTCATATTGAAATTGTAGTAAGATGGTTAATTAGTTGACGAACAGTTTGTGAATAACTATTTATTTTATACTAAATTCTATGCAGAAGGTAGATTATCATGTACTGAGGTCTTGGGAGGGTGTCATGGTAGTTTCAAAGAATACTTAAATTGAAAAAGGTTAAAACTGCTCATGATGTGCAGAGTGAGTTTGTGTTGGGAGATGGGTATTGTGAATTATGGAACACTAGAGTAATTACCAATATGAATGTTTAGGGTTCCTGACTAATACGAGAATCTGATTCGCTCCATGTGTGGCTGAACAACTGTCACCAATGCTATAAACACATCGACTCTCCGTCTTGGCCGCCGGGAGGAAGAAATGGACGCCACGCCACAATACCCACGAGATCGGTTTCGGACTATACGCAGGTGATATTTATGCCTTAAAAATATTTTTGGCCTCTGCAGCTAATACCATGTGACATTACTCTCGGAATAGCTCCAGTTATATTTTCGATTGTGCACAAGTCCAGCGGACATTAGGGTTACAAACTTTATCAGTTTTACTTTCCGAATGCTTACGCCCCCAGATTAAGTGTAAACCAAGA
Source organism: Magicicada septendecula (assembly GCA_034769895.1). NCBI lineage: Eukaryota > Metazoa > Arthropoda > Insecta > Hemiptera > Cicadidae > Magicicada > Magicicada septendecula. Next base: position 224,118,659 of record CM068368.1, read on the forward strand.
CGGGGCCATGTGTCCGGCGATTTTTGATGTTATACCTCTTTTAAACAGTAAAAGTGTGCGGAATCTGAATGTTATTGATTCACATGGGTGCTGATCATTTATGCGCGTGTGCTGGGGTACTTTTTTGGGGGGATTTTTTGAATTTTATATATATGGGTTTTTTTTAGAATTTAAGGGTTTGGTGGTGCTTTAACCTGTGGCCGTCACCTGTTGGTGCAGTGGTCTGCAGGCACCCGACATGTTAATTTTTGTTGAATCTGGTTCGGGTGCATGGCCGTGCCTGAGATCAAGTCAGTTCTCTGTGAATGCCTTATATATGTTTTATTAGGTTCAGTCCATAGATTTTAAATTTTATAAAATTATTTTTGGCTGTTTAATAATTCTTTAATAAGTAAATTCATTATTTTTTTACTGCCATAGCCAGTGCATGATTTGTTGAGTATATATATATATATATATATATATATATATATATATATATATATATATTGTAACGTTACATAACCCAGTCCCAAAAATGATAACTTAATCACCCCACCATAAAGGTCAGAAATGGGTATAATATACCTAGCTCTAGATTACTTTATATCACAAAACATTATAAACTATACTTAATTGATATAAAGTGTACAAAGTGAGTTATAGTGTACCCAGTGAGAAAATAAGTGATTTTAAAAGGAGCATCTCACAGACTTATGCTGTAGCTGGAGAAACAATTGATTATAATAGTAGACTATATGCTGCTGACCAATTATGTGTTTTGTTGGAATATTGTATAATTTGTATTGTGTAGGCAACTAAGATTTTGTACCTAGGTTTAATTTTATATTTAATAGAATAATTATGTTTGAATATAAGATAACCCAGGGTTAAAAATAAAATGGTTAAATATAAAATAATAATAAAAATAAAATAATACTGTATGAGTAAAATGGCTGAAGAAAATAGTTCAGTGTAGGGAGACTATAAGAAATTAATAAATAATATATAAATACAGTTAAAGGAAATAAAAATATTAAAGACCTATATCTAAGGTTAAGAGAAAATAGAAGGAAAAACTTTATATAAATCAAATTGGATAATAAACCAAATTTAAAAAGGATTATTTTTCTATAAATAAGAGATAAATTTATAATAATTAAAAACAGCCTATATACTCAAAAGTATATAGAGGCACCAATAAAAAATGATATAAAAATTATTGGTTACTAACAGTAACCACCTAACAAGATATGAATTAATTGTTAAAACGATTGAAAACCGTTCGTTTGAAAAAAAAAGTGGAATGCCATCAAAAATTTTAATACCCTATAAAAACTTTCGGAGACAGTGCCAAATTGAATAAAAATTAACTAGTAGTTTCCACCTTATGTTAGAACTTTTTCAGATATCAATTTTAACGTCTTTTACTCGACGAAAAATTGAAATAACCAATTACCAGATCAGGCCTAGTTGAACAGCACTTCGAGATTTTGGTGAGATTGTATCTTATGGACATTCAACGAAATTACAAAACAACTATAACTCTAACACTAGAAACAGCACCATCCAAGTAAACACTTCGAGAAAAGAGGTAAAATAAACTTTATTAATAATTGTTAACCAAGAAATCCTCATGTCGAATCTTTGTGCAGTTCCAATATTTCGTAAATGATTTCATGTGTATAATAAAGACATAATCTGTACTCTAGCGGACAAATCCGGAACTACATACTACGAAAAAACCAAAAATTCGAAATTTATTATTTTTCTCTTGTAAAGCGTAGTATAAAATTATTCATTTCTGACCGTCTCATAACACAAAGAACTTACCCTTAACCCTGGGGAAATTCATAAATGAATTCTTTATTGTTTAATGTTTAATCAAGGATAAAAAAATAATTTGTTATAATTCCAATGTTTACCTAATTAAATCGATCAAATGTGTTGTTGACAGAAAAAATCGATTATAATTTTTGTACTGGGATAAGAGAAAAATCAGTGTATTACATAAATAAATTCTCCGAATATTTTATTATAAATAATAAAACGTATATTCTTTCTTGTAGAGGGTAGTTGTTACAGATTTTCAGGAAGCCAAGAAGAAGACGAACCGCCGGGGAGTATCACCGAACATTGGTGTTTGTTTAACCTAACATTTTGAGGCCGATGTCAAAATCAGCTGGTCTTATGAACAGCGAATATTTAAAAACAAGTAATTGTATACTCCGGGTGTAATATCTTTGGTCCTCCTCTCTCAACTAACTACGATTAAATAACTTCATTAATCTCTCCCAAATCACACACACTCGATTTTAGTTTTCTTGGTAAACATCGACTTTAACCGCTTTGAACATTAGCAAATATAAACAATAAGTAATCATAAGAAACGATACTCGTGGTTTGGTAAAGACGCGGGACGTTACAAAATGGCGCCCAACATAGGGCTTGAATAAGACGGACGTTCCACCTTTCGGATTACGTTACAGAATGGCGCTCAACGTAAAAGGGCTGTAATTACAAAAGAATTTTCAGATATTTAACAAAATAATATAACAAAAAACCTAATTATCGTCGGCAGTTATGAGAAAACAAGAAATGCAATAAAGAGCTATGATACCACAGGAAACGAAAATGTCCGAAAAAGAGAGACGATTAAGTTACGCGGAATGGATAACGGTGCTGTTTAAAAAATTCAGCAAGGAGATGGTATACATAAAAACGAATACCACGGATCACGAAAGAGCACAGATGAGTCGTGCGAATGCAATGGGAACACCAAACGACAAAATGACTTTGAGAAACATGTATAATGAAATGTGGGAATTGGATGCCAGGTGTAATAAAGAAGAGACTATAGGGACAGCCCACGAAAAAGGCGATAAGAATGTGGAAAGAATGACTGAAGAAGATTGGGAAAGATGGGACAATAATGAAGCACAAATGAAAAACGAAAGAACAGGAGTATACGCACAGGTGACAGAGCAGTATACTCAGGAAGAATATGAACAATGGAGACGAGTAATAAGACAACCGGAAAACCCAATACAAACGAAAAACACAGAATTAAGGGAATGGATAAGGGTGATGTTTGAACTATCCAGAGAAGATATGTGTAACTGGAGGAAGGAGCATAATCGAATAGAAGAATTTAAAGGAATGCCAAATCATAAAAACTTAGAACAATCAAATTTGCAACAAGAAGGGAAATAGTCAAAGTGAAGCAACAGAAGAAAATGCCAGAACAACCAAAGAAAGTGACCCGTCAGGACATAATGGATTTTATGGTTGAACATTTCAGACAAATGGATGAAAGTTTCAGAAAACTAGAGGAAACAATGGACAGTGGTTTCAAGAAAATGAATAAAAATTTTAGGAAACAGGAGGAAAACTCAAAGAGACACCATGAAACATTAATGAAAAAATGGATATGTGTTTAAAGAATATGAATGAAACATTAGACAACACTTCAGAAGGCCTTAAAGTAAATCCGAATACAGAAGAAAGCAGGAAGGAAATAGAAATTAGAGAATACCAAGATGTAATATTCTCTGAATATAAAAATAGCCAAAACCAAGAGAATATTCAAACCATGGAAGAGAATATCAACAAAATAAGAAAAATAGGTAAAAAGAAAATATTGAATACGAAAGAAGAATTGGAGATGAGGAAGGGTGGATTAATTAGTGCATTTAACATCCCCATTAATGAGCGAAGGGAGTTAAGTAAAAGTATGAATTATAGAAAAAACTTTATAAAAATGGCCAAAGTAAACCACCATAAAATAATAAAGAAAAACTTAAATAAATTTAAATATTACTTAAACATATCCACGATCGAAGAGTATCTGACAACATCAGCTATACCTTTAATACGAAATATACCAGCAAAACGTTGGGTAAATAATACAGAGGTCAAATAGAATGGAATGATATTAAAAATGAGTGAATATGTTACGTCAGAGAAGGTACAATACCTGTTAGTTAAAAAGGAACTAACAATGACGGAAGACCGGTACTTAAATGAAGGTTTCATAGCAACAAAGTGGAAGAGCCGGATGGTAAGAAGATTATTAAGGAGAGAATTAATTCCGAACACCCCAGTAATCCGAGAAAATGGAGTACCTGAGTTAATGGACCATGGTTAACCTAAATAATAACCAACCAGAAAAAGGTGACTGAAATTTTGAAAACCGACCAAGCAACCCATTGGAAAGAAAAACCCCAAAATTCAAAAAGCACGTAAGGACAACTTACTCAAGTTATTTCGAAACAATATAATTTAAAATAAAAAGACTAAAACCCCAAAATTCAGAAGCACGTAAGGACAACTTACTTAATTCATTGAGGAACAATATGATTTAATAAAAAGTAGGTAAGTACCACTTACTTTAAATATTTCGAAACGATATAATTTGATTTAACAAACAACAAACCACCAAGAAAAAGAGAACAGATGATTAAATAATATTTATAAAGAACTGATTTAAAATGGAATGTTAGAAAAAATAATATTTTTATGGTAACAAACAGAAGAATATATAAATAAATAAAAACAATTGATGGTAATGTGCTCAGATAAGAAGAATAAAGAATAATTTAATGACTACAATGAAGCTGAAGGATGATGATAATTAATACAACTATAATTTAGAATTTCTCGGAATTGAAAATGATATAAGAAGAAATGATATAAGAAGAAGTGATACGGAGAAAATATGTCACAAGAAGGAAAGTCAAAAGGATTTTAAAATAATGCCTATCAATAATGTTATATGCTATTAGTTAATGGAAAAGAAGAATGAATCAATAAGAGGAAATATATAATTAAATGCAAACAGCTACAGCATGAAGAATCCCAAAAGTGTTTAGTATTAGTCGCTAATCGACTACTTGTAATCTTTTTATTATAACGAATTGACCGTAGAAATATTCCGGCAATAATTTTCCTGAGCAGGGATGATGTTCCCCTGGTCTCAGAAGGTGCAAGGATGGACAGCGGAGTTATGGACCCAAAAGTGGCCACCCGAACTGAACCACCGCACAGGATAGGGAAAAATGTTAGAGAAATTGAATATTTAAGGGATAATAATTATAAAATAACTGAAAAGAGTGATATTAGATTCCAGAAGTATAGATGAAGAAAATAGAAGGAAGATAGCAGACCGGAACTTAATTGAGAAAACGAATTTATAGAAGTAAATAAGAAAATAAGTGTTAAAACAAGTTTTTTATGATTAGTGTGACCAGTCCTTATCAAGTAAAATGTGGAAGTACCACTACCCAGAGAAATAAATCATTGATGAATTTGCCTCCAAGAGAGAGAGAGAGTTGAGTAGGAAAATAGCAATTACCATTTAATCGAATAACAGGTATATAACCAGTCTGAAATGAAGGAAGATATTATGAAGACATAAAACAGGAAGACTATGTAGTTTGAAGAAGTCAACAATTTATTTCGAAACAAGTAAAACGAAAATAAATTTGTTCTAGTGGGGGGGGCTTTATGTAACGTTACATAACCCAGTCCCAAGAATGATAACTTAATCACCCCACCATAAAGGTCAGAAATGGGTATAATATACCTAGCTCTAGATTACTTTATATCACAACACATTATAAACTATACTTAATTGATATAAAATGTACAAAGTGAGTTATAGTGTATCCAGTGAGAAAATAAGTGATTTTAAAAGGAGCATCTCACAGACTTATGCTGTAGATGGAGAAACAATTGATTATAATAGTAGACTATATGCTGCTGACCAATTATGTGTTTTGTTGGAATATTGTATAATTTGTATTGTGTAGGCAACTAAGATTTTGTACCTAGGTTTAATTTTATATTTAATAGAATAATTATGTTTGAATATAAGATAACCCAGGGTTAAAAATAAAATGGTTAAATATAAAATAATAATAAAAATAAAATAATACTGTATGAGTAAAATGGCTGAAGAAAATAGTTCAGTGTAGGGAGACTATAAGAAATTAATAAATAATATATAAATACAATTAAAGGAAATAAAAATATTAAAGACCTATATCTAAGGTTAAGAGAAAATAGAAGGAAAAACTTTATATAAATCAAATTGGATAATAAACCAAATTTAAAAAGGATTATTTTTCTATAAATAAGAGATAAATTTATAATAATTAAAAACAGCCTATATACTCAAAAGTATATAGAGGCACCAATAAAAAATTATATAAAAATTATTGGTTACTAACAGTAACCACCTAACAAGATATGAATTAATTGTTAAAACGATTGAAAACCGTTCGTTTGAAAAAAAAAGTGGAATGCCATCAAAAATTTAATAAAACCCTATAAAAACTTTCGGAAACAGTGCCAAATTGAATAAAAATTAACTAGTAGTTTCCACCTTATGTTAGAACTTTTTCAGATATCAACTTTAACGTCCTTTACTCGACGAAAAATTGAAATAACCAATTACCAGATCAGGCCTAGTTGAACAGCACTTCGAGATTTTGGTGAGATTGTATCTTATGGACATTCAACGAAATTACAAAACAACTATAACTCCAACACTAGAAACAGCACCATCCAAGTAAACACTTCGAGAAAAGAGGTAAAATAAACTTTATTAATAATTGTTAACCAAGAAATCCTCATGTCGAATCTTTGTGCAGTTCCAATATTTCGTAAATGATTTCATGTGTATAATAAAGACATAATCTGTACTCTAGCGGACAAATCCGGAACTACATACTACGAAAAAACCAAAAATTCGAAATTTATTATTTTTCTCTTGTAAAGCGTAGTATAAAATTATTCATTTCTGACCGTCTCATAACACAAAGAACTTACCCTTAACCCTGGGGAAATTAATAAATGAATTCTTTATTGTTTAATGTTTAATCAAGGATAAAAAATAATTTGTTATAATTCCAATGTTTACCTAATTAAATCGTTCAAATGTGTTGTTGACAGAAAAAATCGTTTCTAATTTTTGTACTGGGATAAGAGAAAAATCAGTGTATTACATAAATAAATTCTCCGAATATTTTATTATAAATAATAAAACGTGTATTCTTTCTTGTAGAGGGTAGTTGTTACAGATTTTCAGGAAGCCAAGAAGAAGACGAACCGCCGGGGAGTATCACCGAACATTGGTGTTTGTTTAACCTAACATTTTGAGGCCGATGTCAAAATCAGCTGGTCTTATGAACAGCGAATATTTAAAAACAAGTAATTGTATACTCCGGGTGTAATATCTTTGGTCCTCCTCTCTCTACTAACTACGATTAAATAACTTCATTAATCTCTCCCAAATCACACACACTCGATTTTAGTTTTCTTGGTAAACATCGAATTTAACCGCTTTGGACATTAGCAAATATAAACAATAAGTAATCATAAGAAACGATACTCGTGGTTTGGTAAAGACGCGGGACGTTACAATATATATATAATTGCACTATTAGTTTCTCACCACTTCAGTCATAAATGTTAGCCTCAGTTTCTATGCTATTTTCCGATGGTTACGTCCCACTGGGTTTTTCGCTCAAATTTTGTATTTTTGTAAGAGCATGAAAGAAAATGAGAAATTACCATTTTGTAAAACCGTACAGCCATGTTGACCTTGTGATGGCACCTTACTATTTGGGAACAAAACCGAAATTTTTTTATTATGCATTGTACCTGAGAGTTGTTCTGGATGTCTTGCCAATTTCAATTCGGCCATTTCGAATCCTTGTAATTATTTCGTTTTGTTTTAACTCAGTTATACTCTATCGAGTTAATGGATTTTGTTTTTCTTAAATGAGAAGTTGTTTAAGGCTTGCTGGGCACTTGAACTGATTACTGTAGTCTGGGGGGGGGGTCTTGATGACTGATACTGGGGTTTTCCACATTCCCGTGCGGTATGATGAAAATATATAGGCTGTCTGCCAGGTGAACATGTGTGTGTTTAGTATATATATATATATATATATTTTTTTTTCTATGTGTATTGATGTACGTAGATCAATTGTATTCGTATTTTATGTGTATGTCAATTATGTATTCTTGATGTCAAGGGGTACATTATGCCACCATATTATTACAAATTCTTAAGAGACATGGAAGCAATTGCACTGTGATACTAGATGTTGGATTATAAAAGGGGGTATTTGAATAATTTATATATATGTTGAGCTTATGTTTATTTTATAAATGTATATTTTAAGGATGTTTGAAGATTGCGATAAAAGAGTTTCTACATTACATTGTTATGCTATTTTGGAGAAGTGGATGTTACAAAAATTTTTTTTGTAGATACATTTTTGAAGAATGATACAGTGTATGTTGTATATTAATGTATATTATGTTATATATGTTATAATTGAATATTAATGTTATAATGTCAAAGAGTGGATTTGAGATTTTTTTAAATGTCAGTTTAAATTATACTAAATTTTATCAGATTAAAAGAATTTGGGCTTGCGGTCAATATATATGCATTATTTTATAATGAATGTGGAAACAATAAAGACTGTTATAATTGGGTAAAAGCGAGTTTTAATTGCAAGTCCCGTCTCACTGGACCCAGCGCATTTTTTTTTGCTTCTCTAGGCCTTCCGCCTAGTTTTAAATAACTAGTGGCCCCTCTTTCAAAAAAAAAAAAAAAATTTTTAGAGATTTTTATAAAGCATAAAAATTTTAAAGAGGGGTTACAAGACTCATTCGCACACCGGTCATACGATGAAGTTTCCGCCTTTAGGTTAATTGCACTTTTGTTAATAGAAATGAGATGCTTCATAGTTGTTAGTGTTTCAGCATAGTCAATCCCTTCATTTGGTCAAGTAGAGAAACGTGCTGTATTTGAATCTATGCAAAAATTTTGATAATTTGGAAGATTTTCGATTTGATGATGAGCTGTGAAGCTTGAAAGCGATAATCGGGAATTTTTTTATCTATAGTGGAGTACAACGGTGTTATTTCTGTTTGTGATATTAACCACCAACACCACTTTACTAATTAAATTTCCAATTTTGTCGCAATCGTAAATATTACTTGTTGTGCTATTCCATGCGGTTTCATGCCAGTCTCCTGATACAAAATATATTTTGTATGTATACAAAATATATTATACCAAATACAAAAAATATAGAATTTGCATATTTTTGTGGAAGATTTAAGACTTGGGTTACTAGATGTAAACAATGTAAATCCTTCATTCTCTACTTCTTTTTCCATTCCTACTTTGACGTTCTGATTACTTAAAATTTACAAAAGTTGCAAACAAAAAATCTCATATATTATTATTAAATAATAAATTTACCCAACAAAAGAAAAAGGAAAGCCATATTTGACAGAATAAGTCATGCAGTTACTGAATTTCAGTATCGATAGTCGAACATTAGCATAACCAAAACAAATGCTAATAATGATTTCATTTGGTAACTGATTTACGTGCGAAAATGTTTTGTTTACTACGACAGATCAGTGACTCGTATCACCGCTCTGTCATGCTGAGTACTGCATAATTTTCTCATACATTAGTTATACTTATTGTCCTGTACTGTATTCGCTGATTGATAATTATAATATTCATAAATCAACGGAAACGCAACTGGCTGAAACAAAACTGGCTGATTTACATCTACCAGATTATTAGAAAATTCAAACTTAAAGCATTTCTAATAATCCATTTCATCATTAAAAATCATTCCCTATTGATTCGACACGCTAAATTAATACCGAAATAATCTTATTAAATTTTCAACGTAAGAACTTTCAACTCAGTGTTTTATCTAAGTTTATTCCTCTGTTTGTCTTTTAAAGTAAAATAATTTGTTTGGCTTACAAATAAGAATAAATGAGAATAAAATGCGAGTTATGCTTTACATACGCAAAGGCGAACTGGCGCTACTAACAGTATTACAACGCTTAATGTTACCATGCCAACGTATAATAAACACAGCGTCTCTACAATATGGGATCGTGTATTTCTATTGTCACTTCCATAACAAAAATACATGGGCATGTACCATTATTTGTCCTTAGGTTTCTACTACAGTATAGGGCCTTTACAGACATAGGTTATAGCGTACAGACTAGTAGGAAGTTAATTAAGTAAGTTAAATTACTTACATGATGAAACATGTATAAACAAATTTGTAAATTAACATATGACCACAAAATATTTGCGTTGTAGGGACAATACGTCGTTGTGTGCTACAGTCTAACTGACGCCGCAGTATGTCAAAATAACTAAACTGCGGTGCGCGTGTATTATACATCAGGATTCTACAACACGATCGCATACATTGCCTTTTACACAATTTTACTTAATTAGAAACATTGAAATATACTGTGTAATAATAAATTTTAAAAATTTCATTTTTCTATTACATTCCACTCAATATTTTCTACAATGCTGAAGTAAAATGGCTTTCTTTATGGTTTGCATGTTTTAAAACTTAATGATTTTATTAGATATATTTTATCAAAATGGATTTTATTTTTGGGAATATTTTATATATTTTGAGTAGTTATAAAATGGTTATAAATATAATTTATATAATTATGGTTATTATAACCATATAATTTATGGTTATAACTAATAATAGTTATAATGGTTATAGTTATAAAATATATACATACGTCATACGAAGTGTTGCCAAATAATGATGGCAAACTTTGGAAAATGATTCTGCTCATTAAATTAAAGGAATCAATTTATGTAACATAAATCGAACAAAACAGGCCAAACGATAAATATAAGAAAAGTAAGCTAATGTTTTTTTATAACAAAATGTAATATCTCCGTCATATTTTATCCGAAGCGAGTTACCACTGGGTTACGAATGAAAGGGATATTTTTGTATATAATTTGAAATTTTGTTATATACGTACTGATTTTTTTTAAACGCATACTGAAAATATTTCAAAAATCGTCATTTAATAGTTTTTAAGAAAACTTTAAGATTGTTTAGTACTTATAAGAAATAGTACACTTACTTTGTATAGAAAATTTCAACTCCACATCTCATTTCCTTTAGGAGTAATTAATTTTTTTCATAAAACAGACACACATAGAGACGGACGCATTTATATATATATATATATATATATATATATATATATATATATATATATAGGACATTTTCCTTGGTTTAATGAGGATAATTGTTTCTCAAAGTTTGCCATCGTGTTTTGAAAACACTGTATATTGTGTAAAGTTGTTGGTTTCAGTTTGTCATTAAAAAGCCGTTGATGTGTAATGAAAAGATATCATATTACACTTTATAAGGTAAATATCCGTTTAATCTTTTGCGCTCAGCAGCGACTATTATTATAGTAACAGACTAGGGCAACTACTGTTTATTTTATTTATTTTTAATAATAACGAAAGTTTGTGCAAGAATATATTTTTACTATTTTGTGAATTACAAAAATAATAAATAAATTTTTTATGTGATGACAGTTGAATATAATTGAAACATTGTAATTCACAAAATGATAAAAAAGTAAAAACTTTTGTTATTAATAATAATATAAAATGCATATACAAGAAAAATATGAGCATTTATGAATATAATTTTATTTTATATAAAATATTTTAGTTTATCTTAGCAGAAATCCTACATTTATTTGCGTGCACCTTAAAAATATTCTTGTATATATTTTTATTAATTTGAATTGAAAAGAAATTTGAATTACTCTTAAAGTACTTAAAAGATTTTCCCTACCATATATTACCTTAAAGAGGGAATTCAAGCAGTCGCAAACATTGAATATCGCCTTTGAGGAATACTGTAATATATTGTAAATCTTTGTAATCTCTGTAATCGTAAATTTATATTTATCTAATACAGTGTGAAAGCTATTACAGTAGCGTGTGTGTATGTACACGTCTACGTGTTAGATTTGTGGTATATATCTGTTTAGATTAGAGTGAGAGAGAGACAGAGCGCCCGAGTGGTTAACGTGAGTGAGAAGGTGTTGTATTGGTCTAGAAAGAGACAAGACTGATAGAGATAGAGAGAGAGAGAGAGAGGGAGAGAGAGAGAGAGAGAGAGAGAGAGAGAGAGCATAGTGACAGCATGTGAGAGAGATTATGACCGACATATATACGAACTACATTGACTATGGTACTCTGTATAGACCAAGTTCCAGGTAAATAACATTGTACAAAATGTAAATTTTAAGTAATAACCATTTTCATATAATAGATCTGTTATCTATAATGTTGTGTTATAAAGTCTGTAACCCTTTAATACAAGTTGGTAAATCATTTCTGTTATCATGTGCATAATTCTCTATTTTATATGAGGATGATAGTGTAATAAAAATGGTGAGTGTTTTAGAGTGCTAATCGTGGACAAAGACAAGTGAGAGGGAGAGAGAGAGAGTGAGAGAGGGAGAGAGAGAGTGAATGAAGAGATATAATGAGAGGGAGAGAGAGAGAGAGAGAGAGAGAGAGAGAGAGCGAAGGGTGGAAGAGTAAGAGAGGGAAGAAGGGAGACAGTGAGTGAGATGTAGAAGAGAGAGTGCGAGTGGGAGTGATAGTGAGTGATAGTGAGTGATAGATCGATTTCAGGTTAGAGTGAGAGGCTGTGAGAAGGACTGGCAGGGGGAGAATGGGTAAGAGAGAAGGTGTGATTACATTATTCTATAGTACTCTTGACTATAATTTATAATATGATTACAATTATAATTATTATCCAAGTTTACCTGTTAGTAAAATTTACCAGAAACTTTTGTTTGTAACATTTGTCAACTATCTGATTTAAGTCGTAATGTTCTACAGTTATTGTGTAAATTGTATGTTTCTAAATTATGATTGTTTGTTAACACCAGTAAGGAGTGAAACATGGTAAAAATAGCTTTTAATAATTACGTAGTGAACATCCCCTAATCTGTTTTAGTTATAGGTAATATATTACTTTGCTATATGTTGACTGCTGTAGGAATAAACAATTTATGTACCAAACTAATATCCAATTGTTGATTACTGTTTGTTTAATTAATTAAAATATCATTACATTTAGTAATTTAAATTGTAATACTGTATAAATTAAGTTCTCTCATACTATAATTTGCTCGTTTTCTTAAAGATAATTTGAAGATGTAAACAAACTATCATAAGTCTTCACATATAAAATGATACATACATACGCACGCACACACTCACATACACCAACACGTTCACCCAAATATTTAATTGTTTCGTCATGTTTGATATTTCTATTGTATTTCATACACAGGTCCTGAAGAGGACAATAAATATTGTCGAAACGTCGACGCAAAATAGCTAAAATTTGTATTATTGACCGATCCTCACTAACCATCCACCAAAACATTTATTACAGTAGAGTTTGTGAGAATACAGCCGACGTCAGCAGTTCCAATTAACAGATAATCTCTTTGTTTGCTTCCCAGCGAGTATTACTGTTTTGCCTTAAAAAATCGACTTAGTTACATATCCGTGGTTCCAAGGCTTTTTTTTTTGGTTTCTAAGAAGTGAATAAAGGACATTAACGGACGCACAAAAATATCACCCCATACAGTGACATATATTGAATCCTGTTAATGTAACGTCTCTTGTAGTTTCACAAGCTACACCGTTCCATTTAATCAAACCCAAATGGATGGATAAATCAATATATTTATAGTAATTAACGTTCACAATAGAGTGAAGATAGAAGAGAGATAGGTATATGTAGACGTATAAAGAGATAGACAGGTAGATAGATAGATGGGTAGATTGATGTATAAAGTTTGAGGAAGGTGTATAAGCTGTCCTAACGTTCAAGTGTTTGAGGTGATTTGTAAGTCAAGTGTTCACAACGGCCGTTAAATTTGATTTTCCCACTAACCTACACTTCACCGACATAATTTCATGACATCGCACCGCTTCACCCTCGGTCATCGCCAGCTGAGGTTTAATAACGTCACTCGATCGTTACTGACACAAATTGCGCATAATATGCGATAAGCCCAGAGAGGCACTACACTGCAAAGTATTTTCACTTTCCTTAAACTTCCAAGTACACGGTCAACCTATAATTAGACTATTATAATAAAATTTTACGGCAAACGTTTTATGAATCAGGCGATTCAAATTTTCCAGCTTCGTCAAATTGATAAGAAAAGTGCATAAGATTGCTGTTACTGTTTCCTCTAGACAGGTATTATGCCGATTAAGACAGCAAAATTATAGACATATTTCTATTATATTGTTGATTGATATTATACAGATAGATAGATAGATATTAAATAACACACTTTTAGCTTTAAGGTTTGCCAAACCTGTAAAGTTACAATCCAGTATAATTGGTATTATAAATAAAACGTAAAAATGTCCTATCTCGTGACTGACATTGCACATGGACCAATTACACTTTCCTACCATTGCGTTGCTGATTAATCAAAACAATATTCTTATATATTCCATAATGATGAATATAATTTCGTTTTAAATATGTTAAAAATTTAATATTCCCCGTTATCTATGTGCGCCCGCGCGAGTGTGTGCCAAAGTGTATATACGTAACTGAAAGACGTACAATATAAACCAGCGATAATAAGATTTTATATCTACGGAAACCATCTTATTAGGTAATACCAATCGTTTACGTAAAAGTCATGGATACAAATTTATTCCCCACATGCAAGTAAGGTGTCCGTACTTTACTTTTTGATTTTAATTATTATTATTAATAATAATAATAATAATAATGTAAATAATTCAAAGGCCACTGAGGCAGGAAGATGTTACTAGGCACACTGCATATACTGCTCACGAATCACAACGAAGATCATCAAGATTAAAGGTTCCCCGTGACTAGTAACCCAATACAATGTAACCTCTAGCGAATGTCACACTTGTAAAAGTGTAACACCTAAAACTAATTAGTTAATTAATTTTAATATTCGAGTCCATTTTGTTTAACAAATGATTAAGCAGGGGCTTTCAAATATGTCTAAAACACTTGAAAAGGCATTGAAATCATATAGACTCTCCATGTGTTATCTTGAACACGTGTAACATCTCCATGTGTGCACTAATTTTTGTACGTGCAGATAATCTACATTTGATACCTATAACCATTACTTCAAAATGTGCAATAAATAGTGGTAAGAATAAAAGGCTGAATGATGATAAAACGCATCAGCTACCAAATAATTTTATCAGCGAGCGTGTAAACGAGGGTACGTGTGGCTGATGACATTAGAGAATCAAATCTTGACAGCACGGTACTGGAAGATCATAATACATCATTTAAATACTTTAGAGTAAAATCCATCACAACTAGGATAGTATTTCCAATGACTTACAAAACATTTTCTGCTAATAAGTACACACATTACAACCTACAATTATACTTTCGGTTCCAATTTCAATATGGCTAACATATAATTTTTAGCCATAGCGTAGAAACATATCAAGTGTTTTTGAAAACGTCTTACAAAGGCATTTCCGTTTTACAGTAAAAGTGGAAATCATAAGTTGTATTTACGGATGCCATTTATTTCATTTTTTTCTTTTTAGTAATTCAGTTTGTCGCGGCGCTAATCAAACATTACTTATACGACGCCTAAAATTACGAATGCTTTGTTTATTCCGTCTATCATTTCCTCTGAAAAAGAACAATTAAATATCAACGCATAGACAATGTTTACAAAACTCAGCAAAACAGGTCCTCTGTTTTCTATTCGAAAGCATAAAGTAGTAGACTAGAGCAGTCATGACACACACAAACATGTAAGGGAAAATATGTCTAGGCGAAAGGGAGAAATATATAAAGTTTATTAAAGAGAAAGGTAAGTTCTACCTTCGTCTTCGGTGTGCATGCGTAACTGTATTTAACGATTTCAAATATGATTGTTAGTTTGTAAGTGTTGAGTAACTGCTATTATTAAGAAACCTCTACTTTCATTTTAGATAGTCTTCTGGTACCGGTACTACTTAATAAATTTTAAATATAATTTACGATTTTAGTATTTTCGCAACCATTGTAAGTTATTTTACATTTTTAATACTTACACTTTGCAACCAACTTATTAGAAGCGTCACATCTTAATATGAAACTGCCTGTCTTTTTACAGTTTGAGTTCAACATACAAGAATATAAATGATACAAATTAACGAATTCCTCTAAAAATTTCTTATCCGAACTCAGGTCACAAAAATAAAATATATAACGTTAATGAGTGTAAATCAACTGAAATACAGCAGAATACAGAAAAATTGTAGTAGCCTCAATTTGACAGAGACCGTGGCACTATGAAACTGTTGCTCCAAGACATCACACATGCTGGAACTCGAGTCACAATGTTTTACTGTATCTCGTCAGCTACGGGATACTGAAACATGTGTAGACACTAGTATGTTTTAAAGAAGACATGCTACCCACAGCGATACATGTTTCATGGAACATAGGTATCACAACACGTGTCGGATAAGAATGGCCAGCTTTGGTTACTAAATAACTTTATCCGACCTTTAATTTCTTATTTCCAAAACTAACCGTCCCAATAACCATCAATACGAATATCATTATCTTGTCTGTCACTTTTAGTTTTTGATTTTTGGCTTTCTTCAAAATCATAACTAGCTAACATCTCGGCTCTATGGAGAACATACGTTGCAACCATGTGCAATATAACAAATGATAAGCTTAATAAGCAAATAAAACAATCAGACACATTTTGGACAAAGATAAAAAGACGTAATTTAGTTTTTATTTTCTTAAATGTATTGTAATGTTACTGATGTGACATTTATTCATGACATGTAAAATTTAACGTTACTACAGCCTAGTAGTCTAATTTGTTTGGGTAGTGAATTTGATCTACTGGAAAGTGAGTTAAGACGTAATTCAGTGACACAATGAATCAAACTAAAACTAAATTTCCCAATTTCAGCACTTTCATCTCACTTTTCGATTCAGAGTGAATTTCCTCAATCCTTGCTGAATGTAAAATGTAACTGGAACAAAGGTTTGCATTTAAATTTTATTATTCTCAATTTTAAATTGTTTTCAGTAACACTTCGTGTTAGTTCCTTTTTTTTTTAATTTCATTGTGTCAGGAACTTATTAAAGTGGTTATGTGTCCAATGAAATTAGGGATGTGCTTTGAATGTACTGATTATTTTTGCTAACACGACGAAGATCCTCAAAAAGTGTTACACATTTTATGGACGAAACACTATGTTGTGTAATTGACGACAATTACATTTATTAATTTCATAATATACTTATTATATGTAGCAACAAAATAAACTGTGAAATACTAAAAATAAAGTTTAGGATATTTAAAAGCAACCAAAACTAACATTTTAAACACTAAAACATAAAACGCTAAACACTTAGTAAGACCAGTCACCTCTTTACTGTAAATAATTTGAATTGTTTTCTGGCGGATGTAACAGAAAGCATGTTTTCCAGAAGATTGCTGAAGTTCAGAAGATATAGTCAGTTATATAACAATTATAGTCAGCTCTTGCCTAAAATAAATGTTTCCATTATTTCTGTTTAAAGTTGAAAAGGTTACTTATGAAAGTATCAAGTCTTTTGTTAATTAAAACTAACTTTCGATGATAAGTAAACATTATCAGTGAGGCTTGATTGAGTTTTTGCAATTGTTCGGACTTATTTCAACAGTGATTCATTTAGTAAAAATCTGTGGTCGTTTTTATATGTACCTGTTAATTAACGTAATACATTAAAAACCAACTTAGGCCCATCCGAGTTTCGTTGACTAACAAGCGTAAACCGTCAACAAAATAAATGTTGTTACAGCACCGCCAAACTACAACAGTAAACACAACTACAGGAAAAATATCTAAAAGGTACGTTACTTACCCTGTACGTCCGGCGCTCAGAACTGGGAAGCACAACGCTGAAACAAGTGTAAATAACGAACAATGTCAGAGATAAGCAACGCCCTGTCTATATGCCCTACTTAGCGTCCTGAGTTCAACACAGTTAAACCCCACCCACCATAATACTTCTTCAAATTAGTTATCCAAATCCTAGATACATGTTTACTGTTTTGGTTGATATCATTTATAATTTACAGCCATAAAAGATTACTCTGTGATTTTACGTATATTAGTATTAGTTTCCAACCCAACACTTTTCGTATTGCTTTTTAAATCCATTGAAAACAAAGGTAAACACAGATGTACCTTGCAAATACTACGTCAGAATATCATCATGTCTGATTTTACTAACAGATAAAATAATAAGACACTGATGTAGACCTGATTTCTTTTTTAGGAGGGATATAATTAATTATTAGTTTTTGCGTCTCTTTTTAAACAACTTTATATTTCAAATTCACTGTGTCATTTATGATTTAAAATTCATAGACAATTCATGACTTTCCAGTATTGTGCATACTCTATTTCTATCGTTCACTATGTCATAATTTAGTGTTTTCAGATTTATATTAGCCAATGCTCTCATCAATGTCAAATATATACGTAAGCAATCAGCGTAACTGAATTAAAAACGTTAAACATTTTTCACGAGTGTAGTTAAATAAGCAAAAACTATGAAATTGTGCTCACAAGAAGGGTTACAAAATTAATCGTCCGCATAGTACAAGAAACGTGCCACCCCCAATCGTTGTATTAGTAACACAATTTCTTTGAATATTATAAATATAAATATCGCTATAGATTCTTCTAGAGTTCTTTCGGTTCATGTTAACATTTCAGGTCAGATTAATCATCCATATTATAAGAAGACGAGATTCTCTCTCGTTAAAAAATGGTTATTATTATTATTATTATGAATTCGGTTGAATGTTGTTTAATTTAAAATAATTTGGTTATTTTGTTGCTCGGGTTCGCTGAGTTCATATTCGAATTTTGCTCTTCACTCGTTGCTACGATGAACCGATTGGTGTGCCTTCTCACTGAAAACATAAGTATTGGTTAACACAGATACTTACTTGTGACGGTGGGTTACTAGTAATGCTGATGTGTATTGCTAGTAATAAAGTTAGAATTATCCAAATCAACTGATTGCCGCCGCCACTACTAACAACCATGGATGCCGTTCACCTATGCTGCAACGTCTTATTCTAGTAAAATAACAGTCAAACCCTTGTATTGGTTATGAATTATTTTTTTTATTTTCCGAACTCATTTTTAATGATTATTTATATACAATAATATTGTTTACTTTGTTTTAAATTCAATGTGGTTGATGGACTCTTTAAAATAATTGTATCTCAGGGTTACAAAACTGAATCGAACTATTTGTCGTTCTGGACGTTAAACATTTCGTTACATTATTAAATAAATAAACCAGGTTCTTTTAGACTGCAAGATACACACAATTTAAAACAATGCAGTACTATTATAATTAGTATTCGGAGAGTGATAGCATTATTACATTCATTAACAAAAACATAAACATTGAACACGTGATTATTATTGAAGTTTTAGGTTAAATTGGTTTCATTGTAACCTAACTTACTTAACTTTAAATAATTAATATTTCCTTAACTATGCTAACATCTCCGTGCACTACGGTTATAAATGTAATCTAGTGATAAACTTCATCATTTATCTTCTTAGATTGGATAAAAACAAAGTTAACAGGTATTTGGAAATTACCCACTCCTAGGGTTGAGGAGTATTACATATTTAGTTATAATCTTAAGTTTGAACACAATATAATGCTTAGTCTACTATAGGTCAAAGGTTACTTTAAGTTCCCCATTGACTATTTAATGTCTCTTATTTCGACAAGTCCATTGAATTAATTATAAAATTAAAGTTTGTTGATGACTAAATCTTTCACTATCAATTGTTTGATTTAATAATTAAAATATTTTTCCAATCTATGTTGGGTTATAATTGATCTAATTGTATTCATTAATTTCGCTGATAGCGTTCCTTAATTATTGAATTACTATTTTAAAATATTTTGTCATTGTCACTTATACTTGCGTACTAAGTCGTTCTTGGAGTATCACTAATTAACAATTTTTTATTTGAATGAAATTATTTTAATAATTCATTATCACTCACTGCCTATGCGCACATACTCCGGATTAGAACACTGGTTAAAGAAAACTTTCACTCTGCCTACATCCGACCTAACCTCAACTTCGTGTTTCGAGGTTAGAACACTATCAGCTATAGGCTATCAATTCAGTTATGACCAGCGTGGAGTCTACGTCGAAAGCTTGAGATGAACTGGTGATCTTACCTGTGTCAAGATCCTGTACCTAGTAATTAATAACAGCCCCTGATTGGCTAATTGTTATAATTTTCGTGTACTTTCGGTATCACTCAGCAAAATATACGCTTCTTTGGCGTCATCTAACTGGGTTCGACGCTATGATTTTTTGGTTCCCTATTGTACGCCCACGGGCTTGTAATTAATTCTTTTTTTTATAATTTAAATTATTCATTTATAAATACACTGATCCTTTTTTCATTACTATCATCGTTTTTGTCTTTTTCTCACGAGTATTTCGGTGACCAACACCATATAGTTTTGATAAGGATTAACAAAATAAATTTCTTAATATTTCTTACAAACTATTTAATATCTTATTTTCTACTTTATTCTATTTATAATGTTCACTTTCTGATAAATACTTATCATTTTTATTTAGTTATCAACTATCACCCCTTCTTATTAAAGTTTTAGGCGGTCATTCGTTAAAATTGTCACTATTCCATTAGGCCTACTTCAATATTTTTTCTATGTCTTTATTCCCTTCTTATATTAACGATTCTTATATTTATTACAATATTATTCTTCAATTTGGTTCTTTGCGATAGCTTATCATCACTGCACAATAGATTTTTACATCATTATTTAATTATTATTTATAACAATTAATTTACTTTTGGCTAGACTCGGTGTCTAGTGCCTTGCTAATTGTTTATTAGTTATTTTATAATATTATGGGTTTGTAACCCATATTTTTTGTGGCCTATTTATCCTGAACTAATCATTACCACTTCTGATTAAATTAGTACTAGCTAGTATTGTCTTATTACTTCCATATTCCTTAAGGAATGGAAGTATGGTGATGGCAAAAAAAATCGTGTTCGAGATTATTGCAGATTCTGATTCTACTACACTCAAAACATGAAAAAAAGTCGTTTTCCGAAAAGTGTCTGTGTGTCTGTCTGTCTGTGTGTCTGTCTGTCTGTAGATTTTTTTTCTATGGCAAACGATAACTGCCGCAAATTCAAACAAAATCAAATAATTTTTTGCATGCAGCCCTGATTTGCAGAGTACTCGCGACCTATTGTTTTTGGTGAAGATCGGTTGAGGGAAAGGGGTAGTTTACCTGCAACGGTTTTTTTTTAGCAAGGGTAATTTTGTTTGTTTTGCAAACAATAACAGCCGTAAATTCAAACAGAATCAAATAATGCTTCGCATACAGCCCTGAATTGTAGAGTTCTCAAGATCTGTTGATTTTGGTGAAGATCGGTTAAGGGAAAGGGGTAGTTTACCTGTAACGTTTTATGTTTTAACAAGGGTATTTCCTATGGCAAACGATAACAGCCGCAAATTCAAACAGAATCAAAAGATTATTTGCATACAGCCCTAAATTGTAGAGTTCTCAAGACCTATTGTTTTTGGTGAAGTTCGGTTAAGGGAAAGGGGTAGTTTACCTGCAACGTTTTTTTAACAAGGGTATTTTCTATGGCAAACGATAACAGCCGCAAATTCAAACAGAATTAAATAATGTTTTGCATACGGCCCTGATTTGTAGAGTACTCAAGACCTATTGTTTTTGGTGAAGATCGGTTAAGGGAAAGGGGTAGTTTACCAGTAACGTTTTATGTTTTAACAAGGGTATTTCCTATGGCAAACGATAACAGCCGCAAATTCAAACAGAATCAAAAGATTATTTGCATACAGCCCTAAATTGTAGAGTTCTCAAGACCTATTGTTTTTGGTGAAGATTGGTTGAGGGAAAGGGGTAGTTTACCTGTAACGTTTTTTTAACAAGGGTATTTTTTTTCTATGGTAAACGATAACAGCCGCAAATTCAAACAGAATCAAATGATGTCTTGCATACAGCACTGTATTGTAGAGTTCGCAATACCTATTGGTGTTGGTGAAGATCGGTTAAGGGAAAGGGGTAGTTTACCAGCAAGGTTTTATGTTTTAAAAGGGTATTTTCTATGGCAAACGATAAGAGCCGCAAATTCAAACAGAATCAAATACGTTTTTGCATACAGCCCTGGTTTGTTGAGTACTAAAGACCTATTGTTTTTGGTGCAGATCGGTTAAGGGAAAGGGGTAGTTTACCAGACACGTTTTTTGTTTTATCAAGGGTATTTTATATGGCAAATGATAACAGCGGCAAATTCAAACAGAATCATACAATATTTTGCATACAGCCCTGAAATGTAGAGTTCTCAAGACCTGTTGATTTTGTTGAAGATCGGTTAAGGGAAAGGGGTAGTTTACCTGCAACGTTTTATGTTTTAACAAGGTTATTTTTTCTATGACGAACAATAACTGCCGTAAATTCAAAGAGAATCAACTAATGTTTTGCATACAGCCCTGAATTGTAGAGTTCTCAAGACCTATTGTTTTTGGAGAAGATCGGTTAAGGGAAAGGGGTAGTTTACCTGCAACGGTTTTTTATCAAGGGTAATTTTTACTTCCATATTCCTCAAGGAATGGAAGTATGGTGATGGCAAAAAAAATCGTGTTCGAGATTATTGCAGATTCTGATTCTACTACACTCAAAACATGAAAAAAAGTCGTTTTCCGAAAAGTGTCTGTGTGTCTGTCTGTCTGTGTGTCTGTCTGTCTGTAGATTTTTTTTCTATGGCAAACGATAACTGCCGCAAATTCAAACAGAATCAAATAATTTTTTGCATGCAGCCCTGATTTACAGAGTACTCGCGACCTATTGTTTTTGGTGAAGATCGGTTGAGGGAAAGGGGTAGTTTACCTGCAACGGTTTTTTTTTAGCAAGGGTAATTTTGTTTGTTTTGCAAACAATAACAGCCGCAAATTCAAACAGAATCAAATACGTTTTTGCATACAGCCCTGGTTTGTTGAGTACTAAAGACCTATTGTTTTTGGTGCAGATCGGTTAAGGGAAAGGGGTAGTTTACCAGACACGTTTTTTGTTTTATCAAGGGTATTTTATATGGCAAATGATAACAGCGGCAAATTCAAACAGAATCATACAATATTTTGCATACAGCCCTGAAATGTAGAGTTCTCAAGACCTGTTGATTTTGTTGAAGATCGGTTAAGGGAAAGGGGTAGTTTACCTGCAACGTTTTATGTTTTAACAAGGTTATTTTTTCTATGACGAACAATAACTGCCGTAAATTCAAAGAGAATCAACTAATGTTTTGCATACAGCCCTGAATTGTAGAGTTCTCAAGACCTATTGTTTTTGGAGAAGATCGGTTAAGGGAAAGGGGTAGTTTACCTGCAACGGTTTTTTATCAAGGGTAATTTTTACTTCCATATTCCTTAAGGAATGGAAGTATGGTGATGGCAAAAAAAATCGTGTTCGAGATTATTGCAGATTCTGATTCTACTACACTCAAAACATGAAAAAAAGTCGTTTTCCGAAAAGTGTCTGTGTGGGTGTCTGTCTGTCTGTCTGTCTGTCTGTCTGTCTGTCTGTCTGTCTTCCTGTCTGTAGATTTTTTTTCTATGGCAAACGATAACTGCCGCAAATTCAAACAGAATCAAATATTTTTTTGCATGCAGCTCTGATTTGCAGAGTACTCGCGACCTGTTGTTTTTGGTGAAGATCGGTTGAGGGAAAGGGGTAGTTTACCTGCAACGGTTTTTTTTTAGCAAGGGTAATTTTTTTTTGGCAAACGATAACAGCCGCAAATTCAAACAGAATCAAATAATGTTTTGCATACAGCCCTGATTTGTAGAGTACTCAAGACCTTTTGTTTTTGGTGAAGATCGGTTAAGGGAAAGAGGTAGTTTACCTGTAACGTTTTATGTTTTAACAAGGGTATTTCCTATGGCAAACGATAACAGCCGCAAATTCAAACAGAATCAAAAGATTATTTGCATACAGCCTTAAATTGTAGAGTTCTCAAGACCTGTTGTTTTTGGTGAAGATCGGTTGAGGGAAAGGGGTAGTTTACCTGCAACGTTTTTTTAACAAGGGTATTTTCTATGGCAAACGATAACAGCCGCAAATTCAAACAGAATCAAATAATGTTTTGCATACAGCCCTGATTTGTAGAGTACTCAAGACCTTTTGTTTTTGGTGAAGATCGGTTAAGGGGAAGGGGTAGTTTACCTGCAACATTTTTTTATAAAGCGTATTTTCTATGGCAAACGATAACAGCCGCAAATTCAAACAGAATCAAATAATTTTTTGCATACTTCCCTGAATTGTAGAGTTCTCAATGAATTTCGATTTTGGTGAAGATCGGTTAAGGGGAAGGGGTAGTTTACCAGCAACCTTTTACGTTTTAACAAGAGTAAAGTACTTGAAAATTTATTTAAACTTTTTGAAACAATGGTAATTGTTAAAAATAAAATAATTTTGTTGCCAGGCAATTAAATTATAATTTTTTCATTTTAATGTAATATAATATTTTTCATTTAATACAGCAATAAAATGCAGGTAAGACACAGCCTGGCTGTTTGGCTGAAAATGATTTTAAATATAAATCTTAGAATATGGAAGTCATGTATGGTTCTCCATACCGATATTTTTATTTTAATAACATTTTTCTCTGACTATTAGTCAGTATTTTTGAGTGTTACAATTTTTCTTACTTAATATTCCACCTTCATCTTTTGATTAGGTTTAGTTTGTATCAGTTTTATTATAGGAATGTTAATGCTTGGCAGTGTTTAGTTCTGCTCTTGTATTTTGACATTTGTTGGCATTTATCTAAAACTTCCTGCATCTAGTATCAGCTATGGTTTGTTTACATATAATCATCATAATACATCATTATTATTAATTTTGTGGCAATAAACATTGATTTGCCTCACATGAATAGTATTACGTCTCAGTTAATATCATGGACTGAGTCCCTATTCTTTTATCATTGTTTTATGTGTGATTTTTATTCTTCAAGGTACCCATACCATGTTGTACTCTTGATCATGTTAATTTACAATTATACTGTACACACGTTCCTTTATATTATGACTTTTTGAAAATGGAATGCTCATTATAGTCTCTAGTTTGCTTACACTACAATACACTTTAGTTTAAGATCATTCCAGTCACTATTTTTTACAATTCTATTGGAAACTTGTTGTCCAGTTTAGGTTATGTCCTATCTTGGATCCCCAACAATGATTGAACCTTAGATGTAGTTTTTTACTTATTGCATTGACTCTTTACATTTACATAATGCTGTTTATTATTGTTTATAGTTATATCTTTCTTTTTTGTTACTATCTCAACCTTATTGTTGATTAACAGTTGTCTTTTATAATTTTAATTCTACTTTACAATTTCAACTAGTCCTTTGGACATTATCTAGTTGTCATTTTTTATACATTACTAATTTATACATTTATAACTCTTATATTCACTCTCCCTCTTAATTTCTATTATCAGTGTTTTACTTTTGAGTTCTGGTTGTACCGTCAAGTCGTTGAAGTTATTTTATTAATAGTTTTATATCAGTGTCAAGTCACAGCCTAGGGTTTTAAATCCAGTTTTTAAATTACTTCTATTTTCTTTATCATTAATAATACTTTATATTCTCATGGTTTATTTTATTCTTGTCACTATTAGTTCCTTCTTGTAGTTGATTTGATTTTATTCTCCCTAGTCGCACTGATTCTTTTATCCTCCTTAATAAATCTCTTCTTGTTATGGGTGTTGTAGTCTTCTTCTCACCGTCTGATCTATTGGGTATCTGGGTCAACGTTGTCTTGTCTTTAGTCGTGTCTTCGTTTCTTCTATAATACATTACTTATTAATTATAATTTACTTTATTCCCTCATTTTAATCATAATTCATCCTATGTTCCTGTTTACATGTTCCTCTTTTGTTGTTTATTTTGTTTTGGATAGTTTTTTAATCCGTTTGTTTTACATTGGGTGTTGGGTTGGTTATATGTACCGTTACAATATTATTCAATAGTGCACATTTTAAAACTGCTACTGCTTTATTGGTTTACAACCGTTAAATAAATATTCTCAAATAATGCAATAAGCTATTCTAGTCATGATTGTCAGCATTAAAGTAAGTATATCCTAAAAAACAGGAACTTTCATGTTTGGAAACTATTAGAATAAACAAACATCTCAAACATTATTATTTAATTATTGAAGTTAATAATGACTATGGTGTACAAACAGATCTCACCCTAAACAGTTAGTGCTTTCCTGCAATCTTCACATCGAGTTACGTGTAGATGATATGCTCAGAGAATGCTTTGGACGTTTAAACATCCACACGGCAGATATTCATTTCCCCCTTAGGACAGAATAATATATTGTTAATAACACTACAGACTAAATTACTCATATCTTTATGTATGTTCACAGTACCCATGTTCATAAGTTTTTGAATCCAGTGATGAAATCTGTTTGATTTATATCTGGATTAGTACCTGCTTAAGGCGCTTCCGTTGCTTAAATTAACTTATGTATACTGAATTTAGAACTGCGTCTTAGAATGTGTTTCATTTGTTGTAAACAGTATATATTAAATATACGGTACTCTAATACTTTTGTTATAAAACAGTTTTGATATGTTATTTGTTCAAACTTAGCGTAAATAGTTACAAATAAAAAAATTTTGTATCAGAGTAGTTTCACTGATCTCCTAAATAACATAACTCTCAAGACAAAGACCAGTTGACCAAACGTAAAAAAATTCCTTAGTTTGGCTTTGCTGATCATATTCTGGTCATTATTTATAAGCTAGACTTAAATTATGGTATGTACTACACAAATTAATAGATTTACATTGTATAGAAATAGACACGAATACAACAGAGTATGTGTTTTACGTGTACCATACATTTCGTTTCAGTCCTATAAATACTTTTAAACAATAACTACTCATTTATTGAAGTATTTGTCTACACAGTAATTTTATGATTTTTAAAAGAAGTTTAAAAGAAATATAGAATGAACTAACTTGCGAAGCTTTTACAGACTTTAATTCTCATCGTTTGAAAAGCCATGGCAATGAATATCAAACAGCAAAAAGTGCCTTGCAGTTAAATACGCGTTTATTGCTTTTCATTTAATTCCCTTTAAGCAGTGTGATCTTTAGAGGGTAATTCGTTTTGTCTTAACATCACAGACTGTCTTTTATTGTTTTCGCTTATGTTATTACGTTTACAAGTTCAGTTGAATTTATTCATATAACTACCTGCATATTTTTTATTTAAAATATTGAAGGTCCTAGGATTGAAGAGCACGTTATGTACACACATTCCAAAAGCATGTCTTATTGGGTGTGCAATTTAATTTAATGTTAGAACTCAAAACATAATTATTATCTTGTAGTTCTAATAGAAAACAATGTTAAAAATGTTTCCTTACAACTCATACGCTTCTCAAGAAATTATTTTTTATACTCGTTAAATGAAACGATTTTCTGCCATTTACTTCTCAAAAAAATATATAAAATAAATATTTTCAAAAGTTAAATGAAGAATGAAGTACTTAATCCAGACTTATTACTTCGATTATGACATTGAGATAAGTATAAATAGTTTTATGTTTTTCATCACACGAAAAGCTGTTTTAAAAGTTTACTTAGATTTGAGGTAATGGAAACTTTTAAGATAAGTATTGTTTAAACATGTTTTTAAAAGTAAATATGCTTTCTATTTAAAAGTACAATTTAAAACTACTTAAACCATTAACGCCTATATTTGATTTTAAGTCTGTAGCCATTGGTAGCAAGCCCACAATTCAAGAAAATAATGTAAACATTTATATAGTTTTGTAATATTTAAAACTGAGTATATTTGATTTTGTTAATAATATTGTAAAATTGGATATTTATATATTTCTTTAGTTAATAAGCTTTTGTATTAACAGATGATTGCATACATAATAATTTATTTTGTTAATGTTACGATGTGATTAGAGTGGATACAGTTTATTGATTTTACGCTGGGATAAAAATTATTACCCTGGCGTACGCATGTATATGTCAGTGTGTACATGTGTACGTGTGTATGCTTTTCTTCTCGAGTCGAGCGTAGACTGTCTCAAATGTAATCTCTGCAAGAGGACTGAGGCTGTAAATTTATCTTATAGCTGAAAAACTCAAAAAATTCATTTTTATTTTTTAATAGATTTTACTTAATAGATTTTTCTGAGTTATTTGCTACAAAAATAATTAAGTGAGCTTTTTTAGCTAAGTTATGAATAATAAACTAAAGCAATGCATCTGACAAATTTTGCCTATTTTTCGCAGGTTCAATAAATATATTTTTTAATACTTTTTTTTGGCTTTTTTTATTCTCCTATTCGTAATATACATATTATTTAACTAAACATAATATATCTATTTGCAATCAGACATATATTACACAGAAACAGGTGACTTCAATATGTTTCGAAACAGTCAGGTGTTACTTATTGTTGCTGTATGCTGATTTCTAGTGCAGTTGTTGTTAGTGAAATTTTGAAGTGAAATGTGGACAAAAAATGTATAAATAGAACAAAGAAGAGATAGTTCCATGGTAATAAATTTAATACAAAGGAAGACACTAAATATAAATGTGCTTCAGGTAAGAAATTAAACTGAAACGAACGAACGCAAACTACTTGATCGCTCACGAGAAATGTATACGCAGTAATGGCGAAACGCATTAAGAAAAGGTGAAAAAATGTTGTGCTGTGCAATGTTATAAACAAGCTTTATTCTACAGTTTAAGACTCTGTGGGTTTTTGTAGCACTTATAGCTCTGTTACTTATGGTAGTTAGGTCGTTTGTGAATATCTATTTAGCATGTTTAAACATGCAAAGCAAACCTTTAAAATAGCGACTACATTAACGCAGCACTAATATAAGCAGTACTGTCTCTTTAATTGCAGTACTGCTACTTGAGTACTCTGCGCTATTTCTTCTACGTTTCTTCTACATCTCTTCTACGTTATAATTTCTTCTACGATTTTAAGGAATCTCACGCCACGTGCGTGAGAAATCTCATTTCGGCCGCTTAAATATGACTGGCCTGGGATTTGGTTAAGCTCCAATTCTCAAACCCTTAGAAAAGAGTGGGGTAGCCCATATCTTTGTACAACTTAAGGTGTGTTCCTTTACTCGTTGATTTTAAAGTTATCCTTATGGTCCCGCACATACATTTTAAGTTGTGTAGCTTATTCACTACGTCATTGTTTGTAATACAAGAAACGTTATAGCCCAGATGACCTACTCCAGAACAGTACTCTGTAAAAATATTTTTGCTCAAATTGGATTAGCTCTATAAAAAGCCATAACCTTAGTCTTCAATATAGAGACCTGTAATCCAAAATCCTTGCAGACTCGATGTAATGAGTGTACATCTATCTGCAAGCTGCATTCCGAGTTCGACAGGATAACCTGGCCGTCAGCAAACAACACCATGACAACTGCAGAGTTAGGATTCATAAAATGCTCCGGAAATATTATCTGGCAATTGTATACATGACATTGTCTACATATAAATTACAAAGAGAAAGTAATAATGGGCACCTTCGTTGTACCCCACAATTGATCAGGCCCACACTAGGATTTGTGTTTGCTTTCCATATTTCAGATGAATTTGTTTTCCATTTAAATAGTTTGTCTGGCTCTAATTAGGTGCTGCGTGATCCACTTCTTTGTTATTGCCCACAGGAGAATCCTGTCTTTTCCTTATCTTCTTGATGGAAAACCACATTGCTCCAGACAGGGTGTCGAGTATAACGTTGACGCGAAGTATTGGATAGCAATCTTTCTTTGTCACGTCGTCCAACGTCTGGTGGTTTACGCAGAAACGTAACTCACCGTTTGTCTTCCCTACCAGGAAAACCGTAAAAGACCAAGCACTTGACGAAGGTTTGATTATTCCTTCCGTCAACATGTCCTGTACTATCGGAGACATTTCCTTCTGCTTAGCTACCGGAGTCTTTGAATAGGTTGACTTATCGATGTTGTATCCTCTGCATTGATGCAATGTTGCACAAGAGAGGTTCTGCCCAATGTCTGGCATCGAACTGCAAAATCATTTTTTAATCCATGTAAGAACTGTGTGAATTCTTTTACCTCACCATTTGAGAAATCGTTAGAACATGTGTTCAACAGTTCTCCAAGTTCCTCTGGTAATTTTAAAGCGTCTGAAGCACTGAGTTTTTTTGTGTCAACGCACATGCTTTGCGCTTTTCAGTGTCTCGTTTTACTAAGGAATAACAATCGTCACATGTAAAAAAGTAATATGTGTTACATACGCTATATATAACTCCGTGAAAGAAACGTTAACAAGTAATTAACAAAGCACGTGCACCAAAACTTAACGTGCGTCACATAATTTTACAATGAGATCAGCGTGTATGTTGACAACTTTCATATCAGAGTATGGCCGTGTGATTGGAAATTACGTTTCACACATGTGGTTGTTCTCGACCTCGACCCTGGCTCTGAATTGACTCTGGATCGACCTCGAAATTGACCCTGAGTTTAATTCTGACCTTGACCTTGCCCTTAGCGTTAGCCTAGGTCAACGCTGTATTTGTTTACTTCCTGCTTTGTTTACTTCCGAGGGCATTGATCCTGTTCTTGAAACTACAAACATATACTACTGTTGATTGTCTTTCATCTTAACTTAAACTAATTGATATTTTCATCCAGAAAATACAGTACAAAGGATACGCCTGTTTTATAAAACTAGCGTGAGTTTTGAGATTTTCAGGTGGAAAAGTGTTATCAGTGTGCTACTGCAACTTGTTCTTCTCACTAAGCGTTTTGAGCCTTATAATGTCATCATAAAATTCATAGAATATAATCGGAATTTAAATAAAGTATACTACAAGCGGAAAGTTTATGATGTTAGTAACATCCGAATTCTGGATAAGAATCCCACAGCATGCTATATTAGAGATACAAACTGAGCATTTATGAATGTATAAGCTTATTCGATAAACATACCACCCGAATGTTGCGTAGCACTTAACACCATGAGTCCCATGAAATCCCTTGAGTCCAATAGTGGCCAGCTTCTATATGGTAAAGTTTAAGGAGCTGGCGATCTCATCTGCCTTATTGAACCGGATGTTGGTTCCGGTTGTAGACAACACCTTAGTAGTCTGGAGCCACCGATGGCCTCCTATGGTGTGGGCAAAACGTTTGTTAACAACCGTGGACCATGGCCTAACAGTAGCAATTTCGACTATATAGAAAATACCGATTACCACAGTTACTACAATTCGTGATAATTTGTTTCATCCCTCCACACAGAAAATGTATGCCTTCAATTCCTTTTAATCAATTGGTAAAAATTGCATTAGAGTCAGATGATTATATTGACGATCTCAATACATTAAAACAGACTGCAATAACTAATGTTACAGTAACAATATTATCGATAAAATTGTTGTAAAAGGCAAGAAGATCCAAAATAAAATCAATAATAAAAGTGACAATGCTACTAGCAAACAGAAATACGTATCAACGAAATTCATAAATTTTTACCGTACATTATAAAACAACGTTTTAAAAATACAATATTACGGCTTTATTTAAGACAATGAATAATATTTTTAAATCCTTCAAGACACTGATCGATAAATCTACAGAAAATTGGTCTTACCTGTACAAAATAAAATGTGACGACTGCGATCGTTTTTTATTATTAGGAATTTTAAAGATAGCAAGCTTACCTTCAGCGTAAGATAGGGTGACTTCAGCGTAATGTAGAAAAATTATTTTTATACGTAGTTTTATTTTTAGCTATACGTATTCTAATTACGAAAATAACGTTAAGCCACTAAATTTTTATATAGAGGGCTACTTAAGGAAGCGTGGGAGGAATTTGAAATTTAAAGGGCCTCGTAAAATCACAGTGACCAGATATTGAACGACAAACTATTGTTTAAATCTAAAGTTTTGTGTTGTACACCCATAGTATGTTGGGTAATATAACAAATAAATGTGGCCAATGTACAGATATTAGACCTGAAAGTCATTCGCCGAATGCGTAGCAGTGCACATCGGGCGGTATCGTGTAATACCGGGCGGTCATGTGATTTTAATTGACATTTTCGGATTTTATTTTTTACCATTTCACAAACTCGGTATGAGTGATTTCCATTTTACGAATCTGATGACGGGACTATAAGTAACCTATCAGAACCTGTTGAAAAAGAAGTGTAATTGCTTACACACGGGAAAGGTAGACGCATTGATTAGGCAAAGAACTATAACATCATGTGTCAATCGCGTCCATTTCAAAAACAACTTGTGCTTGTAGCTTTCCATAACTTTGAATGACTACTCAAAACAATTTTCAAGATTTTTTAGTTTCCGAGTGATGAATACTTTTGATGGATTTGAATTTGAATTTAATTTTCAAAATTATATGCCTGCTTTTTAAATTTTCAAATTATATAAATATGACTGCTGGCCGAAAGTCATACACAAAAATTTAATTCATCAATATATGAGTTTAATAGCAATTTAAAGTTTAACGATGAAACATATAATTTAACTAGTCGTTGAGAATATGTCTTCACTTTACTTATCTGGAATATGACAATATTTAAATTTATCGAAAGATTGTTAGTTGGTTTTTAGTTTCCGTGCACCTGTCACTTTTTTTTCTCGGACCAGTGATTTCAAAATAAATACTGATTTGCTCTTCTTAATAACTTCGGATGTGAATACGTTTTTTTAAATGTAAAATGTATTAAATATTACATGTCAACCTCTCCCTCCCCCCAAACACAGTAAATAATCGAAACATTATTTTCCACAGACGTATAGAGTTGACAAAATGGCTCTCGGTACAGTGTAGGATTACCGTTTCTCTTGCTCAGCATAAAATGTCCTTTCTGTCAGTAAGACCACAGAAACGTGTTAGTTAATTTTTAACATTAACAAATATGTTACACACCTACGAAAGTAATTATAAATTTTAGGACTAGCTAGAACAATGAACAGCACAGAAACTCTTAAAAGAATTTAGAAAACAACAATACGAGGCAGAAAGAAAAAAGAATAGCTAAATTGCACACAAAACAACGGTCTAAGTAAAATTGTGAAGACAAAAGAATACCATGGTTAGGTTTAAAGTTTAATAAATGTCGGGATGTTTCTGAGCACTAACTAATATTTTAAAATTAGTATTGTTCCACACACTGTTCAGATAAAATGACGAGTGGTAGGCAGTCTGTCTTGAGTTTTAATCATGAAACATTATAAGTTGCAAGAGATATTAAATTATAGAAATATTATTTCAATAGAAAAAGAAGCGTTATTACAGTGGAAAGAACTCTATTTTTTATACCTTCAATCTGCATTAAATGAGCTGTTGGTTCGCTTTCCAAATAAAACACATGGCAAAGCAGACAAACTTGTATGCACTGAAACATATTATGCATAAATGTATGTATGTTCTGTGTGTGTGTGTGTGGGGGGCGTCTGTGTTTAAGTTTTCCGCTATTAATATTTACAAGTAGGGCAATCGGTGTTCATGAGTTTGCTTGTATTTGCAAAGCGTCCCTTTTACTTACTTTTTCTAATTCAAGAAGCAGCTGTTATAACGCTATGACGTAGTACATACACACATATGTATTTTCTTTGGTTATGGTTGATGTAACAAAAGCAACATTGTCGTACGTAAAGAAAGCCATGTGGAGTGCAGTGCTATGACATTATTTTCGAAACGGAACTTTTTTACTGATAGACCTTCAAGATTTTACTATTATTTCTACACCTACCCCAAAGCAAATCACAGCTAACTCACAAAATTCAGTTTATCGTAACAAAGTCTCATTCTGAGCCCTTTGTTTCATGTAAGTTGCCAAAAATTAAAAAGCAAGTAACGTTTTAGACGAATTAGAAGAATTCATTTATCACAAATGGTTTAATATGGCGTTCTTTAAGTTGTTCGTAGGATGACATAAAATTAATTAATATGAATTTATGGTAGGCTAAAAATAACTTTTATGTTGAGACTTTTTGGTGTTATAACTTCTCAATAAGTATGAACAATTAGTTAGATATAACTAAGCTTTTCAACATTGAAACGTAGTATATTTTAATGTAAATTTTTGTTTAAAACGATGACGTAATTAATGAAAAATCTATTTTTCATTTCTAAATTTACGTATCCACATGGTGCTTATTTCGAGACTAATAGCTAACACTAACATGGAATTTTTCAGTGTGTATGGCACCTGGCTAGTAATCTAGAAGTTCCCCGCATAAAAACAAAGTATGTGTTATATCCTAAAATACTATTTTCTAGAAGCTTATCGTTAAGTACCTGCTACCTGTATACATCAGCGTGTTTCTAGAAACACGTGTACTTAGCGAGATTAATTCAGCCAGGTGCTGGGCTCTTACAAATGAGTGTGTTTTAGTATAACAAATTGGCTACAGAATATTCCATTATATTTATTTTACTTTAAAATTAAATCTGAATTAAAATTATACTGACTTATGCTCAGAAAATGAAGTATGATGAATTTGTTTAGATCTGTTTTCTACGAAGTAACAAAACATCGTCCTACTTATAGGTATTGTTTACCCTGTTCTGTTATAAAAGACATCTAATAGTTCAGTTTAAATTTCTTCGAATTCCGTAAATAAGACAACATTGTATTAAGAATGAAAGTGCTAATTTGTATGTAATAGACTTTTTTGTTATAAATACCGATTTTTGTGAAATTAAAAATTAAATATACAAGTCAGCTGCCATTTAAAAAATGTTTAAGATAATACTTTGTTTTTCTTTAGGACTTATAAAATCAGCACACTTAATGTATATACCAAATTTCAACCCCACATCTCATGCCGTTCGGGAATAATTTCTTTTTTACCACGTACAGAATGCAAATCGAAATCGAGGTTTTTTTGTATATGTTTATTAGGCATTTTCCTTCAGTTTAATAAATAATCGAATCATTTTCTGAAGTTTAACACCGTCTTCTGTGAACATCCTGAATACAATACTTCTTTATATCAAAAAAGTAGGTACCAACTGGCTCACGTGCAGTTTCATATTAAAAATTCAAATTCGATAATTGATCATTTTTAATGAATTAGCAATTTCTTGTTTCTTTGATTATACATAACCTAAGAACATAGAATCGGCAGAGTACAGAAGTAAATGTGTAGATATAATGTACGTGCAAGAATAAAACCATGACTACCGTACATACAACAAATGAAGGAAAACAATCTATAACATTCTTATCTCCTGGCTAGTATAATCTGATAACAATTATGCTGGCATTTACCTTGTAGCACTTAGCGTAAAAGAACTGGCATGAGACAATACTGTTTACATTGTGAGTACAATGTAAAAGGTCATATTACATTTTTATTTATTCGGTTGTTACACGGCTTTTTGTGAACTACACTAAAATCTATGTCTTCTATTCTGTAGGCTACATATTGAGACGGACAATTAAATGTATTTCACGTTTTGAAATGCTGATTATTGACGCTTTCCCTGTTTCTTATGATCTAAGTAATTATTTAAGTACTTGAAACGTGAATGTAGCTGGTGTGGTGGAATGCGAAGATAAATGTAACTTTATTATTTTATTTTTACTTGCACTTAACATACGTACGTAAATACATCTAAATTATAAGCAAAATGTAGGTATAATAAGTGAACTTGACATTCGTCTAATACCAGACAGACTGACACGGATCCATGTTTTAAATAGAATAACCGACTGATTCTCGGGAAATATTATAATCTTTTTTGGTAAAAGTCACGTCATTTACAAAACTAATCAGGTGGCCTAATGACACTGTCATGGAACTAGTATCGAATGTGGACTAACAGTATCTACTATGTATAGGCCTACCTTTCACTAATTAATTCTGATTCACTAACTGATACCTTTCTTCTTCTTCTTCTTCTTCTTCTTCTTCTTCTTCTTCTTCTTCTTCTTCTTCTTCTTCTTCTTCTTCTTCTTCTTCTTCTTCTTCTTCTTCTTCTTCTTCTTCTTCTTCTTCTTCTTCTTGACAGTTCCATTATCTGCTTTTCCATTATGGAGCCTTTCTTGGCACCTTCCCCTTTCTGCTATTCACTTCAGTCATGTCTCAATAAATACTCACAATATAGGACACGTCCTAGCTAGTTTATTCCCCATTGATAATTTTGTATTTATTTGTGAGGAAAGAAATGAAGGGTAAGACAAATACAGTTTTAACAACGTTATGAACTTATCTTCGATCCCCCAGAAACTTCTGTCTTTAGGAATACAATTTTTCCAAACGACTACTACGTGCGTAATTGGTTGTGAAATGTAAACATTACGTAGGAATGGATCAACAGTGAATTCCCAAACTGACAGCCAGCACGAAAAGAGAGGTTGAAACGCATAAAATAATATAAATAATTACACAGGCCAACGATAAAAAAACATTTTTAATGATTTTGCCTGATTCTTATGTTTTTGGGTGTGCTGAGTCCGAAAATAATAATAAAAAAGTCGTATCACCTACAATTTTTTCACAATTGAATATTCAAAACGTAAGAAACGCATTTTTTATCTAATATTTGTGCATTTGATATAGTACAACATACAGTAAATCCAAATGAAATAGGTTGACAGTGGTGGCAAATGTGAGTGGGACAGTAGAACAAGGGATCAACACTGGTCCAGAAAAAATTGGCCTGCAAGAAAAACCTTAAGACCTGAAGAGAAGAACACTTTGCGTAAAAGTTTAATAAATCCAAAAAAAATTCTTCTACTACCTATTCACATCAAATTAGGTTTGATGAAACAGTTTGTAAAAGCCTTGCTAAAGATGGTGAATGTTTTAAGTATTTATGTGAAAAGTTTCCTCATTTATCAGAAGCCAAACTGAAAGAAGGGGTTTTCGTTGGGCCTGACATTCGTAAAATGATGTTCGATTCCAACTTTGAAAATAAAGTGACTACAAAGGAGAAGGAGGCTTGGCCCTCATTTAAGCAAGTTGTGGCCAAGTTTTTGGGCAATGTAAAAGACCCTAACTATAAGCTTATCGTACCTAATATGATAGACAAATTCAAAAACTGTGATGTTTGATGAGCCTAAAAGTCCACTTCTTACACAGCCATCTTGACTTTTTCCCCGACAACTAGGGTGATGTGAGTGAAGAGCAGGGGGAGCGGTTCACCAGGACATCAAAGTGATGGAGAACCGGTACCAGGGACGGTGGAATGTCAATATGATGGGTGATTACTGCTGGTCACTTCACCGAGAACGACAAAATGCATCACATCGGAGAAAAAGCTAAATAAGAAGCTTCAAAGAGAAGAGAGAAAGGAAATACAAAAAAAATAAACACTTCAAATATATGTATTTAAGTTGTATATGGTGTGTTAAGTTAAATACAGTTAAATAAAATCTGTAATTAAACAAAAGTATCAGTTAAGTTTCTTTATTTTTTTTTATATATTTGCTCCCTTTTTTAATATAATTGCGGCCATATTGTGAGAGAACTGTGGGTGATACAAAAAAACTGATGCCAGATACGGTTTCAGCACCCAAAAATACATAATATTCAGCTGTATTTGTTTAAAAAGTTTTCACAACAAATTTTTTTGTTGGCCTGTGTTATTTTTCTTAAGAACTAATCCTATTATTTCTCTTAAGGACTACTTCTCTTGAATTTAAATAATAATTGTAGAGATTAATTAATTCTTTGTAGAGAAAATATACTTGAGATAACTAGTTTAACGGTTACACGTAATGTGCGCATTTTTATACGTTACTTACATACGTTTGAGCATTTTTAGTGAAGTTAGATTCAGAAAAGGCATGGAAACATAAAGGAAAGACTAAATAGATTTCGAAAAATATGGTTGTTATGATGCTGACGAGTTGACACGGCGGTGGCAATAGTACGGGTTTGGCAGTGGACAGAGCATGTTTGCGTAACACTGCCCTTATCTCCTCCAGATGCAGTGTTCCTGGAAAGCAACGTACAAAGCACATGCAGTAAGAAGTGTTTATTTTATATACCAACAGCACTTAAAAAATTACGAAACGTTTCGGAATACGTGTAGGTGTGTATTTTTGCTGTTTTCGCTTCACTAACGTATCAGGTGCTTTAAACGTCAGACTGCCAATGATATTTTTTATGTAAGAGTAAATTTATTTAAAATTAGACTGACTGATAGAAAATAAAAAATCGCCAACCGTAATAATTATGTCATTTAATATATTTAGGTAATACAATTACACACACACACACACACTTACATACAATAATATTATTGAAACATTTACGTCTGTTATCACCTTTGTTTAAGGATTCCTCATTTTTTCGACCATTACCTCGATTATTTTTGTTCTGTTTCCTTCTGTAGGCTTATCCGCTATGTTTAAGTGTCTTTAACAGATTCCTGATTTGTGTTTTGTGTAGACATACATGGTGTACGTTACTTGTCATGTCCTTCCAGGAGCATCTTACCATTTAAGTTCCGGAGTACTGAGTCCGTCAATGTCTGTACGGTCGCAACGCCAACCCTTCACTTGCAAGCCACCTACGAAATATGTGTCTCGATTTTCGCAATAATACACAGCACGACTACTGTTGTAAACAAAAGACATACGACTACTACAGTATATAGTTTCAACACATTATTTACTAATATTGATTTGAAACTGAAAACATTAATTTCAGTATCAGAGTGATAATCTCTTCGCAAAAAAGGTGAACAATAAATAATCCCAAGAAGAACCATAGTCTATTGATAAAAACAAGAGCATACTATTAACTAGTAATTGCGTTAAAATGATTAGTTTCGCCATCCAGGTATTATCTGTACCTTTGTTACCAATTACTGTAAAAATATCGATACCTAATAAGTTAATTTTATACATTTTTGTTATGTATCTCAGCTAATAATACAAACATAAAATGAGAAGGTAAAACTAATTACAGTTTTAGTGTTTTTACCCTATTTTGTGCACAATATACAAAACGATTATGGAACTGTGATTTTAAACTTAACTTTACTCCTCAAACTGGCCTAGAATCTGAAGTTGAGGGCTAAGAAAATTTCATTGAGTTAACGAAGAATATAACCGGAAGGCTAAAACAAAAACTGTGTATTTGGTTTCAAAATGTTAACTTTTAAGAGAGTATATGTTAACAAAATTGTAAAGTTTATCTGTCTTACGGAGAAACACGTCTGCTTGTCGCCTCGTGGTATCAGCAGACAACCACTATACAGCATGCTTATCTCTGTCCTGACTCCTGTCTAGTGCAATCCTGTCATCGTTATTCTACTCGTATATATTTTATTCACTTCACCACACAAAGCGCGTTTATATGATTTCGTTGCAAAAGTCCGCATTCGCTATCTTAAGTACCTATTTAATGATTTATTTTGTTGTCTGTTAATGGTTTAGTCAGCGTATAACTGCGTGCAATTCTACACGTGAATTGTCAAATTTTTAGACTTTTGATCATAAAATAATGTTTTCTATCTCTGATTTAAAATTTTTGTTAGTTTAAACGAAAAAATACTGAATATTGAAAATAGTAAGTTAAAAATAGAAATAAATATCTCTTAAGCTATGAAAATAAATGTAATGAATTGAAATGATACGTACTCCGAATTCTTCCATCATAGTATATTTTAAATCCTCATATTTTATCATTAACATAAAAAATATTATATCCGTAATTTATTTAAATTATTTAGCCAACAAATTGGGGCGTACAGTAATAATGCAATGTAATTTAGATACTTAATCATTAATAAAGACGGGTGATTACTGAATAGGTGAAACATTTAATAAACTGTAGCTGTAGACTTCTCAAAACTAAGGTTAAAATAAGGGAAAAAGAAAAATGTATGCGTCACTTCGTTAAGTCGTTAGTCGTTGGAGGAGCAAGTTAGATCCTTAACTAGCTACCCTATCGAGAGAGTAGCCGAAGCAGCAGGGTTCAGTACGGCTATTAACATACTGTAACGCCACTTCACGTGACAATAATCAGACTCCTGTCATTATTATGAGTTATTGTTTAAAAATACTTATTACATACTTTTTAAGTTTATTTGTAATTTACAAGGCGAAAAATTCATCTGCTGTATAGTTTGCCTAAAAGTTTGTCTCAAAGGACTATGAAGAGAAAAGGGATGTCTCTTCTGGATATTTAATAGTTTTGTAAAAACGTTTAACGTGATCATATGCCATATTTCACCTAAATGTGTGTTTGGTAAGAGAGACATTTTTTTAAAGTCTGCTCTGTTAAAAAAAAAAAAAAAAAAAAAGTTGTCATTCGAGAAAACAGTGTATCAAAGACTGAATGCACAACACTGAACGCTAGGAAACTGGATTGCCTTTCCCCACGTTTGTTCGTTTGTTGTTGTTGTCACTGGTGTGTTCTTCCTCCATTACGTCTGTCTCATGTATTCAGTCTACACGATTTATTGACTTCATACAACACACACAACCTATTTATGTAGAGAGTTATTATTCTCAAGGTTTTAACGTTTTAAGGAAAGACAATAAAGTGTGTAGTAGCTCGTAATAAAACAATTAATATAAAATATATTGCTTTTAGTAACACAAACTGACTTAAACGTCCCTAAAAAATTAAAAAAATTATTTCGTGTATTTCAGTCGATTCCTGATATTGTTATAACCTGTAGCCAACAATACGACCGATTAACAGAAAGCCAATTAATAATGACAAAAATACCTTCTCCTTATCGGTTAAGAATATGTCGTTTTGTAACAACGTATTTTCCACAGATATAAAAAGTATGGTAATGGTTTTTTGAGTCTGTTGCTGCTGTTAGTGCTGAGTGCGTGAGCGAGCTATCAAAGGTTTTCCGTGATTTACCGAGTCAGTTAAAACATCACCATACTTCCATTCCTTAAGGAATATGGAAGTAATAAGAGGATTATGTGACAGCCAGAGCAGATTATGTACAACGTCAGTTATCGAATATGCTTTAGATGATAACAAAATTCCCTAACGTTTCTAATTTATTACCTTCAGATTTCCGTTGTAACGACAAGCCGCTTCTCCCGTTTTGTACAATATCTCTTTTCGTTCATGAGTTTGTATCTCACACGACTTACGTGGTCTATCTTTTATGTTTCCTTACACTGACAACGCCAAAAATCAACTGATATAGTTTTCTGTTTATCTTTACGTAATACAATTAGCTAGTACTTTGTCATATATGTTAAATTTTAAGACAATACGTAAAACAATTCATAATTCTTATTATTGTAACGGCCACTTAGGCCGTTACGCAAAATTTAATAACTAGACTACTTGGCCTAGAGGAAGCGAAAGTGTGCTGGAGCCCAGAGTGACAGAATTTGCAATCAACACTCTTGTAACCAGTAACAATTTTATTATTAGTGCCATTTTCTATAAGAACATCAATTTAAGTTATCACAAAATATTTAGTTACAAGTCTTTCAAACAGTTGGATTCTAGTATCATTTTCTTTAAGAACATCAATTTCAGTTATCACAAAATATTTAGTTACAAGTCTTTCAAACAGTTGGATCTAGTATCATTTTCTTTAAGAACATCAATTTAAGTTATCACAAAATATTTTGTTACAATTTTATTTGAAACAGCTGGAGTTCTTGTACAATTTTCTTTAAGAGCATTAACAAGATGTTTAACCTGAATACCAGGGGGCAGTCTATTGAGTTGTTGTTGACTGAAGTTTAATATTTGGAACGCTCCCACCTGTACTTTTGCTGAAGAGCTCAAAAGGTACCATGCTGACCAGTTGCCATGAGTACTGGAGACTCTCCTTCGAGTGTGTAGAATGTCCAGCGAATTTCATTCCGGACAGATGTGGGTCCTTAGGTGTTCAGCTGGAGGAGTATTCCTGGGCCTGACGGCTTCGGGGAGCATCCTGGTGCACTGCTCTGCAGACAGTGATCGGTGTCGATGTTACTATCTCCGCTTTCCCTTTCTCCCGGCTGGTACGGGGACCCTATACCATTTTTTTATTTGTAGATTGGGCGTCAGTCAACACACCCACTCATACACTCTCTCGCCTAGGAACACAGACACCACACTCACTGTCAGAATTTCTATCAACATTCTATCTGCTCTTATTAATTTAGCATGGCTTATTTTATCCAGTTATAGTCATTACTTTTGATTAAATTTACAATTTGATTAAATTAAATATACAATTAAATACATTGTCACCACGTGTTTCCAGATCGGAAGTAACGTGTAAGTCAATTTTACAATACAAAGATTTTAAAATTAAATAGACTTTACAGATGTCGAGGCCACACACACACACACACACACACACAAACATAACACATAATCCATCATTAAATAACATAGAATCATATGATTGAATCTAACCTGAAAGCCCTTTACAGTTTTACGAACTCATGGTAGAAAGAGTTACTTAACCCTGAGCCGTCAGACCGTTGAAAGACTCTCCCTGAAGGTTGGCGACGGAATGAGAGTAAGGCCTGAATTATTCGGTCCCACTATGCTGCATCAGCGACCTGTTTCAATTTGCCGATAATAACCTTTTTTAACCTGCATCCTAACAGCGTACAGCAAGCAGCTGATACGTTTGACTAGGCCTTCTAGATTGCGTTGCCGTGGCACGGACACGGCCTTAATAATCGAGTTAGCTGCTACGCGCGTTGGCGGCACTGATCGTTTTCACCGAGCCGGGAAAATTCAAACTCCGGCACAGTGGGTCAATTTAAATTTAAATATCGGTTTATGGTAACAGAAGTATTGATATCATCGATTCTTATGGTAATGTTAATATAAAATTTTATGTTTTGCATTCAGATTATATTTAGTTCAGTTAATTTTATATTTTGTATTCAGATTATATTTAGTTTAGTTAATTTTATATTTTGCATTCATGATTGTATTTATTTTTTAAAGACACCTGATCTTCCCTTGTCTCTTGCACACCCCTCTCTACATCTCAATCACCCTCACAGATGTTCCAGATACGTCCTAAACAGATGGCCACCACCACTCATATCCTGTGTTTAGGTTTTCATTCTCTTTTTGACAATGGCTTAGGTAGCCGCAACAGCTGTCAGAGTTAAATAAAATTTGTGAAATTTAGCAAGTGTTTTTATATATTTTACAAAACTTTTGTATTAATATGTTTCATCAAGTGCCCAACGAGTCATCAATTAATATCGTAAAAAGTTTATATTAATTCTACTTTTATTTTGTGAAGAATTCTGAGGCACGTTTCGTTTCCTGGTCTTAGAAAATTTTCATTTTCATGAAACATTTTACAGAATGTGTCTTGTAAGTATCATTCATACTCTTTGTTATCCCAGTTTTTGAACTATCATGAGATGAGCTATATGGGGGGAGGAGAAATGTAGGTAAGCTCCCCTTGTGCTGTAGCTTAACATTTTTTACAGTTTCAGTTCACTTGAGTGTATAATATAAGAATGTGAGAACTACACTTGTACATATATAAAAACTGGTTTAACTGATTTAAAATGAACACGATACGAAGAATGTATCAAAATGTAAGTAAGAATTCCGACTGATCTATGCCCGAGCGTGACGCAATGCTTGCTGTTTTAGACTGATTGCCTCACTGCAGAACAGGCGCCGGGAATAGTAGAGAAACAGTCCATACATCTCAAGATATTTTTGTCCACCTTTGTATTTATGTAATCTAACGATAACAACCCCCCCCCCAAACTCATTCAAAACTTTC
This sequence comes from Magicicada septendecula, assembly GCA_034769895.1. Classification (NCBI taxonomy): domain Eukaryota; kingdom Metazoa; phylum Arthropoda; class Insecta; order Hemiptera; family Cicadidae; genus Magicicada; species Magicicada septendecula. Next base: position 224,162,433 of record CM068368.1, read on the forward strand.
TCAAAACAAATACATTTAGTGTTTAGGAATAATATTGTAGGTAGCCGGCATAAGGTGCTTATGTATCGTTTGTTTTTGAATTCAACCTTTCGTGGTCACAAGATATACTGTATGTTTCTCGTTCACCAATACGCTTCAGTAATTAAATGAGGTATTCATAACAAAGTGATCTATAACATAGTAGATCGCATGGGAATCAGTTAAAACGTTCCCTTGTGGCACAGGAAAACAGTCTACGCTTGTAACAGATGTAAACAATATTGTCATCCATTTACGACGTCTATACCAAAAATGCAATAGACATTGTATCCTGTAGTATAAAATTCTTAAACCCACATTATTCATTTTATTTAAATTAATAATAAATAATACCTTATTTATAATTTTTAAAGACAAGAATATATTTTGTATTGTTTCTACAAGGTTCCGACAGTTTTAAATGTAATTCAGAAATATAATTTTAGTTAAAAATTATATATTAAAACATACGGTACATATATGTGTTCTCAATAAATAAAAGTATTCTGATACATACGTTGTTATAACTGACAATTTATAATCGAATGTGTTTTAAGGAATAATTATATATTTCCTTTATTCACCTCAATTTGGTATCAAATTTTAACGTTATTTTTGTTCTTCAACCTAAAAACAAATAAATGCCTATTCTACTTACCTTAAGCAATTAAATATTTGCAAATAGCAGGTAAAAAAATGGATAGGGAAAAAAATTGAATTGGTTGTTACATTAAATTTGCCGGCTAAAGATACGGAGATATAGTAAGGACAAAGGTCTTTAGAGTGACAGAAAACACATACTTTGTTATCAGCTTTTCTTTCACGTAACTACTGAAAACGTTGAGTACATCACTCAACGTGTCTGAAACGACAGAGTTTGCACGTCACGTTTCAATATGAAGTCAGCTTGACAAGTCTAAACTGGTGTTAGCAACGTAAACGTTAGGCAACAGTGACAGCTCAAGCTCCGATGCTTATTCTGTTTGAACAGAACGAGAATCTACCATCCCATGCGAGAAACGTTGATTATTTTACAGCAGCAGATCTTTCGATTTTTGGAGAGAATTAAAATATGTGTGCGCTGCGCTAGCCTGTGGCAACATTTATATAAACCATGATTTTTTTCGGTTGAAGCGATTATACAAAAATGAAATTTACATTGTTCTGTATGATGATATACCTATTCGGAAATACGTTTCTCAGAGAGAATATGTAAATTTCGTGGCAATACGTTTGCAATTAAACTATAAAGTGTATTGCAAATTAATCGTCTATAAATACTGCCTACAACCACCGTACAATTATAATAGCGTACCCCTAGACTACCTGTCTCCGAGCTGTATCATTATCTTCTCTCAAGCATTAAGACTGTTGTGCCCTTTAGTCGTGATATAGGACATACGACTCCACCGCCATAGATAAATCAGTTTGCATTTAACCAGGTGCAGTAACGAGCTGAACAATGGAGAGGGTACTGTATATGTTCATGTAATGTGTTGTTACTAAGGCCCGGGCAACCTTAGCTAACCCACAACACATCTGACGTATGAACACTATCCAAGGCCAGTTTCCCACTACTAAGCTAATTCGTCATCCTCGTAACTCTGTATAATACGTTACAAATGATATCTGGACTTTAGTTTACTGTAATAGTTTAACTTACTATCCATTGCTTCAGTTATGTTCGGGTAACAGCTGCAATAGGCACAAGCACAATTACCCGTAAGTGGCACCCATAACGGGATACAATGGAAAAAATTCCTATTTTTTTAATGTATTTTTTTAACATCGACAATGCTGTTAATTTACTTCTAATAGAGATCCATTAATATGTAAAAAATTCAAATTTTTTCATTGCAGAATTGATAATAGCCTATCCTTACACCTGTTTTCTGCTTATTTCTAAGCCCAACAATTTCCTAATTTAAAGATATTTTAAAAAATATTAATTATTAATGTATATGTATCCTTCCACACACACACACACACACACACACACACACACACACACACACACACACACACACACACACACACACACACACACACACACACACATCCTTTCGTACACAACCTTCCATACACACTCACATAGGCCTACACAACCTAAGCAAACACTGTTTTCCCATGCGCGAGAAACAAATCTTGTACTGCACAGATGATGTTGTTTTTATTTGTGAGAGCACGAGGATATGCCCTGCAGCATTACCACACAGTATCAGAATTAATCTATACTTTTAGGCTTTTAGTTCTGGTGCCTGCTTTGCACTTTTATGAATGTATGTCCTACTGGCCGTCTTTTTCCTAAACAAACCAGTTTTATCGCGATTAAAGACTTTTTTTTGGACGGTAGCCTTCCTCTAGATCAGGTTCTTTAATTTTGCCTGCAATCTGGCAACAGTTTCTTTATCAGCAGACTCATCATCTCCCATCATTCTTATATGTTTTAAAATTATACGTGTTCCTGAATCTATGCAACTATTCTTTACTTGCTAAATGGCTTTGTTTTCTCTTCAGTGGATTCTTATCTAAAGCCTTCGTATACGCTTAAGGCCTTTTGTCGTAACACGTTAACAGACACACATTTCTTATTCATATCTTCAGTTTATAAATGTAATGCTTTTTCCCCATATTAACTAACATTTTATCATCCACTGTAGATGTACCTTTTGCAGTTAAATGTCCCAGAGCCAAACTAGACCGAAATTTTGTTTCGATCTTCACCACCTCACGAACGGATATCTTCATTCATGCCGACGACAGCATACGATTTTCGTTGTTGATATGTCAAGTCGAGAGTTCGCACTTTTTCACTAACAGACAGTGCTTACCCTTTGGAGACATTATTAAGGAAAATTAAACGCCAACAAATCAGCTCGTCGTTTCAGGGCCACCACAAGAGCAAAGCACCATAAAATAAGGTGAAGCTATGTTTTTATGCATTGTGGGACTATAATCGAATAAAGCAGCCAATAGGAAGAAAAATTGACGTGGACCAAAGTCGAATTAAGCACGCAAGGGTATGATATGTCAATTCGACTATAATCGAATAAAGCACCTAAAGGGTGAATAAAAATGTGCTGAAGATTCAGGATGTACTATATCCACTCTGAGACATACAGGAGAAAAATGTTTATATAGAATACTAAAAGTATTCCAACTTTACTTTGCGTTTCAAATGTCAACATAAATATCCCTAATAAAATGAAAAATTGTATATACGATGTTCGTGAAATATGTGGCGTAATGTGCTGAAAGTCTAGAGTCCACTCAACAGTATTTTTCTCTTATGTTCAACAGTATGATCGTGAACGAGTTACTTCCGCTTAAAGTAGTCTTAATAGCTAAAGTAAAGTGGTCTAAAGTAACATGTCATTTTTGACCATCCTTCGTTTTTTTTTTCATTTCGACCGCTTTCTTAGCGGTTTTAATGTGACTATCAAATCATTTCTTTATTGAGGTTTGTACCGTTGGTCTTACGTTCACTATATTGAGTTATGATCAACTTGGAACTCAGTATATAAGGTTATAACATTCATCTTTCTGAATTTTTAAAAATAATAAGCCTTCTTCGTTGAAGAAATATGAGTAATAGGCCTAAACGAAACAGAGGAACAAGTTTTTTTCCAGACTACGAAGGTATAAAAAGATGATTTGTTACAGATAAAGATGTTTTAAAATTATTTCTTTAAATTTTACCTGTGTGCTTTTATAAATAAGCGTAATGCACGTAGGGTCAAATGGTTAATGGTGACGTGACAGTAGTCAAGAGGTTACACGTACAGACGAACGCGTGTAATTTAGTAACTTTACATACGCAGTGAAGTTATGTGGATGACACTGATTTGTTGTGAGTAATGGAATAAGTTATCTGTTTAATACAGAGAATCAGTTACTAATTAGAAGAAAAATAATATATTTTATATTATTATTAACTTGGGTCAAATCGTCTTACCACGTAGTCCAATGCCTAACCTCCATTGCATAATTAATATCTATAAGTAAATAATACACTAAAATTCTGGTGAGAATAAATCCGGGTAGTTCTATATTCTCTTCTTTATTGACATTCAGATACACAGTATGCCATACGGTCTTCTTAAAAACAAATCAGAAAAGCGATGCATTTTTCAGCTTTGAAACACAGTCTCAAATTATTCAAGCTCAATCTTGTATAAGGCCTAGATGACGAATGAGTCTTTATGCTGCTGCACTCAACGCAAATATTCTATCGTTTCAGTGAATTCTTGGTGACCATTTTTTAGTGACAAAGACTACCCAAAATACAGTCCGAGCAGAATTATACGCCTCAGAATGTTACTTTTCAGACGACTTGGAATGCTCATAGCTAAAACATTGTTGACTAGACATTCCTAAATAATTTTTTTTAAGTTTTCGTTATTATTTAGTAAGTAATTTTTAATTATTTATTTAGTAACTGATTAATTGATGAAAGAGTGGTTTTAACAAGAACGATAAATAACATTAATGTGCCGGTAAGTATTTCTTTATTACTAAAAGTCTTAAAAATCTGATGTTAGAGGCGCATTATTGTTATTGCCACACAAAAAAAGTTAGGTCCCATGTTAGAGCTAATTTGGTTTATTATAATTTGGATGTACTATATTTTGTGGAGTACATTTTTACTATAAATATGAAAATTTCTTACTAACATCCTTATTCCATGTTCATAATTCTCTGTCCAGTTCATATTCTCTTATGTTATCATGGAAAACAGGTTGACCTATCCTACAGGTAACCAATAGTAACCAAAAAGGGACAAAACTAAACAAGAGAATGCCGTTCTCCGGTAACACTGCTTTAATTCGTACCTTTCCTGTATTAGCTTGTGACAAGTGCTGTAAATCTACACCTACTTGTTTTTTTTTATGTACTTGATTCACAAAATCAAAACAACGAATTTTTCCACTCTCTTATTTCACTTACCTAGGTTAGTCGTATTCTTCAGAGACAACTAGCAATATATCTTTAACTTAATTTTTAGTGTATGTAGTCTTCCTTAAATGGAATATTGTTAAGTATGACTTTCAACTTCTGCTGCGAAAATCAATTATTAGATTTTTACATTTAATATAATACACGTATTGTATTAGGCCTATATAAATAACGACTTATTGTACATCTAATATAATCTACAGCTTTAACTAATAAATGCCACAAATAGTGAAATGTGTGTTTGTGGGCGCAAGCGCTTGCGTATGATACCTACGATGTGTAAAAGGTAAAAATTTAAATGTCTTTCTGAGTTGTGAGTTCAGATCAGTGTTTACTTTGCATTGTAAAACAGTGCAGTAGAGAAGTAAGGTTCACCACTTAGTAACCATAAACCAGCTTATCAACTGTTTCAAACTAGGAAAAGATACGACCACCGTTCCCGCGTGCAGACTTTATCCTTTATTTTTTGTTTTTACGCTTTAGAAGGGTCAACTCTGCTTACTTATCTTGTTATTGTAAATGTTCTTTCCTTCTTCTTCACCCTTTTTGTATATTTGCCTCTGCTTTTGAAGACAAATAACTTTGTTGAAAGTCACATCCCATTATGTTTACTTAGCCAATTGTGTTTTCGCGTTTGTGTTGTTTGCATCTTCCTACACTGTTCACGAACTGGTACAGCGTAGTTTACTTTGCATTATGTGTTAGAATGCCGCAAATTTTTGGAAACTTTTGGAAACTTTTCTGACATTGTTTATGTCTATATTCTTACTACCAAAGTAATAAAATTTTTAGAAAAAAAACGCTCATCGTCAGGACCTCTGAGAATTAACTATTAGGCTATCCTGATTTTAATGAATCCTAATTAAAGTAATTATTGTTCTGAGATTGTGTGTGTGTCTGATTCTATTTGGTATCTGTGATGATTCGACAGTATATAAGAACGAAGCGTTATAGGTAGCTCTGTTTTTGAAAAAAAACTTCTTTATTTTTATATACAAATGAATTGACATCATATAGACTACTTGGTTCACAATGACCACGTTCCAAACAAACTTTTGTAGATTAAGATAGTAAACTCAAATGGACAGCTGACTTTAATTGAAACTAACCTGTTTTTATCTAACGCTAGTTATGTAATGGTATGTAACTATAATATAATATCAGTTTATTTCTACGTAACAGATATTGTGACATCGACTTCTTGCATATTGCTGCGACCTACTTCGCAATAATCAGCCAACTTAGACACTCGTTCTCGTCTTTCCGATAAGGGAGTCAGTCTCTTCTCAATATAGTTTGAAAGGTCATTTCGTTTTGTTGTGACTACATGCGTCTGCAACTTATTTTACTTGTATTTTCATTACAATTAAACAAAAAACTCTCAATACACAGAAAATTATTGTTACGTATGGAAAGTATTGAGTTTTAGATAATACAAAACCATGTATTTACATGAACCTTGTTTTTTCTGAGTAAAGTTAGTTATTTAATGAATACAAATCCTTGCAAAGATATGAATGTGCATTAACTGGAAGAAAATAATAGGAAAGTTTAAATAGACAGTTGTGGTTAATTATTGTTGTTAAATAATAATAACCAACATGGATTAGTTAGTTTTTAGAATAATTTATGATTCTCTGTGGTCTACAAACATACGCACTGATGGTGTTCAAATAGTTGAATTTTATTTATGACAAATAAAAATGAATAACACATATAGTTGGGCTTCTATGCAGAAATTTGGATATAAAAACTTCCAGCAGGGAATCTTTTACAAAAACGTGTTGCGGATTGGAAGCTCTTGAAAATCTTGAGTTGTTCCAAAAACGCTATGTTGAAAAGGCTGTGTTTTAAACGAAAAGAAGTGGACTGTAATTCTGTTGTTTGATATGCGTTTATTGAAATGTTAAAATTTATAGACCATTGTCGACACGTGCGGATGTTTTTGAGGCCATAACGCCCATAAAATTAGTTTTGAAAGAAGTCGCAGTCCATAGTAAATGGACGCAGGTTGTCTGAGTAAATTAGTAAGTACGATACATAATTAAGAATGATCCAGAAGCCGCGGCTGGAAGAGAGATTTTTTAACGAGAGTACAGCTCGGAGTCTGGTTAGAAACTAAAACTGACTTGTCTACCGTCGGTCAGCTGACCGCCGGCAGCGCTTGATAAGCAAGTGACGTCATCCGCCCGTGTCGCATTGCAGTGGTCACGGCACACAGCTGATAAATAAAGTACAAAGTTTGAACATACTGCCCGCTCAAAATCGGGACGATTTTGTAAATTAAACATTAAATTAATAATATAATAGTTAGACTTACATGGCAAAAATAATACAACAATTGGCGTATTGGCTACAGCGCAATGACATAATAACCATAATATGATTAACATGATAAATTCAATTAACAATTACAAGGTATACAAGAAATCAACCCTTATGCAAATAGCAAGGGCAAACTGACAGTAAAATTACCCAAAATATAAAAGTAACACAATACACACCATAATACAATGATTAAGTAGACATTGATCTTTCCCAAATAATACCCATTGACATTTGCAAAGCATTATAATAACAAGTGATAACACCATAAAAAATATAATAATTGCACCAAGATATTGACACAACAAACCCCAATAAATTTCATAATATATGACCATTAGAAAATACAATACATACATAGAATAATTGATACCATAAGTAACACTTGTAGTTCTCGGAACCTTGAATATATAAACATACGACATTACAATAACATCCATAAATAATTGATAGTACACTGAAAACACAGTCACTATTGCAATAATAGCTATCGGCACGTAAATAATAGTTACAACGTTTATGATACAATTGACTTGTATGCTCGCCCCAGGGAATGTCCCGGGCGTAGTCCAGGCAATGTGACAAGTTCACAATCCTAGTACGTCTCGTATGGCACGCATACGACTAGTTTGTTGCCACCGGAAGGGGGCATAATTTGTGGATGGGTCGGCGTAAGATACCTAGCGCGGTGCGAACTTCTGCGACGCGTACTAAGGAATCTTGACCCGGAAAAACATTGGTAATTACCCCACGCTTCCACTGTAGTGGGGGGGAATTATCATCCAAACTGAGGACAAGCTGTCCGACATTCAAATTCCTTAACGGGGTGCGCCATTTGTTGCGCTGCTGCAGCTGGTGCAGATAATCCGTAGACCACCGTTTCCAGATGGTCTGTGTAAATTTTTGAAGCAGAAGCCATCTGCCCAAATGACTAGTATTGCCTTGGCTATAGTCGGGTTCCGGAAGTGCAGTCAGTGGAGCACCGACCAGGAAATGAGCAGGAGTTAAGGGTTCAGGGTCTCTAGCATCGTCGGACACAGCACACAAAGGGCGTGAATTAAGGCAAGCCTCAATTTGAGAGAGAAGAGTAGAGTATTCCTCGAAATTCAAGATTGTACCGCCTATTACGCGACGCAAATGATATTTAACACTCCTTACACCACTTTCCCACAAACCACCGAAATGAGGGGCTGAAGGAGGGATGAAGGACCATTTGATACCGCGGAGACCACAACACTCCTGAGACGATTGTTCAACTTCCCTTGAGGTTAAAAATTTGTACCAATCATATAAGGTGTGGTTGGCACGACGAAAATTCGTACCATTATCTGAAAATATCTGCGCGGGAATACCTCTTCGCGCGATGAACCTTTTTAAAGCCGCTATAAAGGCGTTGGAAGTGAGATCCGACACCAATTCTAAATAGATGGCCTTTGTGCACGTGCATATGAATAACGCGATGTATGCCTTGGACGTGGACTTTGAGCGCTGCCCGCCATGGCGTGAAAGTACAGGACCGGCGTAGTCCACGGCAGAGTGTGAAAATGGCCTAGCAGGCGTGACCCTAGAAGGGGGTAACTGACCTAATAGTTGATTCGCGCCTCTAGCCCGGAAACGAAAACAAGTGACACACTTATGTATTACTGAGCGGATATAAGATTTGTCGTGAATGATCCAATATTTGTGCCTGAGCGAAGCTTGAGTTGATTGCACCCCAGCGTGCAACAAACGGATATGTTCATACTCAATTATTAATCTCGTGAGACGAGAGTGCGGGTGCAAAATTATTTGGTGTTTACTCGCGTAGTTAAGTGGGGAGAATTGTAAGCGTCCACCCACTCTTAAAATGCCTGAGTCATCCAGGAAGGGGTTGAGAGCAAGAATTTTACTGCTGCGAGGAAGGCACCGATGTGCCTCAAGTTCCTTTACTTCTACACCGAAGTGCAACTGCTGAGCTTGCCGGACAAAAAACAAAAGTGTGTCATACAATTCTTGAGCAGACAAAAAGGACGTGGCCCTGTCAACAACCGGGAGCCTAGAATTGCGAATAAATCTGCGGCAATATGCGAAGACGCGAATGAGCCTAGTAAGGGATGAATAATTTTCAACATAGCTATGTGTTAAGGATGCGACAATTAGTAAGGTTTGAACCTGCTTGCGACGTTCCTGCTCAAGGTCGGGATAAGTACAGGGAGCATGAATGTCGAAGGCGCTGACTGGCCATGATGCTGACTCATGGGCCAACCAGGACGGACCATGCCACCATTGAGTATGACAGTGCAAACTACGAGGGAGGCAACCGCGTGATAAAATGTCGGCAGGGTTGTCAGTTGATGCTACATGATGCCAAGTTCCCCTGCTGCTAACAAGACGCTGTATTTCCGCGACACGGTTGGCCACAAATACCTTCCAGCGGGAAGATTGTTGATGTATCCAATGCAACGCTATCATCGAGTCCGAATAGAGATATAGTCCGTCAAAACTGTAGTTGATGGCGTTTAAAACCTTGGAAGTTAATTGCGCCAGCAATAAACAAGCACAAAGTTCAAGGCGTTGTAGCGTTATCTGTTTCAGCGGAGCGACCCTAGATTTAGCACACAACAAGTTTGACGATATGGCGCCGTTCGAACAGACCGCCCGCACATAAATGCAACACGCGTAACCTTTAGCCGAAGCGTCGGCGAATCCGTGAAGCTGGAATGAACTAATTGGATAATTGTTCAAACTCTTAACCGACCTCGTAATCTTAAAATGAGTGTCGGAAACTAATTGAGAGTATAGTTCTAGCCACTGATTGGCTAATGACCCAGATAGGGGTTCGTCCCAATCTGTGCCCGCCAACCACAACAGTTGCACAAAATGTTTGCTGCAAAATGTGATGGGGGCGATAAGACCCAGTGGATCGTAAATCCCAGCAATGACCGACAACACGCTTCTTTTGTTGAACACGGTCGAATTATCATCACCCCGAACGGTGTATAAAAAATTATCCTAATCAACGTTCCATTGGATTCCCAATGTACGCACGTTTCGACCTTTGCTGAAGTCATGGGATACTTGGGCGCGAAGGGTCATAATCTTATGGTGGTTAGAAAACCACTTATGTAACGTGAAACCATACCTACTTAGCAAATTCACGATCTCGCATTTCATTTTAGCTAACACGTTCGGATCATCCGAACCCGTTATAAGATCATCTACATAAAAATCATTAGCTATGGCCCTAGAAGCTGTAGGGTAGTCGGATTTATTTTCGTAGGCTATCTGAGCCAGACAACGTGTAGCAAGGAAGGAAGCACTAGCAGTGCCATACGTAACCGTCCTTAAAGCGTAACGTTGTAATTCCTTATGCGGCGCATCACGCCAAACGATGCGTTGCAGGTTTGAATCCTTTGGGTTAACCATGATTTGACGATACATCTTTTCTATGTCTGCAATAAGCACGTATCGGTGGGTACGGAACCGAACCATTATCGAAAACAGATCCTGCTGGATCGTAGGACCGACCATTAGAGTATCGTTGAGGGACAGATTATTTGTGGTTTTAGCGGAGGCGTCAAATACCACGCGCAATTTAGTGGTTAGGCTGGAGTTCTTGAAGACTGCGTGATGGGGCAAATAAAAAATATCTGAGTTGTCAAGCGACAAATCGTAATCATTAAGTGGAGACATGTGACCAAGTTTCAAGTATTCACGCATGAAATCGCTATAATCCTTGTAAAGGATAGGGTTCTGTTTGAACTTGAACTCTAGCGATTGGAACCTGCGGATAGCTCCGCGGAGAGAATCTCCCAAATGAAATTTATCAGACCTGCGGGGCAGGGATACCACGAATCTCCCTTCGCGGTTGCGGATAGTGTTTTTCACAAAATGTTTTTCACACGGCGAGTCCTCAGAGCAGAGTTCGCGACTAGAGATCTCCTCCAACTTCCAAAATTCTTCTAGTTGCGAGGAAATCTGACTATCATCCTTACAGACCATAAAGGACAAAACTGTTTTAGTTATGTCGACGTTGAAGGGTAAGTTACCGGCCAAAATGAATCCTAACTTAGTCTCCTGAACTATAGGAAAGTGCGGTCCGCGCATAAATTTAATAGGTTCAATTAGTTGCAGATAATATTGAGCGCCGAGTAGTACATCGACTTGCGCCGAGCAATGTAGGTGAGGATCAGCCAAGAATACGTGCTTGGGTAAATTCAAAGAGGCAAGATCGAACGACTCCGCCGGTAAATCATTAGTTATACTGGGTAGTACGGCACAATGCACGTTTAACGTGAAGGGTTTATAGCGAGAATGTAGCCTTACCTTTGTACTAAAGTCAGCCTGGGAAAGCGCGTTGTTTATACCCGTGATGGGCAGTTGCGATTTAACCAATTGGAGACCCATTCTGCGGGCGAAATCCATTGTGCAAAAGTTTGCTTGAGAGCCGGAATTCAGTAAAATTCTAACGGGAAATTTTCTACCGGCCTTATTAGCGGTCATACAGACGGCGGTGGATAATAATATTGATTTATTTGTCTGTACCTTTAGTGAGCATTGGTTATTGATGGAAGCTCCGTCCTTATTGGGGACATGAATTGTGGTGTGGTGACGCTTAGCACATTTTTTACAAGAAAATTTTGATGGACATTTTGAGCTTTCGTGACCCGGACGAAGGCAATTTAAACAAAGTTTGTTTTTTACTATAACGTTTTTTTCTGTCAGGGACAGAAAGCGAAGTGAATTGTAAGCAGTCGACAATTCTATGTTCGCCGTTACATAGTCTAAATAAATTGTTTCTGATATGAGAATGAAATGCCCCCCTAGGAGCGCTTATCTGTTTAACTGCCTTGCGATAAGGAGACTTATCGCTTTTATTCAACCTGCTAATTGGGGTAGTCGCGTTATCAAGATTTTATAGCAATTTTCTGCGTGAATTTAGAAAATTCATAAAATTATTAAAGTCAGGGAATTTATGTTCCGACAAAGTCTCTTTCCACAACCGGAAAGTGTAACTATCAAGTTTTTTAGCTAAGTAATGTATGACAATCATTTCGAATGTGTTAACTGGCAGGTTGAGATTATTTAAAGCATTTATATTGGCTGAGATTTCATCAATGAATTTAGATATGCTGACTTGGGATTCTTGTTGAACCACTGGTACGTCCAGAACATTCCCGACATGGTGGGCGGAGACAATTAGCTTACTGTCATATCTATTCTTCAACAGATCGATAGCCACCGCGTAATTCTCATGAGTGATTGGTAATGACTTTATTACGTTAAGCGCCTCGCCATATAATGACGAGTGCAAATAGTGAAGTTTCTGTATGTCCGTTAGATCGGCTCTGACGTGAATTAGTTCAAGAAAAATGTGATAATAATGTTGCCACTCAATAATACTGAGCCGCTCATCACCCATGACGTCACGACAAAATTTTAAACTTTCTAAGTTGACATCCAAAAAAAAAATTTCAAAAAAGAACTACATCTTACCTTGATGACCGGCTCACCATTTCACTGGAACTAGGAGAGGCCTCCTAGTGGAAGAATATCCACATGCTAGGTCCATTGGGGAATTGGACGAATGAGGCGACCTCAATTTTACAATTTCAAAAATAACAAGTTTATTGAGGCTATCTTTTTTTCTTTTGTGACAATGAAATTTCATACAAAAAACACAGGCTGTAAGTTATTCCATTAGAATTATGGAAAATGTGTAAATATGTATTTAAACTATGACAGGGTATTCAAAATTTAAAATGTAAAAGTATTCAATATTCAATATTCAAGAAATATTCCATGAAAATCATACAAAATATATAAAACATTTAAAAACTCTTACAGGCCATACCGAAAACTATTAACATGCAGCATTCAATAATATAACCTACTTTCTAAACCATTTCACAAGCAATTCTATCGTACAACATCATTAAAGCCACAACAATTTAAACAATTATATTGCATAACAACCTGCGCCCTCTGAAATCATTCGTTAGAAGGGCGAATCTTCAAATTAATAAATTATCATGCAACCAAAGATAGATCATTATACTCTTGTGTGGAACTCGCAAGTGCATGTGCTCACCCTGCCCCAACTTGCATAAACTGGTGAAGCACCACAGGTCACAGATTTCAGAGTGCACAATCATATAAAAACTCAGATAATCAGTACATACAGTTATAAAAGTAATAGAATAACAGTTTCCAATAGATTTTTGCAAATAGTTTTAACATGTTCACAGTTTTAAAAATATATTACAATTTTCAACATATTTATTGAAAATAAATAAATTTTACTAAATAAAGTATATATCAACAATTATAAAAATCACAATGTTTGTTTAATGTAAAACTCCCAAGTTTTTTTTTTTTTTATTTTTATGAAACAATATCATTATTCATTGAGATGTAATGGTATTATAAGTCTGTGCCAGAATGGTGTTTTATACCTAATATTAATTTCTGAAAAGATTTTCTGCGGCAAAGCTAAGTTTACTAAATACCACCTTCCGTTTGTTGCAACACAGTGGCAACCCAGGAATTACTGTTCTAGCACAAGGTAATGTGTTGTTACAGCAGTAGGTGGACTGAAACTCTTTTCACAAGCAAATTTACACATTCCAATAAAAACAGCCACCATATAAGTTCAGATTACAAGGAAAAATTGTACTCAACATTGCATGCGTATATGGAACACCACACAATTACATACACACACGGAATAAGAGCATTTGAGTAACTCAGCTGAATTTTGCCCCACTAGGCCAAATGAACACCTTGGCCAATAACTAACACATTTTCTTAAGTTTTATTTTTGTGTTTTTTTTTGTAGGGAAAAAAAATGTTTTTTCTTTTTTTTGTAGTGTTAAAAAAATCAGCCAGACCCCCACTCGACCCATACAGTCCCAGGGCAAAATTTAATAAATTTTATTTCTCCATACCTGTTCATAGTGCGTGCATAATCACGCGTGCTGTGTTCCTCAATACTTACACACGTATATCACACAATTTAACATCCCGGTCTTCACAGGATCACGGACGCCGGCCCCCAGGGACCCCCATGGCACACTGTCCCCTTAGCCTGACATAATCATTTAAAAAAAAACGCCGGCATTAAAAAAACCACAAGACTTTTCAGCTCTCTACAACTGAGACCAACACGTGGTCGTCAAACGCTCCTGATGAGAACAGCTGACCGGAACCAACCCATCGAGTCAAAAACGCAACTCTCCACTCAAAGAAAAAAACCCATAGGCCAACCCACTACGTGAGTCCGAAACAAACTCACTCCACAGCTCACAGATTTCCCAAAGGCGCCTAGAAATCACGACGAAGTACAGCAGACTCCCTCTAGCAGACGGAACGAAAGATACCGTAGTTCGAAGTTACCGTAACGTCTCCCAGATGGGGTAAGATTCGAAATAACAAACAGTCGCCGTAACGTCTCACAGATAGCGAAGTGACACTTTCCGAGGCGAACTACCCAAATGCATGAAAATATCGCCCGGAATCCGTATAACAACAACTTGCCGTACACCTAGGTACGGCACACCCCCACAACAAAAGGAGTCCAACGGGTTGGACGACACCGGGACTGCCACCCCTGGAGGAAAAGCGGGGACTGACTAAAAACCAATAAAAAGATAAAACCAGGCGGAAGTTGAAAACGAAAGGACACCAGAAGGAAGGACAAGGTGTGTGTGTGTGTGTGTAGCTGAGTGTGTGTAAGTGTAGAAGATACGGGGAGTGTGAGCGGCCGCGGCCTAAAGCAAAAGAAAGAAGAAAGGAAAGGAAAGGAGCTAAAATACCGATAAAACTTGAAAACAATAAAACGCTAAAAGGTAAAACCATAAAACACAATCCCTCCAGCGAAGCCCCCCGAAAACCCAAACCCGAGGACCCTAACTACTCCTAACTGGGGTAAACGGCATGGCCATTTAATAACAAGGTCCAATCAGCTGATGCACCCACCAGGTCGACCGTGAATTGACATATCAAACCTAGAACCGATACAAGAGACAAGGACGGGTTTATCAGATTGCGCAAACGACAACAACAACATTCCACCCTGCAGCCGGCTATCAACAGCTCATAGTCCAACTCGCCCAGATAACACAATATTACAAAAATACAGCTGGTTACAAGTTACTCTGTCAATGTCTAGACTCCGGATACAATGACAAAACAACGTATTTTTGCACTTATACACCACACAACTATGTAGTGTAACTATCACGTTTTTTAGCTAATTAATGTATGACAATCATTTCGAATGTGTTAACTGGCAGGTTGAGATTATTTAAAGCATTTATATTGGCTGAGATTTCATCAATGAATTTAGATATGCTGACTTGGGATTCTTGTTGAACCACTGGTACGTCCAGAACATTCCCGACATGGTGGGCGGAGACAATTAGCTTACTGTCATATCTATTCTTCAACAGATCGATAGCCACCGCGTAATTCTCATGAGTGATTGGTAATGACTTTATTACGTTAAGCGCCTCGCCATATAATGACGAGTGCAAATGGTGAAGTTTCTGTATGTCCGTTAGATCGGCTCTGACGTGAATTAGTTCAAGAAAAATGTGATAATAATGTTGCCACTCAATAATACTACCCGCAAACCGTGGTAATTTGATTGGTTCCAACTGAATGGGGGGTGTTTTAAGCTGTTTACTTTCAGCATTAATTAATGGTTTCTGGTTCATATGCTCAGCTTGCTCCAGCAGGTGTTGCAATTTACACTCTATATTACAAAGATCGTCTTCTGTTTGTACCCTATCACTCGCTAAAGCAAGTCCGCTTCCTCGGATTCGATTTGGGATTTAATCTCATCGTATTTGTTGGATAATTCCATCAAATGTCGAAGTTTTATTTTCAGCGCATGATGATCGCTGGTTTCCAAATCGAAGTTATCCGCGAAAGTATTTACGCGTGATATTGAGGCTTTCATTGTGCCTCGTTTTTTTATTAGAGCCTTTGCATCCGCAATTATTACAATTTAAGAAAAAAGAAAAATACTTTGGAAGAATTTGGGCATAGAGCATGTGAACCACAAACTTAAGTTTTGATAAATTTGAATACGTTGCGGTAGCTAGCGATCGTTGTTTATATGAACATAATACTTGCTAGAACATAGGCTTACTCTATCTATTAATCAAGCTTAGTTGGCAATTAAAATTATTAAAATTATGAATTTAAATGATAGTAACATATATTTTTATCTTTGAAGTTTGAACTCACAATGAACTGCCAACCACTTACTAACTTGTATTGTGTAATGATGGTGTGTGTTTATACAAAGGTGTTTAAAAATAACTGCTAAATGTAAAATATTGCTAAACGTTAAATATAAGTAAAAAGTTCATAGTCACGTGGACGTTGATCCAGTAGTGTTGAAGCTGGCTTCGATCCCGTTGCTCGATCCTGTTAGGAGCTGTTGCACCTCCTGTCTCTACTGGTGAGATGACGCCTTATGTTGTAGCCCTCCATAATTTAAAGCTGTGGAACCTTTTTTACGTGAAATCGCAAATGCTGTCCTGCCGTGTCCCGTCGTCTCTGGTCTACTGCTCCGCCGAATCTTGTCGTATTGATTGTGATGTAATTTACAAAAATGGTGTCGCTCAGGACGAAAATGGTGTCGCTTGTGGATGAAAATGTGGTCGCTCAAAACCAAGAAATGTCCGTAAGGCCAAAGTAATATGCGGTCGCTTGTGGACCAAGAAATGCTGCCCATAGGGCGAGAATAAATCCGGCCCGGAGGACCAAAAATGTTGCGGATTGGAAGCTCTTGAAAATCTTGAGTTGTTCCAAAAACGCTATGTTGAAAAGGCTGGGTTTAAAACGAAAAGAAGTGGACTGTAATTCTGTTGTTTGATATGCGTTTATTGAAATGTTAAAATTTATAGACCATTGTCGACACGTGCGGATGTTTTTGAGGCCATAACGCCCATAAAATTAGTTTTGAAAGAAGTCGCAGTCCATAGTAAATGGACGCAGGTTGTCTGAGTAAATTAGTAAGTACGATACATAATTAAGAATGATCCAGAAGCCGCGGCTGGAAGAGAGATTTTTTAACGAGAGTACAGCTCGGAGTCTGGTTAGAAACTAAAACTGACTTGTCTACCTTCGGTCAGCTGACCGCCGGCAGCGCTTGATAAGCAAGTGACGTCATCCGACGTGACGCATTGCAGTGGTCACGGCACACAGCTGATAAATAAAGTACAAAGTTTGAACAAAACGCTTCCCTTTATTTTAAAACAAATAGTTTATTAAATTTACTTTTTCAGAATCTTTAATGTTTATTTCAATAAAATTCGTGTGAGAGCGAGTTTGCTTGATAATACAACAGTGTTCGACCCCATGCTAATTGGGTTTTTTTGGGATGCAAAATTTCCGTAAATGTAAATTATTAATTGGCACGTTTAAATGTATTATATATCTGCATAAAACACGAGAATAAATGTAACACCTGTATGAATATTTTTTTCATTTTAAAAACAGCTTCGTCTCTTTGGTATAGAGATATTCTGAACGTCGCTGTTTCGTTTCGTTCTTGTATGGCAATCGGCACATGCGCAATATCAAGTATTCAGCACCAATAACTGTGACTTTATACTCGTAGTACATTATACGTATATTTGTTAGTTCCGTAGGGGGGTCCTGCGACTCGGAAACCGCGAGGCCACGAGTAATCGGAACCGGTATTTCAACTTTTCAGTTATCGTTGAATCGGAACAGGTATTTCAACGTTTCAGTCAATGTTATATACATATATATCCGTTTCACAAATATAATCGTTTCAAAATACCTGATATAGGTATATCGGTCCACTTCTAGTGTAGACTGACCTGTACTTGTTAAACGCCAGAAGTAAATCTTTATACTTCATAGAAAGCTCTAATAACTTAAGATCGAATTAAATTTAGGTATTATACTCGTCTATCCTTATAAGAAGTAAAACGATTTTAAAATTTTTATTGAGAATAATGTGAGGAGGCCACAGTTTGTCCTCTTAAAGCAATACTGATATGAAATTCTATTAATTTTTTATTTGAGTAGTTTTATGAATTGTGTTAAGCACAAAAATACGTAGTCGTTGTAAAACGAGTATGTAAGTCATTCGTTTTAGTTCAGTTTATCAGTCACACGCGAAATTAGCAGCTACTAATTAGTATTCAATTGTTTCCACAGGAAACTACAGCGTTTACAATCATTTCATAAAAGCGGCTGCATAGTTGGTGAAATTACATGGAATACTTAATGTTTATAAACATAGACGTATAACGTAAACGATTACTGTTGGAGTGCACCTTTGTTAATTTTATCTCGATGTCTACATTTGCATGCAGGATTATAACTCTAAATAAGATTCATATGACTGCAGTTTACAAACACTCTGTTATCAAATTCCACAGCGTGGGATTTCCAATATTCGAGCACCACGTTCTTCGGGTGTTTATGCTTTCAAAAAAAGCCCAGTTGACTTACACTTCATGTTCTCGACATTATATGAAATGTTGGAATGGAAACTGTAAATATTTTTTAGAGAAAACATGTTAGGCAATTGGTTTAAAACAGATTAACGTAATTTTCTAGTGCTAAGCTTTCTCGTTATGTAACAGTGAATTATTTTGCAGTAATTTTTAAATAATTCAGTAAAATAAATGTTTTGAGCGACGTAGCAGCATAAACACCACGCATGCTCTAGTTGTTGTGTAAGTCGCCATGTTGAGAGTTCGTGATAAAAATCTGTGTATATCCTTTGCCATGTACACGTTGTAACATGACATAAGATAGCACCAACACTCATTACTAATTAATAGAAGAAGAGATGAAAATTGAAAGAAAAATAAATAAATTATAACCTGAAGATTGATAGCCCAACACTAATAACTAAGTAATGACTAAGACACTGACAAGGACTAAACCCAATAGATTGGATAAGGTGATAGAAATAAAAAACCATTGATACAATCCAAAGTATAACTACAATCAAAACAGCCCAAAATGTAACTAATATAATATGTGAAATAAATGTACAAAATCAGATAGGGCAATAGATAAATAAATAAATAATGTAAACTATATGAACTGTAAAAAGTAAACAATATATAAAATGTTATTAAAAGAAAAGTAAAAGAAAAATAAATGTAAAACCCAGATAGGTAAATATGAATAAAAATATACCCTATTAAGTAATAAGTTAGCCACAAGTAAGTAAAATACAATCAAACTTAGCAACATTAATTATAAGTACAGAGGTGAAAAGGTGAGAGTAAAGAAACTGTTAGTGACGGACATTATATAAATAAAATAATAAACCCAGCGATATTTATGTTAAATAAATAAACACTATTTTAAATAAATGTGAAGTGTGACTGTCAAGTGAAATACTATTTACATAAGACTATATAAAATATATAGCAAACCATGTTAGAGTAGTAGTTTAGCCAGTAAGACTTATGGTGCTATTAAATAAGGAACTTTAACAAAATATATAAATAATAAACATTTTGAACAATGAGATAAAAGGTGATATATTAGAGTGGAAACAGGGAGATTTAGACACTATATTGTATTAATGGAGTTCACATATGTTGATAATAATAATTAGTAATGTTCAAAAAATTGTTATAAGAGTTTTGTTAGTAAATGAACAAAATAGTGTTAGTAAGATTAAATGACTAGTTATGTTAAAGTCAAGAAACCATTAAGAGTTAAAAAGCTTATTTTCAGGAATGGACCAGTAAAGAAGAATTAATGAATTATGTAATGTGTGATGATCAAAAGCATCAAATTTTTTTTGTTAGTTTGTGTCTTTAATAATGTTTAATAACCAAATAAATAAAATTAATAGATATAAAATATTGTAAAGAGGATAAGATAGAAGTATTATGGAATCTAGGCATTAGGCCTAGCATTGATGAACAGAATTTTGTAAGTTTTAAGATAAAAAATAGCCAAAAAATCAACTAAAGTGTATAATATGTTTAGGTATTCAAGTAAGAAAATAAGGTACAAAACTGGTTACATAATGTTTAGTTTAAAGGTAATTAAATAAAGAAATATCGAATAGAAAAATTAAGAAATCTGTTATGAAGTGACCAAATGTAAACATGATTGGTACCAAAATAATCTGTAAGAAAAAAGCAAAGCCATGGTGTTATTGGATTTAATATTACCAATAGCATAAGAAAGTTATAATAATTTATAAGATTTTAATGAATTTTGAACAGAAAAACGTTAGTTAATATAACAATGTTATAAGTTATTAGCCAATGGGAAACAGAGTATCTTAGAGAGTTGCCATGACAACAAAAGCTTGTTACATGTTTAACCGTTGAAAAATTATTATTCCATTATTGACTCTAATAGAGGGTGGATGTATGAAGCCCATGAAGACAAATAAATAAAGAAATCAATAAATTTTATCAAACAGTGATTAAGAAGACAAAATTAATAACCATAATACCATAAGTGATGAGAAGTTAATTAATTCAACAAAAGAATTAATAAATATAATATAAACATTTTGACGAAGAGAACCTAATTCGGAAGTAACCACCTACAGAAGGAAGAATATAAGAAAAACCTAAATAAACTTGGGAATCTACAATAACCAGCAATACTGATGGAATTCGAACACCAGAATTGGATCGGTTGAACCTGGCTCTCACTAAACCATACAAGAAGGGACCAGCAGAAGTGTTCCAGAAGAAGAGGATCGCCCAAGACAAGAATAAATAAAGGAGTGCTGAGTATATTTTCAATGGTTTAACCGAAAACCAAACTATAATTAATCCACATTAACTGAACAAATTTATTTCACTTCACCAACCACTCAAATAACTTTTTAGAAATGATTTCTATTTAATAATCACCACTGATAGAACAAATATATCACTGAATTTTGAATTTAAATTGATTTGTTTTAAAAAACGCGAACTTGCTAAGTAAGAAATTAACCTATTGGGTACTATTTCCCAAAGCGGTAACTTACTTTCTATACTTAAATATATCACTTGTTATGAACTAGTTATAAGGTATTTTGTAAGATCATGTGCATTTATTAGTCTGTAAACCAATGTTTCTGTAGCCCAAAGAACTTTTCCCTGAAATATTTAAAATAAACAAACGAAGAATATACGCCATTGTAGCGTCTATCTACACACACGAACCGAATGAGCAGACAGCCAACTACGAACAAGTAAACATGCCGGCGCAAAGATAAATGTTATGTTTTATTTCAGAAATTGTAATTGACCAATATATTTGAACCTGTTAATAAATCATCGTAACTATCCTCAACTGTATGTTTGATTTATTCAAAGATTAATGTAAAAGTTTGGGGTAAACAAAAAATTAAAAATACATTAGTTGACGAAGTCGATTTCGCCAAGCAGTGTTACCAATCAGGCGGCAAGGCGGAGAATTCAAATTGAACGGCGGACTGAGTGAACCGACGGTCGACTTTCGTAAGTACGCGTATTTCTAATAAACGACTTGTTACAACTTAACGACCAATAACGAAAAGGTAAGTACTTTGAAATTAAAGCATACAACGAGTTATATTACAACGTATACATGCAGGCTGACAGACATAAGCAAAATTAATGTTCATATTACAACAACAATTACTGACAATATATATGAATGTATGATTACAAATTATTGCTAGAGTTATGACTGACAAGTCTGAGAACGTCTGTCATGGTTGTATAAATTCTTGAAACGGTGCATGCGTAAGATAGACCATACAACACAGTAATATAACGAACATAAATTATTCATTTTTTACCCAGTGATTAAGTTTATATTATATGTCAGCAGCTTTGCTACCGCACAAGGAATGTACTGACGTATGCCATTCCACTGCACGCGTCACTGAAATACTGTACTACATATTTAAAATATCTTTAACACAGTTTCGGTGTAACTTGACAGTCTATCACACGGCATTTCTTGTGGGGAATAAGAATACACACTTTATCAAAATATTCAATAAGTTACACTGACATACAACGTACGAACGCTCAATCTATTGCGTACACAAAATCACAACTAAATACGTGTTCTGAACAACTAAGCAATGTTTACAGAACCAGTAATACGTAAGCAATGTTTACAGAACCAGTAATATCTCATCAACACAAGTACGCACTATCATTCAGTAGACCCCCCGCCCCGCTCCTCACATGTCTCGGTAGCAAATCTGATGCGCGTACAGTATTTGTTAGCAAATTTATTCTCTACTAAGATAATGTGTCCGTTTAAAGCAATTACTATTTCTGACGAAGCAGATACTTATGGTTAATAGGCCTACATATTTTCTTAATTGTAACTGCAGTATTGCTTCTTTTAAGAGGTTTTTTTTTTCAAAAGAAGAAAGCAAAGAAAAGAAAAGATAGAAAATTGGGGAAATGAGCTTAATAACGTCATTTCGTCTTTAGATATTGTTGTCCCATGTTCCAAACGCGTTTAACTAATAGCAGGTATCTAAATAGTCCAATAATTTCTGCTTGTATGGATAAATTATTTTAACCCCCCCCAACACACACACACACACACACACACACACACACACACACACACACACACACGTTATTTTTGGAAGTAAGGGCTTGACATATATTTTTTTTATAACTATAAAAATTATACTTCTCAATTCTAGTGTAGGATGCAAAACTTTAGTTAACTTTATTTCATAAAAATTAAATTTTACATCAGTTTTCTGAAATCATATGTCGCTGAAATACTTGTTCCATCATTATCAGAGACGACGATATAGGAAGAACATACAGTGCTGTATCATTTCTTCTAATTCAGAATAATTTAATACACTCGTCATTATTTAATTCATTTTCACGTTCCAGAATTCAAGCATACGCTGTACACAGTGATTTAAGGTTACGAAATAATTTATTGCTTCATTAGAGGACTCTGAAACTGTCGGAGATATTTAATCAGTAATGTTCTCGTAGGCGCTACACGCCATCTGGCGCCGAGTCGCTCCAGTAAATGAATTATTACAGTTACATGCGTTGACGGAATCTGTTAACTGTTGAGGCAAGTCGTTTCTAAATTATTGGATACCTACAGTGAATTTTTCTAAAGTAGAGTTAGACAAAACGATAAAAAACGAAAAAATGTTTTTTTTCGCAATGAATTCATTCTGCCTTAATGACAAAAGACGTGAATAAACTTATTACAACCACACAAATTTATTTGCCTTCTGTTAATACTTTCATTGTCACAATCCTATTAAAAATATCTTGTTATATCTTGTTATGTTGTTATTTCAATTTGTTGATTGTTTTTGGTTTTCACTTTTATAGTACTTAAATATGCTTAAAGGGTACCCTCCTAATACCCGTAACCACACTACACTTTCAATGTTTTGAATGTGCGATACTGTCGATATACCACGACGAGAAGAAGAAGAAGTAAACTGATCGTAAAACACTCCATTCCTTAAAATTTAAAGTGAATATACGTAATGATTTCATTTATGATGTTAGGTAATAGAATAATGTTTCTTTGTTTTTAGTTCACTGTTTAAAGAAATAAAATCAGTGGTTAGGAAAATATAACATTTAGTTTGTATATACGAGTACAATGATTATAAAAGAATAGCATTTAAAATAAAAAAAACTTTTTTACAAAACAAAACAAAAAATGTAAAGTGTAAAATTTAATTAATTCTAAATAGTAAGACTAAAACAGAAAAAAGTATTAGCAAATGAAAACAAGGGTTTCTATTCATTTGGTGGCCAATATTGTTTTATGTTATTCAGTAAAATTTCAAAAATTCACTGCAAGTGAATTTTGTGCACAACACAATAAAGGGGCACATGTATGTCATTTCCCCTTACCTCGAGTTGGTTGCTTTTTAGTTATCTGTACAAAAACAGTGTTTGTGAAAAAACGAGTATTAGCGGAAAACGAGTTCTGCCACAAAAAGGGAGACATGCATATTGGTTTCCGTGTACGCTTTTAGCAACGTCAACTTTTAGCGTCACAGGCACACATCAGAGCTATATTATTGCTAAAACAAATTATGTTTTGTAAGAAACATGACAATGAAAAAAGATTTCAATTGTCAACCAGCTATTTTATCATCATCATCAGCCGTGGCTCTACAACCCTTCGTGGATCTTGGCCTGCTCCAAGAGTTGACTTCATTCTTTCCTATTGCGTGCCCTGGCTTTCCAGTTTCTTATGTTCAGCTTCGAATTTTTTCTCTTAAGCATTCGCAACAACAGCTTTTTCACAGGGCGAGGTCGTCAGAGTCACGGCCGACCCCCAACCTGGAGGATCTAATATTTTGATTTTGGGCTGTTCTTCCAATGCCCTTAAATTCCGCCTGGTGATGTTCAGCTCAGCTATGGGCTCAGCTGACTACTACCGTCTTCGGCCCCGTGGCAATACTGGTGAGTGCTGCTACTCTCCACCAGGGATGTCTGTTGACTCCCCAGTCTATATCCGTACTGTTCTTCACCACGCAGTACGGTCTTGGCTGGGTAGAAGCTAGAGGCCCCATTGGGGCGCCATCGCTTCCTCCAACCCTGAGACTTGTGAGGACCATGTGACTGTTAGTGTACGTGTAGATCTGCATGCAGCAAATTCTAAAGTCTGTTGTAAGGAAACAAAATTGTGGCAAGATTATACGCTGATGCTTACTTCCTCACCAATTTTTCATACAGTTAAATGACTACTTACATGAATTGTAGCACGAACTCCCTTGGTACGGCTTAGGGTATTCAGAAACCAACTTTCAGCCATCTTTACGCTTAAATAACTCATAACGCTTCTTCCGGTCCTCTCTACAAACGTGTTAAGCAAATCATTGACCTCAGCAGATCGTGACGTCACAAGCTATGACGTCACGATCAGCTGACTCTCCCAGTACAAAACCAGCCTGTGTCGCGTGTGTGTTGGTGTCAGGTTGACCAACTTAGGGAGACAAAAATTCCCTCGCTTTGGGAAATCGGTTAAAAAAGAATGTGTGGGAGGAAATTTTGTTACCACCAGCAAGGTTACTTCATGGCGGGAATTATTTTTTGAAACTAACGGCTGCACGTTTGTAGCACGATAAAAATAATAACGTTTAGATTATTGAAACATCGAGAAGCCTGTGAAATTTCTGTTTTTCTTGCTCTTCCTCTCTTACGGCTTTTTGATTGAGTAACATGATGACTCACCAGTTACTACAAAAATAATATTCCAGTAAATTTAGAAGCCCACTGTTAAATAAATAGATGTCTCGTCACGTAGGGACACGTGTTTCAGAGTAAATCCGTCAGTCGCTTTACTACCGACTTGAGCAACCCCCAAGTCTCCGTGGAGGGCAACGAGCATATCCTGACGCGGGAGTACCACCGTACTCAATGTCGGGAAAAGCAAGCGTTGCCCCGGGCTTAGTGGAAGCCTTGCCCAAAAGGATGTTTATTGTATGATTTCCTTTATAATTTTATTTCTAATGTTAATTATATATTGTTGTGTTTCGTTGTTTTATTTCAAAAATCCTTTCAAACATATGTTACATACAACGTTTCGATTGTCCGTGTGGGTCGAAGTGATTTTAGAAACTAAATGTATTATTTATATAAGAAGAATCCACACAAGTTTTTTTGTCATACACATATATCATAAGTTACATAGTTATTTACAGCTCCCTCCACTAGCCTGTGCGCGCGGAGCTTAGGCGCCTGCAATGGACGGGGGTGGAGAGGGGCGCCTTTTCTACAAACATTGGATGACTCATGGCGATAAATGGTCGCGAACGCTGGAGTGACTCGCCACGATTATGTTTTTAGAGTGAGTAGTACGATTGTGGCTGCGCGCACAGGCTAGTGGCGGCAGCTGTAAGTCTGATGCAACGACGATCAAGAGGAGAAACAAAAGATACGCCTGGAATAATTCAAACGACAAGAAGATTGCGACAAAGACTGAAAAACATCATCACTATACACACGCACAGACTTTAAGTTAAAGAATTAATTCCCCCCCCCTGACGTAACCACGCTGGTTGTAATGCAAAATTACAAAATCTTCCTTCACACATTCATTTTTAACCTATTTCCATACGCGTGGGAAGTTTTCCCCTCATTATAAGTTGGTCAACTGACAACGACACGCATGCGCGCGTGAGTATACGAGTGCCACAGGCTGGAGGAATACGAAAACAGTCAGTTGATCGTGATGTCACAGCCTGTGATATCATGATGACATCATGGATCGTGACTTGTTGTGACGTCACGAACTGCTGACGTCAACATGACGTCAAATGACCTTGACTGTTTTCGTATTCTTCTTAGTATGAAAACGTTTCGTGTTCTACTCGCTCTGAAAATGAGTTCACGTCAGTGGGTTAACTCGAAATCTTGTTAGGCAGTTCGTCACCTTCCACAAGTATAAGTTAACTGGCGTGACATTCAGATAGTTCTGACGTTTTCTTTAACACACCTTGTACACACTATTTTCTTCCATATACATTACTTAAATGTATATTATTCCTCTTTAATTTTAGTTGCAACAAAATAAATCAATGAACTCTACGAAACAATTTAGTTAATTTAAAAAGAGCAAATTCGAACTTGAAATAGTTAGAATTATTTAAAGTTTCAGTTATGTTTCTATATTTTTTTATTTGTTTTGTTTATTTTGCATCCATTTTTTCTAAACCGTTTGTATTTTAAATGTATGTCTACTACACATGTTATTTCTATCACACGAGTAGACGTATCTCTGTAGTATACGTGCTTCTTGTGTTATTCATTCATAATCACGTTACTTGCAGCCTCCATTTCTCTTGTTAACTATAACATACTTTCTGTTAAACTTGTTTCATTCTCAGCGTTCCTTTACTTACCAGAGCTTTAATTCTTATTTACTCTGTTGTATATTGTTTACCAACAAAATCCTATAAAAAAAATTAAAAAGTGTTATGAAAATTTTATCAGTATCTTTGCTAACAATGAAATATTACAACTACTAGGCTGCAACATCTTTTTAACCTAACAACAAAAAAACAAATAATTTGAGGGTATGTAAGCATTCAAGGTTTTAGATGCAGGCTACAAGATATTTTCACTTGTAATCCAAACAAAATTGGAATATTTTAAATATTTTGTTTACAAAATGAAAGAAGATAAGAACTGAAAATAATAATAATAATGTATGTAGGAAAAGAAAGTAAGCGGTCGAATTTGAATGGACGGATTCTCTAGCGTTTCTTAGAAACTGTTCAAGACCGAGATGCATGCAAGACATCAGTCTCATCCAGCCGTAGCGCTCTCTACGAGTCTTAAAGCATCACTAGAGAGAATATTGTAAGTATTTTTAGTAAGTAATTTTAAGTACGATTTCACATATCGTTGCATGGTACGCCTACTAGGATTTTACTTGCAGTGGAGGCTTACATGTATTAGTTCATTAGTTTGCTTATTAGTTGGATACGTGTCCATTCTCCTACAGCTATGTCTAAACCAAATGTTTCCGTGATGAAGAAATATCATAAAAATACATTTGAAATTGTAAAAAATTTATAAAATTGTAAATCTGTTTTTCCGCTCTTAAAGTTGTCACAATTTTACGCATAAATACAGTTTGCTTTTTATTTATTTATAAAAAGTTATAATTTGGTCATGATAATATTTATTTATTTATAATGTATACATAAATACAGACAGTTTAGCATGATCCTCACTTTAACACAGTGTTTGTCATAGCGACATGAAAATACTGTCACATACAGTTCTTTACTATGATTGTGAGAAAATTTATTTTTCTCAGCCTTTATTTTTATGTTTTTGTGGTATAACTAAACGTCATTGGCTTGCTAAAACAGCAATACAAGATATATAATAACTTAGATAACAGTTGTCGAAAATTTTTAACATTTTTAACTATCTGCTGTGTTTGGCATCTGGTCAGCTGGCACTGACTTCATTGAAGTCTTTACAGTTTGATAAGATACATTACATTATTTTAGCCTAGGTTTGTTTAGTGGCTTTATGTAAATAAATATGTACATATAAATAAATGTAAATATATGGAAAACTTACAATCATAAACTTTTGTAAATTTATATTCCGTATCATGCAGATCCTTTTATAAAATTTCATTTCTGGATTGAGGAAATTTTACATTATATAAAATAAGTGTATTCAAAACTCCATAGCATTTACCAAAATCACAGAATCTATCCTCATTGGATAAATTTCTGCTTTATTCAAGTTTTAACGAGTTCTACTGTATTTAAATATATTGAGTAAACTGAATGTAAGATGTAAATATATGAATATATAGCCCTATAGTATGAAGAATATTATCAAAATACATTTTAGCGTAAAAGAGTATTGTATTATATTATCAAAATACAATTATACATTTAGTGTAATGATTTTAAATACAAACGAGATAGCTCAAGAGAGTAACATTATAAGTTAAATTTAACTGTAATACGATGTAGAAACAATTTATTTTTCACACTTCTATGTGAAAACCACTATTTATTTAACAAATAATAAATTCTAAGCAACTATAAAAAGTGACTAGGCAATAATTAAATTATAATTCATTTTAGATTTTATTTAAACTTTAATTAAAACCACCGATAAATATTATAAAATTATATATTTTATTTTTGTACACTTAAAATGTAGCGTATACGGTAAATGAAAATACTGAAGTATTCATGACAGACTTACTTTATTGTAGGAGAACGCTTATTTTTGTTATAGCTGACTTTGTTGTCCTTTTGACCTGTCACTGGTAATTTGACAGTGAGAGTGAAGCAAAGTGGAAAGCTGGCATGGCATGATTTCTCTTGTGAATACGAGTTTTAAACACTTTTTTGTTCATCCACCTGATCCCTCATTTTTCACCCGTCGCTACCATCTTCGTCATGAAATTAAACTCGCCACTAGAATCCAAATTTACCGTAGGAAACGATTCAGTTTTTCTTCCTGCCCATAAAATACATTGAAACATACGTTGAAAGTGTGTGTCCTTAAATTTTGTTCAAATTGAAATAGTTAAGATAATGTAGAGAACGTGTAAATAATGCTATTGAGGTGAATTTACTAATATTGTTAATAAAATTAATTTATATACTAAACTTATATACTACAACAACGCTATTTTTTATTTATATAATGTGCGCTCCTCGACGTTCTTGGAAGCCATTTACAACACATTAAATTCGTGTGTGTATATGATGGTTGTAATCGTAATAATAATAACACAACGTAATTAGTTTAAAATCATTTAAAAATTTATTAATCAAAAATCAAATTTATTATTTGGTTGCGATTTAAAATATCATTATTATTTGCTTGTGTGTGTAGTCGTAGCACACATCTAATTATTAACATATAAGTGATAATCTCGTATTACACATAGTCATAATATACAATCTTATACTATAATACACATTTATAATTATCTAATATTCCTCTCGGCTTGTTCATTAGTGTGATAATTATTAGATTATCTAATTTCTTTCTAATGATCTAATTTCTTTTGAATATACTGCATATCCATTGCTTTGTTTTCTAATAAAATTTACTAATTACTTTTATATCAATTTAAATATCAATGACTAAATTATTGATTAAAAATTATAGTTTAAAACATTTTTTAAAACATTACTCTAATCACTATACAAGAAATATTTACATTTGAAAATTTAATAATTCATCTTTGAATTGGATTGTCTCTCTTTTTACATCGTTAATTATATTGTTTTTCTGTGAGTCTCTGTTTTACAAATGCATGGTTGTTTTTCACCTTATTGTCGTGGTAAATCGGCAGCTAGTCCTCTTCGGTCCTAGGTCCGCGATCCTGGATGCTCCTTTGTAGTCGTGTAGTCCTGGAGTCCCTGATCCTCGTCCCTCGTTGGATTCTATTACATGTACTTGGCTGCTCCCTCGTCTCCCGTCATGGCCTCAGGTTGCAGGTGTTCTCACGAAAGTGATGAGTAGTCGTGAAGAACCTCCGGCTGCTACTATGGTTGAACGAGAAAGAGTTGTAGTTGCCGGGCAGAGCCTCCGGCTGCTACGGTAGTTGTACGAGAAATAGTTGTAGTTGCCGGGAAGAGCCTCCGGCTGCTACTATGGTTGAACGAGAAAGAGATTTAAGTTAGCGCGTCTTGTGTATTTATACCCTAGGGCGCTAAAATCATGTTTCGACAATATTCTGCATGTCAGAGCCTGTCGTTGGCGTCTCTTTTCACACACGATTATTATCACACTTAATTCGCCTGTCTTCGCGAAATGCGAAGTCTTTTGCACATTACCCGATATTCATCTTGGAGTTAATTTTCATGTGTTCACTGTGTACAAACCGTTTTTCTTTATCTTAATTAACATAAGTTTTATTTATTTTTATTTTCACTACAATCGCACTTTTTATTCTTTTCACACTATTTTTTATACACATGTGCGTCTAATTTTTTATACACACTTTGATGTATTTTGTTTTGTGATATTATGCACAAAATCTTTACAAAATAAATAAATTCATATAATTAATAGCGTTCATTAAGGGTGACGCTTTTCAGGAATCGACAGGTCTCACACACACATGTAACATACGCGTGTACACACAGTCATAGCAGAGTGGCGTGACCAGCCTGTCCCGACATGAAAGTTGGTCGTTCCTTTTACAGTTCAGATAGAAAGCTGAATTATTATTGCTAACAATATGCATTATTTATTTACTTTAATTAATTATTTTAATTACTTTGTGCAATGCACAGTACCCTATACATTTGTACTGTTGCAATACTTATATACAGTACCTGCTGTATACACTGTACGTAGTCACGCTTGATAGAGATTACATCAAACGTACAGACTTGAGTTAAATAATTCTGTTACGACTAAGGAAAATATTAAATACAATCTATATTCTACATAAAAGGATACAACTTTAAAGATAACATAGAAATACCTTGTCTTAAAGCAGAAATTATGTAAAACAACAACTGTAGGAACAAGTAACAATAATAACCACTACAATATGTTTAAAAAGAAAGTGTTATATTGGTGTTACAAAATTAATAAGCAAAAATGCAAGGAACACGGTCAAATAAATATGGATGTTCTACTTAAGGGAACGCCAGTACAACAGAAACACAGGAATTGTTTGTACTTTACAGACATGGTTGTTATGGAATGATGACCTTCGAACACTCTAGCGTAAAAATTGAAACAGGAGTCTACGATGCATGAAATATTACACTCAATTCTCCTCCTATTGTGCCTGTTTTACAAAACAATATTTCGTAGAAACGCTAATGAAAACAAGTAAGCTAAATGTAATTTCTGACATTACTAACCGTAAATTAAGCACTCGAAACGACAAAAGATAACGTAATTTATTTATACATACATACATACATACATCCTCGGCGCTACAGCCCAGTCCGGGCCCTGGCCTCCAAAAGAAATCTTCCCCACTGGTCTCTACTCCCGGCCAATGTCCACCAGTTTGCTACACCCAGCCTCACTGCCTCCTTACCAACCTGGTCCAGCCATCTTGTACGCGGTCTTCCCTTCCTTCTCCTTCCCATCGGCAAATAATTCATCACTCTTTTTGGGATTCTATCCTCCGCCATTCTCTGCACATGACCAGCCCAACGCAATCTGTTAATTTGTATGAGTTGCACGATCGGAAAATCTTTAAACCTTTCGTACAACTCTCGATTATGCAATCGCCTCCAAATGTCGTTTTCCTTCACAGGGCCATAGATTCTCCTCAGTACCCTCCTCTCAAAAACGGATAGTTTCTGCTCATCTAGTTGTTTTACCACCCAGCATTCCGAGCCATACATCAGGACTGGTCTAATCAAGGTCTTGTATAGGGTGGCTTTTGTATCTTTACTTATTAATTTAGACTTAAAATGTTTCACCAGTCCGTAGTAACACCTATTAGCAGATAATATCCGTCTTTCAATATCTCTAGAGGAGTCATTTCCAGAGTCCACATATGACCCGAGATATGGAAAACCCTGAACCTTTTCAAATTCATAATCGTTAATGCGCAGGGACAGGGCACGAGTGTTGGCACCTACAACCATATATTTGGTTTTGCTTTGGATTATAACCAAGCCCATAGCCTTAGCGGACAACTCCATTTCCCGAAAGGCTTCCTTTAAGCCAGATTCAGACCTACTTATGACGTTAATGTCATCGGCATAGGCCAGAAGCTGTACCTCCTTGTGAAATATGTGTCCGCTAGTTTGAATTCCTGAATCCCTGATGACCTTTTCTAGACCTATGTTGAACAACAGACACGCTAAGGCATCTCCTTGATTCAACCCATTCAATGTTTTTAAGGAGTTAGATAGATTTGATTGTATTCTTATTTGGCACTTAGAATTGGACATAACTACTCCAACCATACGCACCAACTTAGGTGGTATATTCAATTCCTTCATAGCTCTATATAGCATTTTCCGGTTGATTGAATCATATGCCGACTGGAAATCCACAAAGAGATGGTGAGTGGCCACTCCATATTCCAACGTTTTTTCTAGGATTTGCCTTAGTGTAAATATTTGGTCTGTTGTTGACCTATTCCTAGTGAATCCACATTGATATTCTTTTATGTTTTCCTCAGCGTAGGGAAGCAGCCTAGAAAATATGATGTTGGACAATACCTTATACTCTGTATTAAGTAGAGATGCCCCTATAATTTTTACATATGAGCGGATCACCCTTTTTATGTATTAAACACACCACCCCATTGTTCCACTCATCAGGCATTACCTCCTCCAGCCATATTCGCTCTATGAGATGGGCAAATTCCTTTATGAAATCTCCTCCTGCACTCTTTAATAGTTCCCCTGGTAAACCATCGGAACCTGCTGCCTTGTTATTTTTAAGCTTTTCTAGAGCTTCATACACCTCGTCATAGGATGGCACCAACTCCTCTCAATCATCCTCGAATTCTCCTGCTTTCTCTTCATTCTCAGATGCCTCCATCGAAGCCTCCCCAACTGAGCCTAGCAACTCTTCGAAGTGTTCTGTCCATCTCCTGATTACGCCAGCATTATCTCTCACAAGGCCACCATTATTATCCCTACAGGCATTTGTTCTAGGCTGAAATTCCTGTCTCATATCATTCACCTTCCTGTACATATCTCGGCTCAGCCTTTTACTCTTATATTCCTCTATCGTTTTCATCTGTCGCATCATATACTCCCTCTTTTTTCCTCTATGAATCTTCTTTTCCATCCGCCTGGCCTTCCTGTATTCCTCTCGAACAGCCCTAGTGCATTTCCTTTGGATCATAAATTTGTATGTCTTGTTTTTGAAGTCAGTTTCCTCTTCACACTCCTTATCAAACCACTCATCTCGCCCATGTCTCTTCTTCAAACCAACGATTTCTTCTCCCGTGGTCACTAACATGTTTTTTAGATTAAGCCAGTGGTTTTCTATATCTTGTTCCTCACGGCATTCAAGTCTCCACTGTCTAATTTTCTCATTAGTAACTTCCTCGAACCTCCGTTTTATTTCTTCTTCCTTTAGTATTTCTGTATTGTATCTAACAGTCTTTATTCCTTTTTCATTTCTATTATTGGAGATTCTAGCTCTCAGTTTTGCAATTACGAGATAGTGATCGCTATCCATGTTGGCACTTCTATAAACTCTAACGTCTTGTAAGTCTGACTTATGGCGGCCATCCTATAGGACATGATCTATTTGATTTACCGTTCTCCCGTCTGGAGAGATCCATGTGCCCTTATGTATGTCTTTGTGGTCGAAGAAAGTCCCTCCTATGATCATATTTTGACCAACTGCGAAGTTCAATAAACCGAAACCATTGTCTGAGTGTTCAGAGTGTAAACTATACTTTCCTATATTACTACAAGCATGGTTGCTTCCCACTTTGGCATTTAAGTCACCTATGATTATTTTTATGTCATGTCTAGGGCTTCTAGCATACGCATTCTCCAGCAAGTCATAAAAATCATCTTTCTCCTCCTCAGGCTTATCATCAGTTGGGGCATGCACGTTTATTATAGTATAATTAAAGAAGATTCCCCTAAGTCTTATTTTACACATTCTAGGTGTAAGGGGTTTAAAATCAATGATATTTGCTTTCATTCTACGGCTTACCAAGAAGCCAGTTCCAAGCACATGGTCCCGGTTCTGACAGCTGTAATACACCGAGTAGTCCCTCGGTCCATGATTCCAGCTCCAGTCCACCTCATCTCCTGCATAGCCAAAACATCTATCTTATATTTGAGAACCTCTCCTATTAATATCTTCAAGGCTCCAGGTCTGTATAAGGAACGCAAGTTCCACGTCGCAAGTTTAAAATCTTTGTCCCTTTTCCACGATCCAGTCCCAATTCCATTAATCCGTCCGGCTTTTCCTTTTTCTCTTGGTTTCATAACAATATTATTTTATGGGGTGGGTTGTTAACCCTACGCCCAACCCCCAACCTGGAGGACCAGGGGTTTTATGTTTAGAGTTCCCGTCTCTTAGATGAGTTGCCTTCACTGAGCTAACGAGTCTCATCCACCCGTCCGCAGTAGACCATACTCACTAGATCTATGGGC
The DNA here is from genome assembly GCA_034769895.1 of Magicicada septendecula. Classification (NCBI taxonomy): domain Eukaryota; kingdom Metazoa; phylum Arthropoda; class Insecta; order Hemiptera; family Cicadidae; genus Magicicada; species Magicicada septendecula. The sequence continues at coordinate 224,197,297 of CM068368.1, forward strand.
GCCGCCGTTGACATTTTTATGTTCTTCCGCCGCCAACCCCGCCATGCATCCTGCTGCCGACACACTACATCTTGGTAAGCCGGGTCCCTGATTACCTCAGGGCCACCTCGCCCAGACCCCCATCTCTCGTTGGCTCGCCGACCCAAGCTGCCGAAGGGATTGGTTACCACAACCTTAGCATGGGTTGCCCGACTTAACAGGGCCCACCGCTTGTAGGTGAGAGTTGGAGTTGGAGAGGAGAGGCTAGTGACCAGCTCTTGTATGCAGGCCATATATTACGCGTCACTCCCCCATTTGAGCCCCATAATTTATTTATATAAGGATTAAATTACGAAAGAAGTGTAAACAAACAAAATTATCGTGTCTATATAATGCCAGTAAATTAATGTCTGAGTTGCTAAAAAGCTTCCCCACGGAAATGATAATTTACGTGATGAAGTGTTAATAAGAACTATGATGTAACGGATGAACAATAAGTAGCCCCTACACAGGGTATCAAAATGTGTGACATTCATAAGAATTAAAATTGTTAACAATAAATTATTTAGTCAAAAAAAGGAAGTGAAACTTGTATGGTCAGGTTAAAAGCCCGATTACTAACTATATGGAGCTAAATATGAATGCACAATAACACACACACACACAAATAAATACAATAATCACTGTATAATATTGTTCAGACACTACAGTTCTCAGACTCCTGAACAATTTTAACAAGATTATTTAAATTAATAATCTTATTAATTGGTAGCTTATTATATAACAACAACTCTCAACAATATGAATATTCTTACTTTATTTTTACTAATGTTATACCTTATTTTTCTACAAGTCGTTTCGCATAAATCTGTGGTAAGCCTTATTCAACGGTGACTTGATGTTTCTGGCGACAACAGTGATCCCAATAGATTTGCAGTCTATAGAACTGTTAAATTAATCTTACGCCTTTCCGAGCCGAATTCAATTTTGATAAATAAATTATTTATTATTTCAAAGATTGTTCCCACTGTAATTTAACAATAAATATATTAATCATTACTTAAAAATATTACTACTAAGCTACTTCGGTGGTATATATGGGAGCCATTATTATTATATATTAATCACAATGCCGTTCACGCACTGAATATTAAATTTTTAGTGTTTAGGAACAATTAACGTCTGTGGTTTGAAACACGAATGTGAACGGAGTTGATTAGGCCTATATATGACGTATATGGTGATACGTTACTTAAACGACTCGGCGATATCTTGGTTTAGACGTGACATAATTCGTAATCTTCACATGTGTATTAATTACTTACTTGTGTTATACTTGCACAGTTTCTGAAGGTGACAACAAATTTTATCGAAACAACACTAACTATTCAATTTGGTTTGTAACCTAATCTTGCTCAACTTTTCGATCGTGTAATCAATTTGCGAGCAGCTTCACCAGGGTTATTTTTTTAAACAAGGAAGTATTTATGTATGACTAAGATGATTACAAAGTACTGTTAAGCAGAAAATAAGTACAGTCGTAAATGCTATATTTTAGAATTTACTCATATAGTAAAATATTAGACTAAACAATTACCAAGTTCTGTAGTAATTCATAAAGTTTGCGATGTTCCTACATTTCACTTCATTAAAAGAGTAGGCTACTTGGTTACTTGAGTTATTCAAACAAAACTGTAGCAAACTCTGCAATATAAAATATTTAATGAAACGTTGCAACGAATCTTTCAACTCCTAACAAGCAAGCTATACACGCAACTTATTTTCTTTACGTTTTTGTATTGGTAGGCCAATGCGGAAACCTTTTTAAATCCGTTTTGAAAAAAAAAACGTTTAAAAGCTAATAAAATTTTCAGACATGAATGAACTGTAAACCGTTATACTTAAGTAAACATTTCAGTTTTCAATGGTATGAAATCTTTCTTACAAAGTTTATAAAGTAGAATATCAAAGCGAGATTAGCAATACGAGTTAAATACAAAAGGTAAGCAATGTAATAGGAAACATTAGTTGATATTTTAAATACACGTAAACACAGTGTAATCATAACCTTGTTACTTATAAACTCATGTGTTAGAATCTAAAAAAGGTAAAATTCGTTTTTATAATGATTCCAATACAAAAGAACAGAATTTCATTTATTGGTAAACTCGCAAACCTTGCATATGTATTTGCACACGAGCATTAACCAGACCTAAGGGAACCAAGACACCTCTGAATACCCTTTTAGGTGACCCACTTTTGGAGAAGGTACTCCGATGCAAATCCCTGATCCTCAATTTTAAGAGGTTTTGCGGAAGCTGTTGACCTACCTAAGTTAGAAACTAATAACATACAAGCATCTAAGAAAGCCTCGCATTTGGACTAGGCTTAACGGATTACGGCAAGGCAAGATAATGGTTACGAATACAGGACTAATTTATATAATAGCAATTACTACATGAAATATTAACATACTGAATAAAAATGAGGAGAAACGCATATTCCCAAGAAATATAAATATTATAGCTATCATAACAGAGAGAAAAATATGTTAAAGATACAAAAGATTTGACGGATTATACCGTTAGACCTACCTATCGTGAGATATCAAAGGCAAAGAGAACGTGTAGCAGTTAATAGACAAAAAAATTACAGAATATAATTAGAGAATAGGCCTACATCTGTATGAGTAAGAAAATACTGAATGTGAGTTTCAATTTGATAGTTATGACTTAAATATTGAAGAAACGTACGCTGAAGAAGTAGTAAAAGATGTGTTGGAAAGGTATTACGAAGAGCTACAAAGATATTAAAGTAAATAAGAATGATTATGTAGTGATAGCAGGAGGCATAAGTGCTAAAGTACGTAAATGTTGTGTTCCACATGTGATAGAGGTATATAGTGACAGTATAGTGATAGTACCACGTATAGTGGTAGTATAGTGAACATATATTACATAACAATGACAGACGATTGAGAGAATCTACAACTAACATTAAGTGTAAAGTTAAAAACAACATTTTGTAAAAACAAAGATATTAATAAGTAATACTTATATTTATTATATTATAATCAACCGAAAATTAGCGCCTACGGTAACTGACGCTCACGTCTATAGAGGGCAGAACGTAAATACAGATTATCACTAGTTAACACTACAATTCATCTGTGGGATATGTGGAAGAAACAGAAATCACAACATGAATGGAAGAATATAAATGACACAAAAGTGTTTAAAGTCCATTTGTGAGAGATGATACAACCGCAAACGTATAAATCTTCTCTGGCAAACACAAGCAGATGAAGATGTCGATACAGAATGGAAGAACACAAAACATGCCGTATTAAAAATAGCTACATAAGTGCTACATGTATATATACATAAAGCATATAGTAATAATTTTCAACATTGAACCGAGGAGTATAAAGAAAAACCACATATAAGAAAAACTCAAATAAAAGTAGGCAGAATAGTACAAGTGGAATCATGGAATGCATGAATCAGAAGAGAAGAACATGACCTATATACGAGTAGTAGGCAAGAGAGATTACGTGGAAATTCACAAAGTATTTTAACAGAAAAGAAAGGATACTCCTCCAACTGGATATTATTCAAAGTAAGAAATGGATAGATCATTACCAGAATCTATGTGAGTCTAATGAAAAGGAAAGGAATAATTCGAAGATAGCGAGAAAAGAACAGTCGATCCCGTAGAAATGGAAGATCTGCAGGAAGCATTAGGGAAAACTAAGAACCGGAAACTGAATTAGATGGTATAAACTCAAAATTACTAAAGACGAAATGTTGTTCTTTGAACATAGAATGTTATATTTATTTAATAAATGCGTTTTAAATGTAACTTCTTTTTATTTTGTTTGGTCGATAATAGAAAAGACGACAATGCTAAGTCGACATATTTTTCCTTTTGTGTGTAGATGACATGTAGTTCCAGGAAGAGGAAAGGATACGGTCCGTTATGCATAATACAAGCTGAAAATCAAAGATATTTAAAATATGTCCCTGCAAGAAGAAATTCCAGCCAAATACGATAGAAAGGAATTTAAGCTTAACAATCAAGTTAGCCACAGCGTCAGAGAAGAGATTTCAAGAAGAACAATGTACATACAAAAGACGGTAGAATTAAATAAACAATACGAGAAAAGCGATAAATGTGTGTGTGTGTGTGTGTGTGTGTGTGTGTGTGTGTGTGTGTGTGTGTGTGTGTGTGTGTGTGTGTGTGTGTGTGTGTGTGTGTGTGTGTGTGTGTGTGTGTGTGTGTGTGTGTGTGTGTGTGTGTGTGTGTGTGTGTGTGTGTGTGTGTGTGTGTGTGTGTGTGTGTGTGTGTGTGTGTGTGTGTGTGTGTGTGTGTGTGTGTGTGTGTGTGTGTGTGTGTGTGTGTGTGAAGACAGTCGACTTAGTCAGGAGGTGCGGTTACTTTTGAGATAAGCTATTCTTAAGTGGTACGCTTACAAAAAAACATTCCCAAACTTTTTTCACATATTTACGGTGGCGTCAAAGCTTTTTCGTCTGTCACGGCTGCTTGCGGCCTGTAGGCCTATACAGTTATATGGAGAACAAGTGCCAGGCGATTAGTGAGTATTTTGTGGCATGTCGTAGATAATGCAAAATGACATTATGTGTTTATTTGTTTCAAATTGCTGTTTAGCAGAGTACTGGGTTAAGTTTTGTGTATATTTGATTGTTAGCTTACTTTTTATAGTGAATAGGGCGTAACAAAAACTGTGGTTTGTAGACTGTTTGTCACAGCATGAGTTATTTAGAAACAAGGGATAAATAAAATTTGTTCTCTAACTTTCTCTACTGCCGATTCACTGTTACTTTAAATGATGGATACACAAGTAACAGCATGCTTGAAGACATTATTTACCTAGTGAATTCTACGGGCGCCAAGGAGTTGTGTTGGAGCAAGCAGTTTGCTAAAAAAAAAAAAAAACAGTACGCGCTTTCGTAATATGAGTACTCTACATATGAGCAATATGTGCCATAAGGAAGCCTCAAAATAGCTAGCGTCTCGTGTTACAATTTATAATGAGGCAAACAAGTAACTAAACTACTATACGAGTAAGTAAACAAGACAAAATTAGCAAATAGAATATGGTAGAGCGATTGGCAAATTAAAGGCGGAGTCGGGGCAAATAGATGATGCATGATACCTTATTGCGGAGAAGTAAAGAATTTTGCACGATATTCTACATGCAGGATAAGAAATTGAAGCAGAAGAAGTTATGTGTTGTAAGGAAGCAAGGAAACGTGTGAGAGTAGAAACCTGAGTTTGTGCAAAATATCCAAAAACTGGTACCAAATGTAACGTAATCCTCGCATGCTAATTTTGGATTAAAAGTCGACAATGTTAATTGAAAAAGTCACTGTTTTTTTTTTTTTTTGTATCAAAACTGCATATTGTACATCTGAAAAAAACGTGGCTTGTTTTATTCAAAAATGCTGAAAAAATCAGTCACGCTGCTGTACAGTATTCAGCTATCTTCAAACAGTTTATACTGTATTCATACATTCCAGAGGAGTTTATTAGCCACACAGTGTTCGTTGGATTCAGTAATCCACATAATAAAGTGAAAATGACCTCCATATTCTTATTGTAAAAATTAATGCAATTTTGGTCTCAAGGATTTGTTTATGAAAGTATTCAAAGATAGGATTGTTACATATGTATATAATAGTGTATGTAATGATTTATCAACACAATGAATGTCTAAATTAACATTATAACAAAACCATGCTTACGATGCCTAAAACCACAGCTTTTAAGACCAAACCAAATAGATGTAAAACGAATGAAAAATTAAACCGCCAGCTTGTGTTCTTTTTTCAAAAAGAAAAACGTGTGAATAATTTGGGTTTTTTTAATATAAACACGTAATTTGGAGACAAGATATACAATTTTACAAATGCACGTTCTTTTCATTGTCGCACGAAACTGTTGAGCATATCGGGATTGAATATTTCCTAAATGAGTTTTTCAAATCAAGTCAACAAAGGAGAACATAACAAAGTAGCTAGATAAGATACAAACTTTGATTACTGCCTGACTGGTGCCTGATTCTTAGTGAAAATTAACTATCTTTTCAGATTCATCGTGAATGTCCTGAGTCTTTAAATCAGGAAAATTATTTAGGATTAGTCATTTTATTTTATAGATCTATTCCCTGTTATCCCGTTAGCAAGTGAGTAGAGGGGAGGATTTAAAGTACATTGCTTACGTATAATCAAGGCTGAGAAGCATCTGGCAACATAATTTGTGAAGTTGCAAAATTTTTTTAATTCATTAATTTTGGAAGTATGTTTCAATTGCGTTTGTGGAAGAGTCATTACTTTTCATTTTCAAATAAAACTATCTTATCTAATGATTAACCTGTTGCTGTTTGTATAAAGTGAAATACAGAGCTTTTATAAACACTTTTAGCTGACTTTCATAGAAACAAATGTTTTGAATTGGCAAAAATTTAAATGTAAAATAACACTAATTTGTTAATATTTGCCTGAAGGCAAATATACCGTAGAACGGTTTTAGGAACATAAAATGGTATTCTAACGCTTTTGTGCTTTTATATGTCTATATAAACTAGGAACAACAGTAATGTTGTTCTACATGTCCCCGTTGAAAGCAATGGAATAATTCGATTACCTCTTTAAAGAGCAACGAAACATAATAATGTATTAGCTAAATACGAAGGTTATTCAGAAAGTAAGTTCCGTTTTTATTTTATTTATAAATATTGCTATGGTATCGATGCTGTCACGCTGTTGTGCATGCGTGGCCAGTATGTGCGGGAAGAAAACAATACTATTTGTAAACAACTGTGCACTGAGTAAGCTTCGTTGGACGTGTTTATAATGTCGAAAAAATCCGAGACGACTTCCTGTGAAAGTAGGTATGTGATTCGGTTCTTTAATGCGAAAGGCATTAAAACAATTGAAATTCACAGTCAGATTTTCGATATTTATGGAGAAGAACCAGTGAATGATTCAATGGTAATAAGATGGATACGACTTTTTTGCTTAATCATATCCAGAGTATGCGACCTAGGATGCTACCCGGGACATTGCGATGAATCATGCCACTACACACACACATTGCCTCTGCAACGCAACGTATCCTTACAAAGTTTGGGTGACAACGATTTGATAATCCGTCTTACAACCAAGACCTTATACGAAGCGAATATCGCTTTTTCAAGCATGAGAAATCCTTCCTTCTGTGCCGCGATTTCTCAAAGAAACCGGGCTACTATTCAAAAAATTATAATTTATTAATAATTGGGAATGGTGAAGTTTTTATTTGGCGATGTACTGCATTACCGTTGTGGCGATTTAATAGGGTTAAATAGCACAAAATAAAAAAAAAGGTAAAAATAATATAATCCTAAATGAAACTACATAATTTCCATAATTTCTCTCCCTATGAAATAAATAGAAAACTAAATAATGTTAAACAAATAAATATGTAAACCACCTCCTGTTGCTTCAGCGAGTATTAAATTATATAGAGACGTAATAAACCAGCAATTTAAAATAAGTAAAAATAATAATTAATAAATTAAGAACTATTTATCGCGCCGATAAATAACAACACGCGCGGACAAGCACTTCGCTAAGCCAGCGATGCGCCCCAAAAATTAGTTGTAAATCAGACTCCGCAGCGAGAACAACACAGTTGAAAATGTAGTCAGTAACTACAAAATTATAGAGAATGAAAGAATATGTCATTCACTCTCTTAGTTTCTTTAAGCTAATGCTTAGTAAAGCTGATAGCAAATATTATCAGTAATTTCAGTATGTTTAACATCTTTGATGCGTTTTAAGTGTGTGTTTATGACATCTCTGCAGTTGATTTAATATCACGTCAACGTGATAGAGATCACAGTATATGTAACAGTTTAACTATAAGTAAAAAGTGCGGTAAACCGAAGTAAGTGAGTTCAAGTGAAAGTTTCCCACCACCGCCAGCACCAGAATCTCATAAACCTTGGAAAAAGAGAAAACCACACCTTCCATTATTACACCTTCTTCAGTCTCCAGGATAGATCAGAAGCCGCTGAGCCACCGTTTACTACAGACAACCCCGATTCGCCGAGGATGCTACATACAGGTGACACAAAAGTCAAACTTCTGTAGTTCAGAAATTACTTAATAAAAATATGAAAGACAATTGACACCAAAATAAAATTAATATAATTATACAAAAGACTGGCCGAATTAAATTACCATTGTAACTTTGTAATAAACAATATGATGTATTTAGCTTTAATAACTATAACATGCTAATATTAATAAGTCCATTCTTCAAATGGCAGCAAAAGTAAATTGTTTAACTTTAATATAAAGAAAGGATATATCTCGGATCCGAGGGTATGAATTACCAAAGTTTTATAAATAATTAACCAAGTTGATTAATGAATACATTATGCAGTTATTATTTTTTTAATATAGTTAACTAATCAGTGGAACGAAATAGAGTAAACGAAAAGTAGGTTAATTATATATATGTATGTTTTAACTATACAAATCACAAGCCTAATTAATTTTTAATAACAAGACAGTAACTCATTTTCTTTTATGCTAATTACCAGGTATGTAAATAAAGAGATGTCATGGACGTAAACATGCGTGAATTAATTTGGCAACACGAATCTAATATTCCTTAATTCACAGGTTCCAGTTAAGTGTTTTGTTACGTTGTATTTTAATTTAATATATATATATAAATCTAAATATAACAGTACTTAACATATTCGAATAAACAGATAAACATTTTAAAATTTTGTCATTTTAAATTTCTTGTTTAAATTTTTTGTTTAAAACAAAGTTAATTAGTGCAACAATTATTAGTTCATCACATCGAATAAATTGCAATTTGGCAGAAATATAAATTTTCATTCATATTGGTTTTAATACTTGATGATTTTATATTATCGACTAATATAATTTAGCATTACGAAATACGAAAAGTACACTTACACTAGTCGGTGTATTTAGGATTAAGGAAGTTACCAAAAAGTAAAAAAAAAAAAATGACTTTGCCCTAGACGTTTTCGTTACTTAATTTAACTTTTTACTTAAATAACCTTTTCCTATTTTAATTCTATTAAATTACCCATTCTGTATAATAATTATCAAATCGAATATGGTCCGGATTCCTTTTGTCCTAGTCTTTTACTGAAAATAACCATTACTGAGTACTGTCAACTCAGCGTCGTGAGGCCGAACTGAGTAGGCGCTGAGATAACAGCGCCGCCTCCTGGCTGCGAATACCGCAACTAGCGGCTGATGGCGCGTTGTACTAGCCATGCAACCGTCACATTGCACACAACAGACCTAATTGCCTTGGTCCTTTCAGGGACTGTTGAGCGTAAGTTTGACTTTTCTGAGTACTGTCAAATTTCGTGTGTTGAAATATTCCACAGAGGTGAAGGCAGATAGAAGTCACAGTGACATCAAGCGTTTTTATGTTATCACCGGATATGTGGGTGGTTTATGAAACTTCATGAATTGAAAAGGGGGATTCACCGAGGAAAGGAGTACTACATTATAGGGTTAGTACAATGAGGGTGACCGTAACAGGAGAGGTTAGATGGCTGTAAAAGGAATGAGCTACACACTCATATGCGTATCTCAGGTGTCAGAGTGAAACTGGAAATATAATGCAACATACGTTGTTTTGTATTACGACGAATGCAACAAATTATATTATGCCCTTTAATAAAAGATAAATGGATTTCATGTACTAATCTGCTTCGAAGCACATTTAGTAATTTTGTAAAGACAAGTTGTTGCCATGATTATTTACTCTTGGTACTAATAATGTTATAATGAGTAAGCTTCTGCTTGTTGGTTGCTGGTTACATAAGTTACTGGAGTAAACAATAAGATGAAAGTTACACAATATTTAAAGGTTTTATAGTATTTGACGTACTATTCTGTAGTAGGTATCTGAAATATAAATAGCAAATACATTAATATAATATGCACCATTTATAATTCATACAACTAACGAACTAATCGCTATAGTTACTACGTCTCAGTAACGATAAATTAATTATTTAATACCTCGAATACGGATACAACACCTCCATTTCACCTGTCAGTAACATGTACAAACCCGAATAATGAATATTTGTGTAGGTATATATAGTTCAACATGCTCCACTTTTCCCACTAATAAAACAAAAATTAAACGATCTGTAACATAACATACAGTTTCATAACATTCTACGGCCGATTCAACAAATTTTATTTTTTTCTAAATTTTATGTAGACAAACTTGAAATTTCGTTGTAGATTGTGCCATGCAACTCGTTTCTTGCGACAATTTGCAAAAAAACGACGTGCAAAATGACGTGCTGATAATTGTAGTAAGTTCTTATCTTACCTTCCTACTTCTTTTTTGTACTACGTGACAATACATATACTTTTCGCTTTCTGTAACGACGTGATAATAAATTTAAATAAACCGGTTTATCGACAAGTATATTTTTACTACCGTTTTGATTATAGAATTGATATAACAGAGTTCTCCCATGTCATCTTTAATCTTATCTTTATTACAATAATGTTATTCATGTTATAGTTTCAAAGATCTGCTGACTAAAATTTGCAATTTGGTTTCTGAAGTATGTTATCAACAGTAAAATACAAAAATACTTGAACATATATCCAAAATGTATTAGTGATATGTTTAAAACAATGACACTGCAAAAGAAAGGAAAAGTAATTTCCTTAAGAATTAGAAAAAGAAATAATATGTTTTGTGGAGTTCGACTTATAAAACACATTTCATGAAATAGAAATGTTACATTTGTGATAAGAAACTACAGTTCAATTACGTATTATATAAAGTAAACAAGTTTTCTCATCTGTTAATAATTATCTTTTATAACAGATATATTTGTTGCAGCACGTGTCGACAAAAGTATTTCAGCCATGGCTGCAATTCTTCCCGTACCTGTGACTCGGTTTAGTATATTTCTTCAATGTTATAGCTATAGAAAGTATGTAGTTTTTATTATTGTTAAATTTGAACATTTTTATGTCTTCATAAACTAATTTAGATTACTACTGAAGGGTTGACAATTATACAGTAGATAAACGTTTTTTGTTTTAAAATTATACTTAGTTAATAACGCTAGTTGAATTTATATTACTATCTGAAATTATAAAAATTAACTTGATTTATATTGTATTTATTTATCTGGCAAAAATATAGTATATTTCAGAAAATAATTTTTATAAACTGACAACATTAATAAATAATTAATTAGTTAAATAATTTGTATGTCATTGCTTTGATTAACATCATATTACCCTTCCAGTTATTATTATAACTTTCCATTACATTAATTTTTATTTATTTATACGTTAAAAAAGTAATTTTTACGTCCAAAGATGAATTATACTAAATGTTTTGGCACGAATAAAACGATTGTACTTTTGGTAATGCCATGTCGTCAAAACACGTCTATTTGACTGTGTAAAGCAAGTATTTGCAGACAGGGTGGCGCCGTATGGTTCTTAGCTTTAGTGCGTACAGTCTGAATTTCCTCTTCGCTTTTTCTCATTAATAATCGTTTTTTACTCACTGCACATCACAAACGTAATCTAGTAACTGTTAAATTAATATTATCTTGGAAAAGAGAAAAATACATAATTAAGCGGTTGATAATACATAATAATTTTAGTGAAACAACATCCAATGTTAAGAAAAAATGATCAGTGTTTTAAAATTATTTTTCTCGTTATGTTATATGTTACTTGAATCATCTTTATTTGTATTTACAATTCTCTAAATATTATTTCCCAGTTAATGTGTTGCTAATTACGTAAATAGTTTCCTGTCAGTTCTCCATATTTTTAAAAAACTATGCATATTTTAAAGTAAGCTTCTGATTACTGGTTACTGGTTACTGGTTACATAAGTTACTGAAGTAAACAATAAGATGAAAGTTACACAAGATAAACTGGTAGGCAATTTTAAGGTATAGTTAGATAATTCAGTTTATAACTTTAAATTCCATAATATTTTTATGCCATAACATTTTTAATTTTTACGAACTTAGACTGAACTTGCGATGTGTTGGAGAAGCTAAGGTTAACTTGGAAGCTGCAAGAATATAAGTTTTAGTATGGGCATTTAAACGAGATTAATAACCTTTCGTTTATTAAACGAAAACATTATAACGTTTATCGTTGTTATTTTTGTTTGGCAATTATGATTTCGTGTATATGTAACTTAATTTTATTGAATTATAATTCTTATTTCTTCTGTTATATGTTTATAATAACATCATACTTTAACACAAGAATAATTATTGCTCATTTGTTTCAATTTAATAAGACCTCATAGCAAAATTAAGTAATACTTACTTCAATACCATATCACTACTTCAGTTAAGCACTTCCTTGTCTATTAAGGCGAGAGGGTTCTTGCCTGCTTGCTTGTCAGTTAAGCAAGAGGGGAAAACCTTTTGCCCAAAAAGCGGAATGCGAGTATCCGAATCTGGTTAGTGGTAGGCTATAAGTTGGATAAAGCAACAGAAAACTACTGGATTACACACCCGAAGTATATGTCAAGCATTGTGGATATGTGAAACAGTAAATGCCCGAGGTGAGTAACAGAAAGCTGTGACAGAATTTTGAATTTATAGCACCATAAACTTCATTGTTTGTCTATAGATGGAGGGACGATGTGCAACCCAAACTCACAGCAGACAGTGCTTCACGTGTCATTCAATGTTTCAGCAATAATTCCAGCTTGATGAATACAAATACAGAACCGGATGCGTTCTATACGTGTGTTTGGAACACTGATCCACTCATACCTGTTCTCCTAATGTGAGGAATACTATATCTGTCAGTAACTAAAACTGTTTAGTACCTGTAACAAAACAGTGTAATATAAAACCAGCCTAGTAAGCACAAGTTCCCGGCTAACAGAAACTAGTCAACAAATTAACGTTTAGAAAAAAATTGACTTGATACTTCCAAGGGTTAGCTAATCATCGTTTAAGGCCTGGGTTCTCAAACTTTTTGAGTGGTGTCCTACCCTTATAATGTTGGTGTAAGTTCGCGTACCCCACCCTATACATACACACAGGAGCGCGTCTGTGTAATAGCAGATTTGTTGCATACGCACCTGCCGCAAACGTGAGTGGAAACCTTGCCATTTGTGAGTTTCAAGTATTTAAGAAAATAATGTTGATTTAAAATTGTCCAGAACTAGTCAGACACAGGCAATATGCCGGCGAAGGGCTGAGATGTGCACGAAATCTCCAATGCTCAACCCTCGGAACAAAATTTCCCTGAAGCTCTTTTGCCAGACACCACCAGCGCTCTCTAACGACCCCAGTACGTACCACCAGCCAGTCTCTCACATACCACCTGTGGTACGCGAACCACAGTGTGAGAATCGCTGGTCTAAAGCATATAGGCAAACTTCTGAAAAGCTTTAGGACATCAATAAATAAATTATTGCTGTATATTGGAAACACTAATATAACTAAGGCAGAACTGTACAACTCCAGAAGACAAAAATTTGTAAGCAATTGTAGCATTTGTAATGTGTAAAGAGGCGACAAGTCAACAGTACTAGTCGTTGACAAGAATCGTCGTTAAACTAGGGAGAAGTACTGAAGTTAAAATGAAATATGAGAAAACAAAACTATAAAATAATTAATTCCTGCAAAACATGAGAGCGGGGTGAAACATTGTCACGTTACGTAAGGTTTCACGTTGCACGCCGTTTTAAGGGTGATCTTCTTCTGAGAGACGTTGCCATTTTAGTCCAAGTGGTATTAAGTACTGAAGATTATTAATGACTTCAAATTCATTCTAGTTTCTCATTGTTTAGCAAAGAATTCTATTACGGATATTAAGAATTACTATTATTCTTATATTAATATTACATAAAACTCCTTACTCGTTCGCATATAAGACAACCAAATATTATTATTTGTCTAAACATAAAGCGATACTCTCAATCCAAAAGGATTTAAAAAGTAGTAGCGTATTTATGGGTAAAATATTTCTACCTGACAATACCTGATACTGACCGGTAATCGAATAAGCCATGGAATCCAATGTGTTTCCAATTATTACTTCTTTATACACCGATGGATCCTCACCCATAAAAGACTACGTAGTAAGTAATGTCACCTAATAAATTAAACAAAATTAAGAGAAGAGGTACAAACCCATATGTCAAAGATTACCATAAATTTATAGTATTTATACAAAAAGAAATTATAACTTATATTCTATCGTGTATCCTGTCGATACTATGAGGTAGGTCTTATACGTAATTGAAAATGACTTCAATTTTGCGCAAGGCTGTTGAAAACGAGCAACGAGAAGGAATGATAGATAGTATAGATACATAGGCCTATATATAATTAGATGTGTTTAAAATGACACTGATTTTTAAAAAAGTTAGTTGAGATTCGAGTTAGTAAAACCCCGTTGACTAGTGATCTTATACACCAACTTACATCAAACAAATTAAAATAAAACTTAAAATGTTTAAACAATTTTAAACGTTATATAATACACTAATAATTAGATTAAACAATTACATATTTTAACATAATATTAAATTACTTACGTGACACATAGACATTTGTTTCTTCATTTACACGAAACTTACAACACTCTGCATTCGTATATGTATCTTCTACAACTATGAAAATTCTAACATTAAAATATATAAGTTTAATTGAGATTGTTATACTTATGAGTTTTGCGAATAAAATGAGTTTAAATATTAACAGTTAAAAAGTAAATATTTCGCAAACAGACAGATCAGAAGGTAGTAACTTACACTTCATGTTATAATAACATTAGTTTGCAACTTACAAATTACAATGTCATTTCCAAGAATAAATAACACTTTATATATTTGTGGCCGTTACATGAATTATGGGTAAAGCTCTCTAAAGCCGCTTTGTAAGGTTGCGGCTTATAATAATCGGATTTACTGCAATCGGCTTGCAGTCCGTAGTACATAAGGGTCCACATGAGGTATTACCACTCATGTTCTCAGATTACAACTGGTAAAAAAAAAAATTAATTAAAAAATCGTGAAGGGAGTATGCCTATATTTCATTAAACGTATGTTGTCCATACCTTGAATAGTTTAACAATTAAAATATATTTGAATTTCTATCATGTCCCAAACTATAATAGCCGCAATTAACAGTAATTGGCTATAATTAACCTTAAGATGCACTACTTTTACAAGTTGTTACTTCAAATTGCAAATAAGAGATTGTCAAAATATCTATAATTTCTGTTTCCTTCGGGTTTTTTTTTAAATTATAATTCTATTCTATTTTTTATTTCCAAGCGTTACAAAAACACGTTACAATTCACATGGTCTTATTCACGTCTGAACCCTTGTTTTAAAATTGTGAGACGAAACATCGTATACCCACGTCTAACAATCCAGAGGAAATCTCACAGGGCGTTGTGCTAAAAATTGTTAAACTTCATGTTATAGAACGCAACAAAATATTTCTGACATATGTTATTTCTGTCAGCTGATTCACATTGAGTCTACATCCCTGGAGCACTCTCATTTGATTTGATTCTAATTTTCGAAAATAATTTTCAACATTTTATTTATGTTATATATCCACGTTATCGGTTAACATTTTCCAGTATGTTAATAACTATTTCGTTAAATATTTTTAACCTATTCTAATAATTTACGCATTCCAGTATGACAATTATTCAGTTGTCTTTGCCAGAGTTTATGTATACCGTATCGACGTCATAGCAGATATCGTATAAGTACTTAGTTATCTAGTATTCTGTTAGTACATTGCTAGTATTCTTTACATTGCATAATAAAACTTTTTGTCTAAATTAATTCTTTATCCATTTAGATACAAGTACACTTAACGCTCAGTGCAATAGGAATCTGTATCCTGTGTTATGCAGTCTAACATTTGTTTTCCTACGTTTCTTAAAATACTTATTACCAATGAAGTTTTTAAAGTTTTCGAATTAACGTTTATAGAATAAATAATTATTTCTGATATTCTTTCATAACTCATGCCACTTTATTTATACTTATACTGTCGAGAATAGAGAAAAGTCAGGAAAGTAATCTAATATTTTTTAAATTTTTCAGCAAGTAATTGAAAACAAATTTTATTAATTTATTAATATTCCTCTTGGATAACGCAATGAAAGAGGCAAAAATGTTTTTAGAGAGTAAATTGGAAACTTCAGTTTTGAACTGTAACTCAGGCAACATTCATTTCTGTGTTTACATGAAATATCGCACAGTTGTACTAATTCTAGGTGTTGAGAGTGATCTAGATAGATAAACAATGTAAAAACATCGGACTTTTAGAAAAGACTTCTTGTCTATATTGCCCTCTGCTGTGACTATCCTGCTTTTAGTTCTGCATGATTATCCTACAGTCAAGCAACTGACTATATAATATAAAAGTAAATAATGAGCCAATTTTGTGTGTCTATACAATTAAAAATATTTGTCTTTATCTGAAGACTGTAAATAGTCATAAAAATGCGAAAACAGTAAAATCAAACGACTCGTTATTTGTAAGCACAATAATTCATAATAAACTGGCGTAGTAAGAGGATAAACAAAGGATTACTTATATTCACGTGTCTCGAGAATTTAAATTGCAAGCAATTTTCAGACGCACAAAGAGTTATGAGGATAGGCCACACAACATATTTTATCGAGTTTCAGATGTCTCTTTCAGCCAAGATTATAAACATCACATAGTACAGCTGTCTTCATGACAATTCCCACTCCCGCATAAGCGAAACTGGAAGAAAACAAATATTTGTGTCTGTAAAGTTGAAATAAAAAATGAATAAAATTTGTTTTTCAAAACATTTCAGCAGAAGGCAGGAAAAGGAATAACATACGTGACATATTATAGTCTGTTTGAATGAATGTTGTTGGTATTCATAATTCTTTATACAAGAGTAGCGCAGGGAAACGGGAAAATTTGAAATAATTAGAAAAAAATGAAGGAACGTTACAAAACTTTATTTGAGGCTCAAAATATGTTCTACAAGACTGAAAATTACATTAGGCATCACTTTTTAAAAATTACATCAGTTAAATGCTGTCCATTTTACCGTACACATTGAGTAAGTCGTTTCTGTAAGTTTTGCATAGCGCGGCGCAATGTGTCACCTGGGATTTTGGCGATTTCCTCTGTGTCCTTGATTGCGATTTGAGCTGAGCAAGGGTTCTTGGTCTAGTCTGGTACACGATGCTCTTCAGATGTCCCTATAAAAAGAAGTCACAGACTGAAAGGTCTGGAGATCGGGGCGGCCAAGCGATGTTAGCATTCCTTGAAATTATGCGATCCCCAAACAAACGTTTCACTGCTGCCATAGACTGTCTGGCAGTGTGTGAGATGGCTCCATCCTGTTGAAACCAGGTATGCTGAATGTCAAGATTTGGAAAAGTATGGAGTCTTGGAGCCAAAAATGTCTCTAGCATGTTGACATAACGTTCAGACGTCACAGTGACAGCAGTGCCTCGTTCATCTTCGAAAAACTAAGGGCCTACACCCCATGACACGACACTGCACACCATACGGTAACTTTGGTACTGTGCAATGGACGCTGGTGAAGCTGAGCAGGGTTTCCTTGAGCCCAGTACCGGAAGTTCTGCTTATTCACATATCCACTTAGAAATGTCTGTTTATACACTTGTATATTAATTTATTCCCCTCGTTTGGTCACCATGTATAAATGTTTTTTTGGGTGTTATTAATTAATTTAATTAATTAAGTATTGAGTTGTAATTAAGATATAACTAGCTCCAAGTTTGGGATGCCATGTATAACTTTAATGTATTACACTAGTTAATCACTCGTCGCCATTAATTACTTTCTTAAAACCCCGCAATTAGAGCGCCATATACAATATTATGTTTATTGTTGTTAATTAATTAACGTTATAAAAGTAATAAATTGTAATTACCTTTTATGTTGCTCGAATCCTTCGTTGGGATGTCATATATAACTATGGATATGTAATATACATCAATGTTAATTTGATATAAATGCAATCTTATGCAAGTAAAATTAGTTTTACTTTGTTTTGTTGCGGATAGGGTGGTTAATTAGGCTCACTCTATGGGCGTCATATACCACTATGTCTGTTAATGCTTATATCACATTGGATTAAGTATATACGTGTAATAAGTGTGATGAGTGCCATTAATTATTATTCAGATGGTTTTGACTTTACTCTGAGTATTACAACGTTATCACTAATTTATTCCATACTTTGGGTGTCATTTGTCGTATAATACCTATACCTATTTTACGTATAATTACCTAAGGTAATTGGTATTAATTAGGATGATTATAAATGATACGACTCTTACACCAGATTCTGCATTACAAACAATAATTTATTTAGACCTTTTGCAATAGTCATCAATTTCTGAAATTAATTATAACATTACTTCGCAATAACATATGATACATTATATTACTAAGTCGTTCATTACTTCTCTGATGATTCATCTCGTAATTAATTAAGTGTTTAAATCATAACTTCTTTACATATTCCAAAGTTTCTCTGATTAATGGACTCATATTTCATATTCTTCCTTCCGCATGATACGATTCGGCTTTACTCTAAATGAAATTAAATATGCATTCTAACTAGATCAGAGGTGTGTTCTTTGTGAGGAACAGGACAGTGGCTACTAACATAAGTGATAAATAAATGTTTTACTTGAAGTAAGTATCCACATCTACGGCGTGTGTCTACTATGATTTCCTCTCTCCCTCGCTCCTTAGGATGGCTGATGACTTGGTGGGCACTCTCATCGTCGTCTGAAATTTGACACTTTTCACTATCGCAGAGATTAGCACTCCGGCGTTAACATTCTTTTAGTTCGCACTCGATTAGAAGTCATACGTATAACAAAAGTTAGTTAGTACGATCATTCGGATTTGATTTATTCATTTCATGACTTATTCGCGTGTGATTGTAACTTTACACTTTTTTCACAAGCACTAACTGTTTGTACTTTATTTAGTTGGCACGATTATTTCACTTATGAACCTTTTCATTACGATATTTGAAATATTTAATCGATACAAATAGTACGTTAATTCATCACACAATCGCGATACTTAGTTCATATGTCCGAATTATCTTTCACGATTACGCACAATGTCTTTACTTAATTCATACCGTCAGTTTTTGAACGTCTTAACACACTCTTTATTATACTAACTTTGAATTTGAACTAAGTTCCTTTTAAGTTCTACTTCATTACATACAATACGATATAACGATTCACCATCAATATTTACTCCGCACTTTTCGACTCGTCAGTATATTGAGATAATACGAAGTCTGATTGAGATTAACCGAACAACGTCTTAACAACTGACTCACATCAACTCACTAACAAAATTCAACTAACTCCCACGATTAACTATCTCTCTCAAACGTATGTAACTTCAACAATCAACTAACTCCAACCATTAACTAACTCCTCAAACGTATGTAAGTTCAACAATCAACTAACTCCAACAATTAACTAACTCCTATATTTAACTAACTCTTCATAAACCAACTAACAACAACAACGATTAACTGACTAACCCAAAAATTCAACTAACCCCCCTCTCTTCGTCGACACTTATTTTTATATCTCGAGTTCCACTACTATATCTGCATCCAGTGTACTCCTTCTCACCATCTACGTCCTTATTGGTTTTTCATCATCATTTCCACGAAGACTCCTCCCTGAGCCTCTAGCTAGACTCCTGGCTTCATCTTATTCGCTCTTGACCCTTGTCTCCGTGGTAATGTCTTCTCAAGAACCGCCTTTGCCAAACTCTCGTTCGTGGTAGGCTCATCTGGATCCCTTCCCTTAGATCTTACTATTTCGGTCCTCCTTTGCTGTAAGGCGACGGACCGGATTTCATGGTTGTCCATCATCCAATTGTTCTTGTACTTCCTTTCAGCTCGTTCCTACTAATTGCTGTCCAGTTACACATGTGTGTTTTAGTTTGGGCGTGACCAATTGCTGTTTTGTCTCCTTAACTTCCCCTGTTTCGTTCACAGGCTGACGGAGGTCGCTTTCTCGGTAAGGCACAGCTGTTCTGCAGGTCTCCTGCACAGTCCGTTCTTTGGCTGGTAAACAAGTTCCCCGCTGTTTCACCATGCATGGTCCTTTGTTCATGTAACATCCGTCTGAATTTTTCCATTGTGGACCCTCTACATCTGTGTATCGTCGCTAGGCTCCCACACGTGGCTTGACAATACTCGCGTCGCCATCATATCCGTATTCTTGTTAATTGGCCCAGTAAGACGTATCTCTTTGTTCTTTGTTACTGCAGCGCATTCCCATGCCATACTCTTATGTCGAACATCTGTTATAACCGAAGCATTGTCTTCTCTAGCGGTGCCCATTTCGTCGCTAATGCGTCGCACGTTATCCGAACGGCGGCTGGTTGGCTCCAACGTATATCATTTCTGACAGCTGACACATGCTACTGTTCCTTCTATGCAACAAAAACAAAATTCCCCTACACAATTGCTTTACACACTTAAGTGAAAATGGGCTTCATCGGACACCCAAAGATTTTGAATTAAGTTAGCATCCTCATTGATTTTAGCCAACAATTGTTCACAAATTTGCAGGCGCAATATATAATCATTAGGATTCAGTTGTTGCACAATCTGAAGTTTGTACGGATGAAATTGAAGTTCATGGAGTATTCTTTGAACGCTCTGACGTCCGAGCTGCAATGACAAGGCAATTTTTCGCACCGAACGACGAGGACTCTTTAAGATGGCAGCTCGCACGGCATCAGTGTTTTCTGGGGTAATACAGACCGTACACCCCTACTAGGCTTTTTCTTAAAAGCTGAACCAGTCTCTTCAAAATTATGAACCCACGTTTCGATTGCGTGTAACTAAGGAATTTGACCGCCTGGCGGGATCTGATAGTGGCGCCGAAACACTCGTTGTGCAGCTGTCAAACTGTCACCATGTCTGGAAAAACGCCATTACGGCGACCGCACGCTCTGCACCGCTCCACTGCTCCATAGTAACTAAATGTCCGTTACTGCTAGACAGACGTTTCACTTCAGCTACATCTACAGGGCTGCCAACATCAACTTCAAATTTTCCCGTTTCCCTGCGCCACCCTACGTGAATGTACCAATATATTTACAAAAAAGTTTTTAAGTTAATACATAATTATTGCTTCCATTTTTCTCGAGATATTTGTGTGTGTGTGTGTGTGTGTGTGTGTGTGTGTGTGTGTGTTTACATGTCCTCGGATTTGCTTTAAAATGAACCACTCTTATCGCAAGGTAGTAATAGTATAGTAGTAATAATATTAGTAGTAATTACTACTATTAATATTAGTAGTAATCTTGCTACTAGTAGTAGTAGTAGTAGTAGTGGTAGTAGTAGTAGTAGTAGTAGTAGTAGTAGTAGTAGTAGTAGTAGTAGTAGTAGTAGTAGTAGTATAGAACTAGCTGTTGTTGTAATAGTAATGTTTCCCCGTGGAGGGGGGAATGGCTATACACAATGGAAACCCTACCTCTTTTGTCCTATCTGGCAAGAATCGTCGTAGTACTAAGTTCCCGCAATGCTCACGGTGCTACTATTTCCTTCTCTACTTAGGCTTCAAGGCTTCACGTTCTTTCCATCGACGTTGTCAAGGGCAATCGGTCTCACTACGCCTTTTACGTTAAGTCTCTCATCTGTCTAGTAGTTGCACAAAGAAAATGTACGATATGCGTCCACATCTGTGGACAATTCTTTCTCATGTCATGTCCACAGTGTGGACAATTTGGTGTAGCAGCCCTATCCACATGGTGAAGCCAAAATTAAAATTGCCCGTGTTCTGGATGAATTTTGGTTAAGTAGTATTCAGTTTGAATTTAAACCAACTGCCGAGGCGTTTGGCTGTGGTCCAAGGTTCTCCATAAAACCAAACGTTTCAGCAGCACCACTGGCCGCCAACCTCAGTGGACGAAAAGAGTCAAACGTAACGCGGGGTCTCGCACGCCAGGACCACAGTACTGTGACTGACCGTGAAAGCCTTCGAACAATAGTATTCAGTTTCCTTATGTTTCCTATTTATCCAGGCGTCCAAATTCTTGACGTTTTTCATTGTTCATCTGCCACGCCTACCCTCTAAGCATTGATTCCAACGTTTACTTCACTGTAACTATAGATTAACTCTAAAGGGGACACAACACTTTTGTTACGTCGAGTTCGTTAAACATTCACAGATTATGTATATCGTGAATAACAGGTTATTTCATATAATTGTGATAGCTTAAGCGTTATTAAAAGAAATTTATTTTAAATGGGAAGCTTATAGTATACTATTAAGTACTCTTTATTAATGACTCAACTTTTCTACGGAGTTTGCAGCGTATATAGCTCTCTACAACGCACCGCTGTATCGAAATAATATCTTGCAAATAATATTATATGCATAAACAAATATTACAAAATGTTTCATGCACACCTTAAGGAAATAAAATTTTAGTTTACTTTTAGTACTGTATATTATACATATATTGTATATTATATATTGTATTTGTAGTAGCCTACTGTAGTTACACTTCTCTACTACGAGGTTCTCAAAAGTAAGTTTCCCTGTTTTAGGAAAAACAAAAAACATATGTAAAAATTAAAAATAAAGCTATACTTTTATTCAAAACATGGTATTTATTTTTCAATATAATCACTAGCCTTGTCAATACACTTTCTGTAGCATAAAAACAGTTTTACAGTTCCTTTCTTGAACCACTCCGCTCCACTCCACTCCACTCCAGTTTTCGGAGCCAGGCGTCAACCGCCTGTTTCACTTCCGTACCTTTTCGAAACGTTGTCGTCCTAGGTGTTCTTGGAGATGGGAATCGCTCGGAGCCAAATCGGGTGAATATGAGGTATGGTCGAAAATCTCCCATCGAATGACTCCAACAAATTCTGCGTGACTCCCGAAGAATGAGGACGTGCGTTGTCGTGGAGCAGAAAAAGTTTCCGTTTTATCGCTGATCACAGTCTTTTCAGAGTCTCGCAATACACCTCTGCATTTATTGTGACTCCGGTAGGCAGATAATCAACGGGCAAAACATCTTTAGCGTCCTAAAAAACCGTAGTCATCACTTTCCCAGAGGAGTCTGCAACTTTGGTTTTTTCGACGCGTTCTCACTCGCGGTTTTCCAGACCATGCTTTGTCGTTTCTTTTCAGGAGTCTAATAATGGACCCATCTTTCATCTCCTGTTACGATGCGGTTCAATAGATCATCTCCTTTTTCCTGGAACATGTTTTGGAACTTGCGCACGGTAGCAATCCACTCTTTGTGTTCTTTAGACAACAAACGGGGTACCCACCGTATGCAAACTTTTCGAAATTCCAGCTCATCACTGGGAAATCCTTCCGATTGATGCTCGACTTGTCTGCATATTGGCAGGTAATGGCGCAAGAATTTCGTCAAAGTTGACATGTCTGTCCTCCAACACAATCGACTTAACGGCGTCAACAAGAGCTATATTCTCAGTTGATGTTGAGGGTCTCCCACAGCGCGGTTCATCGTGCACATTCGTTCTGCTTTTCAAGAACAATGTATGCTATCTATGGACTGTTTTAATGCTCATGTACTCAGGTCCGTACACAGAAACTAAGTGACTATGAATTTCAGCCGCTGATTCATTTTTTGCAACAAAAATCGAATCAGACTACGCACTTTGCAAATCTGACACGCTGGTAAATGGAACGTCCATGATTTTAAATTTCGTATTGTTGTTACGTTGCTACGAAACGGATGAGGTTTAGGCACTACTGCCACTACACACAAATAAGAGTTCTCTAACCTTCGTCAGCCTGCTTGCGCAATTTCCCTTAGAAAAACAAATTAGGAAAACTTACTTTTGAGATGACCTTCGTATTTTATATTGCTGAGCTAATAAAAATTACATTAATAAGTCTTAAGCTTAGTTATACTTTATTTCTACGTATTAAGTATTGCATAGTTTCAAACGATTTAAAGTAAAAGATGCTATTCTTTATAAAGTTGAAATGCTTATCCTAATTTCTTCATACATAATAATACAGTATTGCCTACCATATGGAGAATTTGTGCATGGTGAATTTCATGAAATAGCTAATGCTTCACGGAACCATTATCTCCGGGTTTTGCTCAAAGAATCGGTTACGTATGCAACAAACGTATCTTATCTTTTCTAACGATTCAAAGAGAACAGTTCTCACAAAGTCTCAATCTTATCACCTGTATTTAGAGATACGTTTTACAAAATCTCAAACTTATCAACTATATTAAACTTTTACTTTAAAGGACAATAATAAAGGCTCGTTTTTGTTTCGCCGAAGTAGTTGAACAGGGTAAGGGTACCTTTACGTAAGCCTTTCGATATACAAGGAAGGTAGTGTGGCCAACACTACGCTTATTGCCTTATAACACAAAAATGTTATCCCAGATAATACTTTCAACAGGCTGAATAGTCCTGGGTACTGAGTAACGCACCTTAATTTTGTGCTGCACCCGGGAACGAACTCATATCCTCTAGACATATGCCATACTCACTGGCCTACTAAGCTTCGTTATTTTACTTGATACCACAGGCCTGTAAAAATTAAATTTTCAAAAATTGTCTCGAATATTTTTGGGATCTTTGTACTATTTTTAAGGCTGATTTTAAATATGACCTCCAGCGCGTAAAGTATATCACAAATATGATTACTGTATTAAGGATTTTAAAAATGACACAAAATGTGATTCATGTTAATTAAAGTTTTATTAATACAAAATGTTGAGAATGAATCACAACTAAAATCTACTTAATTATTTCTGACAAGAACTATTTTAATGTTTACTAGAAATTATTGTAAGTCTTTACTGGTAGGCTCCGCTAACCTTCACAGCTCCTTTAGGTACTTTTCCTCGTATGAACGTTCTGAGGGCTGTGTGTCTTGAGCATCCAGCAGTAGTCAGCAATCATATTTACATTCCATCTTCTCTGGTTTGTTCTTCCCATTTTTTAAATATCTTGATGTATATTTCACGTTGCTCATCACTTACTGTACCAGGATTTCCGTAAAATAGTCCAAATGGGAATCCAGAAAATCTGCTTTTAAGATCATTCGACATTCCAAATCTTTATACTTTCTTTATTTTTTATACATATTCTTTCAACTTTGCCTCTGACATTCCTGCAAGCTTGTTGCAGAGATAAATAAAACTTTCTTTCTCTCCTTCATGAGGCCAAGTTTGATGTGGAGTGGAGGGAGGAAGACTTTGCTTGGATCAGCTAAAGTATCATGTATAATGTTTCTACTTCCTGCCAAAAGAGGAAATTTAGTATAATTACCTTGGTGGCCAGGAAGCAGAGAGTGTACCTTCTTGACGCTGCAAGACCCACAAATGACGCTGCATTGGCCCTTGTATCTTCTTTAAGAAAGTATCATGTGTACCTTTATAGGCAATGTTAAAAATTTCAATAATCCTGAGTGCATCGTTGCAGTAAACTAGATAACCTTCATGAGAAAAGAAAGGAAAGAAGTTCAGAACCAAGAACCAAGGAAAAGAAGTCACGGGAGCTGACACACTGTTTTCTTTCAATCTAAAGCCTGAAACCTGTACAGCTGATGAACAGCTGTGTTCATCACTAACACTTGAATTACACACAGCATCATCTTCATCATTATGGCCGTCATTAGAAATAACAGGGACTGATTCAATTTCTACTTAAACATTGTCTAACATTTCTGGAGGTGAAGGAACAGGAAAGTTAGAGGACGCTGATCAAAGGTTTATGTAAGAAATTTCCTTCTTCTTTCTTTTTTAAATCAAATTCCTAGATATTGCAAGAACAAAAATAACAGTCATCACTAAGGTTTTGAGGCATCCTTTGGCATCAAGATTGTTTTTCACTTTGGGACTACTGCTGAAGCTCTTCAACACAAATTGACCACAATTTGTGAAGAGCACACTATTTTATCCTAATTTTACACCATAGTATCCACAATACACCTTTATCACAATATCAGTTATATTTCTCCGTTGGGTTTTTACTGTGGAGTCACCACAAATATAACAAAAGAGTTCTGGTGAATTTACACAACCACTTGAAGCCATTTAGTTCAATGGCTTAAAAAGTATTAAAACTTAAAAATATTAAATATTAAAAAGTAAAAAAGTAGAAAAATTCAAAACTAATTCTGTATTATCACTACTCTGAAAAGAAACGACAAGTTCGGCCTACTAAAGTGTATAAACAACTGAAGAATAGAATACAACAAAGGAGTATTATATTGGGAAAGAGACAAGGTTACTAGACGTGTGTAGGCACCTGAACGCATGCAGGGCTCAACTTGTTTTCTTTTCTGTTAAATACGGTATCTCTTTAGTGGTTCACATTATCTTTTTACATTATTCTTTTTATTTCTGATGTACGCAAAAATTAACTACAATATTGGCTACTTAAAAAAGTCAAATTGGTATGTATCATTATACAAACGAGGTAGCACTAAATTAGCTAGAATCTGTCAAATGTTAATATAAAAATCGATTATTGTAAAAAAAAACAGATCTGATGGAATTTTTGCACTATTTTTCAAAATAAAACGTATTTGGACGTCTAGTATGTCTAGTAAAGACATGTACTAGCATGTCTAGTATAATGTCGCCTCGACAAAGCGCTTATCTATGCGGGTGGTACTTTATGTAAACTCTCGCAGTTACCATTTGTCTAACTAGAAAATACTCATTCGTGACATTATCTGTGTTTTCTGCGGATAATAACACGAATTCTACATTTCCAGAATTTTTTTAATAACTGTAGACACGATTCGTTTTATTCGAAAACAAACAACTAGACTTTTACTAGTTTACATCATAAAAAGACAAGAAAAAATGTTTATGACGATCACAGAATTAATTTTATTTCCTTTATATCCTACTGCGTTCTTTATAATCATGGGCCGATGTACAACTGACCTCTTCTTTAGCAGGTTAGATTCAACCAGGAACTTGTTTTTACAATACTACTTTATCTGCTGTCTACATTATGGGGCCTCACATTTTTCTTGGGTTCTCAACAACATCCTACGCATTACATAGTCTCATTCTCCGGGAAAGAACCAGCAGTTTTGATTTGTTCACCAAATACTGACATAACAAGTAATACTACATTGAGACCCAGATGTAAATTACTTGAAGTTTTACTAACTCGTTGCGTTCTAGCCCAATACATGTCCTCCAATTTACAATTCTAACACTCAAAATTATACATACATTAAATTTTACTATAAACAAAAATTGTAGTAATTAGTTATATTTATTGACTGAACAACAATTTTATAATTAGTAAGTTTAGTGAATACAATTATGATACAATAAACATAATGTAAGCAAAACGATTGGAAGTCTTTGAAATTCAATTTGTCTCATCGCCCTATTTTCATGTAAGCCTGTTTAACAAGATCCGATATAGAAACAAGCGTAGTGTGCTCTCAGACTTGGGATTTAATTTTAGTTATTCTTCTTCTACTTAAATTAAAGTTCTTGATTAGCTTACATTCAATTCCGGACAGAAATTAATTTGGATTTAATTTCATTAAATCGTGCAGGCGTTTAGCATTTCATATTCCTACAGCACAGATTTTGTATAAAATTATTCATAAAGTCTCTTGGAATTAATGAGATTCGTGTTATAGGTCTTTTTTAATTTTTCAAATAGAACGTTTACGAATTAAATAAATTTCAATTATAATACACGCTTATATACAAGGACACACAATTGTATACTTATTCTTAGGCTAATTACAATATACAGTACTTCTATTTAACCATACCTGCACAGGTAGATTAAGGTACAGATTAAAAATATAAATTAAAATAACTGTTAAAGGTTAATTAATGCTTAACTAAACTCTTAAAATGTGTGCATACAGAAGCCTATAGACACAAAGTCAAATTAAAAAAATTTACTCCAACAAGACTGTTAATGATATAATGACTGGAAA
The DNA here is from genome assembly GCA_034769895.1 of Magicicada septendecula. Taxonomy (NCBI): domain Eukaryota; kingdom Metazoa; phylum Arthropoda; class Insecta; order Hemiptera; family Cicadidae; genus Magicicada; species Magicicada septendecula. The sequence continues at coordinate 224,225,347 of CM068368.1, forward strand.
ACACTGACAATGTGTTATTATATCTTCACTTCTAAATTTGTAAAAAGATGTCGGTTAAAAACTTAGTAGTAAAACTAATTCTTTCCTAACAGAATATTTATAGCAACTTGTCTTTAATTTGTGTTATTAATTTAGTTTAAGACGCAACTTTATATACGCTCAATCCAAATAAGTGAATATCTTTTTTTTTTTAATTCCACGCTATTCTATGTTTTACATAATAAAGCCACAACTCTCGGTAATTTTTTTCTTAATTTTTCGTTATTCGTCATTTCTCTTACATTATTCCTTTTTCTTTAACTGGTTATGTGCTTAGTAGACAAATAATTCCGCACATAGCAATACCGTGTTCAATTATTGACACCACTTAGTAATCGAAGTGCGTTTCTCAGCTCCCAGAGTGTGGCAGTGAATACCTAGGATAAAAAAATAGATAAACGTAGTGCTGGTCAAAATGGCTTACTTGTTTGAGCTTACATGATTCTCGGCTCACATGGACAACCTATCTTACCTCCCCTAAACTATACCGATTGTACACCACGAATCTATTGTTTATAATAATGTTACAGTTAACTATTATATTAAGTAAAAATATTTCCTATTTCCGCACACTATTTATCAAATTTAAGCTTTAGTTAATACAATCACTCTTGCTTTTATAGTTTATATTTAGTGGATTTTTTACAAGGTTTTAGTATAAATACAACTAAATGGACCGTGACAAGCTAAAATATTAGAAACTTAAATAAATAACACTTCCGCTACACACCACATTCAAACTTATGTCATCGTTTTTAATGAAGACTCCAAAATACTTTTTTCGGTTGTGCAGAAGTACTATACATGTTTAATGCTGCAAAATGCAACCGGGCGAAAACAATTGAGACAAGTTTTCTTGTAGACATCAGATTTATAAGCTTACTGTTTAACAACACAGTATAACTCTTTCAGCTTAATCATAAAAATAACTAATTTCAATAATAAAATTATTATATATAATTTAGATTTTGAGATGCAGCCTGTAGAATACTTGTAACTTTGGTATTAGTGTGCCAAATGTTCCATAATGGTTGGGAATCAGTAACGCCCTACCCTATTCCCCTGAGCTCCTTTAGATTCCATTTGCTGTATATTCAACGTTTTCACTTGACTTCACCTTGCATTAAAGTGATACGAAAGGGTATTTTGTTGCCAACGCAAACAGATTTTCTTCTATAAAACGAGTGTGAACAGCTCCTGTCATTTCTTTACAATTTTCAGAACTAATGGCTGTTATTTCCAAATCTTTCCAAGCTTTTCACTTATCACTGACGCAGACATTCTGATTCAATTAACGAATATGTTTAGAATTCCTTATATTCCGTATCACTTCTTTCTTTGTTTGACATATACACATTTAATATAAGTGAACACCGATTAATATAAATCGACTGTTATTTGCGATCAGGTTACTTATGTTTACGTAATTATAACTTTCTCATTGGCTACTGCTGAACCGCTAATTGCTTACAATCGACGAGGCCTTTCGGCATCTTCATCATATAACTTTTTATAAAACTTTGTTTCGTGCCCATACTTACTACTGTTCATGTAGTACGGTATGTGGCAAATTGCTGTTACCACAATTTAATGCATACCATAATATTTATTAAGTCCCCACTCATACTTAACAGTCATCTTACGTACTTATGATGATACTCTTACTACTGAGTCATCCGTTCATTTACACACACACACGCGCGCGCGCGCGCGCGCGCGCAAAATTGCATGTATGTAACTTCCAAAGAAACGGTATAGGCCTACAAGGTAGGTACAAGTGACAACACACGTAAATAAGATACTAACATCCCTGATTTGAACAATGATAAAGACTAGATAAGAAAAAAATTAATTTCGTCAGGAGAAATCACTAATAAAAGTAATACATGTCACAAAACAATACGCAGAAAAATACTGTAAAAGAACAAGAACATAACTACAACCAAGAAATACTATTTGTATTAATGAGGAATACAGATTGCATATAAAGTAGTTTTGGTTTTTATTAATAAATTGTCTTTTTTAACTAACAGTGACAATATTTTTCAGTAAGAAAATATGTTTTCAAATCGTTTATTTTCCGTTAAATCCATGTACTCAAATATAGTGTGTGAACGCCATATGTACGTTAATAAGTCAAGGTACAGTGTTGCATGTAGACTATTGTAAGGAATGCCTGTAAGTATACTACTATAGTATAATATACTACTATATCATCCGTGTTTGATATTTATGAGTTATGTTACTATAATCTTCCTGACACTGTCGCTGACAAATGTATGGAAGAAAGGGCATACTAGATGAGGACAGGCATGTAATTTACCATTCAACGTAAGTATTTCATGTATACATCACATACAGGCCCGTTAACGCATGTCTTGGCGCTAGTCACTTTTCTAGATTTGCTAGGTTTACATACTTTTATTCGATAACTGAAAAGTACACACATTTAATTTCGCTTAGGCCTACTTGAAGTATTTACAAGTTATATTTTTTACTTAATGTTTTTAACTGTTTAAGGATCGGCATTTTTACACTGGAACTTGCGAAAAGGCCCAGGCCGTTTTTGCTGTTTTTGTAGTGGCTGTGATTTTTCTTTTTCCTCTTCCACATATAAATCATACTTAGATATAAATGGTGTTTTTTTAGGTATAATTTGACCATACAGAATAAAGTATATTAATTACTCTGTAAATAAAAATATTAATAAAATATTAAATGATAATGTGCTATTTGTGCGATAAAATTGTATTCAACTCACTCCTTGTCTTACAAAAAATCTCTAGCACTCAAAACTGCCATAGTTGCTCCCTTATATATTAGTCTAACTGTGTGCAAGAAAGTTCTGTGTTTGCAACAGAAGGAAAGATAATAGCATAAATCTATGTTCTATATACGGCAAAACACACAGAGTCTGTATCGCAAAAACGTAAACACTCACGCAACGTAAGAGTCTAAGTCAACTTTTCGAAATTAATACGCAGTTGTTTTAACAAAAACATTTATAACACCACACTAAATAAATGTATAATTATGTTTATTCTACAATATCTCTTATAAAATTGGAAACACGATGAAAGAAACAACGTAAACGTAACTAACCCGAACGCCAGCAGCGAAAAACAACACAAGAATACTGACACTTCAATATCATGTAGCTTCTAAAATAAAGAAATTATGCTAACTGGTAGTTGGATTGAAAATTACGAATGTTTGTTTACCATCAGACACGTTTGCACACTCAGAAACGATTCTTGTAAAAACAGCGGCAATTTTAAATGACGCCCGATATATCGGACGCCGGTCATCAAAGAGTTAACACAAAGTAGAAGTTATAATGTTTTTATTTAATATTTCAAATCTTTTCGGAGATCTGTCAAAGTAAAATTTCAGAAATAAATTACTGTTTTTGTCTTTGTCAAACAATAACAATTACAAACAAACGAAAACTAGGTAACTGGAAGAACTAGTCTGTAAATATATATTTTTTGTTAGTGACATGTTTGTTAATCTTCTAACCCATACCTTATAGATGCATACTAATTCTGTGATACTCTTCCGTTATTAACAAAAATACTTTATAATTTTAGTCAATTTTAGTAGAATTCTACTCACTTATTAACTTAAATATAATAAATTGCTTCAAACTTTGAGAATTAGGAAAATAAATTAATGAAATCCGAACTAAGTCAACTATAACTACTTACAAATTTTAAATGGAGTAGAAACGTTTTGAACTAACGATAGTAACGTTTGTGAATAGACTTTCAATCTGAAATTACTTAACAAAACTGTTGTGAACCAATTGAATGGAAAGATTAAATATCTTTCCAGCGAATAAACTGGGTAATATTGCAAACGACTCTTAGTTAAACAAAGTAGAGAGATAGCTGAATATAACTTCTGTTACTTGTTAAATCCAGACGTCATTATTTCGTTTGCTAATATAGGTTATAAATATATAACTTATATTTATATATAAAATATATTTATATTTATTTATATATAAATAAGACATTATTTATGTCTCGTCCACCCAACGGTCAACAGAATGCTCTAAATGACTGTCTTAAATGATATAATGTATGTGCACACCAGGCAGGAAAATTAATTACTTATCCACACTTTGAATATAAGAATGCATTTTTCAAGTCAAGAGTAGCAACCTAGCATTAAATGGCAGCCACCCTTTTCAGATATATATATATATATACACAATGTTAAAATCATAACACCTCTAGCAAAAGGTAAAAACTGGATATATGGTATTAAAAACCTTTACGTACATATTAACGAAATCGACCACACCCACCCCCACCTGTGATAGATGGAAAGAGGAGAGCTAAACTCTAGAAAATGTAGTGGAACAGATCTCGCCAGAAAATATCATTGGAATAATGCTGCAGAGCGAACACCACTGGGAGCAGGTAGCAGCCTACATAAAGAAGGTACTAAGGCAAAAGAAGAAACCCGAAGATGCTAGGGCCGCTGACAGAATAGCAGAAAACGGGTAACATGGACCCTCTGAAGGTTTAAAACAGATGAACATTCACAGGACAAAGTACAAATGGCACCACCTTGAAGTATTGCGAAATCTGGGTCCCGAGGTGGATCCATGCCGTGGGCAATAGGGTTTTGGTGGGTGAGTTCCACACACCGCAGGAGTGCGCGAACCCTCCTGGGGCGAACATTAGTTTTCCAGTCTCCCCCTTAAAAAAAAGTAGTAGTAGTAGTAGTAGTAGTAGTAGTAGTAGTAGTAGTAGTAGTAGTAGTAGTAGTAGTAGTAGTAGTTATTTTGTGACTAAAAAAGTATAGGTATCAACAGAAAAAAATAATTAAGTACAATTTATATTTTTCGGCAAAGTACAGATGAAACTCACGTCTACACAATCACGTATACATCACAGATCGTTAATAAACATAAATTTCCGTAATATTGACATTGAAAACCTTTTTCGAAGTAATAACTAAATTACCTTAAATTGTCCGCCTTGTGACTTCTTGTAATTTTTCACTATGACGTGTTTTAGAGCTTATGCTCCATCATCAGATATTGACTAAAATAAAACTATCACTCTTGCCGAGGTCGTCACATAATATAAAATATTAAAATTTGCATATGAACTGCACGCGGAAGCACCTTTTTCGAAGGTTCAAAACTCCCATATTTTATAATCAACTAAACGCTATGTAGTTTATACATCTAACTGAAGAAGAATCTAATTTGTTGAAAAAGGGCTTAAATTATAATTTACCTCGTTCAAAATCTAACTTCAGCCATAAACATATTGCTGCTGAAATTATAAATGCTGAAGCTGTGGTCAAAGCAATAGAAGACCAGAAGGTCCAAGATGAGGCGCGGATTTTAATCAATAATAAGCTCAGTAATATCATAAGAAACCAGAATACTAATACTTATTCTTCGGTTCCTTGTACTTTTAATAATTATAATAAAGAACGCAATATCTTAACGGGTTTAAAGCGCAAACTGTCAGACAACTGTGCTCTCGTAACCAAGGCTGACAAAGGCAACACTGTTGTCATTATGGACAATAGTGATTATACTGATAAGATACGGAACTTTATCGCTAACAACAACATTGAGAAATTAAACTCGGACCCTACTGCACAATACGTCAAGTGTCTAAATCGGGGCATAAACAAGAGTGTGCATTTGTTTGATGAGCGAACTAGACGATCGTTAAAGCCCATCAATTCAAGGGCACCCACATTGACAGGGTTACCAAAATTACATAAGACTGGTGTTCCGATAAGACCATTAATTAACTTCACTACTGCACCTGGTTATAAAACAGCTAAGAAATTGGTAAACATCATTAAACGCAACATAAACATAGTTAATAGTCACAGTATAACCAATAATATCGATTTTGTCAATAAAGTGAAGGATCTAAAGATCGAACCTCATCATAAGCTGGTTTCGTTTGATATTGTTAATTTATATACGAATATACCGGTTGCTGATACCTTACAAATTTTGAGAAATAACCTCGTCAATACTAATAAATTGAATGTTGAAAGTATTAATGAATTGATGGATCTTTTGGAGGTGATTCTTAACCAGAATTATTTCACGCATGACAAGCAATTCTTTAGCCAACATGATGGTGTGGCAATGGGTTCTCCACTCTCTGGCCTCCTTGCTGAAGTGTACTTAAACCATTTCGAAAACTCCTTTATTTTTTCCAATAGTGTGTACAATGATAACATAATATTTTATGGCCGGTATGTTGACGACACCTTTTTGATCTATAAAGGCACACATAGACAAATAGATAGGCTACACACATATTTAAACAGTATTAATAACAATATACAGTTTACACTGGAGCACGAGGACAGTGGAAAATTAAATTTTCTTGATTTGACGGTCACCAGAAATATTAATAAATTGGAGTTTAATATTTATAGGAAACCCACTACAACTGACACTATAATACACGCCACATCTTATCATCCGGTATCGCAGAAAATGGCTGCTTTCCACAGCATGGTTAACCGCCTCTTATCATTGCCCCTCAGCGACAAGGATTATCAAGACGAACTAAATACAATTAAACATATTGCGGTCACCAATGGCTACAAAAAAGCGGTAGTAAATAATATCCTTAAAAAACATATGAGACGAAAAATCGCAAACACGCTAAGGGCACCTGGGGACAGTGTGTATAAATACATTTCTATACCATACATGAGCTTTCTACCTAGAATTCTGTCTTCTGTTTTAAACAAGTCAAACGTTGTTGTCACATATAAGACTACAAATAACATTTTAAATAGCCTTCGTACTCGGGAACCAACCGTCCTTGAAAAGAAAACAGGGATCTATAAATTAATATGTAATAGTTGTGATGCTTTTTATGTGGGCCAAACGGGCCGTGGTTTTTTCAAGAGGTTTGTTGAACATAAGCCACCCACTTATTTTCATAACACAGAAAATGTAAAATCTAAATTCGCTAAACATCTTATTGATGAAAATCACAACTATACTAATTTTCATACCAACTTGATACCCCTTCACTTTTGTAATTAAGGACGTTACATGAACGCCCTTGAGGAGTTTGAGATATGTAGAGCGTATAATAATCCTGTTACCAGGCCACATGTTTTAAATGATCAGCTGAACTTTAAATCTAATGTCCTGTACGATACTGCGTTGCGATATTGTCGCGACACGAGTGAAATATGAACCAGTGCGCTGTCGGTTACCGTGTGGTGTACACCGAAAATTGTTGTGTGCGTACTTTGTGTAGTGTAATTGTGTTTTGTGTTATGTGGATTTTAATATTTTTAATATATTGACGACTGTGCCATCGTATGATGGTATGAAGAGACTTTTTTAAATATTCTGATGATGGGACAAGTGTCCCGAAACATGTCAATTGTATAAAGACATTTACTTAAGCCACAGACGGTGAGTTACATAGCGTTAGTTGATTATAAAATACGTGGCTTGGACTATAAGCGGATTTATTCCATTAACAATACCATATTTTATGTTTCAATTTAAATCATCATTTTGGCTGCTGCTTCTACAGAATTCAAGATGGTCAGATGCCATAATTGGACCACTTATCGTTTCCACGAATTGACCAGTTTGTCGGGTGGACTATTCATGGAAACATGCACACCTTTTTGTGAACTACTGACATTTTTTGTTAAGTACATTGTGTTGATAATCTCTCTGTTGCATATTTTGATTAAAGGTAAGTCTTAACATACCATTTGTGACTACTACAGCCACACTATAGAACGGGACTTAGCATAACAAGCTTCGAGGTTACGCAATAGTAACAGCTCTTCCCCGCCCCTCGCCCAACAGCGTTGTCGCACGCTACACTTGGTTATGCGTAGGTAAAGGTGGGGAGGGCGGGATGGGCGGGGAGGGCGGGTGAGTGAAGCGACATGGCAATACCGCAGTTGCCTCGAAGCTTATTTTGATACGTCTCACATAATAGGAATGTTTAAGCTACCAAAATGTCCAGGGATAATGGAATAATAATGTTGGCCCAAGTATACAAGTTCCCCCAGCCACTTGATGTTCTTTCTTCAAGCTTCTATCTATTTACTTCAAGTTGGAATTTAAAAAGTATCTGAGAATAATCGTGATTAAGTTAGAATTACGGTGCGTAAAGAAATTGATTTACTTGGAAAAACATACGCCAAGTCTTCCACAGTAGCCACGGTTAAAAGTGTTTCCAAGCAACAGGATCATGGCCAATCAATAGGGACATACTTCAAGATCAACATTTTTACCATCTCTTGCTTTTGAAGCCCAGTCTGCAATATCACTCATTAAGGGCGTAACTCAATAAAATATTCCAGTAATTGAAAGTGTACCTTAGTAGTCTCAGCCTGGCACCAGTTAAGAATTCGGTGATACTACAACCGTGGCCCCCACATCTTTCCAGAGGCCCCTATACCAGACCACCTTCCGGGCCCCCCTTCGCCGTTCAAAAACACCTCTTGTTTTAAAACCTTTTTCTTATTAGACAAACATATTTATTACTTGTATGTCTAAAACCATTTTTCTGTAAACAGGCTAATAATAAAAATGCTAAATAGGTTAAAAGCCTTTTTATTAGATAGAAAATTTTAGACGTATCGCTTTAAAGTAAAACAGAATTAACGAATTACTTAGAGTATTTAAAATCTACAACGTTTAAAATTTTAAGTTCCTAATCAAATCAAATAATTATCTCAATTTTTACCTCAACCATCTACCAAAATTAACTTTTATAAGGTAAAAAATAAACACAATCTTTGACTATCAATACATAAGTGATAAGCCTAAAATTGTTAAAAAATAACGTACAACAATAATATGTCTAAGATCATAACCAATCATAAGTGAAAGAGAGAGGCTTGCTTCTAAAATGGCTTAGGTTGCGCAAAGTGTGTTTCTTGCTTTCATTTGAGCAAACTGGTCAATAACATCTAAACAATTAATACTGTTAGCCAATTCATTTGAAATAGCTAAAATTGCCAAATTATTAAGCCTTTCTTGGGACGTAGTCCTTCTCTGCCAAGTTTTCAGTAAATTTTCTAACTTGCTGAAAGATCTTTCAGCAGACAAAACTGTAACTGGAATAGTACAGACAAACCTACGAGCAAGTCAGAAGTTCAAAAATATAGCTTGAAGGTTTTTGTCATAAATAGATTGGAGTAGGCTTAGTGGATCCTTTTAAGATTCAAACACTGTTTTATAAATGTTCGTCAAATGCAATATTTCTTCAAAAAGATCGATTGCCAAGTCCTTTTTAAAGTTGCTAACGAGATCTTTTACTTTCCATTCTAATCCATCATTTTCCATGTCCGTAAAGTTCAATACTGGTGCAAACAAGTCACGAATTGAACTAACTGCAGGAATCTTGTTTTTATATCGCCCATTATAAAGTCTAACACTGGGCACATGACTGAGGTTTTAAATTTATATTTGGATCTTTAGTTACTACAAAATTACTATTGGATTTATTCATACTTTTCTTCCTCATTTGGGAGGTTCAGGAGGAACTTTAATTAGTTCTTTTGCAACTAATTATGCTCCTTCAATTATGTTGTCAGGATTATCACGCAACAATTTCTATTTTGGTCAATACATGAAAGCACTTTGAACCAGAAAGGTACCAACATTAAGCCCCCTGTGGAATTTAAATATTTCTTAATCCCTAATACAATGTTGTAGGCAGAGAGAGTTAGGCTATAAGACATCTCTTCTAAGAATATATCCAACAATTTAAGTACTCCTGGGTAGTGCTTAACTATCGGTTTGACAGCTTGGATCCTCTCACTTCATCTTGTTTCAGAGAGACTCTGTAGTGATAAAGGAATGTGCTTTTTCAAAACTTCTCAACGTGCAGGGCTGCTAGAGAGAAAGGAGTAGAAACGTCATCACATTTGCAGTGATTTTTGCAGCATTAACAACCACACGGTTCAAGGAATGCGCCCCACATCTGCAAAAATATTGCGTATTCGTTCTTTTTAAGAATTCTATTTTATACTCCTTTAATTTCTCCCAGCATATTTCCACCGTTATCGTAACCCTGAAGCGACACTCCTGTAGTGGGATGTTAAGGCTATCAAAAGCGGAAACAATCTCGTTGGCAATCGCATCTCCTGTTTTGTTTGTCTTAAAATACCATGGTCTTTTGTGCTTATGCTAACCGATTTACTATATTTGTTGTTTTCATTTACTATACTAATGTGATTTATTTAGATCGCTCTTTATATATAAAAGAAAATAACAATAATCTCTAAAGCAATTTTCGACCACAAATTTACTTAAATCGGTCAAATTTTAACGTCACAGTCTATAAATGTTGTTGATTTTGAATTTTTTTCCACTGGCCTCTATAGCACGGCATACGCTGGTCCCTCCCTTGTGGGGACCATGACTACAACCTTTAATATGGAAGGAACCTCTATTTCAACATTTGCCGTGCTTGTGTCTCAGATTTCTCCTTTACCACCAGGTCAGCCAAGATTCAGAAAAGAAGAAGGTATGATCGTCAAGCTGCAGCAATTTTGACTTCCTCACATTAAAAATCACACACCGAAGAATCCACCTAAAAGCGTTAGCCAAAGACACTTTAGTTTACCTCTACTGAAACGGTGAAGAATTTGAAAATAAACAACGCGTCTAGCTGGTTCTGCGATTTTAGTGACAGAATGCTCAACAAGATATGATTCAATGTATGATGTTTAAAAAATGGCTGGATGAAGAATGTGTAGGTGTTAAGAAAGGACAGAAAACGCACTTCTATGTAATATGCAGACAATCAAAAAACAGACTTTAAGCGTCCAAAAAGTTTAATAAAATATACCAAATAAATTAAAGAATTTACTGTAATAGACTAAATAAATAAACAAGCAAATAAAGAGATCTTAAAGTAAATTGACATTTAAATCGGTTTGAATGGCTTTGTTTTTGTTTTACTTTAAATAGTTTTTAATCAGAACTTAGCAATTCCAATACACCTGAACAGCTTATATAAATATTGTTTTGGAAGAAAATATTTAGAATTAAAAGCTGGTAGACTGTTCAGATTAGTTCACCGATAGACATTTTTTAGATTTGCAGACTAATTGAATAATTTATTTTTTGAAATAATTTTTCCGAATGTTGTTTACCTTTTACGTTTGTTTTGGTGCGCCTAATAGATGTATATAGTAAAAAGTAATGTGTACAGTTTCCATACTTTGGTAATTGGTCCATTCATAGTGACTAGTTGCCATCAATGAACCATTTGATAAAATGTTGCTTCCTGTTTGTACTACAACAGTCAAAACTTATATCAGGAAAGTAAATAATTATGTTTATTAAGAAAATAATAGGGAAACTATTTGCATATTATTAATTGGTAGACTTAAGTTGAAAGTAAGGTCACAAAAAATAGAGAACTCTTATATGGTCTAGGGATGCGAAATTTCTCCCATATCATAATAACAAGTATAATCATGCATAATGCGTTTCAGTATAACATAGGCTATTTCAAATTATTTGCGTCAGGTCTCATAAAGACCTTACTGTAGTCAAAAGCTTATAAAAATCTCGTTTACGCATGCAGACCTTTTATTTAACAAAATGAGAAGGGAGTATTCCACGAAGCCAATGTCAACCTTATATTTTTGGACTAGTTTTGTCTGTGAGGGAGAATGTCAGAAGCCACCACGCGATTTAACACACTTTGACAGCAAAAGGGACGCCAATGCATTTTCTGGTAATCAAATATCTTCCCGTCTTGAGACAGATAACAATATTTCTGAGGTAACGTCCCACTATCAATATTTCTTAAATTCTATATCTGTTTTACAAAGACGTTTAGGTGTTTAGATGTTACTGTCTAATAATAAATGGTAACAACTAAATGTTTAAACAATTCGATTGCTTTTCGTTTAATTTGTTAATAGTGTTTCATAAGAAATCAGAAATTAAATGGTTTTCAACAGTTTAATACATGGTTCTCACAAAATTATAATGTGGCATTTTTTATACATGTTTTATTTTAAGTAAGACAAAGTCAATATGGCCGTTAACAGTTGTAGTATAGACACATTACTACGATCACAGATTTTTAACAGGTATTGATTTAGTTGTTAGGCACTATAAAAGTATGAACTTGTTAAAGAATATACGATACACGTATCTATAAAAATATAGTTTTATTAGCAACAATTTCAGTAACAAATAATTTTCATACTTTTGTTACTGAGGCTCTGAAGACGGTAAAGACGACATTACTTAATTACTAGTAAGTATCTACGTAATGTAGAACTGAATGACATCTGTTGGTTTAATATCGATGACACGGTTGATGATTAGTTCAATCGGTGGTTTTACTGATTTACTTTCAAGTGTATATAATACGTAAGGTGGGTTGGTTTGAAACACATAGCAATTAATCTGCGCATGAATACGAGTTTCCATTCCACTTTTTTGCTAATCTTTCAGAAACCTTCATTTGTGGTATAAGAGACTTTGCACTCTTGGACGACGTCTGCTGTGGCGAGTGCGTCAGCTTTAGAAACCTACAGTATGTACTTGAATTCTGATTCTTTCATTGTGAGTCTGTAATTATTCTTTATTAAAGCTTAACTTACGTACACTTACGTGTATGCATGTGTAACTGGCTAAGTCACACTATTTATTGAAAACTATATGTAACAGCAAATATACCATAAAAATGTAAATTCTAATATATTTTTAAGTGAATAAATGTTTGCGTAGTCTTTAAATGTGCTTGCAAAATTGACGTAATCATGATACGACCGAATCGTTGTTTTGCCGTTACAAAACTTTAACAGCTCTCATTACGTTTTTTCTTAGTAACTTTGTAGTGTAAATCTACTGGACAAATCTAAATTGTGTTTTCTTCCAAATGCATTCACAATGTACCTTTTTTAGTACCAGTAATGGTCAATGAAGGAAATAGTGTCTCATGAATAACACGTTACATTAAATTTCTACAATGCAAAACTCAATAGCTAAGAAAATAAAATATGTTATTTTAAAATTATCATATATTTTTTTCTTATAGGCCTACTATTAAGTGTGGTAATGTGTTCATATCACGTATACTACTCTCATAATGAGAAACAATACGTATATAGCCTATAGTAAACACATGAAGTCCATAGTAACCTTCCGTGTGCTCTGTGCCACTCACAAAGTAGTCGTTCATTGAAATCATAGGCCTTCATTTCTATTATGATTCTGTGATATGATATGATGTTTATGTGTGTATGTGTGTGTGTGTGTGTGTGTGTGTGTGTGTGTGTGTGTGTGTGTGTGTGTGGTTATGAAATATATTTTTAATCTAATAATCTTGTTTGTTTGTTCGTTAAAATAATATATTTTAACGTTTGTTTTTAATTAAAAATCTGTATACAATCACTAGAAGGAGCTTTAAAAAATGAATCACAAATAATTATTTATTAACAAAAAATGACGGGGATACATTCAGCAAGAAATGGGGAATTTTTTCGACATTATTTGATGGAACAGTTCACCTAAAGTCTGTGTCTAAAGTAATGCAAGCAAATTTCCTTAAGTCTTTTCAATATTAATTGTCAATCGTGAGTTAAATTTGTTGTTTATAAAGTTTATTTGTGAAAGCACAGATTTATAGAAATATGCTGAACTAAGACGCACACAATTTGTTTTTAAAAATTCTTGTCTCTGATTTCGTCCAGACTCGAGACTTATTTTTCTAATAACTTTTTATTCAATCAATTTTTAAAAAGTGATAATTAAAAAAGTGACAGTTACTACATGGGTTTTATATTCCATAAATTACGGCGACACGTTGACAGTCAGTGTTCGGGTTTAGATAAAAATTCATTTATTTGCGGCAAACATTTTTTGTAGAGACTCGGCCACAGAAGTTTGTTTGTTTCATTAGTATGTGTCGGACAACCCTAAACCTCAAGAACTGTTGTAGCGTATACGAGTATTTTTGTTTATTTACTACTGTTACTGCAAGTATAGTTTTTCCTATTTTAAATTATTTATTCTACTCTTCAAGCGACCGTCAAAAAATTATTTTATTTTGGTGGACACAAACTTAGTATTTCTTGTGTTTGATGAATCTGGTACTTGCCCACAGTGAAGAATATGCAGACAATATTCTTTTTTCAAATTATATCTTTGCAACAGTAATCATACTCGAAATGTAACTGCGTCCGTAAAACGCTACAAAAGTAGGTTTACTCGCTCTCTGAAATACGTAGAAAGGCTTCACAGCATTTTTCTTGTTCAGTCATAGTCTCTGTAGCTGTCGAATAAGTGGAACCGACTTACTTATTTTCTTTTTCTTTTGGTTGTTACCGGTAGAGTACTTTCCTGTGAACGATTTGTGGTTGGTCTCAGAGTGTCTTTTTTACTAATAAAAACCCAGGTTCCTTGACAAATCAAACGCAGGAAAAAATTTACGACGACTTGTAACTGGATCAGTATAAAACAATCCATTCTATTATGAATTGTCTCCTCTTCTTTTGGCATGTTCTCCAATACCAGTAAGCACTAACGGCCACAAAATAAATACTCACATACAATTTAACACCTTTTACCTACTCCAATAACAACTGCGATTTGTACACTACATTGCTATTTGAAACAATAATTATGTGAATGAACCCACACTTATGTGTAGTGTTGCAAGTTCAGTTAGAAGTCTACTAATGCTGTTGCCCATAAGTCAGAATGCTGTTTAATGCGCTTTAACGCCTCAATAAATGTATCCCCTTCCCACTCATAAAATCGGAATTAAAAGGAACATTTCGATAATAAAAACCCATGAAGATTACCACAGATCGTAAAGAATTACAGGCCAGGGTAATCGAGATGTAGGGCGGCCAAAAAGAGTTGAAATGTCTTAACGTATGCGGAACAGGCTGTGTGCATAAACCCTGAAGTTAAAAGAATAAAAACAAGAATAAAAGGAGATGCAACTTAATTCCTAATGAAGAGGAGTCGTCTGCCACACATATTTTATAAAAGAAATAAAGAAAGAAATACATAGTTACTGTATGGTCTCCAGATCACTGTATATGATTAATAAATAATTACCTCAATTTTATCCACTAAGTGATCTTCTTTTTCTAAATTACAACATGTTTCAGGGCTTATATCCCCATCTTCAGGTAAAAACAAAATCTACCCTATTGTTAGGGTTTCGTTAAAAGTTCACAAAGACACAAACACATAACACACTTAAATAAATTAACATAGAATATTGAGTTTGCATCGGAACGCGCTACAACCGAACCAGTGCACTGGCCGAAGTCCGACTTCCAACTTTGGAAATGTTTCACAAAATAAAAACTTGAATATAAATTAAATGTTTTTATTAAGTATGTTTCTCATCTATGGATTTATCGCCACT
Source organism: Magicicada septendecula (assembly GCA_034769895.1). Taxonomy (NCBI): domain Eukaryota; kingdom Metazoa; phylum Arthropoda; class Insecta; order Hemiptera; family Cicadidae; genus Magicicada; species Magicicada septendecula. The sequence continues at coordinate 224,240,790 of CM068368.1, forward strand.
TCAGAATAAACAGGCTATGTAGTAAAGACTCTGCTCTTTGCTGAAAACTGCTGAATCAGCACTGTATATTAACTGTATATTAATTGTATAGTAACATTGAGGAAACCCTATAGTTGTTGGGTACAGATTGACGTAAGTGATAGTTTACTTCCGGATTTGTTCCCGGTTTTCCTCACAATTGTTTGGCGTCACCAATTTCATAAAGTCTTTTCTCAAGGGTTCGCGTTTATTAAGTTTTACTTTAGTCGTGCCTATAGTAAGTTTGAACTTCGAGCCAATCAAATTATAGAGAGATAGATGCGTAGGTTTCGTCGTTTCCTCCCTCCCGCTCAACTCCCCACAAATTGTGTTTCCCCTTTTGGATAACAATAACTTTTTCGGAGGGTGCCAGAAGTAGTAAGAAATTGTGTGTCTGTTCATAAAATCCGTATCGATCTGACTTTTAATAAGTATCACATGATCTTAAAACTCATTTTAATCCTTATAAGTAGTAACAATACGTAAATGCAAATTTGAATAACTATTCTTTCCTACTGGCACTCCGAATACTACAAGACGCTGACCAGGATGTTGTAGTGTCCGTTCAAAGAGAGAAAAATTATCGTCCACTCGTGTTTAAAGAAATATTTAAAGAAAGACTCCAAACTTAAAATTTATGTTAAACTTGTTTTTTTCAAGTAAGTTTTTCTCAAAGCAGAATAGTTTGTATACGTTATATATATTAAGCTGACTGTCAAGTGTGTTTAAATTTGAAAAACTGACGTTTGCCATCACTGATTAAAAATTTTAAGGATGTAACTTTTCGATTACAGCCTTCAGGCAAATAATCGTAAAACATGCAACTGGAATAATACGAGCATTAATGTATCCAGCGGCAGAAAAAACGAAAATTAAAACGCACACAGGAGAAAAGAAACTAAGCATTGTAACAATTTTCTACGAGTATGTCTTTCTGAAAGTTATCTATTCACCGTGTTGTGCTCTGTGTTTGGGTCTGTGTTTCTGCTTTTCGTTGCTAGTACGCCGCCAGTTCACTTGATACCGGATTTTACAAGGAACTCAATTTGCTTATTTATAATGCAGTTTTGGTAGCTGACGTTCACGTATGACTCTATCTCACTGAAGTAATATATTACTAATTATGTTACTTTTATTTTTTGCGCTTTAGAATTATAGGGATGGTGGCGCCTAAAAATTCCTAGTGTAACCGAAACGTCCATCAATTGATTACCTAAAAACTAATATGTCATGGCAAACCCCTATTTTAAACATTTAAACCCAAGTATTTCACCAATATTAACGTTACAAAATCCTGAAAAGTAGCTTTGCAATTACATAATTTAACAAAACTTCTGAAATTTAACTTATTTTTTTATGATCTATGCTAACTATTTGTTTATGCTTTCTAATGGACCAACCATTAATTACTTTTAAACTATAGCCGTAATTCACCTAAAGACATCCATAGGGCTTGGTTTACAGTTACACTGTATGTTTAGTTCTTTCCATTATTGTCGCTAAAGTATTGTAAAGTGTTATCACGTGTTGACTAGCTCACCGTAAAAGTGTTGAAGGTTCCATTCTTTAGCAATAAAACGATTAATTTCAGTTGCATTTTGGCAGTTTCAAGTGATAAGTGACACACTCAGAAACACACCACTCCTCATTTATTTCCATGTATGGTGAATCTGTCCTGAGACAGGTTACATCTGAACTGTAATGTCTACACTGTTCTATCGTGTGCCTCTCTCTTCATTCTTCATTGTTGATTATCTCTGCGCATCATCAAATCTCCAACATATAACTTCTTCTTCTCCGCCCTTTCTTACCTTCTATCTTACCTTATTAATAGCTTTTATGGGCAGTTCGTTTTCAAAATGTGGCCATTACAAGTTGTTTTTTCTTTCTTATGGGCCTTACAATACTTTTCTCTTCATTTATTCTGCTAAGAACTCCTTTTGTTTCCTTTTCTTCCCAGTTTATCTCTTCCATTTTTCGCCATAGCCACATTTTAACCGCACTCATTTTCTCCGTTTCTGATGGTCTAGGTCTCCTATGCTTACATTATAATGTTTCATATAAAACACTTTGGGAATCTATTCCGTAACATCACATCATTTCGTTTTGTAAACAGTACGTTTCTTATTCTACTAAAAGCAATCTTTACAAGACTACTTCTAACATCCTCTTTACATTATTTCATTTCAACTGATTATACTCCCTGCGTAGTTTAATGAATCTATTTTTTCCAACTTTGATCTATCCAAACTTGTTTCCTATTACAACTATTTTATACATGATTTTTTGTAAGTATTGTTCCCGCTAGATCTACCTGATCATTTCCATATTTAATGGCTGTAATTCTTTCTCCTCTGATTACCACTTTATCCATTCTTCCTAAAGGTTCATACTCTCAATTTATTCTTTATTTCAATGTAATTCATTAATAAATTATACCAAGCATGTTAAAACTGTAAACAATACTTTGTTATCTTAACAACTGTTTAGTGTTTCACAGAAGATATTTAATTTTTGTAAACACCATGCACATGTAAGTTATGTTATTTTGCGAATTAATAAGTCTAATTGAAGACAAAAAGAGAACTTTCTGAAAACATATTGTTACGACGGTCTACTTATCGTCGTATGGTAGGCTACAGTGGAAAACAAAATACAAGACACCAATAAAGTCACTAAAAACCTTCTTTAATTATCACAATTAACAATTTGTAATTAAATTGTATCCGAACACAATTTGTCCATACGCCATAATAATGTCAAATAATAGAGTCCCGCACAATTATAAAACACATAACACTTCGCTACAATACTTCGAACCTCAGTGGAATAAATCACCGCTAAAACTGAAACTAAGCGGCAGCTGTCGTTGTTTAAATAGATAGACAAGTGTTCCAGAATAATCCATAATACGCGTCAACACTACTAGAAATCACTAGAGCGTAATTGCTTGTCGCCTTGAACACAGTGGGCGCGGCTGCGGACGCATGACAAGTGTCACGTAATTGTCCTTCATCTCTAAGTAGCAGCAATATGTACACACACACACATTACAGCCGGACTCCGCTGGAATAGCCGAGAAACACGTACAATGTTCTGTAACGGCGTAACACCTTAGGCGTATCATTTCCTTAATTATCGCCTTCCCACGTATGTGCAAATGTATACGTCAGGCACAGAAACGTGCTGAAATTAAGACGGAGTTGAAGTACTTTGTGTCCAACAAAGATTCTTTGAATGACAAATCTCAGATTGCTGCTTTAAAACTGCGTTAGCACATGTTCTGTTTATATAGTGAATACACTGGGGTAAACGATACTGTAAAGCATTTGTAGTCAAAACAAAATGAAATATGCAGTAAGATATTTAGTGCAAAAACAAATTCTACCATTAAAAAGAAATAGAGAAATATTTCATGTCACACTACGTTTGTGTAATAGTCAAACACTATCCAAACTATCAGCATTCTGTTGAATCTTATAGAATTTTCCAGAAATTAACTTTGATGTTGATATAATTATATACACCCCTTACCAGATGGTTATACAGAGGACGCCTATTGTAAATTACCAGACTGAAAATAAACAGTTTAACGAGCGATTCAAAATTGAGATTATTCATGACTACCTTGCAATATATTAAATAACTTCTTTCACCTCTAGCCAGTCAGTATAACATATTACGGGGTATTATGTAAACAATTCATTTACCCAATTAACACAAAATTATAAAAGGAATATTTAATGTTGTTGACTACGAATAATGATAACAATCCTAATGATGAAATTTTAATTTTTTGTTTTATAAAGTTAGGGGAATTTATAACTTCTATTCTAATTTATATCTCTAAACTCTGAAATTACTGTTAAAAAAAAACAGAGAAGCTATATTAATATTCTTAAACGAATAAGCACGTCTAACAAATGCAACACGTTTGTTTTTCATTCCGATGGGTGAATCAAACTACTACAGACTACCATGATTTGGGCATTGTTATGATGCATTAAATGTACTCAGTATTTTCAAATACTGTTTGTAACATTCTTCAGTGTATCTGTGTATGCCACTGAATAACTCCCTGATTTTGATATTCTATTGGAAGTCTTTAGTGATTTTAACCTAATTTCATTTTTCATATATAGAAACAGCATACAGTATATTTGCATACTTACCCAGTGCAGTATTTTTGTAAATAATTAGTCCAAGGAGAATACGACGAATAATTTTAAATATTTTGTGTGTGTGCAGGCAATACCCTTTCGAAATTGTACACCTGCCCCGACAGTGTAACTTCATCGTTTGTGTGTCTGTGTGTGTATATCAGCGCCGACATGCATGGTTCAACGAGGGGGAGACGTATGAATTGTTGGTTTTTATTGTGAAATTAGATATTGACATGATTAAAATAAATTAATAAATGTGTTTTTTACATGTTATCAAAAACATATCACAATTCTAAAACACCATTAGATTAAGGGGACATTTAAACGCATATGCTGATGCAAAATATTAAAGACGTCATACAAATGTTAATGTTAATTACTACCACAAAAGACTAGTAATTAACCAGTGAGTTATGTGTAAACTACAAATTACGAAGACAATGCAAACAATTGCCTAAAAACAAAGTTTACGTGATCGCGAAAACGGACTAAAAAGTGACCAGTAAAAAAATGACACTACACTTGAATTGACAAAATTTAACATGTAAAAAACAATATCCGACATGTCAGTTTTCCGTCTACTATAAATACCTCCGGCAATTTTGGGCGAGGACAGACTCATTAAAGTTTCATACGCCGTCACTATGTGTGTCTGTTGATTGACGTTACTTCATCATCATCATCATCTGAAATATACCACGATTCATGGAAGAGCACCGGATCATCATCAACAATAGGCTATAGAGTACTGACGACGCATTAGCATTATCATCATCGTCATTGTCATCATTCAGGAGACGCATACACCCACACACATAGGCATCGGTAACTTCACAATATGCAAGTGACAAATAAACAATTATATTTTTGTGTTGTACAAATAACTCATAAAGAACAAAATATGAGATACAGTAATATGAAGAATTAAATGTAAATAGCCTTAATATTCAAAGTAAAAGACGTAGGTTAATTGTAAGTTTTGTGTTAAAAAATAATTTTATTCTGTTAATTTAACATGTTTCGGGCATCAAATAGTTTGCCCATCCTCAAACATTTTAGTTTTTAGTCTTATGGAATATTTGTGCAGGTGGTTGTTGCTATAGGTTTCTACTGGCTTTTGGTAGTTTACATTGGTGTTATTCCGAGTAGGTGTGGTATATTACATTTGATTTTTGAGTGTTTCCAATGTTAAGTGTTTTCAAAATAGTGTCGTGTTTATTGTTTGTTTATATTTGTTTTGTGTCAGTTATTAGTTTGTCTTGTGTTTTATGTTTATAAATGTGTAAAGTTTCTCTTATATTCATTATTGAGCCTCCGTGTGGTATGTGTTTTATTAGTGTCATGTTGATGATATCTGGAACTTCATACATTCCTGTAACATTAGAGATTCAAGAGATTCCCAAATAAACACAAGAGGTACGATCCAAAACAAAAGTATACAGCTCTTAACATATGCAGACGATATTGATCTAATTGCCAGGACAAAATGAGATCTCATTAGTGCCTTTACAGCATTAGAGGAGGCCTCAAGTAAAATTGGAATGCAGATAAACTTGGATAAAGCAAAATATATGTATGCTGGCAACAAACTACCATTAAACCCAACCCTTCAAAATCTTGAAATAGGCACAAAAAATATAGAGGCAGTAAAAGAGTTTATATATCATGGTTCCCAGATAAACAGCAGTAACGACATCAACACTGAAATAAGAAGAAGAATATATCTCGCAAATGAAACATATTATGGAATAAAAAAGCACCTGACATCTAGCTTCATCTGAAGAAGCACGAAATGCAAAATCCACAAAACACTTATCAGGCCAGTGCTGACATTTGCTTCAGAAACCTGGACAAAAAATAGCGAGAGACTTCTAGGTTGCTATGAAAGACGGATTCTAAGAACAATATTTAGAGGAGTGCAGGAAAATGGAATGTGGCTCAGGCGCTATAATTATGAAATATACCATCTGTACAAAGAACCGGACATTGTCAGAATAATCAAAATACACAGGCTAAGGTGGGTTGGACACATAGAGAGAATGGAGGTAGGACAGCCTGCGAAACATATTTTCTACCAGAAACCAATGGGTAGTAGGAAAAGGGGAAGACCCCAAAGTTGATTTTTATGAAAACATTTTTCAAAAGTGTTATTTTAATAATGTTGCATTCAAATCTATGTAAAGTTCTTATTAATTGGGGGGTTAGCTTTTCTTTTTTTGTACAAATTTTTATTTATCAATGTTTTTCAATTTCACGAAAAGTAGCCACATTCATTGTAATAATATACAATTCATAATTCTGCTAATTATACACATTCTTGGATAAAATTATACATCCAGCGAAATGTTTTTTACATACTGGTATTGGTATTAAATATTAACTGCTGTTTAGCCTAAAATAGTCAGCTGATTGTTGGTAATGTTATTTAAAACAGTATATTATTATGTCGTTTGGTTTTTCTTGGTGTTTATAGTATCATTTATTTTGTGTAAGTACTTTGCAGAAGGGTGCAAAGCAACTGCAAATGCAAATACAAATCTGTTGGGTGTTAAACAATTATGAAATTTTTAATAGACTGAATATTTTGTATGAATGAAAGTTCAGCTTAGTAATTTCCTACTAAGATATTTGTAAAAATAGGTAGACAAAATATGAAAAGATAATTTATCTGAAATTATCAAAGGAAAACATCTAAATAGTAGAGATCATATATAAATAATGTTATTGAGTAAAAGGAATACATTATTTAAATTAACCGTAACTTGGAAAAAAGTTATGTTGCTATAGAGAATATAGGCTTGTGCTACTAAATAATAATTGTGATACATAAATTAGAGGTACATGAATATAAATAATAATAAAATTGATTATGCATTCTGATATGAAGTTATTGCTCTAAGCCGATTTTCGTAAAAGATGATGATGAAAATCAGAGACCAAGAGATTTCAATCTTATGTCTCATTGTAGCAGGCCTATGGAAATCAAGTTTGAGGCCGAAGAGTCTGGCTAATATACTGTCATCCTTGATGATATGAATCCTCTCTCAAGTTTTTTTGATTAAAGCTGCCCAAAAAAATTTGCTTTCCTAATGATACCAAAGTTGTAGTTTCAAAACCTAGTGAGTTTGTTCAAACAATTACCGTACATTGTAAGGGTTATCAGAAAAATAAAACCATTGAAACGTCAATAACAATTGAAAACAAAATCCCAAGAAACAGTAAATAACGTAAACAGGAAAATGGTGGACGTTTTTTCGTTCTTAGGAAATGATCATATGGGAATGGAAAGTTTTGTACAGCTCATTGTCATCATTATCACCTTCAAGGTTTAAACCAAGGATGGTTTGTTCCGGTCTAAAATAGGCAAAGATTACTACAGCTGGTCACTCCAGCGTTTCCTCGGACGTCTCACACCTCTCCGTCACCTCGGCTTATAATTCCATAGTTGTTTAGGGATGTGTCAGTCATCCATTCGGCAAAGATTTTCCCACGAATTCAGCCGATACAGGCCGATATATAGCCGATATATTTATATATTTAGTACAGGTATGAATATATATTATGAATTTGTCTCTCTAGCTACAAAAAATGTACAAAAAACTGAATATCATAATCAAGCAATATATAGAAGAATCTTTGAAAAAGGCAAGAGTGGAAGTTGTAAAGGCATATACTAAAGAAGACTATAATAATATACTATATACTATAATACTATATACTAGTATATACTATATACTATATACTATATACTATAATAATATACTAAAGAAGACTATATATAATATAACAGGCAATTTTAATGGCTGTAGAGAAAAAGAGATTTCTTTTCAAAATATGGAGTAAGCTAGTATACTGAAATCTTCATTGAAGAATTTATTGGCTATAACGTATTATCTAAACTCCCTAAGTATGTGAGAAAGATGTTTTCTGAATGATAAATGAAGGACGTGCTCGATAGTGTGTATCACTTCAAGCCAAGCTATGACAGAATTTCTCCAGCAATAGAAGTGGAACCAGAGGAAGGAGTATGGAAACTCTCGAAAAGTACTAGCTCCTAATTACTAAACGTTTTCTAATATCTACTGAAAACTCAAGTGCATCTGTTGTCTTTAGAAGTATATAGTATATGAGTAGAAATACAAAAACAAGAGTGTGTGAAGTATTTGGGTAGGCGTTTGGGATCGTGTTGAGAAAAGTAGCCAAAACTTGTAGTACTCAAGGAGACTAAGTTAATGAAAAATCGTAAGATAGCCTAAAGGGTACTACTATTGACGAAACTGAATAAATACTCTACAAATTAGTAGACTGAATGGTATCCAAGAAAGCATAAAGGAAGTACGGATAAACAAGCACATCTAATAACTGGAAACTTGTGTAAGAACTTCTTCCATTTTCTGTTGAATTATTATATTAATTAATATTATTTTATTTCCCTGCATTTCTCTATAAATTTTGAGAATTATACGTGCTCACTCTTTCCTGTTAATAGTTTTCCTTTACACACTTCAAAATTATATCTGCCATTGCTACTCTTTTAATTATTTATTTCATGTTGCTTCATGCTGCTTTAAAAGTATATCATTATTTATGTATAGGCACGTTGTGCACGTACTGAGGTGAGACTGTATTAATTGTACTGTAAGCTATTTCAATAAGATAAGGGTTTGACAAAGTTAATACCCTTCTTTAAAAGAGTTTCATGGTAGTTAGTGACATTGATTCATTCGTACTATAAAAGATTCTGTCCCACTGTATAAAAAAGTGAAATACCCTGTAAACACTGTAAAAGTCAATTTTCTGTATCCAGATCTCTCCAAACTTACGGTAGCATGTCGAATTAAATTATATGGTGGAGCTGAAGTTTTAAAAAATTCCAAAAAATGTAAAGATGTAATAATTCCTAACGGGAAAGAGAGACTTATTATTCACTGCATACGTTTCTATTGCTCGAACATTATTATTTTAACTATTACATTTCTTTCCTTTGCCTGTTAGGAAACATTCGGTTCTTTGTTCCTCTTACGCTTTATTAGTGTTTTGATTCCTGTCGCTCTCGCCGATGCTCTAACTCCAACACACACACACACGTGTATAATTCCCTAGTGTCCCGTCTACTCTTCCCTTTTTCTTTGTTGCAGGTCCGGATTTAATTTACCAATTTCCGAGATTATTTTTAGTTGTTTAGTTCTTACTTCTTCAACAGTCACATTCCTATTCCTCTGTCTATTCCTTTTTCCATTCTGACCATCTGTTACCCAGGTGGTGTTAGGTTCGTTTTGTAGTAATTCTTTCCACGAATAACTGTGTATACAGCCCGCTGTCAAAATCTCTAAAATGTAGGTCTACATTTGACAATAGCGTTACCCTCTTCTATGCACACGTGCTTCCTCGATAGCTTAGAAAGCTTGATTTATATTTATATTTATATTTATATTTATATTTATATTTATATTTATATTTATATTTATATTTATATTTATATTTAGAAAGTTGTTTTCCAAACTACGTTATAAATTTTACAGAATGTCTGCAACTGTTGTTGACTCTCTGTCTAATGATGTTGTAGTCATTATATTACTCTCTTCTACAGTTTCAATAAAAGCAACGTGTGTGACGGGGGGATCTGTGGGAGGAACAGGAAAAGTAAGCAGACCTCAACAGTTAACTCCACACTTTTTTCATTTTTTCAGTACTCTGGCTTACTACGCCCTGTTTCATCCAGATACTGCCTTATTTCTTTGCTCAAGTCAGCTGTCCAAACAACACACTCCTAATAGTGAAGTAGAGAGGGGTGAGTCTGCATTGACTGTCTACTGCAGTAACCCAACCGCCACCATGTAATTCATTATGTATGTAAACAAGAATTGAGCAGTGTTTACTTGATAGGGGATGTTACACCACATGTGATAACATAGGATTTGGAGATTTTACATGGTATGACGGCGCAACCAGACACCCCACCGTGACTACATACTTGACATAGCCACACTCACAGTCGTCCATCATATCTAATGGAGCTTACACTAACCAACTGGTAGTCCACTAGGCTGGTAGTCCACCTGCGACTCGCCCAACAGCTGAGCCTAGCCCTGGGAAGCTGACCATGTTGGGAATAAATAAATTACACAAAAAAATAGAAATCCAGAGTTTAATTTATCATATAAGTGATTATTATAGCATCTATTATCTTAGGTAAGAAACGAATCTATTTTATTAAGTTGAGTTCTAATCTACATAAATTTTACAGAATGTCTCGTAATGCAGTTGACTCTCTAACGGTGTTATAGTCATTATATTACTCTCTTTTAGAGTTTCAATAAAATCAACTTTCACATATTTTTGTCTGATCAATTAATTCGACTACCGACCAATGTATGTTGTTGTTTATGTTATCTATTCTATTTTATACTAAATTGATTGTTTTGTACTAACTCTAAATTAATATTTACGGCATACGGGTTTAGCGAAAAAAGGATTGCTAAAGTGTACGTCTTATTACTGATAGTTGTCGTTTATAGTAATTATAGACGGCAGTCACAGTCTATTAAATAAGTTGTCTGTTTTATTATATTCAGTGCATTTGTATTTCTTTTTTTGATCTTGCAGTGTATTAAAATAAGTATTTAATATTTATAATTTTTTTACCTTAAGATATTTTTCCTTATTTGGAACATGTTTCTTGAATCACATTTTTCCCTTCCTCAACCTTCTTAATTTTGTATCTTATTGAGGACTTGTGTTTTGGTTGGTTGTTATTATAGTTTCCTGTTGGTTTTTGGTATTTTAAATTGGTATTGTTGTGTGTGTATAATACTAAGTACTAGGGTCTAATGTTTTCTTAGTACTCAAAATAAGAGCAACACGTACCTTAATATGGCACGTTTCAATATGGAGTAATAGTAATATAAACTACATATTACTACAAGTGCCGTAATTATTTTGTAAGTATTGGTGCATCAAGGCTAACCGTTAATGATAAATAAATTCTAAAAGGAGTTTATCAATAACTGTTGCACATTTGAACCTCTTCATCATTTGCATGGTTCATTGTATTCCATAAGTTAATAAATTTCTGTGCGGTACCATCTGCAGTCTTCGTTTTATATGTTTATGTTACTTAGCTGGAAATTTCCAGTCCTCAAATTTGTATTGAAATAAGAGGATAAACAGATTTCCAGTGTCGCTTCGTTGTACGTAATTTCATACACTAGAGGGAGTCGTCACAGGTAACTGGAAATCGTAAGACGTTACACGGTAAGTACACCTTGTACAGTCTACCAAATGTGACAAAGGGTTGACCTAAATCAGTATGTACTCAATACATTCACTTATCTACTTTCAATCCTTTCATATGCGGTTCTATATAACTCAAATGAAAACGTATGAAAAGGAATAAACAGAATATCTTCTACCCTAAGTCAGAAATTTCTCCTATTAATAATTCTATAGATGGTTAGAAACTAGCTAAGGAAGTGAAGTGGTGAAAAATAGACAAAAGTGGCAGTAAAACTGATTCTAACTTCACTCTAAAACTCCACACTTAGATCTGAAAGAACACACATTTTGATTAACCACTATGTAACGTAATTAAATATGCCTTAATAGTGTTGAAGCGTTGTACAAAAATAAATAAAAACAACTCGTGCTAAATTAGTTGTGTCGAGTTCAAGCTGTACTGAGTTTTCAGTTTTACGTGGCACTTAATAAATTAGCTGAATTAGTACAAAAAGTGAAACACAATGTAAACAAATAGAAATGAATTTGTTGTGTTCTGATTTACGCTGAATAAAATACGGTTCGTTCATGAACACACATGTCACAACCGCCATGCTAATTACTACTGTAAGCGCAGTGGAGTACATTGTTTTGTTTTAATTAAACTATACCCTACAGAGCAAGTGTGGTAATTAAACACAGTGAACAAGAAACTACTACGTTTGTATGTAGCCCAGATACTACATATTCCATAAAATTAGCTAACTTATTTAATCGTGTTAAATGTGTTTATCGTTATATAAATAATACTTTTAGTTTTTCAATTTTATCGTTAAGTAATCCCAGACATACAATGCCTAATTTAATAATTGTTTAATATGGATGGCTTCTGAAACGTTATTTTGTAATTACTTTTAAAATGTATATTAAATAGTCGTCTCATCGTTTAAAATTATTTTGTACCCCAAGTATAGTAATTATTCAACACAATTGGCAAATAGAGACAACTACTATGTCCTTAAATCATTATGGTACCGTTAAAATTTTAAATTTTCTAAGAATTGGAACTCATTTCGTTGACAACACTGCAGTCAACTGACAATCACATACCCGATGGAGACAACATACTGCTGACTACAAAACCATCTTTTGGTCGGCTTCCCGCAACATCACACAGACTTTTCGGAGTTTTTGCAAACAAAGTTACGTGTTGAAATAAGTTCCGTTCTGTTAACAGAGAGAATATTTTTATTAGGTATTTTGATATTATCTAGTAACCTACAAAAGCGTACAATTCCTCATAGTTCTCTTGCAGCACTTCAAGATGCATGTATCTCGTCATGTAGGTTAACTGAATTTTACCTTGTGTTGTTTCGTATGTTATTTTCACTACAAAAATTCAACGAGAAGCGGATACAACTGAGGCAACTTAGATTTCTGTTCATTTAAGGTGTTAATCGCAAGAGATAAAACTGGCTTAAAGTTAAATTTTTCCAGGATGCCTTCTAGAATGTAAGACCGAAGAATAGCAGTGTTACAGGCTTGTCCCTCTAACACCTGGGCCCTGTTCCACGAAAGAGTATGTACTACTAATAATAATGAATTTACATGTAGGCTTCACTGATATAAAATGTAGCGTTCCACAAAACATTTACTTTTGATTTTTAATTATTACAGGATACATTACAAGTTACAAGACCATCATTTACAAGTGTTTATTTCCAAAAAAATATTAGTACTAGTATTTTACTTGTACTAATTTACAGAAGTTTCCTAATTTACAGAAGTAAATAGAGTATGATATAATTTGCTATCGGTATCCTTTGTTTGATTTTGTTAAAAAAGTTTGATTTTTAGAAATTAATATGTGGTCGAGTGCCAGCAGCGAACAAACTTTAATTCTAAATTAGCTGACGTTGAATTTAATGAACGATTTAGATTAAGTCGTACTGCTGTGTCTTTCGTTATTTAAGATATTAGATTTAGACTTCAACACACTAACATAAACCATGCCTTGGAACCACAGAAACAAATTTTAATACTATTACACTGGCTTGGTAATGCAGGTCAGTTACATGGTTTTGAAAATATTTATGGTGCTGCTAAATCAACGCTTTTCCTTACAGTTGATGGTAGTAGGAGCAATCAGTACCTTAATGTTTCAAAACTTTGTGAATTGGCCTAAAAATATTGTGGCAATTGTGCATAGGTTTTTACAGAATAGATAGTATACCACATGTTATTGGTCTTATCGACGAAACTTTAATTAAAATAGATGCCCTTCGTGACCATGAAGAACAGAATTGCCGCCTTGGGCAATGTCCAAGAGTGGGAGGCTGCGCCGTTGGTGACAAACGCATTACCGACACCAATATCCGTTTCGAGCCATCAGTGTACACAATGGTATGTTCTTGGAAGTATCCTTCCAGGACTGAAAGGAGTTTCAGTTCAGCTGGATTCCACGATTTCTTGCTTCTTCTGGCGACATCCAGCCGTCAATTCGGTTTGCAAAGCAGCCAGGGAGATACATGCGCTGGATCATCAAAGATTGATGTTGTTGCAACGGGGTATTTCGGTACCATGGATTCCGGCTGGACGAGTCAACGTATATCGACGACTGTATATTCATGCAAGTCTATTGTTCGTAAACAACACGTGCTTTATGAGGTTAGGTATAGCTAAAAAAAGTTTTGCAGCACATCTCAACAACAGCAGCTGACGTAGAAGATTTAAGGATGTTATTCTTGCTTAACAATATTGGTTTTCTCGCAGATTAGTGCGGAACGCTTCTGTAGTACCCCTGCATTTTGAACAGGATCTAGCATTTTCAAGCACTACCTCCTGACTGAAGAGTGCACCATGAAGGATGCTCTCCAGTAGATGCTGAACAGTTCAATTGGTGTAGACGTGGAGCTTGAGGAATTGTATAGTGGGGTTATTGGTAACCACCACCATACGCTCCCAGAAAAACTTAGGGGATGTCTTAATCTACTAACAGCATGTGAAACCACGACCCCCCTCCCACGCACGTGAAACAGGGGGGACAGGACCTCCGGTGGGGCTAATTCACGTTACCGTGGTACCATTTTTGAGTACGGCGCTGATACATTTTCCTAATTTCGAAGCACAGAATGGTCGCGGGCCCGACCACCGAGTTCCACCCCAAAGAGATCTTCCACGGTCTACAACTTTTCCTCCATTTTTCGGGACGATGGGGGACACTATCCCCCGGCCGAGTAGAATCAGGATGCCGTACCTCCCTCTCTCGCTCGAACCAACACAGAACTCCACCGATCCAAAGAACGCCAGTCCGTTGCGAGGGGAGAACAATTGGTCCGAGCCCTCGATCTACTAGGATTCCTCTGTATTTGACAAGGGACATCACGGACTGGGGTGAGCAGTCCAATACAGCTATTGTCTCTGGCCACTCTGGCTCCCGTTCGCAAGACGCTACTGGGCTCAGGGGCGCATCCAAATCGTTCGCGTGGCGACATGCACATTTTCCAACCAACAGTGCCGATGTGACTGGAGGCAGGGTACGCCCGGGCTTGGAAAGCAGTGCACGTCTGGGTGGGATCTTGGACCCATGGAAGGCCACCCGCAATCGGCGGTGATAACCAACCATGGGACACCGGGGCCTGGTTTTGCAGAAAACATTGGACTACGGCCAAACAGCCCGCGAAGGAATTTTAACAACAAACTACTACATTGTTGCCGATAACGTAGTACACATATAAAAATTATCCCTTCCCCCTTCAACTATAATTTTTATTTATAGAAAATTACCCCCACCCCGTTCAACTAGCCTCTTCATTTATAGATATTTCATCTACGTTTCTACAGTGGATTATTAAGATCTTCTTATCAGGATACTTTATTTATCAAAATTAAGTACTTTACTCTTGTTACAACAAAAAATGTTTCAGGTAAACTACCCTTTTCCCGTAACCGATCTTCACCAAAATCAAAAGGGCTTGAGTCTTCTACAACTCAGGCACATATGTAAAAAACTATTTGATTCTGTTTGAATTTACGGCAGTTATCGTTCGTCATGAAAATATTTCTCTTGTTACAACATAAAATGTTGCAGGTAAACTACCCCTTTGCCTTAACCGATCTTCACCAAAATCAACAGACCTTCAGATCTCTACAATGTAGGGACGTATGCAAAAACATATTTGATTATGTTAGAATTTACGGTAGTTATCGTTCGTCATAGAAAAAATTAACCTTGTTATCACATAAAACGTTGCAAGTAAACCACCCCTTTCTCTTAACTGATCTTCACCAAAATCAAAAGGTCTTGAGTCCTCTACAATTCAGGGATGCATGCAAAACAATATTTGATTCTGTTTGAATGTGCGGCAGTTATCGTTCATCATACAAACAATTACTCTTGTTAAAACATTAACAGTGGCAGGTAAACTACCCCTTTCCCTTAACCGATCTTCACCAAAATAAATAAACCTCTACAACTCAGGCACATACGTAAATAATTGTTTGATTCTGTTTGAATTTACGGCAGTTATCGTTCTTCATGGAAAACGTTCTCTTGTTACAACATAAAATGTTGCTGGTAAACTACTCCTTTCCCTTAACCGATCTTCAACAAAAATCAACAAACCTTGAGTTATCTACAATTGAGGAAGGTATGCACAAAATTATTTGATTCTGTTTAAATGTGCGGCAGTTATCGTTCGTCATAGAAACAATTACTCTTGTTAAAACATAAAACGTTGCAGGTAAACTACCCCTTTCCCTAACCCGATATTCAAAAAAAACAACACGTCTTGAGAACTCTACAATTCAGGGCTGTATGCAAAACATTATTTGATTCTGTTTGAATTTGCGGCTGTTATCGTTTGCCATAGAAAATACCCTTGTTATAACAAAAAACGTTGCAGGTAAACTACCCCTTCCCCTTAACCGATCTTCACCAAAAACAATAATCTTGAGAACTCTTCAATTCAGAGTTGCATGCAAAAATTATTTGATTATGTTTGAATTTGCGGCTGTTATCGTTTGCCATAAAAAATACCCTAGTTAAAACATAAAACCTTGCAGGTAAATTACCCCTTTCCCTTAACCGATCTTCACCAAAAACAATAGGTCTTGAAAACTCTACAATTCAGGACGGTATGCAAAAAATTATTTAATTATTTGATTCTGTTTGAATTTGCGGCTGTTATCGTTTGCCATAGAAAAAATCTACAGACAGACATACACACAGACACTTTTCGAAAAATTACTTTTTTCATGTTTTGAGTGTAGTACAAACAGAATCTGCAATAATCTCGAACACGATTTTTTTTTGCCATCACCATACTTCCATTTCCTTAAGGAACATGGAAGTAAAAAAGAACAAAGCAATTATAATTAAATTTTCAATGTAAACATTTCAAGAATATATAAAAAACTATTAAGAATAGCATAATGCTGAGGCTATACAGTTTTTACATAATCTTTTTTTTAGTAGGCCACTGTAGCACTTTATTTTAAAACTCGTGACTTTTAAGAGAAGCATATTGCACAATCACACGGCCTTTTTCAAATCACTTGCTTTTTTCAAAGATTGGCCTTTCTGGTCTTACGCTTGCTGATTCGGTAGTGTAACTTGAGACAGAAAAGTTGTAAGTAGTTTGAACGTTTTTGATAGACTCCATTGATGAATATTGACACTGAGACTAACCCCCTCTTTGATTATTTTCAAATAAATTCAAGTTCAGTAAAGTCCTCTTGTCCATGACATGAGGCGATTCATAATAAACAGACATTTCAGTGGACTATATCTCCGTTACTAGCAATGAGATATTAGGCCTTTCTAAACCAATTTACGGATACATGGAGAATCGATTTTCAAATAAAAGTTAAATTAAATATAATTAATTCACTACCGACTCGGAACACAAAGTATTTTATAGGTAAAAACGTAAAAGTTTTACCTTATAGCCTTAACTGGTTTTAGCTTTTTCGCTTTAAAACCCGGTGAAGGCTATAAGGTAAAACTTTTACGTTTTTACCTATAAAAAACTTTGTGTTCCGAGTCGGTAGTGAATTAATTATATTTAGTTACCGTAAGTAACGGACACGTCATGGACAACGAAATCCAAAAAAAGTTAAATTCTTAAAAAATAGGCGAGAGACATTTCATAAATAAGTGATTCATTTATCCCCCAGGGACTCACAACTAGTGAGTAGGGCTAGCTGCCCGGGGTTCGTAGCTGGATTCTCACTTTACTTCAACTCGTCTTGGGTGAGGTCCCTATATTTTAATCCGTTCTATCTGTCTTCCTTGAACACCTCTTCTTTTTCCGATCCCGACGCTATTACAGTGTTCGAGGACTAAGGATATTTACTCTTCCCACTGCCTTCTTTAAATTCAAGTTTAGATACTAGAGACCGTGGGCAACGAGTAAAGCAAACGGATGTAATACCCCAGGGGGCACTCCAGCTATGCTGGAAAATCTATTCCCACGGATTCTGGAGAGGGAGTAATCATTGCTTTTTCGTGAACCTGTGACCAGCGTGGCTAGATTTGACTGCCAAAAATCTGAACGCATAGATCTGGGTGTTGGACGCTCAGGAGTCCAACAGCCTGTTGTCCTCATTCAGCAGGAGATAGAGGAGGCACAAGTTAAATAAGACATTGAGCTCCATAATTGTAAAACTGCTATCAAAAAAATGATGGCTGCTTTTCAAAAAAAAGAATATCAGTATGGACGTTAAAACTGAAGTATACTCTTTGGAAGAATTGTTTAAGTCATTGAAACAAAGCTCGGCATGTGTAGGAAAGCTAAACAGACTCTCCGAGTAAAAATTGTGTGACCTAGAAGTGAATTCGATATGATAGAGTCGGAGTCTACTAAAAAGGAGATAGAAATCGCTACTAGTCCCGTCAAAGTTGGAACAGAGAAAGGGAAGAAAGATAAAAATAAGGAACAGGAGGAAATTGGAGACAATGATAACTTTCTTGAGTGAAGCGAAGTCCAGCAAAAGAACAAGAAAGTGAATAGGACCAAAGACACCGTAGTTACAGAGGAAGAGATTCAGAAGAAACAGCGGCAAGAAAGATCCACAAACACAAGACAAACAGAGGCCCTATTCATGATACCTGATCAGGGTTAAAATTACGCTGAGATACTTCGAGTAATACGAAACAACGTTAAACTGGAGGAAGTGAACTTGGATATCAGATCCACCAAACAAACAAAGGTAAGAGATGTCCTTGTGCAGATGGGAAAAAATAATAGTGAAAATAGGGTACAACTGGACGATGCTATTAGATAAGCCATTGGTCAGTGGGGCACAGTCAAGAATTTAGTGGCAACTACTAGCTTAGAGATTAGACATCCGGCCGGACTCTCTAACAGAATAAGATGATGTGAAGAGCGCATTGTCACGCTATTTGCCGTAACAACAGTTACAGCAGTGTCTTCGTAACAAAGGCAGACAGCATCGGTTTGAAAATGGCGATTGTCACCCTAATGAAAAGGAGCCAATCATCTATTTGAAACTGCAAGAATCAAGATCGGCTTGGTAAATTGCCGAATCAGAAGGAGACCTGTCATCACTCGATGCTTTAGTGTTTTGGCTATGTGCGCCAAAGCTAGACCATGCAGTGGTCCAGAAAGAAACGGCCTGTGCTATAAGTGCGGAAGGCGTAAATAGGGCGAAAGGCTGTACCAACAATCCACGCTGCACATTGTGCACTGACTTCCACCAGATAAGAGAGGACGTACATCACATTTCAGGTTCTGGTAAATGCCCGGTATTTCAAAGGCATTTGAGCAAGTTTAAACAAAACCGAAATAGTTAAGGTCCTACAAGGGATTATAAATAGGAGCAGGTTGGCCTATGACCTACTCATACAAATAATACTAGAAACTAATACTAGCACAATCACCATTAGCGAGCAGTATATGTGAGAACAAGGACACACAGAATAAGGACAGAATATGTGAGAACAGAATAAGGACACACCTACATGGTATTCCGACAACTTGGGTACTGCGGGTGTATGGGTTCAACACTCACAGCAGTCCACGTTGACAGCAATGGATGCGATGTAGGCTTTGTATAGATAAAGAGCAACCGCATTACGTATGTAAGCTTCTACTTTACACCAAATGAGCGAATCGCCATTTTTAGAGCTAGGATGGACGGACTGGAGGATGCTATACAAGAAATGGAAGGAGATGTGATTGTGGCCGGCGATTTCAATGCTGAGGCTTTGAAGTAGAGTGAGTCATGCCTGAACCAGACCGTAGAGGAAAGCGAGTGGTTGAGATGTCGTCAAGGCTGGATTTGGTAGTGTTTAATATTGGGCGGATGTCGACATTCAGGTGACCTGGATATATAAACTATTTTAGATATCTCTCTAGCATCTATAAAGTCTATCACAAAGGATACAGCAGTGACGCATCATCGAGGATTATACAGCGAGTGACCATCAGTAAATAACTTAAAGCATTTTTTCAGGAAAGGCGTATAGGAAGAAATATATATAACAGACAGGCCACGTAGACGGAACACGGCTAGAATGGATTTAGAAAAGCTGTCTTCAGAAATACAAGAGGGTCAGCGCAAGTTTGAGGAGGCTCTGAAGGAACCAGATAACAGGAATGGTGCACAGGCAGTCACAGAGGCTGAGAAATGGTTGATACAACGGGGGTGCGATGAATCTATGGCCAGGCCTCGAAACAATATGCGCCTGGTCTACTGGTAGACGGAAGAGATTGCTACTCTCAGAAAGAAATGTCGCAATCCTCAAAAACTGAGGCAGAAAGCTCAACGGGCACGAAGAAGAGGGAGAGAAGCCGATCTAAGAATAGCAGAGCATAAGGCAGGAAAAAGACTTGCGCAAAACTATTAGACGGCAACAGGAACTTTCTTGAAAAGCATTGGGTGAAGAAATGAACAGGGGAAGTACAGCATTTTGTATCCAGGGGAATAGGATACATATTGTAACCCGCAAGCTCGGAGTTTTTGTGTCGGAAGGGTCACAGGTTGCGGGGAGAATGCAAAACAGTGTAGATGCTCTTTGAAACATCTCACACTCTTTGAAAAACAGATATTAGGACAATAGAGTCCGCAGAGATCCCAATGTTCAGCGAATACGAATTGATACTAGCAGTTAACACGCTACAAACAAACAAATCACAAGCTCACCGACATACCAGCAGAGTTGCTGAAGGCTGTGGCACGGACTCACATGTTGCTGCACATGTTTAAAATTTGTCTCAGAGCAGGAGTTTTCTGTTCACGTTGGAAAAAGGCAAGGCTGGTCCTTATAAGCAAAACCAAAGAGATACCCACCAACCTACAAGTCTCTGTGCATGCTGGACACTGCCGGAAAGGTGCTAGGAAAATTGATAAAACCTCGTCTTTTGTAGGCTGTAAAGAACTCTGGAGACAATATTGTTTTCAGAAGTGTAAGTGTACAGTAGACGCAATTAGTATAGTAGTTGAAGCCGCAAGGATAACTAAACGAGGAAACCACTTCTTGCGGTCAGTATGCATCTTAGTCGTGCTGGACGTCAATAACGCGTTTAACTCAGCGAAGTGGAGTGATATGCTTGAGGCTTTGGAGTATACGTTTTGGATCCCCAAATACCTCTTGCGGATGATTAGTGATTTCTAAGTGACAGAACATGACTTTATAATAACGAAGCAGGATGCCGAATTAAAGAGGTCACAACAGGGGTAGCTCAATGGGTCAGTTCTTGGGCCACACCTCTGGAATGCTTTATATGATGGCATTCTTCGGATGGACATGCCTGAAAATACATTCTTAGTAGGGTCCGCTGAATATATTATAGCGGTCATTATAGCACCAGATCTAGACCTGGCTGAGATCAGATTAAGGCAAGTTATGCGAGGAGTCAATTCCTGAATCAGGGAAGAAACTGTGGAGACAAAAGCCGCGATTAAGTAGATAAGGCTGCAACTGTGACCACGGCGCTGAGTTTTCCAGCGGGCCGAACCGACGACTACTGTTGTCAGTTACGCACTCAATACTACTTTATGGTGCGGAGATATGGGCTGATGCACTCAAACTCCAGAAATACAGAAGACGCATGTGAGCGGTGCAGCGAAGTGGCGCGCTCAGAGTGTCTTGCTCCTACTGCACTGTCTCGGAGTCCACTGTTCTTGTCTTCGCGGGAATAATTCCAGTCGACCTGCTGGCATAGGAGCGGAAATAGGTTTACAAGAGGAAACCCAAAGTAGATAAAATAGCTCAAGATCAAGTAGCTCACAGGGAGGCCAGGGCCAGGGCTGGTATGGCTCAGTGGCAGGAAAGATGGACCAGTGACACGAAGGGAAGATATTTTTCCCACTTTCAAAATTTTGTAATAACATTTTCACTTTTCGTTATGGGATTTTTATTTTTACTCATCTTAGATTGCTAGTAATATTGCCGTCTTCACTTGTAAATTATTAATATGCTACGGCAATTACGTAACGTTCTCGAAAAGTCAAGAGCGTCATTCTACACTGTTCTCGGCTAGGCGAGCAGGTGCGGCCAAGGCCAAGGCCGTGCAGTCAAGTAGCCTCTAGACTGTTCGAGCACTTGTAATACGCAAATTATGTTGGCACGTGGCCAGAAGTATGGAAATTTATTCTGGAACAACTGAGGGATCTATATAAACGTCTACGGCCGGTTTAGAAGTTAGTTACACCTGGCGATATGGTAGAGTTCGGATCAAGTGATTGTTGAGGATTAGTGGTTAGTGAGGAACTCTAATAATTATTTCATATGGATAAATTTAACTTGAATTATTTTGTGAGAGCACCTTGTCGATTTCAAATTGTTATTAAATATTATTAAATTTTATGACTAATTAAAGTTGGTAATTAGTAACTTAATCGGTGTCTGAATTTCATTAGTATCAGAAATGCGACAGAACCTCTAACAGTGGAAACAAAGAACACTTTGTAGAAGAGAATAGTACGTTGTAATTAATCTGAAAAAATAGATATCAGTCGGATTGTGGAAAACTTCCAGCGCTGCTGTTGTAGACAGAGGAACGACAACGACAAGGGTCAGAAGAAGCAGAGAAACGACAGGATGATAATCCTGAGACACAGACAGGAAAGAGAATAGCCAGAAGAACGTCAATAAGCACTTTTACTTGAGTCGCTAGAACGACTAGACGAGAAACGTAAGCGTGAAACAGGTGACATCAAAGCGTTGATACAAGAGCAAAAGCAGATGCAAAAACATACCGCTGCAGAGCAGGTATATTACGAGGTGAGTTTAATAACCAAATTACTAGAATATCTGACGTAGAAAACTCTACAAAAATATCTGTCGTATAAGAATCCATGTCAAATAAAATATCTAAAGTACAGGAGATTGTAGCAATTATAAAAGACTCAATTGCAGACATATGGGAACAGATTACAAGTGAAGTCGAGTACACGAAAACACAACCATGCGTTTCAAAACAATTTGCTGAACAGACTGTACAAATGGAAAACAGAGGACTGTACCAAGACAGAAAAAGACACACAAAATAACACAATAGAGAAAATCACGTTGCCTGTAGTTGGGGCATATCTAGGCCCCAACATTTGATGGAAGAACCCACTGGACGACGTATCTTCGGCAATTTCAAGCCGCTGTGTACGCAAATAACTAGACAGAGAAAGAGAAAGCAATTTCACTCATTCTGGTTTTAAAAAGACCTGCCGCAACGCTACAACAGAAAGCGCCACCTGATAGCCACAACATCTATGACGAATTGATTAAAACTCTAAAATTACGGTATGGTGATAAACATTTGCGCGATGTGTACTGCACTCAGTTGA
Source organism: Magicicada septendecula (assembly GCA_034769895.1). Classification (NCBI taxonomy): domain Eukaryota; kingdom Metazoa; phylum Arthropoda; class Insecta; order Hemiptera; family Cicadidae; genus Magicicada; species Magicicada septendecula. Next base: position 224,263,997 of record CM068368.1, read on the forward strand.
GAGCAAGAAACATTCCGGGGATAGTATTTTGTTCCCCATCTGCCTGCATTTTGTTTCCACTGTACAATTCAACGATTTATGAGCCAGTCGTAGCATCGTCATAAACAAGTGTGGTTACCTACTTGACGTACACCAAAGATCTCAATTACCGGTTGTAACCCTAATACATCAGACAAAATGAGACAGTCACTTTCTTTACACCAATTTGACGACAGTGCATCGTACATTTAAGCTTACAGATGGCTGACGTGGCTGTAAAGTCTTTCAGATTTGTGTTGACAAGACTGCGGTTCGCACTTCACACATACACATTAAATTCTGTAATTTACTTATGTTATGTCGGTAGAATGGTACGCTGTTGCGATAATTTACAAACAACACTTGTAACCGAATGTCAGTAGATAAGTAGTATTGTACAGATTGATGTACAACATTCTTGATAATTCACTTAGGTAATGCAATGTAATACTTGGTAATTCAATTGTCATAGTTAAAATTATCCGTGCAATGGGAAAACGTTTTTATACGGTTCGAAAATTAACTTCTTAAAATAAAAAAAAATTGGTTTACGTTTATGGGATCTCTTCGCTAACTGCCAAAAAGACGATTTGAGTAGCAATACCAAACGAGAAATAGCAATCTACGTTTTACTAAACGTACACAACGCTTCTTATCATTTCTACAGCAACCTGCCACTGATGTTTACAACTTCAAGAATCAGATGTTACACAGATCTGCTAATCGACTACTAATATATTGTAAATAATATGGGTATTGTACTATTTCGCGATTTATAAGAGTAATTTCTGTGCCTTACATTAACACTTATTCACTTCCTCACACCTGTTTGGGTGTTTGAAAGTCCGAAGCTGTAGTACGAAACTTGAGTTAAGAGTATCAATTTTGAATGTTCGAAAGATTGAAATGTGCGAAAGTCGAATATCCGAAAGTAAAGGATCTCCTGTATTGTCACACGTGGGCAAATGTTTGTTTAAAAACTAATTCTAATTTACAATGTTTCATGTGAGCATACAGTGAATAGTGAACCCATTTCAGTGATTGTGAGCGACGTTGGTGGCAGTTTGTTTGTTTACAGCATTACGGACTAACAGCGTGAAGACGCATCGCACGTAACTTACTCTGTTCTATTCACTTCTCTGAGGGCAATTAAGTTGATATTTACGGAGAGGTAGTGCGCAGCAACTAGTTTGGGGTGAGAAAATTGAGTTGACGAATCATTAGCGCTGCCTCGCCTCGTGTTTGTTTAAACACAAACGTCTGTTAACGCATCAGCACGAAGTGTGTAGAGGTTAAATCACAGTTACGTTATATATTTAAATTAAAAACCATTTTAAAGACAAATTTTTTGAAACTGTTATAATAATAAGAAGAAGAATCTAATTTTGTACTAAAACACATTATTTCAGCATAAATTATAAAGTAGGTACGTACAACTAGTATGAAATTAAAAAAAGAAACGTTTTAGTTGTTGAGATGGATATAAATTAATAACTGAAAATTCTTAAAATTATTTTACGGCATAATTTAATTAAAGTTAGTTAATTACTTAACGTTTACTGACCGCAGTGACATAATTGTTGAAAATATCGTATGTAAATAAACATATATCTTTATAAAATATTGTTTAAAGTGCATATTAACATGCCAAATATAAGCACGTTCAAATTTGAGTATGAAATTCGAGGCTGCTTCACATAAAACGTAATTCCTTCAAAAATACTAACACGCATTTGCTGCTTAAATGGCCTTACAAAAATTCAACTTATATAAATATACTGCTTACACCAAAAAATAGTTATTCTGCAATGCATTTCAATTACAGATTACACTGGTAGTACACGATACACGATACATATTGTAGCTGTTAACTCAGAGTTCAGGATGTTGTGTAACCCCTCTTTAAAATTTTTATTCTTTATTAAAAAAAACTTCTATTTTTTTTTTTTTTTTTTTTTTTTTTTTAGAAAGAGGGGCCACTAGTTATTTAAAACTAGGCGGAAGGCCTAGAGAAGCAAACATGCGCTGGGTCCAGTGAGACGGGACTTGCAATTAAAACTCGCTTTTACCCGATTATAACAGACTTTATTATTTCCACATTCATTATAAAAAAAATATATATATAAATATATTGACCGCAAGCCAAATTCTTTTAACCCAATATAAATTTAGTATAATTTAAAAATTACATTTTAAAAATTCTCCAATCCACTCTTTGACACTATAACATTAATATTCAATTATAACATGTATAATATTATATACATTAATATACAACATACAATGTATCATTCTTCAAAAATGTATCTAAAAAAAAAATGTTTGTAACATCCACTTCCCCACAGTAGCATAACAATGTAATGTAGAAACTCTTTTTTCGCAATCTTTAAACATCCTTAAAATATACATTTATAAAATATCACATAAGCTCAACATAGGCTACATATAAATTATTCAAATACCTCCTTTTATAATCCAACATCTAGTATCACAGTGCAATTGCTTCCATGTCTCTTAAGAATTTATAATAATATGGTTGCATAATATACCCCGTACATAACCCACTGACATCAAGAATACATAATTGACATACACATAAAATACGAATACAATTGATCTACATCCATCAATACTCATAGAAAAATATATATATATATATACCACACACACACATGTTCACCTGGCAGATAGCCTGTATATTTTCATCATACCCCAAACGGGAATGTGGAAAACCCCTATATCAGTCATCAAGACACCCCCCCCCCCAGACTACAGTAATCAGCTCAAGTGCCCAGCAAGCCTTAAACTTTTTCATTAAAAAGAGAACCACCCATTAACTCGTAAGAGTATAACCGAAATAAAACAAAACGAAATAATTACAAGGACAAGAAATTGCCAAATTTAATTGGCAAGGCAGCCTGTACAACTCTCAGGTTAAAATGCATAATAAAAAAATTTCGGTTTTGTTCCCAAATAGTAAGGTGCCATCACAAGGTCAACATGGCTGTACGGTTTTATAAAATGGTAAGTTATCACTTTCTTTCATGCTTTTACAAAATACAAAAATTTGAGCGAAAAACCAAGTGCGACGTAACCACCGGAAAATAACATAGAAACTGAGGCTGATTTTATAGCTTTACATTTATAAACTGAAGTAGTGAGAAACTAATAGTGTAATTATATATAAAAACTCAACAAATCATGCACTGGCTATGGCAGTAAAAAAAACAATAATGAATTTCCTTATTAAAGAGTTATTAAACAGCCAAAAATGATTTTATAAAATTGTAAAATCTATGGACTGAACCTTATAAAACATATGTAAGGCATTCACAGAGAACTGACTTGACCTCAGGCACGGCCATGCGCCCGAACCAGATTCAACAAAAATTAACATGTCGGGTACCTGCAGACCACTGCACCAACAAGTGACGGCCTCAGGTTAAAGCACTACCAAACCCTTAAATTGTAAAAAAAAAAACAAATACCCATATATATAAAAATCAATAAAATCCCCAACGTAAAAGGGGTACCACCAGCCTGTTAAGTACCCCAGCACACATGCATAAATGATCAACACCCATATGAATCAATAACATTCAGATTCCACACAACTTTTACTGTTTAAAATAGGTACAACATTAAAATTCGCCGGACACATGGCCCTGTCTGGGTTTACACTTATTCTGGGGGCGTAAGCATTCGGAAAGTAAAACTGATAAAGTTTGTAACCCTAATGTCCCGCTGGACTTGTGCACAATCGAAATCTAACTGGAGCTATTCCGAGAATAATGTCACATGGTATTAGCTGCAGAAGCCAAAAATATTTTAAGGCATAAATATCACCTGCGTATAGTCCGGAACCGATCTCGTGGGTATTGTGGCGCGGCGTCCATTTCTTCCTCCCGGCGGCCAAGATGGAGAGTCGATGTGTTTATGGCATTGGTGACAGTTGTTCAGCCACACATGGAGCGAATCAGATTCTCGTCTTAGTCAGGAACCCTAGACATTCATATTGGTAATTATTCTAGTGTTCCATAATTCACAATACCCATTTCCCCCAGCATAAAACTCACTCTGCATATCATGACCAGTTTTAACCTTTTTCGATTTAAGTATTCTTTGAAACTACCGTGACACCCTCCCAAGACCTCAATACATCAAAATCTACCTTCTGCATAGAATTTAGTATAAAATAAATAGTTATTCACAAACTGTTCGGCAATTAATTAACCATCTTACTACAATTTCAATATAAGTTAACAAACTTGAACAGGTTCGTAAGTACGCCCGTTCCCACAAAAATTACAAAATAATTTCCTTACGCCCCCTTTGATATAATTAGAATAATATACAGACATATAAATTATTAAATACTATATTTCATCCTGTGTTAACATTCAAAGACGTGAATAATCAGTGATTAACCTGTGTCCACTACGTGGTGACTTTAAACATATATCCACTCACATCCCCGTTAATTTTAAGTTAAATGTAATTCCTTTTATGATACAATAAGTAAAAATACGTTCAATACACTTACCGGAGAGTCACATAGCGTTTATTCCTCCATAAGAATAGGCATTTTACACAGATAAAGAATCTCAACGTTGCCGGGGGTAGAAATCTGTAGACGCCAACTGCCGAACATGAACTGAATCAGCTTGCAACGAAAAGCCAACCTTGCCGCCTCGCCCCGATACACTAATTAATCAACATATACGGTGATGAAGCATTTCATATCGTTAACCATTAGAAAACAGCCGGGTTTTCGCCAAAAACACGGCACAGTTGTCGTGACAACAAGGAGCGCCACGACGCCGGTCTGAATTCACCTGCGATTACATTAGTATCTTATGTGATCTCTTCTCTCTTATTGTCTTCGGTGAACAAAAAAGGACTCTCTATTCACAAGAAAACGAAGGAGTATATTTTGAGGGAACCCAACATCAGATATGTTTGAAAATTTCCTCGCTTCAAAATATTCCATTTAGATTACAAGAAAACAAACTTCGCTATGCTGAGACAGGCGTTTGCACCGTTGTGCCAGGCCTTTTCTTTAGTAGTATGATTTGATATTAGCCAGTTGTTTTCGAAGTATGCCTTGAAATCTGTAATTGCGCGTACGAAAAATCAATATCATTTACCGTTATAACATCACGGTTTCTAGCAGTAGTATATATTGTTTCCAAAAGCTACATTTCTGCTTAATTATGTAAACTATAAAAAACACGAAACAAAAACTACTACACATTTGTCACACTATTGAAGAACCTCATCAGTTATGTCGGTAGAAGGGTACGCTGTTGCGATAGCTTACAAACAAAACTTATAACAGAAGTAATAAGTAACCGAAGTTATGTCAGTAGATAAGTAGTATTGTACAGATTGATGTACAACATTCTTGATAATTCACTTAGCTAATGCAATGTAATACTTGGTAATTCAGTTGTCACAGTTAAAATTATCCGTCCAATGGGAAAACGTTTTTATACGGTTCGAAAATTAACTTCTTAAAATAATAAAAAATTGGTTTATGTTTATGGGATCTCTTCGCTAACTGCCAAAAAGACGATGTGAGTAACAATACCAAACGAGATATAGCACTCTATTAAAATTTAGTACAAAATATAATCTATTCTTTTATTCACAGTCACCTTTATCCCATCTTGTGTACTTTTCTCAATTCCTAAATATGAATATTCTGTTCAATATTTTGTCCATGAGCTTGAAAATATCATCCTTGCTTTACTTTTTATGTTTCAAAAATATAGGGAATTTTAGTAGCATTTTAAATTTTAACACGTAGTCTTGTTTAATGTTTTACAGATCGAATCTAAAGTTGAAAGGGATTGAGAGAACAAGCTTAAATTCAGATTTCATCTAATTCACTTATCACCTAATGTAAAATAACCTTGAAAGGTGTAAAGTCACCATCACGTGAATATAAATGTTCACCGTCACGGTGAATTTATGAAATTTACCGAGAGAGTCAAACACCTATATAATTTATTATTCTATTAATTATTGTTCGAATTTTCTTACACATTTATGTATTTCAGACTATGTTTGTTATGTTAACAACTGCTTCTAGAAACGACGGTTTCATCTGAAACTGAATCAATGTTAGTCACTTTTAAAACTTTTTGGTAAAACATAGAACGCTTAAAAACATACTCAACCATCAAAACATTAGTCTTTCTTCTTCTGGTCAATTTAATTGAATACGTCCTGGCTGTTGAACCGTGGTCCGTGGATACAAAATTGTACAAAAAATAGTTCGTGGATACAAAAGGTAGCTGTTGTGCTGTTGTTTGGTAATGTTGCTTTTATGTATTTTCTTTAGAGCTTTTACCTTTTTTGCTTTTCATCTTATTAAACCATTCGAAAGAAGGAGAATTGCAGTGTAGTAGCTTTTTATAACTTAAAATATCATTTTGTTAAGAGATAATCTCCAAACTGTAGATTGCGAACTCTAATCAGAAATATTAGGTTATCAGCACAGTCCCAGTCGTATCGATGGCCGCTGGGATAGTCATTATCAGTACCGTATAGGTCCATGAACTACATTCTTGAGTCCCTCGGCAACTGGAAACGAAACGCCTGGACTGTCGCAGTAATATCATTAACCATTGATACACTGAGTACTACGCATTACGCATTACTATTCAGAAGCGCCGGCCCTCCGATTGAATGTGACAGTTCCCAACCCCTTTCTCAGCAATTTGTAACAGGAAAGATACATACAGACGCTGTAGTTGGTGTTGGATAATACAATCAATCGTCCGTTTTCCAAACAGCAAGTAAGTAGTTTAGACTGTCTTGTGTGCAGTATTACCTCTCAGTTACCATACGCAAACAACAATTAAATCTTTTCTTGAATATTGTGGTCACAATATGGCAAGTTGTGTATGAGACCTATATAAAGATAAACATATTTTCTTCCTTTGTTTCACTTTTGTTCGTGTATGCGACCTATATAAAAGTAAACATATTTTCTTCTTTTGTTTCACTTTTGTTCGTGTATGCGACCTATATAAAGGTAAACATATTTTCTTCCTTTGTGTCACTTTTGTCCGTAATTCACTCGACACAACCATACAACATAATCAATAACATTCGGATCAAAGTTTTTGGTTTTTTATTTAGTACAAGCGTATTACTTCAGTAAATAGTCACACAACAATTTTAATTTACTGTGTTAACAACTACGTATACACTAGTGTGTAGCTTGTATGCCTGTACACATTTCTGTTCTCGGAAGCAGGCAGTTAGATTATGTTTGTAGCTATCACAATGTACTCACTCATAATGAGCATAATACATGTAATTTCCTCCCATTTTTACGTCTATTCAAGGTAGTAAACTTAGACAGTTTAAAGTACAGGAGGTGAATATATTCAGGTCGTAACTCTTTCACTGACGGGAGTAAGCTATGCTCCGCTGTAAAGACTTTTTGCGTGTTGAAACACACTAGAAAAGTACAATATCAGAAATCGGAAATATCATAAATTTCGATGAATCAGAACAAAATATTAAGAGATAAGCTTGCTCGTTTCATTATTCTAATTCATGAAATGTTACATTCGAAAATATTATGTAAAATGTACAATAGTATTATTCGCTTACCAACACATGACTGGTAAGGGATACGCGGCTATGAGGAACTCGTGTAAAATCCCATTACACTGATTGCCTGTCTGCATCTATTGTTACCCCTCCCTGTCCGTAGACAGAGAACGTTTCGCAGATTTATTCGATTAAGTTTTATGTTGAAGTACTGTGTGTGAATATATGTTTAGACTGTGCAACTTGCTAACTTTTTTAATTTTATTAAAACAAACTTCACATGATGTAGAAAAATTAAATTTTACTGTCGTTTGTTTATTACCATCGTAATTTGTGCATAGCGACATTTAGGCCTGTTAACAATGAGATATTACATAATATGCTAGCAATGAGAGAAGAGTGTATTTGCTGATAACGGTGATTGAATATATTCACCTAACCAAAGTAGCAATCTACGTACACGTACAACTTAATCTATTACCAAATATTGCTGGATTAATATAGTTAATATAAAGCTAAGCGAAGCAAAGCAGTATAACGCACGGAACCGAACAGACTAGATTAGGTAATTAGATTCTGTGTGTGCTCGCGCACGCCCGCGCGTGTTCTATGCTTTTACAAGCTATTTTATCGCCCATGCCAACAAGGATAGCGACAAAAATCAGTTTAGATTCTGACGGCTAGGAATTGACTTAGTAAACTACGTTTTGGGACATCGTGACCATATGGATATGACCGCTCAAAAGTATATAGTAATAAACGAAAAGTGTTTACGTATATATTACGTCGTGATACTCTGAATATGGGAACCTTTTATCCGTCTAATAGTGCTACAAGTCACTGCGGCAGGTCTCTTAACATACAATGTTTAGATGTTTTTATTCGGGTATAAAAATCGTATTCTGACCTGAAAACTAGAAAAATACGAGTTTAAACTAATGCCTTGTGTTTCGTAATATTTTAATCAATTATATGGAATATGACGTAGGATATAGAAATTATTGTTACAAAGCCTATTGTTTCAAATTTAAATAAGATATAAACACCATGTCTTCTTTAAACCTGCAATTACTCTTCTGTAATTATAAACTAATCGCTAAAGTCTCTGAAGCCATTGTAGTAAATAACACGTGGACACTTATTATTATTGTTGTAGGCCTACATATCACAATGATCGTAATACAGCAATACACTGGCATAAGTGCTAAAATAAAACTAATTTTCTGTACTACATGTTGCGGAAACGCCTAATATACGTACAGACATAACTAAAAATCCTCACTGTTGTTGAACGTTGGAATTTGTTGAGTACAACGTTTGTGTTACGACGGTCTCGCGTAACGTCGTATGGTACAGTGGAAACAAAATACAGACACCAATGAAGTCACTAATTACCAACTCTAATTAGTCACAAATAACAACTTGTAATGAGCAAGGTTATCTCATTTGTCCACAAGCAATAATAATTCAACTAATAGAGTTCCGCACTAAGTATAACACAATAATCACTTTCCACTAATCAGCTACAACCACTTGATCCGCACTGAATGACTCGCCAACTGTAACTAACTGACAAAGCCGGCCACTGTTGTTTATGTAGGTCCCGTAGAGGTTCCACAATAACTTTTCATCCTTTTGGCGCCGAGCCAGTATAATTTGCGTAGTTACAAGTGCCCTCCCACAGTCTGGAAGATGCTTTAGTGCTACGTGAGTCGATGGCCTTGACACAGACGAAGCATGCTGGGCTAGTTGAGAAGCGTGTAGAATGACACTCTCGCCTATTAGAGAGCGTTCCTTATTTGTCTTAACAATATGTAACCAGTTCATAAGGGCCACCAACGCCGTCCGAGACAACACCACACACAGTGACCCTACTGTTATACGCATGATACACAGTAGGGAGTTTTCGATTCCGTCTGGTATAACGGTCTAAGATTTCAGCCAAACGTATGGCATTACTCTCTCCCACCAAAATCCCAGAATGCCATTGTAATGTCTTCCCCTATCGAAAACCACAGTGGCAGTTTCCCATCGCCTCGCAATTTTATTCAGAAACTATGGCACGTTGTATTGTATGCACAGATAGCTCTTGTTAGGTACTGCTACTCGTTTGTATTTTGTATACCAATGAGGCTTTGTCATCTGCAGTAGTCATTACTATCAATTAATTTAATATAAATTCATTCTAACCTTAATAAAAAATAAATATTTTGTTTTTACAAAAAAATACGCAAACCCTGCTGACGCAAAATTATTCTGCTTGAAATGGAAAATGGAAATATTTCTGCTTGAAATGTAAGATACAATTATTAGCGGCGACTAATTAAGATGATTTTTATTTTATCTTAATGCCATAAATTCTGACATTATATGGCAAAAACGTGTCCAGAGTGTATACGTTATGACTATACTACATTACAACGATTGCACGTAAATGTTAATACAGAGTACCCCTACCGTTTTACACTTTATCTCAAAACTGTTTTAATATTGCATGTAGTGAATGATTCATATTTACGTGATTGTCCTACTAGAACAACGTTAACAACGTTGATTGTACCAATTAATTTCGTTTAATACCTCAATGCGGATCTCCGTAAACATGAACTGTGTCTAGTTCCGAGTTGATCAGATCGATCGTATTTACTCTATCGATATCAGTTGTTACAATTAAATACAAATAACTATGATAAGATAATCAATCGTAACTATTAATTATATGAAGAGGTATGCAAGGAAAAAATGCTTGTATTTAGCAAACCATTCACACTGTCGAAAGTGACTTGTGTGTGTGTGACTGTTCACTGAACAGTGGTGTGTAAAATTTAGTTACATCCTAAAGAAGACAGATGTTTACAGTTGATGTATTGTTTTCAGAGTAAAACCAACGACGCATACATCTAACACACAAGCAGAATACAAACATTTAACCACATTAGCATTGAAAGCAGATTCAGAAGCTCCAGCACAGAAAGATTTTTACCTCTAATACGATCAAAGCTGAATTTGTAAATAGCTGGAGGTGGAAAGTAAGTTTTTTGCATGAGACTGGTACGAACCTCTTGCTTGTTAATTTATTAAAAAATACCTTTACAAATAATTATAATGATATCATAGATTAAATTAATATTTTATAAAAAACGTTAATATAAACAATGAAACACTAAAATAAAGCCAACATAAATGCTAAATTTATAAGTTTACACACATAAACAACTAAGTTACAGACCGCATATAGGTACACTTCTACTAACACTTAAAAAAAAAAGAAGAAACTGATTCGAAAATGTATCATAATTTTATTTTACTTATCCTGTATTTAGGCTTATCTTTGTTCATAGGTATATTTCTCCTATAGAGTATCCTATAAACATACACTATAATTATTGTTATTTTTACTCACTCTTTCTTATTTTACCAAACACATGATTGGTTCCAATATTTTAAGAGCAACTACATTTTGATTAAATTTATGATATTAAAAAGGCATAGAGCATGTTATTGAATATTTCAATTTTTAAAGTTAAGCATATTGGGCTATCAAGTCGCGATCTATTTCTGCCAGTTAAAGATCCCATGCGTTTTCACTTTCCTCGGGAGAGCTTGTAAACCCTAGCGGACGCGTTCTCAGGTGACGTGTAGGGGGATGCTTTAAACAGTCTCTTTTAAAAGCGAGTCAGGTAGGTGGAAAATAAAATGCAACCAGCGGACCAATATGTGGGGCAGGTAGGGCTCCTGAGCTGTACAGAAAGCAACTTACGTAACAGAGGGTCACTCTGAAATCCAACACTGGTCATCCATGTTAGGGGTTGAAACATTAGAACAGCAACTTTGCTTCTGTTAAAACTTTACTCTGCTTGTAATACTAAGCAAATGGCTCGTATTCCGACTGATCACAGGGAATGACGACCTAAGTAGCGGAAAATGATTTTGGATTTTCAGAATAAGAACGTGGCTTATTCACTGTATATTGAAGTGGTGAAGTAGGGCGGAACCGAAAGCCTAAATATAGACATCGTTTGTCTGATAGAGATGAAAGAGAAAATAGGTGGCAACGAAATGGTAAATAACAACAGTAGAAACCCGTTATAACGCTCGTCAAGGGACCGCGTGTAACCGCGAAATAAGCGGGACCGCGTATTAAACGGGAGATGACCAAGTAACATACATACCTACATACTGTATTACTGTACATTAATATTTTTCATGTATACATTATCACTTGTATTGGAATACTCCATTTAAGTACAATGGTTTAAGCAAAGAGTTCCAATCTGTTTCAGTAATTTATTTCGGTACTAACGTTATTCCACTTACCATTTAATATTCAGTTTTTCTTAAAAAAAATTATAGTTATTTACCTCGTACGTAGATCTGTACAATAGTTTTCTCCACGATTAAATTATGAATTCTGACCAAGTCTGCTCTGCCCCCATCTTCGTCACTTGCAGTTCGTTGCTTTCGTTGATATCAACTACATGGATTATTTCTGAAGAGACCATCGCATTGTGTACAAATACGAAATCCTCCAAATTAACGGCTTCCAACTTTTTGCGTACAGCAATCCATTTCTCTTTGTCATGAATTAGATAAGAAGAGCCATCAGATTGAGGAACTGATAATCCGAACCTTATAAATGAAAAGTGTTGAATGCAGCTTTTGGGAGGCAGTTTGCAGTGCTGCAAGGCAGGACTCCTTCCCATGCAATACTTACAAAATGAACAGCATCCAGAAGAGTGACACATTTTGATTCCTCACTGTCAATGTCTTGCAAATACGTAGGACGCTTGAGCACTTTTATTATAATATATTATTATTCCAGCTGTACAATGTTTACACGTTTTCTGAAACCAAAGATTACAGAATTGATTGAATTCTCATCTTCCACTGCTGCTTGTCCATCGAAAGACCTTCAATTTCTTTTTCCCCCAATATAGTATGAATATCGTCTATCCGGGAAGGTGTACTTCATGTTTCCTTTCTTCCCGGTGGGGTCCGTTCCATAACTCTCCTTGACAATCTTTCCTGTGCCATTCTTTTCGTGTGTCCATACCACTGTAATTTTTTTCTTTGTATAAAATCAACAATTGAATTATTCACATTCATTCTGTCCTTAATAACTTCATTTATAATTTTCTCACATCTGGATACTCTTGCCGATCGTGTCCAAAAGTCTATCTCTGCTGTCATTATTGTTGTTCTTGTCTGTTTACTGGTAGTCCAAACTTGCATTTTTATTATACGTTGGTCTATAGGCTGTAGCTTTCTTGTGCACTGTGCTGAAAAGACAATCTCCACATTTCTTGAGGCCTACAGTCCTAGGGTGGCAGGGCTGTTGTTTATGAACAACAGAATCTTGCGTCTGGCTATCAACATTTTGTTGTGCAAATATTTTAACCACGTGACAAAAATTCATGCTCGTGTCTGGCTGATACAAACACATGGCAGTGTTTATATGTTTTTAAGTTTTTAAAGGATCGTAGTTTAGCTAATTTTCCCATTACAGTTGGAAGCACTTTCTTAGAGCCGTCAGCATTTGCAGCAACGAGCACTGTGACTCTGTCCTTACTTCATTTTCTCCCAAGACACTTTTCTATTTTGCTCCTTAAAAAATTAACCACGTTCTTCCGCATTAAAAATATCATTTGCAAAATTGGATTAGACAGAACTCTAATTTGCCACTTACTAAAGTCACTTTCACTGACAGACTCCGACTCTGAGGAAATCTGGCGAAAAATAATTCCAACCAAGCAATGGCGACAACAAATTCAGTGTTTAATTTGTGCGTCTTCAACCGTCTTTTCTTGAATTTATAGTTGAGCTCCGAGACGTGATAAAGCCAGTCGAAAACATGTTTTCCAGGTCCTCGTTTTCCCCGAATTTTACTTCCCTTTGCTTACATCCACCTGACGTCGCATCTGCAATGATTGAATTGCAGGTCTTTGTTATTCTTCTTAATGTTAACAACTGAATTCCTAATAAATCATCAAGTTGTTTATGTTTTAGAGTTGTGTGTTCGTCGTTGTTTTTTTATATTTTTCTAATCTATGCGATACAGAAAGTATTTTCCGATTAATACACATTGTAGTTATACTCACAACCACTTCAGTACAGCAAGTCACAACTATATTGCACTAATCACAAGTGGACACTGACCAGAAAAAAGTTAAATAACATAAGGTGCGTGAGTAGTCAGCGGAAACGGATGCTTCCAGGACGTCGGTCTAACAAAAGTTGTTATGGTAATACGTTATCGAGGTCACTGCTGACATGTCGGTAAACATCACAGACAGTGTTTGTTAATATAAAATTTTCACATCCTTTAAATAATCTGGTAAAGTACAATGGACCTTTATATATCATCTATTCCTGCTCTAATGATCAAGCGGCTTTCAGTTATATTGCTTAGATGTAAATATAAATGCTGAAGAAAGTAAATGTTCCCAGAGTAGCAGTAAAGTACTGTATTTGACAGCAGGTTCTATGCAAATCCGCTATGAACAAGTTTTTCTGTGTAATGAAAAACAGCGTATCATACGGGATTTGATCGCATAAAACGGGGTTTTTTTTATAATATTTCTATACATGAAATGTGCAGGGACCAGGTAAAAAGGGTGTCTTACACGGGATAGCGTAAAAAGCGGGAGAGTTTTAACGGGGTTCTACTGTATATTCGCTTCTACACTTTAGTACCGAAAGAGAATATAGCAAAAGCTGGGTTTATAAATATTGGTAAAGAAAATGTTTGCATTAAGCATAAAGAATATTTAAGCAATAGATAAAAGATTCCACCATCGACGTCTTTGGAAAGACGTGCAGTCTCAGCACAACTTACTCGGCCAAAAAAGATTCGAATTGAGAGGGAATAATAATTTCTGGCTACTTGGATAGGTAGGACAAAACAATAAAATAGTTGGCCGGTAAAGTGAAGGTGCCATAAAAAGTAATAGGGAAAAAGCTTGTAAATCTCTACAAACAATACTGATTTAAAATGTATGATAACTTATATGTGCTGAAGCATATCCAATATCCATATGTTTACTGAGAAACACCGCAACAAAATCAAAAATCTATTATAGATGTTATTATAACGCTGCCCTATCCCTATGACTAACGAAGTCAGGATAAACGTAGAACGAACTGTGGATAGAGCCACTATTTATTCTGAAATGAAATACAACTTATTGAATTGAATAAGAATAATGAAAAAAGATCATGAAACAATAAAACAAATGATATACAAGGCTGCGAGGGGAGCATTAGGAAAAGAATTAAAAAAGAGAGGCATCAGGAATTGTGGTCAAAAGAGATAGACGATTTAAAGAACAAAAACAGAGACTTAAAACAGGACGTTAACTGATTGAATCATGGAGCATATAGAGAGGAAAGGAGGCAGGTGGAATAAAAATAGTTTCAGAGAAGAACAGACAGTGGGAAAGGAAGTATATTAAGATATTTTCACTCGCTTAAATACTGACGGTTAACACGCAGTAAATGCAATAATAGCGGCTGAATGGATATCACAATACACTAGAAGTTAAATTAGTACCAATCGCAATTTAAGGAAGATATACAGGAAATGGAGACTGCAGGAAAGGATGCGAATTGTTGTGTACAACCGGTAATGTTAATTTATTTTATTGTAACCACAATTAAAAGTAATGACTTCTCTGTAACAATATTAATTATAATTTCTAACAGAAATCAAGAGAAAAATACTGTAAATCGTTAGTTTAAATTGTACTTGTTTTGATATAACGGAATTATTTACACGGAAAGCATTGATAGACAAGCGTGTGTTTTCATTTTTTTTACCATTGAAAGTTCCAACTGTGTATAGTAGAACGTATAAATAGTGCTACTATTAATCAGTAACTAACAAACAATTAGTTAGGGATATGCCTCAGTGGGGGATTCCTATAAAATCTCATTACACTGATTGCCTGTCCACATTTATCGTTGTCCCTCCCCGTCTACAGAGAGTATTTTGCAGATTTATTCAATCTGGTTTTGTATGTAGGGTTACTGTATGTGTTTAGATTGTACAATTTGCTGAATCGTTACATTTTATTAAAACAAAAAATGAACACACATGCACATAAAAAATTAAATTCTGAATACAGCGTTTATTATAGTCGATATGTGTCTATGACTCTAGATACTAATAATGATACAATATTTATGTCAGCAGTGAGAGAGGTATTTGCTGATAACGGTAAATGAACACAGTTAACTAAGCAAAGTAAGATTGTACACATACCCTATAATACAATCTTATCTGTTAGCAAATATTGCCAAATTAATATTATATATTAATCATAATACAGAACATTTCAGCACACAAAACCCAACAGACCAGACCAGACAGTCTGTCAGTATGTAATATAAACTTTTAGAGATATTTTGTCAGTACACCATTTGTAAACTCGTGACAAAACTTCCACTTAAGTATAGCCAACATATGTTATCGTAATCCCATATACCGTATGCTTTGCCTAAAGCAAATGACATTTTAATCATAAGCCTACAGAGGCAGAAACAATAAAATGAACAAATAATGGGCAAGGAATTATGAAGTAAGAAGGAGAATGGGTATAGACGAAAATACTGTGAAAGAAATAGAAGGCTGACAACTCGCACCTCGTACGGTATTGAGCGGTTAATGTGTTGGCTGCTGAAAAATGTGTACACCTAATTCTTAATTTTTGATTCTCGTCGTAGAACTTCAAACTTAATATAAAATATCAAATAATATTGTTTTGAAGTTAAACACACAGAGATAAAAATAAGCTTTACTTTCCGTAATATTATTAAATACCGTCCTTTAAAAATGTGCCTATAATTTAAAAAAAATCAAAATTATAAGCGTTAAGAGTTTAAAACAAATATTCGTACCTTATTTTTTAATATGGGCCTACTCACCAGTAACATTTTCAGAGTTACTGAATTTAACCAGATATAACTCTTTAACGTCAGATATCTAATTTTTTTAAAAGAACAAAAGAACATATCTTCAGTAAGGTAATCCCGTCTCTTCAACTTCAGAGAGGATTTGTCAGTAGCTCTGTAATATTCTTTAATTTATGAGATCTGTCGGAAATGTGTGTGTGTGTGTGTGTGTGTGTGTGTGTGTGTGAGAGAGAGAGAGAGAGAGAGAGAGAGAGAGAGAGAGAGAGAGAGAGAGAGAGAGAGAGAGAGAGAGAGAGAGAGAGAGAGAGAGAGAGAGAGAGAGAGAGATGGAAAAGGGTACGTTTGAGAGCGGTAAAAATCTAAATGTCGGCATGAAGCAGAAAATTCATAGCTATGTGGTACGCGGTGAACCTAATACTCAGAAACAGTTAAGTGAAAACGTAGGGTTTGGTTTCCCACTTACTAACCGTGAACAGACTTTCCACTATTTTAAACTAAAAAAACAAGTGGGGAGAACCGCCCCTGTTGACTTTATCCTTTATAGAGTTTTTTGTTGATGGCTTTAGTAAGCACGTGTCTGCTCACTTATCTTGAAAACGTCATTGCTTTTACTTCTACATCACCACTTTTTCAAATACTGTACAGTGTTTGTTCTAAATAAAAATAAATTTTATGTAACAGTAATAACTTTAAATTAATATTTAACAACATCAAGAATTTAACAAAGCAGCAATATATGTAAACAGACAAAATAGGTATTACATATTAGTTAAGGGGATGTTTAGCTAAAGCCTACGGGGAAGGGACAAATTGAATCGACCTTTTTGAGCCACCTTACAAAACACCGACTTGATAATGCTGTTGATTACAATTAGCATATTTGTATATATATATATTGTGTTCTTTCTAATGAACGTAACATTTAACAGTAATTTCATGTTTTTACAAGGTTTTATAAGTTGTTGAAAATAAAATTACTTATCCTCGCATGTTCCCCAACATATCACCTCGGTTTGATTTCTATTATGTAAACAATAAAGAACTGAAAGTCCCGATTATGGTGAGGAAATAGTGACTTAAGTAAAGCACAACGACACTAGTGATCCTCGGTATGCTCAGCTGTTTCTAAACATAAGTGTGTAAATGCATTTAGTTAACCCATGAGATAGGATGCACTATATGCATAGGCCATTGCTGTCCTCTGCTTATGGTCAGCCATCTTGTTACTGTAATCCTTGTTAATGACCAGCTTTAGTTATTTCGATCCTGCATAGGTTAACGCCAAAGACTGGCATCTATCCCTTGAGAATTCCATATCTACATCTACAGATATGAGGTCCATTATAATGTTTATTGACCAGTAGCATAGACAATATTCCTGTTAAAAACTAATGTTAATGATAACGAATATTAATTAAAGCTTTACTTTAGACGTATTTTAACTTAACGTTGTACTTGATCATTGAATCGAAAAAGTGCATTCAATCAACATAACAATATTTCTTGTTACCACTAAAGATGTTTTACTTTTTTCACTCCAAATTATTATGCTCGTCACTTTCTAATTACCATTATGTTCACTTTACAAATTATTATTTACTTTTATTGCTCTTCAGTTTTTGTCTCCTTTTTCCTGTGACATTCGATATTTCATATCTATTTCTCTCTTCTCAATATGATTTACTTTTCTCTCCCTCTCTTTATGTGTCTCGCTGTCTCTCTCCCCCTTTTACATTATGTTCACCATTCTATGGATTGTAATGTAATGCACCACCTTGACTGGATTTCTGAAAAGCAAAGATCTTATAACACCTACATGTTAATTGAATACTCCTGTAGGTGACACAATTTTATCTACTAGAGACAGAGATTCCTATTTCGGATATTCTAGCATCCTGTTTATTCAGCTTAACTCGTAGTTAAATGATTCTCTTAAACTACTTTTGGTTGTGAATCATTATCTTTATATCTTTGGTTTCATATTTACGTTTCTGTTTTCCACGTTTTTATACTTCTTTACTGTGAGCCTTAATCAGCATTCTCTGTCGTTTCCCGATTCTGCTTCTTTTTCACATTAATATTTCTGGTCTTTCTGTAGCTCCGTACCACACACCAGTACTTTCTATGTCCTCTGTTTCTTTTCTTCAAGCTAACGTTTCTCATTTTGTCATTTTCCATCTCATTTGCGTTTTTAGTCTTTTTGTTTTTCCCTTCTTTCTTATTAAGCGTGTGTGTCTTATTTTGTCGTTTTCTTTTCCAACATAGCTGGACATCTAACTGGTACATATGTTTTCAAATAACTGATCGCTAGTTACGAACAATTGATCTCTTTCTCTACGTTCGTACCCTAGTTTTCATTGTTAAACACCTTATGGCCCATTCCTGAATCCACTCTTAGGATTGCAATCTCAATACAATGGAATAAACAATTGATCGCCAGAGAATACGAGACTTAAATTTTCAAACAAAACAATGTCACTGAAATTACAACAGTTTTCCTAGTTACACAATTATCTAATTATACTATTCACAAATAAATTGAACTGACTAAACCGTTTCTGTTTATAGGAAGCGATAGTTACTGATAGTTGTGAGGCGTGATGTTGATGAGAAAATTTCTTAGTGTTCTGTATCAGTCGAGCAATGCCAAAAATTTGCAAGCTTAGCTAAAATTATAAAATATTCAAAACGATTCCTGAATAATTATTTTTCATTTTTATATTCCCATTTCCTTCTACTATTCTATCAGTTTATAACGGTTATTTTTATAATTTTTAATACTGCTGACCTCCCGTAACTGCAGCTTACACACTTCACACTTTTCATCTTTTTTAAGCCAGAGAACTTACTTCGCTTTGTTCCTTTCATGCTAAGTGGGGATGCTGGAAGTCATTTAATAATGATGAGAAAATAAATCATATTACCTATGCACTCAAAACTCAGCAAGTTGTTTTCTCATTGCTCTAATGAAGTATGCTGAATTTGGAAATTTTTTTATAACCACGGTGTCAGAGTTTAGTGTATTCATTCGACCCACTGTCGGGGGCAAAAAATTCATATCTTTACATAGCTATTATTCTGAAAACGTATATTACTCAGTTCACTTGGCGATCAGATTACGTGCTGTGGCTGTCAGTAACCAGACACAATTGGACGTAAACTGCTTAATTAGGGTGTGGGTTTGCCTCCCACAAATAGAAGTCCCTCGAGGAAATCGTATTTAAACATTTGAGAAAATCATCAAGTAGTTCCATTTTACCAAACTCCAAACAATATATTAAAATCCATAAGATTATATTGATTTTACATTTACTTCTTTCTTTTTAGTTTTCTTGTTATGGAAGATAATGGTTTTTCCAAACATTAATTTCTTTTCTAAACTTAAGTTTGGGTTCAAAGTGGTGTATATAAAGTAATGCATTGACTTTAAGACACAATAAGTTACGTCATGCTGATACTTATTGTTTAGAACATATATTTTCTTTTATATACGGTTATTTGCAAAATTATTCTGAAAACAGCAATTGTCATAATTTATTACACTTAGATAGCAGTTTTTAATATAGTGCTTGTATTTTCAAAAATAATCTAACCTTATTTTATTTGTAAAAAAATGTATGAAATCTCATCTCTGTTGAATCTATTATTTTACACAAGTACTAGCGAAAATGGTTTTCGTTGCAACGGGAATGTAGGTGCATCGCGTGTATATATATTGGTCATTCTCCATGAGCACCGCTGCTGGCGATCGGTTCAGAGAGTGCGCTGTTAAATGGTACTTGAGTGTACTTGAGTTGCAAAAACATTTTCCATTATGTTAGGATTCGTTGTGTCCTTTTGTAATATAGAAGTAATCTAGTCATTTCTGTATGCCTGTTGTTGTTGTAACGATGGAAGCTTTGTTTTAGTATTTTGGAATCGAACACTATATTTCAAAATTACTCACGTTTGTTTACATAAAGTACTGTCAATTTAGCCATTGTGATTTGACGATCATAGTTTTTAGTCTTAAGATAATTGCATAGGTAACTTCTTCTTCGTTACGTGTTCTTGTCTCTTGACACCTTCCTAGATTATTTGCTAAACAGAAAAAAATCACAAACAGAATTAAATTCCTGGACATTAATTCAGTGCTTCAGTTCAAAGAGCACTCTCAGTTCAGAGGTGATACTCTCGCAACAAACATATAACAATATTATGCCGACGGCAGTATGGATCGTCGTGTTAAACGCAGAATGATCGTTAATTTGTTTCGGTAAACCTATTAAATAAAATAGCAAGAAACAGTCGTTTACAGAATTCTTATAGTTTACGAGTGTCTGACATTGTCGCAATAAATAACTCAAGTCACCAATTACAGAAGTTCCTACACAATAATGCACAATTAGGCCCAACACTTTACACTAAACACACGCATCGAATTACAAGTCAACCTGACACTAGCCGGCTGCCGAGATTGCGAGATGATTCTGCCACTTCCTTCTTCATGCGTCGAGAACATGAACGAAGGCCCCTAGGTGCGTCCTTGGTGGAAGGCGCCTAGGAAGCACGTCGCCGCCAGATCGTATGATGCAACGCCACCATGTTGCCTATCTCGTAGGCCTAGTAATATTTTGGACTCATCGAGGTTTCAACTCAGCACAAAGGTTTTTATTAGTCACGTACGTTCGTTTGTGCTGAAAATTGAAGGAAACCGTCAACTTGAAACATTACTTAAACTATGCAACTTGATTCTATATTAAAATTATTTATAATTTACTAATATGTCTAATTGCAGGCTTGATGCATCGGAAGTAAAAGAGTCCCGGTTTAACAACCCAATAACCTAAATGCAACAAGAAGCAGTCAGTGGTAATCAGTGAAACAATGAGAGGCTGCACACCGCACTTTCAAGTAATACGCTTGAAAGTTGTCAACCTTAACAAGTTACAAAAAAATTAATAAACACCTAACACGATCATAACACACTCCCTCTCTCTCTCTCTCTCTCTCTCTCTCTCTCTCTCTCTCTCTCTCTCTCTCTCTCTCTCTCTCTCTCTCTCACACACACACACACACACACACACACAGATCCACATCTGTTGCACTTTAATACCGTTACGTATATAAATAGGGAATATAATTGTTTTTCGTTTACGTAACCGGAAAATGTGGAAAAAACAAATCTCAGAATAAATTTCTTCAATTATGACAAACTAGCAGATTTCACCGTATCACTTGAAGCATTTATTGAAGCATTGTTGAAGCACGTTATTTAAAATATACAGGTATATGAAAATGGAAATTACGTAAAATATTACAAATTCACCTACAAAAACTAACAGGTTTTTATTAGTACTAGCTAAACATGTATTTAAGCTTTTATTAAAAAAAAGTACTTACATATTATATAATTGTTGGCTAAATTGCAGAAATATTCAATTGCGTTAGCAACATGTCATGAAGGAACCCTATACTTTGCAGAGATCATGAATACTTCAACATGAATGCAGTAGGCAGGCAGCAAAATAAGGAGGGTGCAGTGCAACACGCGTAATGTTATAAGGGCTGGTTTGCGGGGGAGACTGTAATGTATATGCCCAGGCCATTCAGTGCACGTGGACAGTACAAAGAAGTTATTAGGTATCGGCTGTCTTACTTTTTTCATCAAACCAGCAATGGTTACGATTCAGTAATGTTTTTTATGAATACCATAGTTATTGTAAAAAATTCTAACTACTGTGAATGAAGTAATGTTGACTATACAGTTAATGGTAAATTGTACAGTTATATCCACTTTCATTAATGTTAAATTGCAGTTACTCGCAAATAAATTTGTACGGAACTCAATTGCAAAGAGAACTATTAAAAAAAGTAAAATTACCATAAAATTACGTTGATATAAATGTATAAATTTAATATCATGAATATGTCATGAATTGGAAGACGGAAATTAGGAGTGGTATCACAGAAGAGTAAGTGTTTCAAGATTCATTAGGGTTCGGCAGCTTATGGGTTATTCGTAATATTGCTAAGATTATTAAATTTATTAAATTTTTGAAAAGAGTCAATAATGTAAACTTGTTGTTGTAACATCGGTTGTAATAAATGGTGACCATCGTTATTGCGTCATAAGCAAATTTTGCGACTGTGAAACTTGGGCGAGCAAATTACTTCTTATAAATTATATACGTATGTATATCTACACACACGCGCGCGCGCGCGCGCGCGCGTGTGTGTGTGTGTGTGTGTAATTTCCGTATTTTTATACTACGAAACGCATAAAGTGTTCGTACACTCACATTGTTAACACGCATAAAGTTAACGCATTAGCTTTAAAATGGTTTGTGGAAAATATTAAATAAACTTTTAAATTAAATAGAAAATCTTAATACCTCAAAAAACCTATGAGATCATGAATGTTATGAGGAAACTATTTAATGACATTTCTTCTAGATGCCTAAAATACAAAAAAAATACTTTTGAGAAAATCAATAGATCAAGACGAAACAGGATGTACACATGTGACCGATGAACAGTGACTGACATTACATTCTACGACTGACACAGGTGAGAGCACTTACAGTTTGTCATAGCGCAACTCCGACTAGGGCGGACGAACCTGATGCAGCCTAACTAATCGCACGACCAACCATCCACATTGTCATCGTAGGACACATAATTTGGCCTACTGTTCGAGTGGGGACTGAAGTGGCAGAACAATCTCGCGATGTAGCAGTATCAGTAGTATGAAGTTTTTTTATTTACATAAATTTAAAAAAAGAAGTAATTTACTTAAACATAATTTTTAAATTTGTTCATAATTTTATAAGCAGTATTTTAGTTAGATAATATTTAAATTTTTGATACTATCCCTAAAATTCATGTAATTAATAATATTTGAAGTTTCGTTAAGCACAATTTTGTATTACAAATTTTAATAATTTATAGAACATTGTCTTATTAAATAATAAAATTAAGGATAACATTGTATTTAACAAATCATAAATCGAAGGTTGAGATGGGTTTATTCACTTATCTAGTCTAGTTGCATATTGCAGTAAGCTGTAAGCAGCAATGGAAAAACGATTTAGCATTTTCTACTGTCAACCACATCGTAATATCTATAAAGGAAAAATGCCCTGATTTCTTTCAGACATTGAATTATATTTAAGGCAGAAAGGATACAACAACTGTAGTATGATTATAGAACAGTGTATGATTATACATTGTGAGGATCTACTGTTATTACTGAAAAAAAGGAACTGACAAATCTCTAACAAGAAAACATTGATCATTACGTACATTACATTACATTACAAACACTCTCTTTACGTACTCGAAAAAATTAGCCCAAGCGATTTTCGTAAATTGTCAGTTCTCTTCGACGTCTTCGTAGGTAATAATTGGCTAAAAATATATCTCGTCATCGTATACTACTGAATTAGTTAACTACATTTCAGGACTGAAATAATATCAAATTTCAGGACTCCAGTAATAAATATCAATAGAATATCTCTGAACCATAAATCAAGTATAAATTGGAACTTATAGAGGAATTAAATGAACATTCAAATAACTGTAAATGTTAGATTTTAAAATCCTAATGGTCTGGAAGAAAATATAAAAACCCTAATATTTACCTCAGGTCTGTGTTTACGCCTAACACGAGGATATAAAATAAAAATATTAACATTACTTGTTTCATACTCGACGAAGCGCATAGGTTTTGATTGGTAATAACCATCTTAGAAACAAAGATATTTAAGGTCTTTGTTTATGATTGAATTATGGTGGAAATGCCTCGTTTAGTACGAAACATGTAGAAATTCTATAACCAACTACACAATTGAAATTAGAAAGGAATTAAGTTGTAAGAAGTAATTAAGAATTAATTTGATTGAAAATATTAAGATCCAAATCGGAGTAAAGGAACTTACTGGCAAAAGATGGCTGGGGTGACTATCACACTAGGGATACACTCTAGGAGGCAAAAACATACGACTAAGTAATAATCTCAAATTAAGTATAAAAAAGTGTGACAACAGCTTTGCAAGTAGAGCCTACATAGGAATGTAAACAAGGCATCTCCTAAAGAAAAGAAGGACCTCGAACATTGTACAGTATTTGGATCACGTTTTCATTCCTATTACCGATACTTGAAATCAAAACATTCAGCATAACTTGAATGGCAAGAATTTAGACATTCTTCAAATAGCAGCTACAAAATTATTAAATCTTAAAAAAAATCATAAAAGCTATTTTAATCAAAAACAACAAAAAGTGCCAGGATTAATGCGATAGACTTTAAAGTATTAAATAATACCAAAGCAAAAAGTTAATACAACTTTAGTATACGTAACGTAATATGTAATATGACGTTAGCCTACATAACCAAGGCTACAGTAAAGCTCTATTATTTGCCTAAGCAGTTACAAATGTCAGGGACAATCTAATTTTAAAAGGATTTGCTAACTATTGTTGCCTCCTATAGGCAGATTAATTTACTGTTCTCCATCTTCAACACCAAATTAATACCGTTCTAATTTACATAATCCCTACTCATCAGTTTGATTTCCCTCAGGAACATTCAATAATCCAACAGTGCCGTGGTATAGCACAAGTAATTATTAAAGCTGTACATGAATAGGTATTGTTTAACTGCTTGTGTGACTGTCAATCGAGCGTTTGACATTATTTTACACTATGCAGGTAAGTTATTTGAAATCAAGCTAACTCTTCTTACACCACATTATGTATTTTATTAAAATCATGCATAGCAGTTAGACACTTTATAACAAAAGTGAATTGCAAAACTTCCGATTTCTATCGCATCAAATTTTCGATGTCCTTGTGTAAAGTTATATCTATACCCTGAATATTAACGAGAATTCTATAACATAATCGTCTAACCTTCATAACCATCTGTTTTTTAATCAAAACGATGATTATAGAAAATGTAAAATTAGAATTTTTAAAAACTCACAACATCATAAACAAAAGTTACTTTCACTTTAAGAAATTAACTGTCAGTTGTTATAAATACTGAAGGAATACCGGAATTTCATGTACGAACAAGATCTATGAAGCGTACCGTATATAAGTAAAATCAGATTGCTTTCGTAATGAAAGAACCGGTCACCCCACAGAAGAATTCTGTAGAAAACAAGGTCCTGTTATGTCAATCGTATCATAAAAGACTGAAATGATATTGGGCAACAAAATAGGTTAAACGAGGCGTTTTCACTAGAAACGTCTTAGTAATCAGAAGAAAAGCTAGTGCAAATTCCTTCCAAATTCTTCAAATTGCTTCTTGAATATAATTTCATATTGTTTGTGTAACATAACAAAATTATCACACTAAACATTTGAATTAATGTTACATAAATAAAAGAAAAAGTTCCATAGTGAGTGAGAGGAATAAATTGTTTAAGGATTACACTAGAAACTGTATAATTAAGTCTATAAAATGTTAATAAAAATGGAAGATAATAAAGAAAACCATTAATTAAAATAACCTACTATGAAAAAACCAGTTAAACCAGCAGTATACCCAGTAGATTGGGGAAGCAGTACAAAAAGGGAAGGACCATAAAAAAGGAAATAATCTGTCATGAAACCATTTTAATAAGGAAACTACTAATGTGATATTTGAAGAAGGGACAAAACATATCAAGATTCCAACAAAGAGACCAGAAACAGGAAGAGATATGCCAAAACAAAATGTTAGTCATATAATAAATACCATGAGACAAAATTGAAACCGATATAGGTAAACCCCAAACAAGTTACAAGATACAATACTATGAAAAACAAATTGTATATTAGTTGTAAGTGTAATTTGTTAAAAAACATGTCAAAAGAGACTACCAGAGTGTAGAACTCACTAAAAAGACTACCAGAGTGTAGAATCTAATAAAGTGAAGTGAGATAACAAAATTAAGGAACTACAGAGTGTACAGTGAGAAACATAGTTAAAAAATCTATGAAAAAATCTTCAATGAGGTTTAAGTATTATAAAAAGACTACCATGAGTGTAGAATAATAATAATAAAACCATTGAAATGAAAGACGGTCTAAGGACTGACAACATTACTGGTAATAAGAGTTTTAAATTAGATATAAGAAGGACCATTACATATAAAATGTTTTCTTTAATTATAACTAAATAAATGGTGAGGACAAAAATACCAAAGGACGGTTCATAACTGAAGGTATGCCTAATATTAAGATATTTATTATTTATTATTAATTAAATAATATTTTAGATGTAAGGTGTAAATAGATACACGAGGTTTTTTATCACAGTTAAAGTGTTTTCATAAGAATAATACATACACAAGACAGTTAGTGACTGACAGTGTTACTAGTAATAGGAGTTTTTTTATGTTTTCTAATTAAATTATGTCTAGGATAAGCTATGTTGTTATCATTTGATGATACAGGAAAAAATAATAGGAATAAGATGTTTTTGTTAAAATTAGGTGATATATGGAAAATAGTTGATAATAAGATGTTTTTGTTAAAATTAGGCATAAGATGTTCATGTTATGGTTCAATGATGTTATTAGTATAAAGAAAGTTTAGTAGATACAAGATATTCTATTGTAATTAAAATCATGTCATTTAATTTTCCATTGTGTAAGTCAGAGAGGCAAGTAGGGCATAAAAATGTAATAGTTTTATTCAAATCAGTAAACCAAGAATAATGTACAAACAGACCCACCAAGACACTATGTTTGTAAACACAGAATGGCCTATAAACCAAAAAAACTATCTATCAAAGAATTAATCTATGTAATAGGAATAGAATTCAATACATACAATACAGAAATTGAAAATATAATTAATACAGATACAGTTAATAGCAAATAGAATGACAAAAGAAAGAAAACTAACTTCTTTTGGAAACAGTAAAAAATAGGCTTATGATAGTAATCAAATCAGACTAAACAGCAAATTAATCAATATTGAAATGTTTTAATAACCAAATTATTAACAACAAAGTAATTACGGAGTTATTAGGTGTATTCCATGAAAATATTATACCGAAAAAACAAATAAAAACCTTTAAAACACTGAATTTGTACAAAATATTTTTTTTTTTTTTTTTTTTTTTTTTTTTCGGCAGGGCAGGTGAAAATCTCTATAGACACACTGGAGCCCCGTAGCTCCAGGTAGTGTGGGACTCTAACCCACTAAAAACACCTCCCTTTGCAACAACTGAGCGAGCCCAACAAGTTGCTTTTCTTTAATATTACGTCACGGTTTATGGGGTAGAAGCCCACTGGCTGTTCCCCGGGTTGAGATTATTGTCTTTCTCTCTTTTAGAGTTTTACAGATTTAAATGCACTAATGTGTCACCAAATCTTGGGGCTTCAATCTTTTAAGCCTTCTTAGCGTGTGCGGAGCTTCTTCCACCACGCAAAGCATTTCAGGATTTATATGAGTCTGAATTCTCATGTCATGGTTAACTGCATATTTTGTTACGATTTCACTGACATATTCTACTTTGAGATCTTTGTGCAGATTGTCATTCCTAATATACCAGGGGGCATCAACGATACTCCTAAGTACTTTGTTTTGAAAAGTTTGTATCATTTGAATGTTAGATTTCTTGGTGCATCCCCAGAGTTGTACACCATAAGTCCACACAGGTCTCAGCACTTGTTTATACAACAGCAATTTGTTTTCAACTGTTAGTTGTGAATTCCTACCTAACAGCCAGTACAATTTCCTGAATTTTATGTTGAGTTCCTCTTTCTTTTTTTTTACATGCTCCCTCCATTTAAGTTTTGCGTCCAGAGTCATACCCAAATACTTAGCAGTGTTAGAGTATGGCACTTCTTGTTCATTGATGTAGATCCTTTGTATTTCTATTTTTCTGTTGGTAAAATTGGTGTGTATTGATTTCGTTTCATTGAGTTTGATCCTCCAGCGTCGAGTCCAATCCCATACCTCTGCGATTGAAGTTTGCAGTTTATTGGCCGCTGTCTCGGCATCATTACCTACCGCCAGAACAGCAGTATCATCCGCAAAAGTCGCAACGGTTGTTTCCTCACTGTTTGGTAAATCTCTCGTGTATAACAAATACAAAATTGGACCCAATACGCTCCCTTGGGGAACTCCCGCGGATATTTTCTTTAAAGTTGAATATTCATCCTCATGCTTCACCCTAAAGTATCTTTCTGAGATGTAAGACTTTAGTATCAGATAGAATTCCTCTGGGAGATCCCTATGTAACTTGTACTCAAGCCCATGATGCCAGACCTTATCAAAAGCTTGCGCTACATCCAGGAAGACGGCTGAGCAAATGTTCTTCCCTTCAAGAGCCTTTTCAATAACATGGGTGATTCTTTGTACCTGGTCAATAGTGGAGTGCTTTTCTCTGAATCCGAATTGATGATCCGGCAACAGGGTTCTTTCCTCTAACAAAGGCTTTAATCTCTTCAAAAACAGTTTTTCAAATAGTTTTGAGATCACCGGTAGCAGGGAGATTGGCCTGTAGGACTTTTTATCTGTTGGTGCTTTGTCAGGTTTTAGAATCATGATAACCTCAGCCACCTTCCACAGACTAGGCACATACTTCAGCCTGAAGGCAGCGTTGATCAAATGGAGTAGTTTTCTCATGGCTTTTCCAGGCAGTTCCTTTAGTATTTGGCCTGTTATCAGGTCAAAACCCGGGGATTTTTTTGCGCTTAGATTGCTCTTAATTTCTTCTCTCAATTCCTGTAACGTTACTTTCTGTATGTTTTTCCTATCTACTTTCGGCTCAAAGTTAGTGTTTTCCTCTGCTGTTTGTCTAGGTAACGGCTGAAAGATTTCCTCAAGGTGTCTGGCAAAGAGAACGGCTTTCTCCGCCGCACTTTTCGCCCATGTCCTGTCTTCCCGGCTGATGGGCGACTGGTGGGTTTTCGGCCTTTTCAGTCCTTTAGTACTCTTCCAAAGTGAATAGTCTGTATCCTTCTGAGCTGTTAGCTTGCTTAAATATTTTCCAATCCCCTCATTTTTAACCTTTTTTATCAGTTCCTTCAGCTCATTACAGAGCAAGTTCAAGGCTCTTTTATTTTCTGGTGTGCGAACTCGCTGCCAGGTTTTCCTGGCCTTCCTCTTTTTCCTGACAAGTTCATTCACCTCTGGAGGAGGGCAGATTATTCTCTGTTTCAGTTTTCTGTTGATCTGGGGAGTGCTTTCCCATGCTGCTTTCTGAATATTAGTATTAAATCTCTTGACTTCTTCATCTAACTGGTAAATATCATTCAAAGGGACATGAAGGTCTATGCTTTCATCCAGTAGTTGCCTGAATAGGGTCCAATTCGTTTTGTTACTCGAAAGCTGGCACGGGTATGACCGAAAAATAACCTCATCATTTATTGTCATGACAACCGGTGAGTGGTCCGATGAGAGATCCTCACAGTTTTTAACATCTATGTACCTGCTGGATAATCCTTTAACAACGTAAAAGTCAATCAAATCAGGTAATTTGTTGCCATCTGCAGGCCAATAAGTTGGGGTAGCGCTTGAGTGAAAATCAAGTTTTACTTCAATCCCAGCTTTGTATAGTTCCCTGCCTTTGGTGGTCGATAACCTAGAACCCCAAAAGGTGTTTTTGGCGTTAAAATCACCTCCAACAATGAAGTGATTCCCCAGCATCTTGAATAACTCAACATAATCTTCTTTTTTCAGATTTTGCCTTGGTGGGCAGTATATTGCAGAAATTTTAAAGTTTCCTTTACCAAGCAGCTGCACTTTGACAGTTGCCACTTGAAACGAGTCCTCCTCTATTTTCAGGTCTTCATAATATTTGATAGTGCTTTTCAGCAATAAGGCCGTGCCTCCTCTGGCTCTATCCGCTGGATGAGCCGCATGATAGCAGCTATATCCTCTTATATTAACAATCGCATTTCTGGTAAGGTGGCTCTCCGAGATTAGGCAGATGTCAATGCTTTCCATATTTAGAAACAATTCAAGCTCCGTTATCCGTTGCAGAAGTCCATTTGCATTCCACGTTGCAATTCTTACGGTGTTATACATGTTTTTGGCTTAGAGGGGCAGCAGTTACTTGTGCGCCCACCTGCGCAATTTTTTTCGACAATTTGTTGTTTATTTGCTGTTGCTCAGCGAGTTTCTCGAGAATTTTGTCAGTAGAATCTTTTTGTTTTTCCATCGCCTTATTCAGGACGTCAAGTCTTTCAATGACCTCGCTAAGCACTTGATCCATTTTCCCAGCGTTTCCTGCGGTCTTGAGTTGTTGTTGTTTCACTGCTCTTGCATAGCTGTTCGTCCCTGTATCCCTACCTCTCGCTGCTAGAGGAGCTTGTTTGCCCCTCGAAGTCACAGTAGGTAGATATAACGGGATTTTTTCCCCGGAAGCCATATTCCCGACACCACTAGTCTTTTGCTTATTGTTTTGGCGTCTTTGATTCTTCATTTGCTGTAGTTGCTTGGCCACCTCACATCCTCTGTAGCTGGCAGGATGTTGCTCCCGACAGTTAACACAAGTGGGCGGCGTATTATGATTTATCGTGCAATCGCTAGTATAATGTTTGCCTAGGCATTTTACACACCTAGGCTCTCGATGGAAAAATTTCTGCGTATGGTTGAAACCTTGGCATTTTTTACATTGTGGTATAAGGCCCGAGTTTTTCCGAAGCGGTTCGATTTTAACCCTCATGTTGAGAATTGATCTTATGTTATATATATTATCTACATTTTCCTCATGATCGAACGTGAGCATGAACAGAGGAAGCCTTACCCTACTAATCTCCTCCTTCCCCTGTTCATCCTTTTTCCTTTCTTTTTTAATGATGTTCACAGCATCAATTATTTTGAATCCCCTCTGCTGGAGATCAACCTTGATCTCCTGGTTTTCGCACGTTGGGTGGAGACCTCTAGCCATAACCTTAGTGGGCCTACGGCTTTTGTCCTCGTACGTATACCACTGCTTATTTTCATCACTCAGTTTTTTTGCCAAAGCTCTGTATGCGTCCGAGTTCAATGTTAGGATTTTCCATATATTGTTATTCATCGCCACAATTTTGTATCCCTTGTCTGCAACTGATGCCATCAGTGATTTAATATCTGCATATTTGGTTATCCCAACTACATGGATTGGTGGAGGAGGTGTAGTTTTTTTCCCTTTTCCACACTTATCAAGTCCTAACCTTCCTTGAGTTATCTCATCCTTATTAGGGTTGCCCTTATTAGCAGCAGTCCTTTCCCTACTAAGGTTGAGGAAGTTTCCTGCTTCTGCCTCTGGAGAGAATTCAGCTTTTCGCTTTCTTCTGCGTTTCTTGGTTTGCTTGACTAACCAGTCAGTTTCTCTTTCTAGTTCTTCTTCGTCTGTATGATAACTAACTGGAGTTTTAGTGCCAGTATCGTGTTCAGGCAGTTTACCCTGTAATATCATTATTTTTTTAAGCAGTTCATTTTCCTCTGTCAGCTTATGTAGCTGCTTATTCAGTTGATTCATGGTTTTTTCCATTTCACGTAATCTATTTTGCAATTCAGCTTTCTCTTTATCCATTTCTGTCGTATTATCGATCCCGCGCGTACCTGCTTGAGTCGTGTGTTCTGGTGGTGATCTTGATATTGTTGATCTCCTTTCAAATGGGTTTATATGCGAAAGTTGGCCCTCCCCAGAATCCATAGGGCCGACCTCCATAAAGGAGTGTGGATTTTCCAGAGTATCTGGTCTGCCACCTGGGGTAGTTAATCGTACAAAATATGGGACATGCAATTATTATGCAAAATTGTAATTTTTGGGCTTAAATGAGTTTGAAACAAACCCAGCTATATATCAAAAGATGTAAAATTAAATAATCAATATTACTGAATAGTTAGATTCATGTAAAATTAAGAAATATTGGAAATACAGTAAAAAATAAGAAAACTTGTTATGTATAGTTAGATAGTGAAACAAGTCTTAGACAGATATTTTATAATTAAACAATATGAAGAGGAAAAAGACATACCACAAATTGCCTTAAAACGACGACGTTGCGTCGAGTAGTCTATTGTTAATCGCAAAGCTGAACAGTTGAAAAATGTATTAGTGGAGTTTTGAAAACCAAATAATTTATATTAAAACCAAGTGTGGTTATGTGGCGTGTAACGGAGATGAACTAACAAGTGAAATAATATTATCTATCTATGTCTAACACTTCACAAGTTTCCAAAAACACAGAATAACACCATAAAAACGCAACACCAAAAATCGACAGCCATTTTTGAACAATTTTTGGAACAAATTCACAAAACCAACACGCATATTTGAACACTACACTACACAAGAGATCCATCCAGAATTCGACATCGCAGACGACGAGGGGACATTCAACACTATATTTTGGAACAACACCACTTCGCAGGAAAAGGGAACATCGTTTTATTTTTGTGGGAGAAGATCTTCAATTCCACGGCGTCATAGCAGATTAAAACCAAGCAGACGGCGGCCATTGCTGAATTTCTCACATAGACGGTGCAGTGCTGACTGGAGCAGAGTGACGTCATTTCTTCGACTTGGTTCGAATTTTAAATAATTTCTTTCTAATTGACAATTGTAATAATAATTTTGTTCTATTTCAGATGTTAACATTTAGTTTAAGAATACCTGTTAAATGTATCTTGTTCCTTGCCCTCTGACCATTTCGACTCGTTAAAAGAACCATAAATTTAAACTTGTAAAAAATATATCTGTTGATTTTTCTCATTGCCGACTGTGGCGAATATTTGCCAGTGCCTGGGACATGCGCAGTCTGACTGGCGCACAATTTTGAATGAATAAACGCAAATCAGTATTCAGTTACCAGCATTGTTTTTATTTCTACCATTAATGTTATTATTATTTTTTATTAAGCAAAACCATAATTCACCTTGAGAGAATAGATATAGGAGGAAATTACAAACTCAAATAATTAATTAATTATTAATTAATTAAATTAAATTATTCAGTCAAATTCGATACAAGCACAAGAAAAAATATTTGCAAAATTTTTAAAGTTTGATGTATTTATTATTTATCAATCAAACACACCTAGTTATAACATTTTCTTATCATCAATATCTTTATATTTTGTTTATTATTACACTTGAAATTATATTACAATTTGACTAGCCTAACAGTGGGACTTTAAGGAGTCAGACTTACCCAGTGATAAACAAGACAAAATATCAATAAGTATCAACACATATCAATTCAATTATTTTTAATTTATATATCAATTCTAAGTTTTATTTTTATATTTGTAATATTTGTAAATAAAATTACAAATTGGCGTTTCCAACGTGGAGCTTATTAAAACGATATATCTCTATATATATCAATTATTTAATTTTTATTTTTATATTTGTAATATTTAAATAATATTACAAATTGGCGTCCAACTTAAGGGGCTTTAAATAGGAGATAATAGTGTTATAAAATAAGGACGATTGTCCAATTTCCTATTTTTAGCTTGGCAACGGTCAACAGGTCGGAAGAGGGAGCGAGATGCACAGGAGAGCTACATCAAGAAAAAGGGCTATGGAGGCCGAGCAGGAGATAAACATGGAGGATAAAGAAGCGACACCAGTGGAAGATGTGGAGTTAATGTTACCGCCAGCAGAACCAAATAAGCCTGCACCACAGAAGGAACAGCCGGAAAAATCCACCGCAAAGGAAGATACAAAATTTGATCAAATGATGGAGATGTTACTTAGAGAATTTAAAACAACGAAGGAGGAATTAAGAGAAAACAGTAAGAAGATAGAGGAGAAGCTGGAAGAAAATAGTAAGAAGCTGGAAAACGATAACCAACAATTAAAAGAAGAATTGGGTAATAAAATCGGAGATACCAACAAGAAAATCGAAGAAAATAGTAAGGAAATGAAGAACGATAACCTACGATTGAAGGAGGAATTAAGAGAAAACAGTAAGGAGATGGAAAGGAAGATGGAGGAGAATAGTAAGAAGATGGAGGAGGAAATGAAGAATGATAACCAACGATTGAAGGAAGAGTTGGGCAATAAAATTGGAGATACTAGCAAGAAGATGGAGGAGAAGATGGAAGCAAACAGTAAGAAGATAGAAGAGAAGATGGAAGAAAATATTCAGAATATGGAGGAGAGAATGGAGGAGATAAAGACTGACAATAAACAGTCGAAAGAGGAATTAACCCAGATAAGCCAAAAACTGGAAGAAACCAACAAGAGGATGGAAGAAACAAATCAGAAAATGGAAAGTAATAGTCAGCAATTGAGAGAAGAATTGAAGGAGACGAACCAAGAGAACATGAACCGGTTAGACGGAAGAATGGAAATATTGAAGGAAGAATTGAGCCAGAAGATAGCTGAAAACAATGAGACAATCAGCAAGAAAGTAGAAGAGGAAATAACGGTAATCGAACAAAGGGTTGCCAGAGCTGACGAAAAATGGAGTCAAACCGAACAAGAAGTACGGAGTATCAGAACAGAAATAAATACGAAGGTCAACACCATTGAAGAAACGACTAGGAAGACATTGGAGGAAAAACTAAAGGAAACACGGGAAGACTGGGAGCGAGTGCAGGACCGATTCACAGAGAAATATGACGGCATAGAAGCTGCTGTGACCAATATCAACAGTCAGGTACGACAGAACCAGACCGATATAGACCTATTCCATAGTCGACCAACAACCATTACCAGTTGTCCCAACAGTGAAAATCGTGAAGGGATTAACTTCAGGTTTTATAAAAATAAACCCATGGAATTCCTAGCAAGAATTGAGGAATACTTTGCCAAACACAGAGGTAATCGCTGGAGGGAGAACAAAGAGGTGCTGGACGAATCATTCAAGGAAATAGCAGACAATTGGTGGATGGCAATAAGAGACGAGGTGACCGACTATCAACAATTCAGAAGGCTATTCAAAGCCAAATATTGGTCGGAATCAACGCAAAATATCGCCAGAGACGGGATATGCCATGGGAAGTACAACCCATATGGAAACCAAACTTTAACGGCGTACTTTTTAGGAAAGGTGTGCGTGGCCAAACATCTAGAGCCCCGAATACCGGAAGAATGCCTGGTCAGCAAACTCTCATACCACTACGAGGAGGATATTATCAGAGCCAGACGAAACAGTCAAATAAAAACGGTGCAAGCCATGACCGAGCTTTTAGAGATGTACGAGCACGAAGACTATTACCGTCAAAGTCGCAGGAGGTATGAAAAGCTGGAACCAAGGAATAACAGCAATAATTTGAATAATAATAATAATCGGCAGAATGTGGGTAATAATAACAATTATAATTCCGCAAATCGGAATAATGCCGAGTACAATTAGAACCCTAGAAATAACAATAATTTGCCGAGGCTTAACCATAATAATAATAATAGTAATATTCCTCGTATGAATAATAATAATAACAACAACCACAACAACAATAATAATAATAATAATAGCCGTCCCCAAAATAACAACGGTTATTATAATCATAATAGTAACTATGTTCAAAATGGTCAGAGGAACCCCAACCTTTCTAATAATAATAATTATCATGGTAATTATAACCGAAATTACCCAAGTGGAGGTAACCACAATTACAGGGCATATCGACCTAATGTCAACTACATCCGAGCAGAAGGCAGTGGACACAGGAGGTACCAGCCTCAAAGAAGGAGCCGATACTACGAGTACGAGACTTTCCAAGGGAGCCAGGGAAGTAATCGGTACAGAGAGTACGAGCCCAGACGTAGTTCCAGCTTGGATAATCAGCGCAGACTACCTGTAGCAGAAGCCCAACCAGACGATCGAGCAGAACCAAACGAAACAGCCTCAGGACTTCAAGCTGACGCTTCCAACGGCCTGACCCGTAATGAAGCGGAACATTTAAACGAACGGAGGCAGTAATAAAATCTAATGACCCTTTACTGCTCCAATCTGCTGGGTTTAATCAAGTAGGTATGAATGTGAAGAAAAACAGAAAAAATTTTACCATAATATACAGCAATTATTTAAAGGATATCCGTAAGGACCTATTAGAAGAAAGTGAGCTTAATATTAAAAATAATGATAATGAAATAATATACATAATCGCAGAAATTGAAGGTATTTCTGTTCCTATAATGATAGACATTGGAGCCAATGTCTCCATAATAAATCGAAATGAATTGGACCGGATACAGCAGGAATGCCATAAAAACTTACCGGTACTACCTATCAATAACATTGTACTTGTAGGAGCTACCGGCCGACAGAACAAGACCATAAGAAAGCAGGTATCCCTCAATGTCAAAAGTCAGGGCATTAGTGTGGATATGATATTTCTTGTTGCAGCCGGATTACCTTTCAACATCATGATAGGATGCGACATATTGCGCCGAAACTCAGCAATTATCGACTTGTGCCGAGGAAAGGTATCGCTCTTTGCTGAAGGTTCAACCTGGATAGCCAATTTAACTGATAACAAGACTTTAGACTCCAGACAACTTCTCGACCACCAAAATAAGGTGAATTACTTATCCAACCACTCAACAAACAACAAGCCAGTACATCAAGATTCGGAGGAAGACCTATGGAAACAAAAGATCCAAGAGATACGTAACTTCCAGGGCCACAATACTAACGAGCAACTAACGGAAGACCAGCGGAATCAATTGGTAGAAATATATGAGAAATATCGAGCTGTATTTTCTGACGAACCTGGAAAGATCCGGAACTACCAATGCTCAATACGATTCAGAGAACCGGTAGAATTCAACCGAAAGTCATACCCAATAGCACAATCTTTGAAAGAAGCCGTACGATCAGAGATCCAGAATATGATTCGTAGAGATATCATCGAGAGCAGTCAATCGCCATACACTAGCCCAATTGTGGCCATACAAAAGAAAAATGGGAAGGTAAGACTTTGCCTTGACGCTCGGGAGATAAATAAGATGATAATAAACGATCGTACCTCACCTGGCGAAATTGATGAAATTTTGAAGAGGTTCCACGGAACACGATTCATTACCACTTGGGATACGGTATGCGGCTATTGGCAAGTGGAGTTGCACCCAGCAAGCCGGCAATATATGGCGTTCATCTTCGAAGGGCGCAATTATCAGTTTAAGAGATTGCCCTTCGGGTTGGTTAATTCAGTAGCTGTTTTTGTCGCCTGTATGGATCATATACTAGGACCAGAAGCGCTCCAATTCACAACTGTCTATGTTGATGATCTCCTAATAACATCAACCAGCTGGGAGGAACACTGTTATCGTGTGGAGTATGTTTTGAAGAAGCTTGCGGAAAATAATGTCACCCTTAAACTGGACAAGTCCAAGCTTATAGCTAAAGAAGTTCAATTCCTGGGTTTCCAGCTAAACAGTCAAGGAATAACACCATCAACAGAAAAGGTAGACGCCATACAACGATTCCCTACACCAAAAAACAGAAGGCAACTACAATCATTTTTGGGCCTATGTAACTATTATAGGAAGTTCCAGAATAATTATTCCGAACTAACAGCCCAGTTTCAGTACCAGTTATCGTCCAAGAATAAATGGCGATGGGGTCAAGAACAAGACGAGACCTTCAAATCAATTAAAGAGAAATTCTTAGATGCAGTAATGCTCAACCATCCAGATTTTAACCGACCCTTCTTTCTAAACTGTGACGCTAGTAATATTAGCTTGGGTTCAACACTGTACCAAGAAGATGAAAGTGGAAACCATCTAGTAGTGAGCTTTGCTAGCAGAACCCTTAACCAGTGTGAGAAGAACTATAATGTGACGGAAAAAGAGCTGCTAAGTGTAGTCTTTGCCTGCGGGAAGTTTCGGACGTATATCCTCGGATATCCAGTGACCGTCCGAACAGATCACAAGTCAATATCATTTCTAAGAAGATGCAAATTAAGCCATGGTAGATTGACCAGATGGGTACTCGCCCTGCAGGAATACGATATACAATGGGAGTATGTTCCTGGAAGTAAAAATGTAGTAGCCGACGTATTGTCAAGAGTGAATCTAGAAGAACAAACATTCGAAGGCGAAAAGGAGAGCATTTTGAAAATCTATAACATCATTAAGGACAGATCTGATTTAGAGAAGATAGTGCAGGACATCAGCAAACACCAGCAGTCCGATCCGAAGTTAAACTCTATTAAACTTCGTCTCTCCAACCAAGATGACACAATAAACAAATTTTATTGTATACATAATGGGATTTTATTCATCAAGACATCCCTTGACGAAGACGTTTGGAAGATCATGATCCCTACTACAATCGAAAAGGATATCATCCTGGACTATCACCTACGATACGGTCACATGGGAGCCATGAAGGTGATCAAGGCAATAGAAGAGAATTGTCACATAAAAAGTATCAATAGAAAAACTAGAAACTACCTTAAAACCTGTATGATATGTCAATTGGTGAAAACCAACAATGAGAGGAAGGAAGGTATGATGATACCGATTACCTCACAAGCCAAACTGGAAAAGGTTTTTCTGGACATATGTGGTCCATTTCCCCGCAGTGGCGGACGCCATCGATACAAGTATATTGTTATTATGATGGATCATTTTACAAAATTTACAAAACTATACCCTGTGAACAGAGCCACCACTCTGAAGACTCTAGAAATAATAACAAATCATTACATTCCAGAGGTAGGAAGCCCGACATCCATAATCACCGACCATGGAACGCAATTTAAGGGTTGGCGGTGGAGAAACACTCTGAATACATTGGGCATTAAGACATACAAGACGTCTGTCTACCACCCCAGCAGCAATCCAGCGGAGAGGGTACTGCGAGAGGTCGGAAGAATATTACGAACTTATTGCTATAATCAACAAAAGAAGTGGCAAGAATATTTATTAGCGACTGAAGAATTCCTTAATTTGTCATATCACACCGCTATTGGTACCACGCCATACACGGCAATGTATGAAAGACCACCTCCGAGAGAAATACAAGACATAATAGAGTTCCCCAGGAGTCAAGAATACAAATTCAATCGAATTAGATTCTACAATAAATTGGCTGAAGACCAGGAAAGGCGCAAGAACAAATATCAAAAGGCTGTTAAGAAGATAATAAGATATGAAGTCGGAGAAAAGGTACTGCTAAAAAACAGGGAATTACCCAGTACTTTGGAAGGCATTACCAAAAAGTTATTACTGCTGTATACCGGCCCATACCTGATTATTAAAAACAATAATAACAATACGTATGTACTAAAGGATATCATTTCGAATAAAGTAAAAGGAACTTATAATCAGTTATCCATTAAAAAATATTTGGAGGACTCATAGTTGTGAGATAAAACTATTATGAAGAAATTGTGAATTTTGATAAAAAAACTACCAAATCCAAAAATGAGTAAGCACATCTTACACCAACTATCAGAAAGAATATTGTGACAAAATAAGAATTTTGATAAGAATAATTATCAAATTCAAAAATGAGTAAGTACAACTTACACCAAATATTCGAACAATTGTGAATGATACAATAAGAATTTTGATAAGAATAAAATCACAAAATTCAAAAATATAGTAAGAACATCTTACACCAAGTATCAGAAAGAATATTGTGAACGAAATAAGAATTTTGATAAATAGATAACTACAAAATTCAAAAATATTGTAAGTACAACTTACACCAAATATTCGAACAATTGTGAATGATACAAAAAGAATTTTGATAAGAATATAATAACAAAATTCAAAAATCAGTAAGCACAACTTACACAAAACATTTAAAAGATTATTGTGAATAAATAAAAAGAATTTTGAACATAATAAGCTTCAAAATTCAAAAGCAATAGTAAGTACAAGCTACACAAATATTCAAAGACTATTATGCAAGTAAAAAGAATTTGGATGCAGATAATAATTGTCCAAATTCAAAATAATTAGTAAGTACCACTTACACAAACATTCAAAGACTATTATGAATGCAAAAAGAATTTTGAGGAATAATAATTTCAAAATTCAAAACAATAATAAGTACAACTTATACCAAAATATTTGAAAAACAGCTATGAACAAGAAAGAATGTAGTTGAATAAAAATGTCTAAAATTAAAAGACAGTAAACTCACATCATTACTCATACAAATGATGGGAAATAACTCTGAAATATGAAAAAAGATTTTGTAAGAAAGAGATACAAAATTCTAAGGGAGAAAGGAAACCAGAATGTCATATGACTTAATCGAACAAATTAACCAAACTCACACAGAAAATAATTTAATAAAAATGGAACAATGAAGAAGGACCAGCTCACTAAAGACCAAATAGTGAGACCAGAAACCAAAAAACAAAAACTTGATACTAATAATGATAATGCTGTTACAACAACCACTGTTATAGTGAAAGTGATAAAGAATTAATTCATGTTATACCATGAGCAATAAAAGT
This sequence comes from Magicicada septendecula, assembly GCA_034769895.1. Lineage (NCBI taxonomy): Eukaryota > Metazoa > Arthropoda > Insecta > Hemiptera > Cicadidae > Magicicada > Magicicada septendecula. Next base: position 224,304,844 of record CM068368.1, read on the forward strand.
AACTCAATGGATACCAGATGGTAGAAAGAGTAAATATAAATACTACTTACTATGTAAACATGATGAAATGTATATTATACCACATACCTAAACCACCTAATAAGGAATAAGCTTTAAGAGAGAAGAAGAGTCAAGTGTATAAAAGTATTAATTAATATAACGTATTATGAAGTGAAGAATCTAAAGATGTTTATTTTAGTCAAAAATGACTACTTTTACTGTTTATTTATTTTTATGACTGGATGTAGAAAATGCCATCAGTCTTATGTGTTGAGCAGAGATGATAATACCTCTGGACTCAATTGAAGTATTGGACAGCAGGGATTGAAGCCAAAAGTGCCACTCTGAACTGTTCCAATTAATTTGTTAGGGAATGTTAGGGAGTAAACATACTGGTGAGGAAGCACCAAATAAGAAGGAATATAAAATGATAATGTTATACACAAGATTGAAGATCACTTATCAATGAAAAAAGAAACTAATGAAGGAGATACACATCAGCTGAGAGGCAGCAATGGTGGAAAAAGAAGGTATATAAAGTGAAAACATGTAATCACGGAGAAATGTAAATACAAAAGAATTAGTAGTAATTATTTCATCCATACAGAGTATGATCTGAACTAATCACTTTTACAGGAGAGCATATGTAACATAACAAAATTATCACACTAAACATTTGAATTAATGTTACATAAATAAAAGAAAAAGTTCCATAGTGAGTGAGAGGAATAAATTGTTTAAGGATTACACTAGAAACTGTATAATTAAGTCTATAAAATGTTAATAAAAATGGAAGATAATAAAGAAAACCATTAATTAAAATAACCTACTATGAAAAAACCAGTTAAACCAGCAGTATACCCAGTAGATTGGGGAAGCAGTACAAAAAGGGAAGGACCATAAAAAAGGAAATAATCTGTCATGAAACCATTTTAATAAGGAAACTACTAATGTGATATTTGAAGAAGGGACAAAACATATCAAGATTCCAACAAAGAGACCAGAAACAGGAAGAGATATGCCAAAACAAAATGTTAGTCATATAATAAATACCATGAGACAAAATTGAAACCGATATAGGTAAACCCCAAACAAGTTACAAGATACAATACTATGAAAAACAAATTGTATATTAGTTGTAAGTGTAATTTGTTAAAAAACATGTCAAAAGAGACTACCAGAGTGTAGAACTCACTAAAAAGACTACCAGAGTGTAGAATCTAATAAAGTGAAGTGAGATAACAAAATTAAGGAACTACAGAGTGTACAGTGAGAAACATAGTTAAAAAATCTATGAAAAAATCTTCAATGAGGTTTAAGTATTATAAAAAGACTACCATGAGTGTAGAATAATAATAATAAAACCATTGAAATGAAAGACGGTCTAAGGACTGACAACATTACTGGTAATAAGAGTTTTAAATTAGATATAAGAAGGACCATTACATATAAAATGTTTTCTTTAATTATAACTAAATAAATGGTGAGGACAAAAATACCAAAGGACGGTTCATAACTGAAGGTATGCCTAATATTAAGATATTTATTATTTATTATTAATTAAATAATATTTTAGATGTAAGGTGTAAATAGATACACGAGGTTTTTTATCACAGTTAAAGTGTTTTCATAAGAATAATACATACACAAGACAGTTAGTGACTGACAGTGTTACTAGTAATAGGAGTTTTTTTATGTTTTCTAATTAAATTATGTCTAGGATAAGCTATGTTGTTATCATTTGATGATACAGGAAAAAATAATAGGAATAAGATGTTTTTGTTAAAATTAGGTGATATATGGAAAATAGTTGATAATAAGATGTTTTTGTTAAAATTAGGCATAAGATGTTCATGTTATGGTTCAATGATGTTATTAGTATAAAGAAAGTTTAGTAGATACAAGATATTCTATTGTAATTAAAATCATGTCATTTAATTTTCCATTGTGTAAGTCAGAGAGGCAAGTAGGGCATAAAAATGTAATAGTTTTATTCAAATCAGTAAACCAAGAATAATGTACAAACAGACCCACCAAGACACTATGTTTGTAAACACAGAATGGCCTATAAACCAAAAAAACTATCTATCAAAGAATTAATCTATGTAATAGGAATAGAATTCAATACATACAATACAGAAATTGAAAATATAATTAATACAGATACAGTTAATAGCAAATAGAATGACAAAAGAAAGAAAACTAACTTCTTTTGGAAACAGTAAAAAATAGGCTTATGATTGTAATCAAATCAGACTAAACAGCAAATTAATCAATATTGAAATGTTTTAATAACCAAATTATTAACAACAAAGTAATTACGGAGTTATTAGGTGTATTCCATGGAAATATTATACCGAAAAAACAAATAAAAACCTTTAAAACACTGAATTTGTACAAAATATGGGACATGCAATTATTATGCAAAATTGTAATTTTTGGGCTTAAATGAGTTTGAAACAAACCCAGCTATATATCAAAAGATGTAAAATTAAATAATCAATATTACTGAATAGTTAGATTCATGTAAAATTAAGAAATATTGGAAATACAGTAAAAAATAAGAAAACTTGTTATGTATAGTTAGATAGTGAAACAAGTCTTAGACAGATATTTTATAATTAAACAATATGAAGAGGAAAAAGACATACCACAAATTGCCTTAAAACGACGACGTTGCGTCGAGTAGTCTATTGTTAATCGCAAAGCTGAACAGTTGAAAAATGTATTAGTGGAGTTTTGAAAACCAAATAATTTATATTAAAACCAAGTGTGGTTATGTGGCGTGTAACGGAGATGAACTAACAAGTGAAATAATATTATCTATCTATGTCTAACACTTCACAAGTTTCCAAAAACACAGAATAACACCATAAAAACGCAACACCAAAAATCGACAGCCATTTTTGAACAATTTTTGGAACAAATTCACAAAACCAACACGCATATTTGAACACTACACTACACAAGAGATCCATCCAGAATTCGACATCGCAGACGACGAGGGGACATTCAACACTATATTTTGGAACAACACCACTTCGCAGGAAAAGGGAACATCGTTTTATTTTTGTGGGAGAAGATCTTCAATTCCACGGCGTCATAGCAGATTAAAACCAAGCAGACGGCGGCCATTGCTGAATTTCTCACATAGACGGTGCAGTGCTGACTGGAGCAGAGTGACGTCATTTCTTCGACTTGGTTCGAATTTTAAATAATTTCTTTCTAATTGACAATTGTAATAATAATTTTGTTCTATTTCAGATGTTAACATTTAGTTTAAGAATACCTGTTAAATGTATCTTGTTCCTTGCCCTCTGACCATTTCGAGTCGTTAAAAGAACCATAAATTTAAACTTGTAAAAAATATATCTGTTGATTTTTCTCATTGCCGACTGTGGCGAATATTTGCCAGTGCCTGGGACATGCGCAGTCTGACTGGCGCACAATTTTGAATGAATAAACGCAAATCAGTATTCAGTTACCAGCATTGTTTTTATTTCTACCATTAATGTTATTATTATTTTTTATTAAGCAAAACCATAATTCACCTTGAGAGAATAGATATAGGAGGAAATTACAAACTCAAATAATTAATTAATTATTAATTAATTAAATTAAATTATTCAGTCAAATTCGATACAAGCACAAGAAAAAATATTTGCAAAATTTTTAAAGTTTGATGTATTTATTATTTATCAATCAAACACACCTAGTTATAACATTTTCTTATCATCAATATCTTTATATTTTGTTTATTATTACACTTGAAATTATATTACAATTTGACTAGCCTAACAGTGGGACTTTAAGGAGTCAGACTTACCCAGTGATAAACAAGACAAAATATCAATAAGTATCAACACATATCAATTCAATTATTTTTAATTTATATATCAATTCTAAGTTTTATTTTTATATTTGTAATATTTGTAAATAAAATTACAAATTGGCGTTTCCAACGTGGAGCTTATTAAAACGATATATCTCTATATATATCAATTATTTAATTTTTATTTTTATATTTGTAATATTTAAATAATATTACATTTGGTAAAATTAAAAAAACTACTGTAAATTAGAATTATTATAAGGCAGCCTGATTGCCGATACCAGCAGCTGCGAAAAACCAAACTGTTTCAGGAAAGATTTCTTTAATATACTATAACGTCAATTGCTATATTATAAAGCCAGAAAATTTCACTTCTTATCATAGCAAGCAGTCACTATTAAATGAAGAAGAAAAACTGTTCAACTTTCAACACACTACACTATTTTATAATCGTAATTTAATAGAGCTACACACAGAACATAGCCAACTTGTTATAAATTAATCATTATCAAAAATTAAAAAATGGAGGGGGTACTAAACTGAAATAAGTGAATAAAAGCCTTATGCAGTCATAAAGGAAGTAAATTTATAAATTATGAATAGACAAAGTTACATGTAAATTCACATAATTCCATATATAAGGCAAAATCCTTTGTTTGATGTTTCTGAGCCATTTACCGTATTTACAATTTCATTTTTATTACTTTAAGTTTTAATTAGTAAAACACTAATTATTTAAATAAAATATTCATCTACACATGTAACCATTCACGTATCTTTATTGTAATAAGATTGTTCAAATTTAAATATGCTAATTGGTGATAGTGGTATTCTTAATTCCTTAAATGCCATGATTTTTTTAATTCAAAAATTATTACTACCACCTGGAACTCAAATGACTTTTAAGTAAAGTTCCAGAATGAGTTGTAACCCCTCTTTAAAATTTTTACGCTTTATAAAAAAAATTTTTTTTTTAATTTTTTTTTTTTAAGAGGGGCCACTAAATATTTAAAACTAGGGAGAAGACCTAGAGAAGCAAAAGAGCGATGGGTCCAGTGAGACGGGACTTGCAAATAACACTCACTATTAACAACCAATAACAACTTTTATTTCAAATGGCAATGTTTCAACTTCAATATACGATACAATTCCTAAATTTCAATTTCAATCTTAATACCAAAACATGAATTTTAAATTTCAGCAATTCAAGCTTCATATAAATATAAATTTTAATTTTCAATAATTCAACTTAGTATAAAATATAAATATAATTTTTAAATTCAATAATTCAATTTGGTATGAAATATAAATATAAATTTTAATTGTAACATATCAGTCAGCACCCATTTTAAGTTTCCAACTTCCCCAAAACTACCCAAATTAGCAATTTAACATTTGTAATCTAATATAATATAGTTTAATATTTAATTCAAATTTTATATCTGATATTAATATTATAATACGACTCTTGTACCCGTAGTAACTTAATGGTATAATATATTACTTTCCTGAAATAATAACGCATGGATATGATTTAATAACATAATGGTTTAATCTGTGTAACATAAATTCAAATTATTGGAAAATTCCATTCGATACATACGGTTGTCACAATCGATATTTATCTCAGGATTTAATGACTAAATAATTTTTATATATTTCGTGGGAATTCTTGTGGCTGCTACGAAAAGTTCCTTTACATGTTAATTAATAATAGAGAGTACCTTTACAAACAATATATTACTTATAATCTAAAAAATTACAAAAATTATATATTAAGTTACATACAAGTTTTGACGATATTCAATACGCTTCGTAAAAGCATGTAGGTTAGAGTAACGTCAACATCATGACTATTTGCCCGTCTCAGAAAATAATGTAGTTTATTAATGTGTACAATAAATGTTTTCCTTGTAATCACTGTTCGCTTAGATATTGAATTTGGTTGCACTTTAAAATGTTTACTAGTGATTAGTGTTAGTGTAAATTGTTATATTGTCTAGTGGTTGTTCCTTGTTGGGTAAAAATATTGTCAAATTATACTTTACACATCTAGATGATATTCTGAAGGTTTTCTGGTTTATTCTGAAATTTTTCTTGATTGTGTGTATTACTTGTTCATGAAAATTGTAGTGGGAGGGTTATTATCTTCGATGATGGTCTTTCAGATCTTCTTTCACAAACGGGTTATCTGTTTTTATATTTTTTTAAATTACATCTAGACACGCACTATTCAACTGTTTTCCATCACAATTAACAATTAAGTGTTATTTCTTCTTTTTTAGTCACAGAACTCATACAAATTTCTTAAATTTTGATTGGTCATTTATGTACAGGTTAAATGTATTATTATACTCTAATGATACATGCAATGTTTATACAATTATTAATTAGATAATTATAAACAATTTGATACTAAACATGCCTCAGTTTATAACTGTAAAACCTTATTAATTTGAATTTCTATGATATGTGGTGGAACCATTTGTTATGGTTGATTGTAATTTCTACTTTGACTACCTGAGATAAATATATTTACATAAATTAACTGGTGACATAAAATCTTATAACATACAACAAAACTCTTAATAATAATAATTGTTTTTGACAGTTTTAGTTTATTTATACTGCTAAACTATTGTCTGTATGATAAACTAAAATTCTGTCTAATAATAACAATAAAACACTTTTCATACAAAAATAATTAACACTGTTTAACAGTAGTCTGTGTCACTATTTATATTATGTCACTCATATAACTGTAAGGTTTGTGTCCCTTTTTCTATCCTTACAATATGTCGATACAATTTTGTTAATACAATTTTAATTTATGATTAGGTACCCTTTATTGGGTTTGGTTGTTATTCAGGGTAAGTTGATTAGGCCTGCTAGGTTTATTTATTTAACTTTTGTCTGTTTACTGCCCTATTCTACTGGGTTATTTCTGGGTTTCTTGATAATATTAAATAAGTCAAACCAACTAGGTTTCCCTTAATTTGCTTTCAATTATTATTTCTTGTTTCCTCTCTGGATTGGATTTCACTATTATTTACTATTCTTTTGTAACATTTGTTTCGTTACAAATTGCTTCCCTTGTAACGTCACAGAACGTTCCATAAAAGAAATCATTTACATAGTAAGTTATCATAAGAGGAAAGTGAGGTGAACTGTATCGAACCCAAGTAGTCCTAAAAAATTGTGTAATTTTGTATAATAATTATTTCTACTAACATGAAAAACGACCAGACTTTGACTAAGACACAAAACCCATATATATTATTAAAGTGAATAACAGTGAAAAAACCATAAGACACTATAAGAGAGACAAATAATGTCAGAATCAACCAAAATAAAGTCATTAATTATTAAGTTTTATAACTCTGAATAGAGTATTAAGAACTATTTTTTGTGAATAAATGGACATGATCCATTATTATATTATGTAATGTAAATAAAATAAATGTATTAAATGATTTAAATACATTATTAGAAAGAGTTTAGGTTAGAATAAAAATGATATATTTGTTATGACAAAAAAATATTAATGTGTTGGATTTGAGACCATACACCAAGATTTCATGAAAAAATTAATTATTATCAGATTTAAATAAACACTATATGTAATTATCAAGCAGACAAAAGCGAACAATTTATCTTAAATAAAGAAAGTTGTCAAATGAATAAAAAGCAGCCAAAATAGCCAAAAACAGTACTAACTAAAAACATGTGATAGGCATATAATATTATATAATTTATTGATTTAATGTTGCCAAAATGCAACCAAATTGCATTAGAAAGTTGAAATATGATATAGAGCGACTATACTAATATATTTGACTAACTATAACATTGTAATAGTCAAGTTATCAAAATGTTTACCTATACCATGTATGGCTGAAGCCAATCATCCAGTACAAAAATAATCATATTTGACTAAATAATTACAAAATGCTAACAAAAATAAAATAGCATGGTATAATACTTCAATATACCTTAAAAAGGAACAAACTCAGTTGAAAATAAAGTCAATTATAAAAGAACTTAGCTTATAAGGGTGAGATTTGTCACACTATGAAAAAAGGATATCTCAAGACCAATCAATGATGCTATGTCATCCTATGATGATAATAATATATGTACAGAGTAACCAGGTATCACAAAAGATAGACAAAGTAATAAACTCTGTGTGTACACTAGTGAAATACTACATATATTAAAGAAAGTGACCAATTATTGGGTTATAACATTAACAAGAATCTAGGCCATGAGCAGAGGCCATATAAGACTGTATTTATTTGTGTTTTATCTATGTTAAAATTTGTTTATTTTGTTATAGGAAGGTAGTAATGTTGGATGTTCAGATTGTGGAAGAGACACAGTGCTTTCACAACAATTTTTTGTTATAAAAATTGAATTTTCATGACAACAACCTAAGGTGGGAGTTGTTTATTGTGTTGTTTATTAGACTTAAGTTAATTAAAAACCAATCATAATTAGTATCGCTAGATTCAGTTTAAAACAGAGAATCTAAATGTAATAATGGCATACAAATTGTGAGTACTAATGTAAAACTGTTTGATAAATACCAGAGTAATTTTTGAAATATCCTTAGTATGAAGAATAAGAAATTCGTTCTAAAAGCTTCTACGGAAGTGAAAATTGTTCCATGACATTCCATTTCGTTTATTCTCGAACATTCTAGAAAGAATTTTACACAAATATACCGGAAGTCGATGAAAACAGTCAACCTGAATTAGTATAAAAGAGAGACCAAATTCGACCCAAAAACACTTGAAACTTGAACTCCAGAACTGATGCATCACCCACGACACTGATCAACGCAGCTAAGGCGAAACCGAGAGGCGAGAAATCGACAAGACCCGAAGAAAGGCTTTTCCCGTACATAGACATACCGACTGACTTAACCTCAACGAGAATCTACGCCAAAAGTGTCGCTGAAATAGAGCAGTGATACGGCAAATTTTAATAGAAATCACGCAGCCAGAACGTCCACGGCCCAGGAGGGACCAAAAATTTAAATAGAGAATGAATTCTGCTGTGTTCGCATTGACTGACTAACTTGACAATAATCCCCTTCACGTAAACAAACAATACACAAAGCCTTTCTCGTCAACATGGGAATCAGCGCTGCGGTGGCCGATTTCTGAATCAACGCTAAACAGATGATTCGTAGTGGCGGCGTTTGAACGATATTCTACTGCCAAACGTTTTGACAAAAAGTGCGGAAACAGTATACGATCGCAACTTTGACTTAAAATAGATTCAGTGCACACAAGAAGAGGCGAGATTGAATAACTACCCGAGAGGAGTGTCCTGTGCGAGATTAATTATTCATTGGAACGTGAGTTACCGAAATTAAAGTCAAATTTTATTACCTGGTTACATTTATCACACAGTTGTACTTCACACGCCACATACACACCTTCAAATCACTTAATTTTTATTGTAAGGCATCTAATTGATATGTCTTGGTAGTTCAAAGGAGTCACGTCCTGAGAGTAAAGATTTTTCACATATTAAACTCATGCTTTTCAACTGAGTAAAAATTTTTTTAAACACTAGCCGATACTTGATTGGATATATCTAGAATTGTCAATAGTAACAATAATAACTTGTGAATTTTCTATTAACTCTGCAATTGTATAATTTTTTATATGAATGTTAGTCCTTCAGACGATTTGTTTGTTTTTGAAGAACCATTAAAATTACCTGATTTCTTTCAAGCTAAACTGACTTGTTTATATTTTTTTTCATAAAAGTAAGATTTAGAAAATTTTAATTACTTTAATGATCACATTTATTTCTTGGAACAAACGATTCCAAGTGGCGCCCACAAAAAACATAGTATTAAGTTGTGTTACAGGACTACATCACCGCAGAGGATCCAGTCAACGGTAAGTAACAAAAAGTGTGCGGAGGTAACGCCCGACAGTTTACAACACAAACACTTACACTATTTTCTTTTGTTATAAATTGACGACTCCAAAGTGAAACTGTTAAAGAAGGAACACGATCGACCACAATCAATTTAGGCTTTTCGTTATAAATTGGCAGCCCAACTTGTGAGGCTTGAAAAAGACGGAACAAGCCCGGCAACTACCAACATATTAAAATGCCGCAACCTAAGGGAAAAAAGGTGAAGAAGAATGTGGAACCCGAGTTAAGTGTGGAAGACGGAGAGACAGTACAGGTCGAGGAAACGGAATTAGAACCGCCCACACTAGAAATGGAAAGACCGGTACAAACGGCAGACGAATTAGAGGAGCAAACGGGAGAAGAACCCTTACAAATTGTAGAACAAACAGAAAAACCCGATCCAGAAAAAATAACAGAGAACGTTGACGCGAATGTTTTAAGGATGATGTTCCAAACGATAAAAAGAATATATGAACAAAAATATAGAATCTCTGAAAGAGGATATGAACGAAAATACTAAAAAAAGTAATGAGCAAATGTTCCAAAGGATGGAAGAAAATATGAACAGAAATATAGAATCCCTGAATAAAAATAGACAGGAAGATAAGGAGAAATTAGACAAAAACATAAAATCTTTAAAGAAGGATATAACCGAGAAAATAGATGACAATGGGAAAAACTGGAGATATTTCAGGAGGAGAATAAAAAATGTATAGAGTCCCTGAAAAAAGAAATTAGCATAAAGTACGAAACAGTAAACAAAACGATCAATGATAATAAAATCGATAGTGACAGGAAGGTCGAAAACATGGAGAAACAGTTGGAAAGGTTACAGGAGGGAAACAATACACGTTTCGAAAATATAGAGGAACAAACAGTAGAGACCAAACAAGATGTTAGAAATCTCTAAAACATGGTAAGGCAGAACCAAGACGCCATCATGCAGGAGGTGGGAGAAGTCCAGAAAGACGTTAGCGAGAGGATGCAGAAAACATATGACATCGCTAACAGGCTGGACGAACAAATAAAAACTAACAAAAATAGTATACTGGAAATAGACCAGAGAGAGAAGAACCTGCAGGAAATATTAGAGGCGCTGAGAGACACACCCATACTAAATACTCATACGTGTCATGGCGAAAACAGGGAAGTAATCAACTTCCAAAACTATCGACGAAACCCAATGGAATTTTTAGAAAGAATGGAGGAGTTTATTGGGAGAAATAGAGAAACAAGGTGGGACAGGATAAGAGAGATGCTTGATGAGACGTTTAAAAACACGAGGGATAACTGGTGGATAGCGGTACGACCCGAACTCACAAATTTAGCAGAGTTTAAACGCCAGTTTAAGGAAAAGTATTGGTCGGAGACTGCACAAAACAGGGTAAGAATGGACATTTTCTATGGCAAATACGACGCGTCCAATGGACAGTCCCCGACGTCTTATTTCCTGGGAAAGGTATGTTTAGCACGGAAGTTGATACCGCCGATCCCAGAGGAATGTTTGGTAAGGCAATTAGCTGGACATTACAGTTATGGTATCAAAGATGCCCAATTATACCAACAGCTTAGCAAAATAGCCGATCTGGCCAAATTATTGGAAAATTGTGAATCCACAGGAAGGTTCCAGGACTACCAACCCCCCAATCGTAAGGTAGAGTACAACAACAACAATAACGGACCAAACCGAAATGGAGGTGGAAACGGTAATAACCTAAACACAAATAATCAGAATAATGATACCCCACCAAATGGCCGAAATGATAACACTCAGGGTCCAAATAACCACAACTATCCGGGACCAAACAGAGGTAATTACACCGGGAATAATTACGGTAGGAATTTCCACCAGGGAAACAGTTATCACGGAAATAACTATAGGGGAAATAGTTATGGTCAACGTAATGGTTATCGCAACGGGGGAAACCAAGGAGGAGGCGATAGGAGAAACCAAAATGAATATAGGCCCCAGGTAAATTATACAATGGCCAATAACCGACGGCCATATCCACCCAATGTACACACTTACATGTTTTACCCACAACAGGCGCCAGGTAGCCAGGGTAACACGACGAATAGCCAACCTATTAATGGTAATCCCGAGGTCAGGCAGGAAACACAGACGGGTCAGCAACCCAATGTTCCGGGAGACCGGGCCAATGAGACTGTGGCTCATTTAAACTAAACGCGGCAGTGGAAAAGGAAAACCGCCCTTCACTGAACCAATATTATGGGGTGACAAATTACTAACATAGACAGGACAAAGACGGGACTATATTACGAATAAATAATTATCTTAAGGATATTAGAGAGGAGTTATTAGAAGAGGGTGACAATGTCATTAAAAATAGTAACCAAGGGAATAATAGTATCGTGCAGATCAAAGCAAATATCAATGGCATAGAAGCGATATTACTCATTGACACGGGGTCAAATGTATCACTTATCGATAGTGTTGAGTTAGAGAGGATCAAACAAAATAGTAATTTACCAATACCCACTCTGCCTATAAACAACATTATTTTAGTCGGAGCAACGGGGAGGCAAAATAAATCAATAAAGAAACAGGTGTCGTTAGAGATGACTAGTAATGGGGTAACAATACCAATAGTTTAAGACCTGAAGATGTCAGTAATGACAAAAAGCTTTGTCTAAATAATAAAAACAATTATAGCAGTTTAGCAATTTTATAAAAGAAAAATACCAATAGGGTTATTAGTGGCGAATAATTTACCCATGAGTATCCTAATAGGCTGCGATATACTTAGGCCATACAATGCTGTAATAGATTTGGAAGGTAAGGTGATAACTTTAAAAACTAACAAGGGAATTTGGACCAATAATTTAATCGATGTCCAAGGAAATGGTACAGACAATACACCTTATCAAGCGATAGTGAACTATTATTATTGTGCCGATCGTCCAATCGATATGCCATTATATCAGGAGGAAAACCCAGAGTTGTGGTTAAAAAAATTAGAAGAAATACGGGATTTCCAAAGGACGAAAGCAAGGGGTCTGATCAGCGAAAAACAGGCGGAACAATTAATCGAGGTATACAACAATTATAAACACATATTCTCGAACGCTCCAGGTAAAGCCAGAGATTATCAATGCACCATAAAATTCAAAACTCCGGTGGAATTTAACAGGAAATCGTACCCGATCGCATACTCGCTAAAGAACGAAGTCAGGGAAGAATTAAACAGGATGATTGAGGACGACATAATCGAGTATAGTCATTCGCCCTTTACCAGCCCAATCATAGCGGTGCCAAAAAAGAACGGAAAGGTACGTATATGTCTCGATGCTAGGGAGATCAACAAAATGATTGTTAACGACCGCACATCACCTGGGGAGATAGAGGAGATATTGAAAAAGTTTCACGGAACCAAATATATAAGCTCATGGGATACGGTATGCGGTTACTGGCAGGTAGAACTCCACCCTGATAGTAGGAAATATATGGCATTCATATTCGAGGGCAGAAACTATCAGTATAAGCGGTTACCTTTTGGCTTAATAAATTCTGTGGCGGTGTTTGTAAAGATAATGGACAGAATATTGGGGCAGGAAGTACTGAAGTTTACGACAGTATACGTCGACGACCTACTGGTAACTTCAGCGAATTGGGACGACCATTGTAATAGGGTTGAACAGGTGCTAGAGAAATTATCAGAGAATAATATCACCCTCAAATTAGACAAGTCCCAATTCATTGCAAATGAGGTGAAATTTTTAGGTTTTAATTTAACAGAACAAGGGATTACTCCATCTAAAGAGAAGGTAGAGGCCATACAGAAGTTCCCCACCCCAAAGAACAGGAAACAGCTGCAGTCATTTTTAGGAATCTGTAACTATTACAGAAAGTTTCGGTCCAATTACTCAGAACTAACTGCCAGGTTCCAAAAGCAGTTATCAGCTAAAGACAAATGGACTTGGGGACCAGAGCAAGATGGAGTGCTCAATATCATAAAGGAAAAGTTTTTAGAAACAGTAATGTTGCATCATCCCGACTTTACAAAACCATTTTTTCTAAACTGCGATGCCAGTAACGTGAGTTTAGGTGCAGCCCTATATCAGGAAGATCAGGACGGTAACCATTTAGTAATTAGCTTTGCTAGCCGCGTGCTGAACAGTTGCGAACGAAACTACAATACTACCGAAAAAGAATTGTTGAGTGTAGTTTTTGCATGCGGTAAATTTAGGACATATATATTAGGGTACCCCATAACAGTTAGAAGCGACCACAAATCTATATCAATTTTGAAGCATTGTAAACTGAACCACGGAAGGCTGACGAGATGGGTTTTGGCCTTGCAAGAGTATAATATCACATGGGAATATATACCCGGCAAACAGAACGTAGCAGCCGACGTCTTATCTCGCGTCAATATACCAGACCAAACCTTTGACGGCGAAAAAGAACAATTAGCTAAGGTTTACCACATTATTAAGAGCAGGGAAGATTTAAAAAATATTTTAAACGATATAACGTCACAACAAGAGGCCGATCCAAAATTAGGAGATATTAGAAAAAGGGTACAGGAAGGCGACGAGGTCATAAACAGATATTATTGTTTACACAACGACACTTTGTTTATAAGGAATACCCCGCACCAGGAGAGTTGGAAATTAGTGATTCCACCAGCGATAGAGAGACCGCTAATTATCGACTATCACGATAGGTACGGACATATGGGTGCCCTCAAAGTAAGGAAGGCATTGGAAGAGCAAACATACATCAAAGGGATGAATAAGAAGGTGCAACTGGCGATACGATCGTGCGATATTTGTCAAAAAGTAAAGTGTGATAACGAGAGAAAAGAAGGGGTCATGATACCCATATCATCTACCGAAAAATTGGAAAAGTATTTCTCGATATCTGCGGACCATTTCCACGCAGCGGTGGGAGACACCGATATAAAGTTATCGTAATCATCTTCGACCACTTTAGCAAATATACAAAGCTATACCCAATAACTAGGGCAACGACCAGGAAAATAATAGACATTATTATAGAGCGATACATAATGGAGGTGGGCCAACCGTATTCTATAATTACGGACCACGGTACCCAGTTTAGAGGAAAACTTTGGAAGGAAAGCCTGGAAGAACACGGAATAAAAACGTACAAGACGTCTGTATATCACCCGAATAGTAACCCAGCCGAGAGAGTGTTAAGGGAGGTAGGACGGTTACTGAGAACATACTGCCATAACGAGCAGAAAAGATGGCATGAATATGTAGCATCTACCGAGGATTTTATCAATTTTTCATATCACAATACCATCGAGGTGTCGCCATACACAGTTATGTTCGAAAGACCCCCACCACGAGAGATAAAAGAAATTATTAATTTTCCCGACGAACCCGCATACCAATTTGAAAGGGCAAAATTTTATAACAAGGTGTTAGAAAAAACGGAACAGCAGCGGAAAAAAAATGTCAAATCACAGCCCAAGGCAATTAAATATGAGGTAGGAGAAAAGGTGTTAGTTAAAAATAGAGAATTGCCCAGTGCTATACAAGGCATAACGAGGAAATTGCTACTCTTATATACAGGGCCTTTCACGATAACCAGAGACAATAAAAACAATACCTACGAGGTAACTGACACGATTAGTAACAAAGTAAAAGGTACGTATAACCAAACATCATTGAAAAAGTACCATGATTAAAAATCATAAGTCAAATACTCAATCAGTGACCAAGTACCATGACCAAAAACCCAAGTCAAATACAGCATCATTAAGAAGGTACCTTGACTAAACATGTTAACGTGAATTTTTTTTTTAACTTACCCAGAATTAGAAAGGAGATAGAAATTATTAAATAAATATAAATGTTATTGTATTATGATTGTTATTGATTAATATTACGAGAAGGACAACTTACACCAAAGGCATAAAGATATATAAAATATAGATTTATTTCCAATAGCCATGTCAACGTATATTTACCAGCTTACCCGTACTTAGAGAAGGAGAGAGATTATTATTAATAAATATTACGAGAAGGACACCTTACACCAAAGGCATAAAGATATATATAAAATATAGATTTATTTCCAATAGCCATGTCAACGTATATTTACCAGCTTACCCGTACTTAGAGAAGGAGAGAGATTATTATTAATAAATATTACGAGATGGACACTTAGTAAAAGAGAAAAGAGGGAGAAATACTGTCATATATTTGATACTAAATGGAAATGATAAATGGAAAAAAAAAAAAGGAAAACAGTGTGTTACATAAGGAGGTAATGATGAATATAAATATAGCTATTAACATTGAATGATTTTAAACGATAATTTTAACCTGCGGAGAACGATATATTAATATAATTGTGAATTAATCAGAAGAGTTTAAGAAAGGGAATTTATGTGTAGGAGCCTATGATCTTTGAATATTGTATTTTTTTTATTATTATTATTATTTGTTGCAAAGGTGCAATTATTATTTTCTGAACAGGGATGTGTTGCCTCTGATTTCAGTAGTTATAGATAGGAAGGGCAGAGAATGTATGCCATAGCGAGCCATTCTGACTCCCAACCCTCTATGAAAGTTAGGGAATTGATAGGGAATTATATCAAAGATTAATTAAATAACATCAAGGTAAAAAGGAAAGGAATAGGTGATACGACAAAGAACGAAATAGGAATATTGAGTTGGATTAATATATTAAAGGAGTAGTACAGGAATTTAATTATAAGATAAAAGAATGAAATATAAAGAAGCTAATAAAAGGTTATTATAGAGATGATAATTTCATCAAAACCAAAGATATGTTTTTCAAAAATTATCAACTTTAACGGAGAGGCATATGTAACGTCACAGAACGTTCCATAAAAGAAATCATTTACATAGTAAGTTATCATAAGAGGAAAGTGAGGTGAACTGTATCGAACCCAAGTAGTCCTAAAAAATTGTGTAATTTTGTATAATAATTATTTCTACTAACATGAAAAACGACCAGACTTTGACTAAGACACAAAACCCATATATATTATTAAAGTGAATAACAGTGAAAAAACCATAAGACACTATAAGAGAGACAAATAATGTCAGAATCAACCAAAATAAAGTCATTAATTATTAAGTTTTATAACTCTGAATATAGTATTAAGAACTATTTTTTGTGAATAAATGGACATGATCCATTATTATATTATGTAATGTAAATAAAATAAATGTATTAAATGATTTAAATACATTATTAGAAAGAGTTTAAGTTAGAATAAAAATGATATATTTGTTATGACAAAAAAATATTAATGTGTTGGATTTGAGACCATACACCAAGATTTCATGAAAAAATTAATTATTATCAGATTTAAATAAAAACTATATGTAATTGTCAAGCAGACAAAAGCGAACAATTTATCTTAAATAAAGAAAGCTGTCAAATGAATAAAAAGCAGCCAAAATAGCCAAAAACAGTACTAACTAAAAACATGTGATAGGCATATAATATTATATAATTTATTGATTTAATGTTGCCAAAATGCAACCAAATTGCATTAGAAAGTTGAAATATGATATAGAGCGACTATACTAATATATTTGACTAACTATAACATTGTAATAGTCAAGTTATCAAAATGTTTACCTATACCATGTATGGCTGAAGCCAATCATCCAGTACAAAAATAATCATATTTGACTAAATAATTACAAAATGCTAACAAAAATAAAATAGCATGGTATAATACTTCAATATACCTTAAAAAGGAACAAACTCAGTTGAAAATAAAGTCAATTATAAAAGAACTTAGCTTATAAGAGTGAGATTTGTCACACTATGAAAAAAGGACATCTCAAGACCAATCAATGATGCTATGTCATCCTATGATGATAATAATATATGTACAGAGTAACCAGGTATCACAAAAGATAGACAAAGTAATAAACTCTGTGTGTACACTAGTGAAATACTACATATATTAAAGAAAGTGACCAATTATTGGGTTATAACATTAACAAGAATCTAGGCCATGAGCAGAGGCCATATAAGACTGTATTTATTTGTGTTTTATCTATGTTAAAATTTGTTTATTTTGTTATAGGAAGGTAGTAATGTTGGATGTTCAGATTGTGGAAGAGACACAATGCTTTCACAACAATTTTTTGTTATAAAAATTGAACTTTCATGACAACAACCCAAGGTGGGAGTTGTTTATTGTGTTGTTTATTAGACTTAAGTTAATTAAAAACCAATCATAATTAGTATCGCTAGATTCAGTTTAAAACAGAGAATCTAAATGTAATAATGGCATACAAATTGTGAGTACTAATGTAAAACTGTTTGATAAATACCAGAGTAATTTTTGAAATATCCTTAGTATGAAGAATAAGAAATTCGTTCTAAAAGCTTCTACGGAAGTGAAAATTGTTCCATGACATTCCATTTCGTTTATTCTCGAACATTCTAGAAAGAATTTTACACAAATATACCGGAAGTCGATGAAAACAGTCAACCTGAATTAGTATAAAAGAGAGACCAAATTCGACCCAAAAACACTTGAAACTTGAACTCCAGAACTGATGCATCACCCACGACACTGATCAACGCAGCTAAGGCGAAACCGAGAGGCGAGAAATCGACAAGACCCGAAGAAAGGCTTTTCCCGTACATAGACATACCGACTGACTTAACCTCAACGAGAATCTACGCCAAAAGTGTCGCTGAAATAGAGCAGTGATACGGCAAATTTTAATAGAAATCACGCAGCCAGAACGTCCACGGCCCAGGAGGGACCAAAAATTTAAATAGAGAATGAATTCTGCTGTGTTCGCATTGACTGACTAACTTGACAATAATCCCCTTCACGTAAACAAACAATACACAAAGCCTTTCTCGTCAACATGGGAATCAGCGCTGCGGTGGCCGATTTCTGAATCAACGCTAAACAGATGATTCGTAGTGGCGGCGTTTGAACGATATTCTACTGCCAAACGTTTTGACAAAAAGTGCGGAAACAGTATACGATCGCAACTTTGACTTAAAATAGATTCAGTGCACACAAGAAGAGGCGAGATTGAATAACTACCCGAGAGGAGTGTCCTGTGCGAGATTAATTATTCATTGGAACGTGAGTTACCGAAATTAAAGTCAAATTTAATTTTATTACCTGGTTACATTTATCACACAGTTGTACTTCACACGCCACATACACACCTTCAAATCACTTAATTTTTATTGTAAGGCATCTAATTGATATGTCTTGGTAGTTCAAAGGAGTCACGTCCTGAGAGTAAAGATTTTTCACATATTAAACTCATGCTTTTCAACTGAGTAAAAATTTTTTTAAACACTAGCCGATACTTGATTGGATATATCTAGAATTGTCAATAGTAACAATAATAACTTGTGAATTTTCTATTAACTCTGCAATTGTATAATTTTTTATATGAATGTTAGTCCTTCAGACGATTTGTTTGTTTTTGAAGAACCATTAAAATTACCTGATTTCTTTCAAGCTAAACTGACTTGTTTATATTTTTTTTCATAAAAGTAAGATTTAGAAAATTTTAATTACTTTAGTAATCACATTTATTTCTTGGAACAAACGATTCCAAGTGGCGCCCACAAAAAACATAGTATTAAGTTGTGTTACAGGACTACATCACCGCAGAGGATCCAGTCAACGGTAAGTAACAAAAAGTGTGCGGAGATAACGCCCGACAGTTTACAACACAAACACTTACACTATTTTTTTTTGTTATAAATTGACGACTCCAAAGTGAAACTGTTAAAGAAGGAACACGATCGACCACAATCAATTTAGTCTTTCCGTTATACCCTTCAGAAGTAATTATTTCTGAACACTTCATTAGGTGTGAGGACATAATTACTTATGTTATTTTACCTTTTCTTCCTCATGATATTTTTTCATGGATTGTTAATTATAATTGCCCTTGATCTTCTTTGAAATGGGGTCGGTTAATTCGTACGTGTTGTTGTTGTTGTTTTCTGTTATGGTGTAGGGTGCAACGTATAGTAATAATAATTTCTTTGATATCCCTTCTAGAGTGCTAGGCAATTCCCTGTTCTTTAACAAAACTTTCTCTCCTACTTCATATTTAATTATTTTACCCTTTATTTTCTGGTATTTATTTCTGCGTTTTTCCAGATTTTCCATCACCTGATTATAGAATTTTAATTTATTAAATTGGTACGGTGAAGACTTAGGAAATTTAATCAATTCTTGGATCTCTCTGGGTGGTTGTTTTTCATACATGGCAGTGTATGGAGTGCAATTTATAGATGGATGATAAGCCAAGTTTAAAAAATCTTCTGGGGCTGATAAGTAATCAGGCCACTTCCTTTGTTGTTGATGACAATAGGTTCTTAAGATTCTACCAACCTCTCTCAGTATTCTTTCTGATGGATTGCTACTGGGGTGGTATACGGAGGTCTTATAGCTTTTGATGTTCAGTTCTAACAATGTGTTCTTCCATTTTCTGCCTCGAAATTGTGTACCATGGTCGATAACTATTGAAACAGGTATTCCTATTTTTGGAATGTATCGAGTAGTTATTACTTCAAGAATTTTCTGCGTAGTTGCTCGACTGATTGGATACAATTTGGTGAATTTGGTGAAGTGGTCCATAATTATTATAAGGTATTTATACCGGCTTCTACCTTCACTCCTAGGAAATGGTCCACATATGTCAATGAATAATTTTTCCAATTTTTGTTCTGACGATATAGGTATCATTACACCTTCCCTTCGTTCATTATTAATTTTGACCAATTGGCAGATATGACAGGGTTTTATATAATTTTGTACCTTCCTGTGTATGTTCTTAATATAACAATTCTCCTCCAATGCTTTCACTACCTTTACTGCACCCATATGTCCGTATCTTATGTGATATTCCAACACTAGTTCTTTCTCCATGATTCTGGGAATGATTACTTTCCAGTCTTCTTGGTTCAATGTATTTTTTATAAATAAAATTCCTTCTTGTTCACAATAGAATTGGTTTATTGAAGAGTTTTGGTTCGCCATACGTTCCTTGATTTTTATTAATTTTGGGTCTAATAACTGATTAGCTTTGATATTTTGTAATAATGCCTCCAAATCAGATCTACTTTTGAGAATGTTGTACACCTTGATAATCCTTTCTTTCTCACCCTCAAATGTCTGGGTGTCCAGGTTTATTCGAGATAACACGTCTGCTATCACGTTTTGACTCCCTGGAATATATTCCCATTTGATATTATACTCCTGCAAGGCGAGTATCCACCTTGTAAGCCTTCCATGACTCAGCTTACAACTTCTTAAAAATGAGATGGACTTATGATCTGTTCTGACAGTTACAGGATATCCCAAAATGTACGTTCGGAATTTACTACAAGCAAAGACTATGCTTAATAGTTCCTTTTCCGTAACATTATACCTTCTCTCACAGTGGTTTAACACACGACTGGCAAAACTGATGACTAAATGGTTTCCTTCTGTGTCTTCTTGGTACAATACCGTCCCAAGACTGACATCACTTGCGTCACAGTTCAAAAAGAATGGGTGATCAAAATTTGGATGATGAAGGATTACTGTCTCTAAGAATTTATCCTTTATCTGTTGTAGTATAGCGTCCTGTTCATGTCACCATGTCCATTTGTTTTTGGGAGACAGCTGTTCCTGAAATTTAGATGTCAATGCGGAATAATTGCGTTGGAACTTCCGGTAGTAATTACACAGTCCTAAGAAGGATTGGAGTTGCCTCTTATTCTTTGGTTGTGGGAACTTCTGGATTGCAGTAACCTTTTCTTGTGATGGGGAAATACCTTGTTCAGTCAAATTGAAACCTAAAAATTGAACCTCCTTCGCTATTAATTGGGATTTTTCGAGTTTTAGTGTTATGTCGTTCTCTGCTAACTTACTCAATACATATTCCACCCTGTGACAATGTTCCTCCCAGTTGGATTAGGTAATCAACAGGTCGTCTACATAAACTGTGGTGAATTGTAGCGCTTCCTGACCCAATACTTGATCCATACATCGTACAAAAATTGCTACCGAATTGACTAATCCAAATGGCAATCTTTTAAACTGGTAGTTTCTACCCTCGAAAATAAAAGCCATATATTTTCGACTCATCGGGTGCAACTCCACCTGCCAGTAACCACAAACTGTGTCCCAGGTACTGATAAATTTTGTACCATGAAATTTCTTTAGAATTTCTTCTATTTCTCCAGGTGACGTGCGATCATTTACTATATGTTTATTTATTTCTCGGGCATCCAAGCAAAGTCGAACCTGCCCGTTCTTCTTCTGAATTGCCACTATTGGGCTAGTATATGGTGATTGGTTATGCTCAATTATATCATTTAACAACATTTTATTAATTTCAGCCTCTAACCGCCTCCTTCAATGAATATGGTATAGGATAGGATTTTCTGTGGAATTCTGCTGGTTCTTTAAATTGTATTCTACACTGATAGTTTTTTACTTTTCCTGGTTTTTCTGAAAATACATGTTTATACTTCTTATATATCATAATGAGATCTTTTACTTGTTTTACTGTCAAATTATTTGTGCCTTGGTGCCTAAACTCTCTTATCTCCTGTAATTTACTGTTCCACAGGTCTTCATTTGTCATATTATAGATTATTTTTCTGCATTGGGTGTCATTATTTAAAAAATTTAATTCCCTAACTTGGTGATGGGTACGGTTCAGAGGGGCACCATCGCTTCCTATTAACTCTGCCGTCCACATAACACCTTCTGAGTTCAAGGACACCTTCTCCTTGCTCAAATCAATAATGGCTGAATATTTCCTCAGCATATCGCATCCGATTAATAATTCGAATGGTAGGCCGATTGCGACCAAACATATAATATTAATTGTAACACCTTTGCTTTCTATTTCCAATGACACTTGTTTTCTCATTGTTTTATTTTGACGCCCAGTGGCACCTATTAAAATAACATTATTGACAGGTAAGATAGGTATTATATTTTTACTTTGTTTCTGTATTCTCTCCAGTTCAGCGTCGTTAATAAGTGATACATTTGCACCAGTATCTATCATTATTCGTGTAGGAATTCCTTCAATTTGAGCGGTTATGTATAAAATTTCATTATGCTGGTTGATTTTACTTGTCATCGTTTCCTCCAGCAGTTCTTCTTGAAGATTTTTCAAATAATAATTGTAAATAATAGTAAGGTTTTGATTATCCGTCCTTAAACTTTGGTTGTTGTTATACTTCAAAATTCTTTTGTTTTCCATAATTAGTTTTTCATAATTAGTTGGTAGTAATTTGTTATTACTATGTTTTTGAATTTGGTGGTTATTGTACCTCAAAATTCTTTTATTTTCCATAATTAGTTTTTCATAATTATTTGGTAGTAATTTGTTATTACTATGTTTTTGAATTTGGTGGTTTTTGTACTTCAAAATTCTTTTATTTTCCATAATTAGTTTTTCATAATTAGTTGGTAGTAATTTGTTATTACTATATTTTTGAATTTGGTGGTTTTTGTACTTCAAAATTCTTTTATTTTCCATAATAAGTTTTTCATAATTAGTTGGTAGTAATTTGTTATTACTATGTTTTTGAATTTGGTGGTTTTTGTACTTCAAAATTCTTTTATTTTCCATAATTAGCTTTTCATAATTAGTTGGTAGTAATTTGTTATTACTATATTTTTGAATTTGGTGGTTATTGTACCCAGTAGTTAGTAGCGGTAAGGGGTCGCTAGGGTTTATTACTGCCTCACTCCGTTTAAATTAAGGCTATCATGATTATTTTCCGGGCATGACTGTTGATTTGCCTGGAATGGTGTGCTGGTTCCTGGTTGTTCAACCTCTCGGTTGTCTAATTGTTCACTTCCCCTTGATTCTCGGAAGTCCTCCTGGCTTCTACTTCTTACTCAGTTATAATGGTTACTCATCCCTCTGGGATTTCCTCTTTGATCATAACTGTTATTAAAACTGTTCCTCCGAGGTTGATGGTATCTCCAGTAATCCCCTTCTTCGGCACTGATATAATTTATTCGGGGTCGGTACGGACGATTATTATTATAATTACCCTGATTATTATTGTTATTAACTCCTGAGTTACTCCTAAAATTATTATAATTTTGGATTGTTCGGTAGTTATTATAATTATTATTATTTCTATTACCCGGATGGTAATTTTGATTGGGCCTGTTGTTATTATTATTGTTAATTGGGTTTCGATTGAAGTTTGCTGGTTGGTTATTATTTGGGGTAAAATTTTGGTTGTAATTACGATCGTTGACATAACTATTCCGGTTATTCATGTTATTATATTGATTATGATTCATACCATGGTTATTATTTTTTGAACCGCACTGATCCGTTCGTTGTCTGCTTCTTTTGTAGTAACCCTCGTGTTCATAATTTTCTAATAAGTCAGCCATTGCGTGGACCGTTTTAATCTGGCTTCCCAGGCGTGCTCTGGCAATTCCTGTGTCATAATGGTATGCCATTTTAGTTACTAGGGATTCTTCTGGTATTCTTGGCTCTAGGTGTCTCGCCAAACACACCTTTCCCCAGAAGTAAGTAGTTGGAGATGTACCTCTATTTCCATCATATCTTCCCTGACAAATGTTGTCCCTTATAATATTTTGTATCGCTTCGGACCAGTATTTTTCTTTAAACAGTTTTTTAAATTGAGCGTAGTCCACTATCTCATTCCTGGTTGCTGTCCACCAGTTGTCCGTAATCTCCCTAAAATGCTCATCCAACATCTCTCTAATCGAGCTCCAGATAGTTATTCGATGTTTATTAAAATGTTCCTCGATTCTGACCAGGAATTCCATGGGGTTTCTACGATAATTTTTGAAATTAATCCCTTCTCTGGTTTCATTTGTGGAAACATGAGTAATATTATTTGGTCTGGTCCTAATTAACTCAATTTCTTCTTGATTTTGGCGTACATGACCAGTTAAATTATTCACCGTAGTGTTAATATTGTCACACCTTTCTCCGGTTTGTTTCTGTAAATTTACTAAATTTTCTTGTTCCTTTTGTATTCCTTCTATTTGAATACGACTATTTTCTTGAACCTGGTCTATTCTGGTATTTATCACTGCTTTATTTTGTATAATGGTTTCGTTAGCTTTTCTTAATCTCTCATTAATGTCAGCTGTTTCTTGCTTCCTTTCCTCATCGATTTTGTCCATCTTCTGGCTAATTGTATCATTGACCTGTTCAATTCTACCATTAATTCTTCTTAAATTCTCTTCGTTGATTTGTCTGAACTCTTCCTTCATTTGGTTATTATTTTCACTTATAGTTTGCCTTAAAGTTTCATTAGTACTTTCCTTAATACTGTCAATTTTTTCATTGGCTTGTCTATTGCTTTCCTTAATGCTGTCTATTTTGTCATTCATTATTTTATTATTCTCTTCGAATTTGTCATTAATTTGCCTCAAGTTCTCATTCATTTGTCTATTGTTTTCATCTGTATTCCTGTTAATACTGTCTATTTTCTCGTTTGTACTGTCCATCCTCTCATTCATTTGTTTTATTAAATTTTCACTCATTTTCTCATTTTGTATCCTTGAGTTCTCGTTAACCTCTTCCTTCATATCGTCTATTTTCTCGTTTGTTTGTCTGTTATCTTCCTTGATACTATCAATTTTCTCATTCTTTTGCTTGTTTTGTTCCTCCATTTGTTTTAATAAGTTTTGACTCAAAATTTCATTTTGTTTCCTTGAGTTTTCAGTGAATTCTTCCTTGATGTTCTTCAAATCTTCCTTCATTTCTTCCTTCTGCTTCTTAGAGTCTTCTTTAATTAATTCCCATAGTTGTTGTAAATCCAGGCCTCCTCTGGCTTCCTCTCTTACTACCGTTTCTACATCCTCCACCGATGTTACTTCTTTCTCTTCCATCCTGACTTCCTTCTCTGCCTCCTTCGTCCGTTTCAATGATGTAGCCCTCTTACGCATCTTTATTATTTCTTGGAACTTATAGCAGTCGCCAGCTAAAAATTAGGATATTAATTTGGTTGTTTCAATTTCTTCACCTAATATTCCTTAATTTCAGCCTCACTAGTTGGTGCGCCAATTTATAATACGACTCTTGTACCCGTAGTATCTTAATGGTATAATATATTACTTTCCTGAAATAATAACGCATGGATATGATTTAATAACATAATGGTTTAATCTGTGTAACATAAATTCAAATTATTGGAAAATTCCATTCGATACATACGGTTGTCACAATCGATATTTATCTCAGGATTTAATGACTAAATAATTTTTATATATTTCGTGGGAATTCTTGTGGCTGCTACGAAAAGTTCCTTTACATGTTAATTAATAATAGAGAGTACCTTTACAAACAATATATTACTTATAATCCAAAAAATTACAAAAATTATATACTAAGTTACATACAAGTTTTGACGATATTCAATACGCTTCGTAAAAGCATGTAGGTTAGAGTAACGTCAACATCATGACTATTTGCCCGTCTCAGAAAATAATGTAGTTTATTAATGTGTACAATAAATGTTTTCCTTGTAATCACTGTTCGCTTAGATATTGAATTTGGTTGCACTTTAAAATGTTTACTAGTGATTAGTGTTAGTGTAAATTGTTATATTGTCTAGTGGTTGTTCCTTGTTGGGTAAAAATATTGTCAAATTATACTTTACACATCTAGATGATATTCTGAAGGTTTTCTGGTTTATTCTGAAATTTTTCTTGATTGTGTGTATTACTTGTTCATGAAAATTGTAGTGGAAGGATTATTATCTTCGATGATGGTCTTTCAGATCTTCTTTCACAAACGGGTTATCTGTTTTTATATTTTTTTAAATTACATCTAGACACGCACTATTCAACTGTTTTCCATCACAATTAACAATTAAGTGTTATTTCTTCTTTTTTAGTCACAGAACTCATACAAATTTCTTAAATTTTGATTGGTCATTTATGTACAGGTTAAATGTTATAGGATCAACACCCATTACCTACTTTATATTTTATAAATTACCCTTAATAGATAATTTTATTATTATACTCTAATGATACATGCAATGTTTATACAATTATTAATTAGATAATTATAAACAATTTGATACTAAACATGCCTCAGTTTATAACTGTAAAACCTTATTAATTTGAATTTCTATGATATGTGGTGGAACAATTTGTTATGGTTGATTGTAATTTCTACTTTGACTACCTGAGATAAATATATTTACATAAATTAACTGGTGACAAAATCTTATAACATACAACAAAACTCTTAATAATAATAATTGTTATTGACAGTTTTAGTTTATTTATACTGCTAAACTATTGTCTGTATGATAAACTAAAATTCTGTCTAATAATAACAATAAAACACTTTTCATACAAAAATAATTAACACTGTTTAACAGTAGTCTGTGTCACTATTTATATTATCTCACTCATATAACTGTAAGGTTTGTGTCCCTTTTTCTATCCTTACAATATGTCGATACAATTTTGTTAATACAATTTTAATTTATGATTAGGTACTCTTTATTGGGTTTGGTTGTTATTCAGGGTAAGTTGATTAGGCCTGCTAGGTTTATTTATTTAACTTTTGTCTGTTTACTGCCCTATTCTACTGGGTTATTTCTGGGTTTCTTGATAATATTAAATAAGTCAAACTAACTAGGTTTCCTTTAATTTGCTTTCAATTATTATTTCTTGTTTCCTCTCTGGATCGGATTTCACTGTTATTTACTATTCTTTTGTAACATTTGTTTCGTTACAATATGTAATCTTTATAATTGCATGGTTGCATAAACAATCCCCGTACATAACCCATAGAAATAACGCATACATGATTCACATAATTACACATATAAATATATACACCTATCACAGACACATATTCAATATCACCACATAAATAACAAACACCCTTATAACATTAAAGCCTTGCCACCCGCCTATATATATCTTTTCTCTCTATACATATATCGCCCCATCATATGGAAATTTCAACTGCCACACATATACATACATCAGTATACATATACCTAGTGCCCCCAGAATCTGGGTTGGCCAGAATGCAGGTTACCACTTTAAATGCCCTTGAACCGTGCGTATAACTTAGTGAATTCATAATTACAAGTTGTTGGAGAAAATCAGATAATAATAATAGAATCAGACAGAAATGATAATCAGAGATTGACAATAATAACTCTAAAAGAAAGCAAGCTACAATCTTTATGTGACCTGAACAGTATGAGTGAATATTGTGACATGATAATTTAATATTTTTCTAAGAAATCTGGTTTGACAAATAATTTAAAAATACGAGGTACAACTTTTACGTGACATGAACAGCCTGTGTGAATATACCATATTATAATTTATAATCTTTAAGAATATCTGGTTTGTCCAGGCAGCCGACATGTTCCTAAGCATGACCGTACATACATTTATCTGTGCATGGGGCCTACATATATCTGCATGCAAAACCTGCCTACGCAAGGTCTAAAGAAGGGACCGGACTGAAACAAAATAAAAAAACTTATAACCCTTATATGACCCAAATGTGAATATGTATACCCAAATGATCTAATTTAAATATGTAATAAAACCGCTATTACCATGGATAACCGTACTGAACGAGACCAGCCGGTCGGGTCCATCCTGTCACCAACAGTACCCATCAATATCACTGAAATTCCGGTCCCCTAATACTTGAACATCCCCCTTTTAATATCTGAGTGAGAAAATGTGGTACATGAAAATTTAATTAGCCTCGGACACATGCCGGCCCCCCGGGCGTACACTTAATGTTGAATGTAACTAATTCTATACATAAAGTCCCCGAAATCCGTTTATAGTCCCCATTAAAACGTTTATAAGATGAAAACAATATCATGTGTGTCACAAAATACCCCACAAGTTTTATTAATTGTTATGTGCACAAATCGGTGGTGTTTATGTAGGCCAGAAATAATAAATGGTTGAATATCACCTTATTCAAATTAAGCTGTGGTCCTTGAGTCCAACTCAAGCTTGTGGAGTTATGCTGGGGCATGATGATCTTGCCGTTCCTTTCGACAGGTGAACTCGAGAGCCCCTTTTTATAAGTTCAGGAGCAGATGGACATGCCTAGACCGGGTCCTCGTCTTGGGCGCAGGGACCCTAAGTATAAATAGATAATTAGATGGATGAACCAACACTTATTTTCACAGCATAAAGCACCCATGCACTCTTGATTGAACCAGTCCAGAACAAA
The DNA here is from genome assembly GCA_034769895.1 of Magicicada septendecula. Lineage (NCBI taxonomy): Eukaryota > Metazoa > Arthropoda > Insecta > Hemiptera > Cicadidae > Magicicada > Magicicada septendecula. The sequence goes on from CM068368.1 coordinate 224,333,834, forward strand.
TTTGAACAGGCCCCCTGACCATTTAAACCAGGCTCGTTTTAATTAAACCATAACGTCTTCTCTTTTGACATTTATACTATACTCACAGACGCCCATAAATCAATTAATAAGTTTCAAATTTACTTAATTAGGCCTATATGAACAGAAAGTCTGACACACTATAACCTGTTTAGTTTTGTACACGACCGCGTGCTAATGCATTTAAAATCTTATATGTCTGCCGAAATTACATAATTTTACTGCACCAAAGTGATAGCAATTACTGTATTTTAATTAAGATATAAATTAATTACATAAGAGTTTAAATAACGTAGAATACTAAGATACTGAATACTTCGAGTTTACGTCACGCGGTGTGCGTGTCCCAAAATTTATCTATCTTCATCCATTCTCATCATAACCCAAATTCACATTTTAATTTATGCAAACCATTATAGACATTCTAAAATTACTCACCGCAGATCTGTACTAGTTTATTTAGCCATTAGATAGTGAAACAATTCGATCAAGAAGACTCCAGCTCTGTCGAAGGGAAACGAGGTGTAGGCGGTATGGCCGACAAAGCAAGACAAACGTAATTCGATTCCGGTCCGACGAATCACGCATATTCCGTCCGCTAGAATGCGCTGGGAGGTTCAACGGCAAAATAGATTTCGGCCGTTAAATCAAGATACAGCGAACAAATTTGCGTTTGACCCAAATATTATGTTTATACATATATAATTTTCTTATATTAGCGCCGGTTCGTTGACGAACCGGCACAGAGTTTAAATATGTAAGTATTCAAAGAAGACTATTTCTACACACAAAAATTGCAAAAAGCAAGTTTGATGATGTCTGACTCATATTTTTTATGATATAGATGAGATAGTGATGATTCAGACCCCTTTATGTCTAATGTAGTTATAATACAGCAATTATTATTTATTTTTCATTGTAGCACTTTATATACTTATCTTACTTTCGTCATGCTGCCCACATAAAGTTCATAAACTATTACATGTTAATATTAAATATTCTCTTTTAATTTTACTAAAAGTATTCATATAAGTGACAAGAAAAGTAATTATTTTAAGTTTCTTGAAAAAAAAAATTATTATTGTAATATTTGAAATCTAAGCATGAATTTGTATAACCATTGCTCTAGTCCTCCATGGCAAAGAAAAAAAGAATCGTTTACATCCCTGTAACGTAGTTACTCGTGTAACTGCTACATACGTAGTTCTTTTATGGTAAATTGTTTCCAGTGTCAGAAAAAAGCTCCAATACGTAATACATAAATGTATCAGTATACAAGCATAGTGTATGTTGACTTCTCGCTGTTGGCTTAATTGCTTGTACTTGGGTAAGTGCTTCTCGACGTAGCAATCTTATTAAGTACTCAGACAACTTAATCTTTGCCTATGATAATTATGTTTGCACTATTACTCTAATACTCAGAACGTGTTTAGAGCAGAGCTAGTCAATTAACATAGATTTCAATAAGTATCTGTGTACACATAAATAAGAGTATTCCTTTACGGAAAGTGGGTTTAGGTTTCCACTGCTGTGTTTAGTACACAAGTGTCCTCTATTGAGCTAATTTTTTGTTTTACGGCCGACTATCGTTTTTCTTTTTGTTTATTCAATTATTCTTAATGCAGATGGGAATCGGATTCCAACCGTAGTAATCAAACGTCATTCCAACGCATTACGGAGTTTCAAGTCACAGAGTTTTGTAATTGTATTATCTGTGATAAATCTGTCTCTGTGTAGAGCTAGATATTTACAAAAATGGAATCCAGGTACCAGCAAAGAGATAAGCGACCGTGTTCCCAATACTGAGTTTACTGGGTTTATCATTAAATATTGTAAAGCGTGTATAGGCCTATTAAATATACATTATTAAACTTTCATTGTGAAAGAAACAAAATTAGCCTTCTAATTATAAAAGTAACGTTTTTAGGTAAAGGCTACTTCCTAAACGTTTTAAGGATTAGAAACATTAAGAATTAGACAGCGAACGCGAGAATAATATCAGATCTACGGACGCACGTAGAAACATAGAGACACTATGATACACCTGACACAAGAAGCAGCAAATTATAGATTAAACAGTTTTTAGGTAAGAGAACAAATAGTCACAAGATTTCTTCACTGGAGACCAAAAGCTGTAAGAAGACTACGACGAATGATGATTGCAAGGTGGGAGGATGAGATGTTAAGTTCAGTGAACTGAAAATAAATGAAGATAAAGAAGCAAAGAAGCTTAAGAATTAAGACAAAGGATCATAAACTTGGTATCTTTGTACGTCCTGTTTTGATGGTAATTTCCAAACTACTGATAACGGAACATTGACAAGTTTTGGTAATGAATCTATTACAATTTACATGTAATTACAAAATTCTTGTCATAAGTATAATCTGCCCAAACCCAAATTTAACAATTAATAGAAGATGAAACTAGTTACCAACGTTACTGTATCATTATAATTAATAATTATATTAACTAGACTATATTTGCGTCTCACGAATCACACATCTCACATGTTGCCAGTAATACAAATGACTGCCATAGAAAGTTGTGTCGTACACCTTTCTACGTATAAAAATAATTTCGGATTTGGTAAAACATTCCACCATATAAAAAATCAGATTTAGCATTCTCCGCTCATATTTCATCACGTTTGCGTTATTCTGCGGACACGCTGCAGCAAAACCATTATTTCCACAGACGCTCGTGCATATTTTATTATTTCCCAGAAACCATAGTATAGCTAAGCCAAAGTATGCGAAAGTGAGGTTTCTGATGCGCATACGCAACAGACAGTAGACCTATAGGGTACCTTCTCTTAACAGTTATGCTAGCATTGAATTCAGCCCAGTTGTTGGAGAGAGACAGGGATGAGAAAAAGTGAGGAGACGGAAAGTCCGCTCAGCTGTGGCAGTTTTCAACCCCACCTACTCCTCAAGCAGAAAGTCTTCGCCTTCAGACTTCATTTTTGCTTGGCAGAATATTACGTCAAACTTCTTAACCAAGGTTTATTGGTACATCAACATTTTGAACCAAGCTTTCGCAAACTTCATCATGGAAAGCGTGAAGAGGCGTCCGAGTTTGTTGTAGAAAGTTTTTTGCTTTTGTTTTATTTCCATTTATTTGCAGTTACAATACTTTTTAGTTATTTTAAATATTAGTTTGTTACAGGGAAATATTTTATATTTCTATAACAAAAAAGTTGTTATTCAGAAACAACAATCAGGAAGGCTATCAAAGTCGTGAGAATTCATGTTGGTGAACTGTGTAACACGTGTGTTGATGGCACGTGCTCTCGCTGGCTGCAGGGAAATCGTGTTGCCTTACGTTGTCATACGAACGTACTCCGTTACGCTCCATACGTTCTGTGGCACGTATTCAGTCTGCACGTTTTATTGACTCCATACGTCAAACACAACCAACACGCCTTTTATTGATGTACAGATAACTTCCTTTTACTACATTCTAAAAAAATAAACGATAAATATATGGTAGACACTATACTGATGAAAATAAAACAAATAAAAATCCTTTTGCAGAGATGTCGAAAGCAAAACAAGAAAACCGATCTAACGGAAAAGTGAAGTGTATCTGGACCTGGTCCAGTGCAGTATAGACCTGCGCCTTGTGTGATGCGACTGATTAAATTATTGTGAACGATGCCTTACATATGCTATGAATACCAAGGAACTTGAATACAGTCATCCAAGAAATTTGCGTATGCAAATGGAAAGTAATGAGCCTTTCACTGCAAGAGAGTTGTGATGGAAAGATTGTAACTTTCTGTTTCTCTCATTGCGTATTTGTTACATATATAAAAACAACAATCAATACGGGACTAACCTCTATCGATGTGCGTATGATGAGAACTGACGAATTGAGAGCGATTCTATTCGAGAAACCCATTATTATGTAATTGTCTTGTAGGTATTATACGAGATGTAATCAAGTAGGCGATTCTACAAAATTTCTGTTATTTTTTTTTTTTTTTACTAATATATTAACATTTCCTTTTTTTTACTTCAATACTGTGCGCTACTAATATCTTTACGTACCGAATTGGCAGTGAGTTTTACAATATGTTGTTAACACCTGCATTATGTTTCCGTTGCCCTAATAGTCTTTTCCACATTACACATTATTGATCACCTTTTTCTAAAGTAAGTCGCTTAAAATTTATTTAAAATTTACAGTGTGACTCCATCGACGCTGCGGGTTACTCGAACAAACCTCATTTTCTTCGTCAAAATTAACACTATTAATCTTATGATGTTTGTACCTTTGTACTCCTGTACAAATCGATTTATTATGACTGATGACTGTAGTATGTTTGGCTTACAGACAATCCAGCCAGATATTCGTAATTAAGTTATGCTAGAGACAATCGTGAAATTTGATGTAGGCTACTATTTATTTGTCAGTCCTTAAAAATTCAGAAGTTTTTTTATATCATAATCAGTTTATTTTCTTTGACAATTTTCGATTGATCTTGCTTCACGTTCTGTTGAATCTAATACATCGTCCGATTTTTCTTATTGCCATTATAATACACAGTAGATAGAGAATGTTTCCAATATTATATACTTTACTACATGCACATACAGTTTACTGTATTATTGTTATTACTTTTATGTAATATTCGAAACATAGAGTAATTGCTGCCTACATCGTTATTCCGACGGTGTATACATCCAACTGTTCTAGTTAGGTATTAATAATTGTGTATGTGTGTGTGTTACAACGTTTTCCTTTGCCTGATTTGCTACCAAAAGATTTCATGATTTATTGAATCAGTTAAAATAAGAGGATTACGTTATAGCGGGAAAGGATTACGTACGACGTCGTTAATAAGCTATGTTCAGGCCAGTAACTTGTGTATATTCTGTGTCGTTTATCACTATTGTGTGTAAACATTTATATTGCAAAGATTTACTTTATTCTCCAGTTTTAAACCTTTCATATTATTCCTACTTGTGAACCATTCCCAACGTTCATGTACACAGTTCCTAACGTCACTTAAACAGTCTAATTTTCTATATTGTACAGTATTATCGGTAAATCTCTATTTAGTATCCAAGTAGTCAAACATGTTAGGCTTAAATCCTCTTTCACAAACATAAAAGTGAATGATTTCCTCTTTTATTTTAACAGAAGAGTGTACATTTGTGAAATGAAGTTCAATAAATTCGTTACTTCCTTCATGGTGTCTGACAGTATTTTTATTTGTTTTGTCTACGAGAGCCGTTTAAACAGCTGCACTAAAGAAAGCAGTTTACTAATATTTAAAAATGTAACCCAGTATTTTTGTTACATGAAATATTACCAAATTATGACAAATAATAAAACAAAGAATACTTAAGATTATGTTTAACATTAAATCTGACGTTTTTACTGCAAGTTTTGTTGTGTTAATTAAACATTTGTGGTAAAATATTAAATAATAGCACTATTTTTAAAACCTAACCTAACCTAACCTAACCTATCAAGTCCTGTCGTTAACATACTAGCAATTTAGTTGTTTCACGCTTTTTATGCCATTTACTCTTTCTTGTGTTTCCCGATCGCATTTCCCGTATTTCTTTAGCCGCATTTTTTGCTTCCATTCTCACAACATGGCCGAACGACTTCCTTATATAAAATTGCGTTCCCGTTTCGTCCAACACACGTTTCAACTTTAAGCTGTCTCTGATCATTTCACTGTTATAGTTCTTAACACCCACTACTTACAGCCATATTTATGCACTGGCATCATCAATGTCTGGTACTTTACTCTTAGATTCTTTACTTGCCTTATTTGTAATAGGTAATACGCTATAATATTAGGTATACTGTTGGAATTTGGCTAATTCCTTTTGCTATAACCAACTCTATTTTTCCTATTGTATGGTATAGTAAAGTACAAGAGATTCTAGATTAATCTTGTACTTTCTAATTGTAGGCCTATACCACTACCCCAATTTGCTCTGTTATGTGCGCTCTTATCATTATTTCTGTCTTAATTAAGTTTATATTTATAGATATCTTAATTCTATTACTTTTTACTTGCTATCTACACACCGCTCAAATTTATTTGTTTGCAAATAGCACAAAGTGATGAACATACGTAAGGTCATTTATTCTAAGAGGCTTCAATTTCCTGTATCGTATGGGAACTCCTATTACAAAACGGTTTACTGGTTTTGCTAAATCGTCCGTTGTTATTAGGAACAATAATGGCATCAAGATTCTTATTTCTGTTTTCCTTGATAAAGTGAAGAATTTTGTGTTCCCTACATTTCCTTTCTGTGTGACGAAAAATAAAAACTTCTTATTCGTTTTCAGCACTTCTGCAAACATTTCAACCATCAAAAGGATCCAATCATATGAAGTAATCTCAATTCGGCATGCATGTCTCCACTGCCACTTCCATTTTATCCTTAGTCTTTCTTCACTTAGTCTCTCATGTATTTTACAGTTTAGAGACACGGATTTCTAACTCTAACAGATTTATTGGATTTGTGATAATACTACCTTTTTCTATTCATTCGGTATTGCCTCCTGTTCATGCTACCTGGATTATTCTATTAAAAGTTTGAGCCCCTTAAGACTTAAGTTCCTTTATTGCTTTCACAATCTTTATATTTTATGCTTCCTGGAGGCCTTGTCAGTCGCCTGTCATACTTTAAATTTATAGATACATAATCAATTAATCTCTTCATTTCTTCTTGCCATATGGTTTTCCTTTATAATTACCTACCGTCTTTTGTTCCCTTATTTCGGGGAAAATATTTCTTCATATTTCTGTATGCGATAAAGCAACATTGCATTACCTGTCAGTGCCTTCTGCATCTCATGGTAAATTTTTTCCACTCTCTAGCATTTGCTTCTTTAATCATTCCCCTGATTTTACTCTTCACATTTCATAATTCTGAAAACACCTGAGTTTTCATTGTTCCCTATTTTTCCATAATACTTTTGATTCTTATCTTCCGCTCTCCTTTTTTAGTCCAATAAAAAAAATGTTTTTTTTTTATTTGTGTATTGATTTAGCTGAAAAACGTTTATTAGCGTAAGTAAACATTTCGTACTTCTTATAAAGTCATGTTACTTAAAAGGTTTAGTGTTTTCTATTTCCTTCCTTGACGCTTTTTTGATACATTTTTCTCATCCATCCTTCTGCAATGTGCATGCTTCGATACTTATAATTTACACATTTTTTCTTTTTGTTCAATATCTCAACTTATCTTTCTGTACGGTACTCATCTACCAAATAAAAGCCACTTCTTACGTCACACTCACTATTCATTCTAATTTATTTATTCTCCTCATTTTGCTTTTATCCACTGGTATTAGTAGGTTTATTAGATTAATTCAATTAAGAAAAATTAATTTTAGTTGTGCATTTTACCCACGTTTTCCTGTATGTCTTTACTTTTCTAGTACGTTATTTGTACGTTTCTAGTATGTTATTTCAAATCCCAAATTTATACAATTTTTAATTTTTCTCGATGTGTGCAAAGATTACTATCTTTTTGTATTTTGTTCTTGTGCGTATGCCAAACAGAAAGTTAGTTCTATACCAACATTAATAAATTTTTAAAGTCGACATAGTTATTGTCGATGTTGGCAAAGTTGATATCGATGTTGGCAAATTCAGAATGCCGCGTTTCAGATTAAGATTGCCATCACGTTCAACGTTACGTATTGTGTTTGTTTATAAGATTACAGACAACCAGCGTGAACTACAAGGCACGCACACATCACACTTACGATGCTCAATTGTCTGTGCGGTTCGCAATTTGTCGCAGTTTGAAAACAAGTGGTGCGTGCCAACTAGTCGACGGTGTGAAATTAACTTCCCAAATAATTAGCGCTACCTCATGTTTGTTAAAGACGAACGTGAAGCAGAGTTAGTACCAGAGATATTCAGAGCTTGAATTATTTTCACTAAAATTCGTTATTTTATTAATAAGTGCAAGCAACAACACCACCAGGTGATCACAAATCTAACCCCTCTTTAGATTTTTTTATGCTTTATAAAAAAAAATTTTTTTTTTAATTTTTTTTTGAAAATTTTCTGAGTTTTTTTTTTTTTTTTGAAGAGGAGCCACTAGTTATTTAAAACTAGGCCAAAGCCTAGAGAAGCCAAAATTCGCTGGGTCCAGTGGGACGGGACTTGCAATTAAACTCAAACTCTCTGTTATAACCAACAATATCATTTATTGAGTACTTGAGTGTATAGCATATAAGGTAACAATTGGTTTTCCTTTGTTTGTTATAAATGCAAATTTTTGTATAAATCTTCCCCGTACATACACCACAAAGTAACACAAACATAAATCACATAAATAGCATATAAGGTAACAATTGATTTCTTTTTGTTTTTATAAATGCAATATATTTTTTTTATAAACAAATCTTCCCCACACATAACCCACAAAAGTAACACATACATAATTGACATAAATACACATATAAATATAAATATATATATCTCCATCACATCCACATTATCAGTCTCACTATATCAATAACCAACACCCTTATAATTTTTTAAAACATAGCCACTCGCCTCTATACCCCTTTTTTCCTTTTTGACATACATATTTCGCCCCCGTCTGAAAGAAATAATTACTAATTAACTGGAAATTCAACCACCCTACCTCTACAGACATCCGAATGTATAAAGATATCACTAGTGCTCCCAGGAATCTGGGTTGGCCAAAATGCCAGATACAACATTAAAGTGCTCTTAAACTTGGTAAGATTATAATCAATAAGTCCGAAAAATTATAACTGACGATAATAAATAGGAAAGACGGTAAGCCACCATCTTTCCTTGACCTGAACTGTATTTGTGAATTTGGTGAGATAATAATTTATAAATTTTGTGTAAGAAATATAGTTTAGCGATAACGTTTAAAAATTTACAATAATTATATGACCTGATCCGTTATGTAACATTTTAAGAAAAGTGAATCGACAGTAATACATTTAAAGAACTTTTACATCTGTGAGGTGACATACTGGTATATAACCTTTTTAAGAAAACTGAATTGGCCCGGGAACCAACATGTTCCTAAGCCTGGAGCATGCCTATGTCTGCATACAAAGCTGCCTACACAGGATTAAACAGGGGCCGGACTGTTACTGAATCGGAAGCTTATTACCCTTACATAACCCCAAAATGTAATTTAAATATGTGAAATGACCGTGATTATCTGGACTAACCTGACAGGAATTATAGCTGAACCCTACCAGCCGGTGGGGTTCATCCTGTCACTCGCGGAACCCCCTTACATATTTGAAATACCAGTCCCCTAATACTTGAACCACCCCCCTTTACTGAAAACGAGAACGAAAATAATAAGTGAATGAAATGTGATCAGCCTAGGATACATGCCAGCCCCCGGGCTTACACTTAATACAAAGTTAGTACATAATCAACAAAGTTCCCCCAAAATCCGCGCACAATTCTGTCCAGTTAAACTGGGGCCTAACTAAAACGTTTGAAGGATAAAGAAATATGGTAGCGTGTCACTCCTACCCCACAAGTTTTATGAAATCCGGGTGCCTGTGTAGATCAAAATAATATAATAATAATAATTGGTTTGAGGTCACCTGGTGGTGTTTGAGTTCCTACTTCCAGTGCCTGTGGTGTTGGTTTGACGTGGTCATGTTGCTATCCCCTACGACAGGCGAAGTCGAGAGCCTCTGGCGACCGTTCAGGCGGAGATGGTCATCCTGGACCGGCGTCCTCGTCTAAGACCAGGAGCCCTGCGCATACATAAATAATTAGAGGACTGTCCCAACACTTATTCTCACTCTATCAGACACCACGCACACTGTGTAGAACCTGTATATAACAATTTCGAACCGGCCTCCTCGTAACCCTTTAAACTCCTTTCGTTTTAGTTAAAACTTAGATTCCCCCAAAACCAACATATAATTTTTAAGTACTTGATTATGCCTATGTGGGCAAAAGTTTGACACACTGTAACCTGTCTAGTTGTGCACTAACACGTGTTATTACATTTGAAAACTATTACATCAGCCAAAATGGCAGGACTTTCCAGCACTACAGTGAAACAGACAGATATTGTCTCTTAATTACGATATTGGTTATATTGAATACTTCAGATATATTAGATATTGACTACTTCAGATGTACGCCACGCAGTGTAAAATTATCAACTTCCTTTCACACTTTCAATATTGAAATTCACATTTTATTTTTTATGAAACGCATAATATATGAGTTAGAGTGACTTACCGCAGTTTTGTGCGAGTTTATCTACCCATCCTGGGTGATAGAATTATTTTCAAAAGACTTCTTCGCTCTGTCGAAGAGGCACGAGGTGTTGACTATGTGGGCGACCAAACGAGACAAGCCCCAAACGTATGGTAATGCGCAATACTGAATTGTAGCTTCCATGCGAACACCAGAATGCGTGGGTGGCATGTACCACGGCGAACTGAATTTCGCCGTGTCGTTAAACACCGAAACAGCTAAACAATTTCGCCGTTTCGTTAAACACCGAAACAGCTAAACAATTTCGCGTTCTTAAATATTATTTATATAATATAAGAAATATACAATATAATACGGTTTATTTTTCGTATTTAATCGCCGGTTCGTAAAACGACCGGCACAAAGGAATGTTGTGAACAGCTTCTGAAACGTTATCGCGACGTAGGGATATTTAAAGAGGGATATTAAGGGTATTCATTTCGCTACAGATGAGGAACTGAAAGACAAAGTTTTTGTAGCAAATAAAATGTACTTTTATTTTAAATTTGTTTCACTTGACTATCCCCTTTTATTTGCAAGTTACATGTGACTGTACATTACTTATCAGCCGCCCCTCGTATCACACTGACATCACGAAGCGACTCCGGTATTAAGGAACCATCTGGTGATTGCCAGTGTGCGAACATAGTCGCACAGATAATTTGGATATACACGTTTTGGACCTAAGTATAAATATACACTTTATAATATTGACGTACAAAGTTAAAGACTTCTTATTTAAATAATAAAATATCTTAAGAATTTTTTACCTTGTATAATCCACTATGCGATCTCAGTTTTTTACATACAACATGTTTCAGGGACTAAATCCCCATCTTCAGGTACAGTAAAAAAAAAAAAATTTTATTATTCCCCTAATACATAGGGGTCGTCGAAATAATTAAAATGTTTATACATAAAAACACATGCACAAAAAAATCACTGAATAAATTAACATATAACACAAACACATGAACACGTTAAAAGCGACTCAGTGCACCGGTCGACCTCCGATCGTCAACTAGCCCGTGTTCGTGCTTCATTGCTTATCATCAACGCGGTATCATATAATTTATTGGATTTAAATGATAGCTGATCGTTGAGTAACTGCTCTTTATTTACTTTGGATGCCTTGTATATTTCAAACTCTTCTAAAGCATTCAGGAAATGACCTTTATTACAAACATGTATCGGCTCCATGTTCTCTTTGAATCCGGTGTAATTATGGTTTTCGTTTATTAGGTGGAGTGCGTAATTTGATGAGGTGGTTTGGGGTTTCTTTTTTGGTAGGTGTTCTTTAAATCTCTCGATAAATTTCCTCCCCGTTTGTCTAATATAGAACTTATCGCACTCACTGCACTGGATTCTATATACTCCTGAACATTCCTCCAAAGTTATTGGTTTTCGTGGCTTAAGTATATTTTTTAGATTATTTATGGTCTTGAATGAAACATTTATATATAATTTTTTAAATTCATTTTTTATTATGTTGGGGAGTATGTTCGTATATAATGCTGAGACATATTGTGTTGTATTTTTAACTTTATTATTGTCACCATTTATTTTCCGTAATTGTTTATGTATCATTTTATCCACAATTTCTGTGTTATATCCATTTTTCAAGGCTATGTGTTTTATGACGTTAGATTCGTCCTTATAATCTTCCGTATTCATTGGTACGCTTATTAGTCTATGTGCTAGTGCATTAAATGCTGCCATTTTTTATGTGTATGGATGATTCGATTTAGCATTTATAACTATGTCTGTTGTGGTAGGTTTTCGGTATATTTTAAAACCGAAATGGTTGTTTCTTTTTAACACCAATACATCGAGGAAGTTCAAGCTATTATTGGTTTCCATTTCCATAGTAAATTTTATGTTGTGGTTAATTTCGTTAATAAATTTAAAAAACATATCCACCTGTCTATGAGTGCCATTAAATACTATGAAGGTGTCGTCTACATACCGTGTATAAGAAACAATTTTATCATAGAATCGGTTATAGTCAGACAATACAAATTTATTCTCATAATAGTTCATATATATTTCGGCCAAAAGTCCACTTAGAGGTGAACCCATAGCCAAACCTTCCTCTTGGTTAAAATACTTGTTGTCATGAGTGTAATAATTTTGGTGTACTATAATCTGTAACAAAGATAGGAGTTCATCTATCTGTTTTTTGTTTAGAATACCTGTTGTAGTTAAATTTACCTTTAGAATTTTTAATGTTTCCAAAACCGGAATATTTGTATATAAATTGACAATGTCCATCCATACACACAAATAATGGCAGCATTTAATGCACTAGCACATAGACTAATAAGCGTACCAATGAATACGGAGGATTATAAGGAAGAATATAACATAATAAAACACATAGCTTTGAAAAATGGATATAACACAGAAATTGTGGATAAAATTATACATAAACAATTACGGAAAATAAATGGTGACAATAATAAAGTTAAAAATACAACACAATATGTCTCAGCATTATATACGAACATACTCCCCAACATAATAAAAAATGAATTTAAAAAATTATATATAAATGTTTCATTCAAGACCATAAATAATCTAAAAAATATACTTAAGCCACGAAAACCAATAACTTTGGAGGAATGTTCAGGAGTATATAGAATCCAGTGCAGTGAGTGCGATAAGTTCTATATCGGACAAACTGGGAGGAAATTTATCGAGAGATTTAAAGAACACCTACCAAAAAAGAAACCCCAAACCACCTCATCAAATTACGCACTCACCTAATAAACGAAAACCATAATTACACCGGATTCAAAGAGAACATGGAGCCGATACATGTTTGTAATAAAGGTCATTTCCTGAATGCTTTAGAAGAGTTTGAAATATACAAGGCATCCAAAGTAAATAAAGAGCAGTTACTCAACGATCAGCTATCATTTAAATCCAATAAATTATATGATACCGCGTTGATGATAAGCAATGAAGCACGAACACGGGCTAGTTGACGATCGGAGGTCGACCGGTGCACTGAGTCGCTTTTAACGTGTTCATGTGTTTGTGTTATATGTTAATTTATTCAGTGATTTTTTTGTGCATGTGTTTTTATGTATAAACATTTTAATTATTTCGACGACCCCTATGTATTAGGGGAATAATAAAATTTTTTTTTTTTTACTGTACCTGAAGATGGGGATTTAGTCCCTGAAACATGTTGTATGTAAAAAACTGAGATCGCATAGTGGATTATACAAGGTAAAAAATTCTTAAGTTAATCATAATAGCGATCTGGAGACTGGAAAAATATGTATAATAAAATATCCTTTTTGTATCAACTGTTTTATGTTTTCAAATTCGCAGGCACTCTTTTGTTTATTCACACTTTTTTGTATTTTGCTTTTGGATTAAAATGGTAAACAAACCGATATAAAATGTTGGTTTATTTTAAACAAGAGAAAGCCCAAACCATTTTGGTAAACAGCAAATATATGCCGCTGGTTATGAAATTAATAACTAATCTCTGTCACTTATACAGCCTTTCCTCAGAATCTTTTACATCCTTTATTAATAAACATATAATTTTTTTTGAGCTGAAAACTGGAAGAAAATGTGCTTAAAGCTCAAATGAATGTTATCTTGTTCGTTAGTTCCATCTGACGTTTCAGAATTTTTTGTCGGCTATATATCATGAAGAAAAAGTGTATTAGCCTTCTGTAGGGATATCTTAAACCTGTTATGAAACGCATTTAATGTATTTGGTAAACAGCCGACATATGCATAACAGGTTGTAGATAATATAATTTTTAATTCTCAGTTAATATTAATTCTGCTTTTCGATGGTTAGTGTTTTGATAAGGTATTTCGTGATATATGCATGGAGTCTTCATGTTGTCAATTAATTACCATTGTACATGTGTTCAGCTACTCCACACAATAATACATTTCGTCGAATTGCAAACGTAGATAATATATTACGTTCAGTAATTACCGATTCTCGGAAAGTATATTACCTTTTAATAAAAACAAAATATTGGATTCAAGAATTTTCAAGTGTTTCCTTACTCGTTTTTATTTTTGTTATTTTTATTGAATGCCCAGAGGTTATACCAGTCTCCGCGAGGTGTTAGTATGGAAATAAATGTTACACTATTTGAAATATTACACCGATGACATCACCATCTTGTAATTTTTAGCGGCGTCAATGATTGTGCACTTCAGTGGCTTCTTGCCCAGTTATTAATCTTTTATATCTGTCCATTCTTTCTCTCATTCTCTGTTCTGTGATAGTTACATCTGGTAACTTTCTGTATCAACACCTTTTACTATATTCTTACGTAGGTTTCCGCTGCCGGTGTCAATTCTGTTTTCGGAGTCTTCTTCCGGTACGGACCACGTCAAAAATGTCTCGTACGACAACTTCGCCTCTTACTGCACTGATGAATGCTGCTACGTATGTGGTAAAGTTTATCTTATGGACTTCTCTCTCGTCATTGTATTCAGCAACATTCGTCATATTCCACCAACATGACGAGATTTTATCTGTTGGATACCTCTTATGAACTGGTTCTTTATAGTGTCTTTATTTAAAAACTGTTCTTCTGGACCTAAAAACTCAGACCCCGGATAAATGAAAACTTGATAAAGTTTTTATTTAAATCTCAGGTTGTAGATAAATTTGGCAGTAGGTTGTGTTTCTTCTACACTTTACAGATCAGGTAGCCAAAACATTTTCAGAAACCCTCTACTCTGCTAGTAGGTGACCAGAGAGTCTGTTTGCAATTGTCTCCAATGAATGTCTTCACTGGTTCTACTTATGCGACCTCATTCTAACTGAATATTAAGCAAATATTTGCCTTGTAGTATTTCGAACGCTAAAGTGTCCAGATTTCTTGTACCTCGCATAATTCGCTAGTCTTCTCAAGGTTAGAGATTCGCCAAACCTGTGATTGCTTTGTGTCCACATATCACATAATTCTGAAACTCGGTCAAGGAAGGATATGTACAGATAACTGCGGAAAACATTTAAAAAACATTTAAGATGAGATGTCTAAGGTAGCTGATTTGATCAAACACGGTAAGGTAGATTTAACGCTGACGTTGAACATTGACAGTACAGACTACTAGTTTGTCTGTTCTTCAAGTACAAGTAGTGGAAGTAACATGCCTAACAGTATGATTCTAGGGACAGCAAAGCGGATCTCAAAGATGCTCTTAGCCATAACAACAGAGACTTTTAGGTGTACGTTTTCCGACAAACAGACAGGAGAAGAATATGATTCCAAGACCGTGGAACCGGCTACAAAACACGGTGTTCTGTTTATACGGTGCAAGTCAGCAGATCTAAGAAAATATATTCGAATTATTTCTAATAAAAAAATATTATCTAATATTTTGCTTCCAATGGCAGTTGGTTAACTATATTAAATCTACTGATGAAATGTCTACGTATCAACGAATTCTAGCAGCATATAATGTCTATTAATATTATGTCTAACAATATTGGTTTGTGTGCATATTATGTGTGAATAAAGTGAAATGAAACGACACTTTTGATTTGGCTGAGTACTTATTTATAACGATTTAAAAATGGTCAACAACACTATGAATTATTTCTGCTCTCCTTACACCTCTCCATTTTCCTCTCCAGCGTCTCTGTATCGTAGTTTTAGTCTATAACTTAGTCATCTTACATAAACTTCGATTTCCCTAAGCTTGATAATTAGCCTACACATAATCGTTCCTATTTGCGTTTGATTTAGTTGGTAAGTTCTTATCAGTGGATATCCCGCACTGTATGCTCAGCTATCGGTTGTTTTATTAGAAACTGACTGTCTCTTTAGACTTTTCTTATAAATTCCAAAAGTTTCTAGATGGATGTGCAAAGCGTTATCAGTATTTTTCGAAATTCTGAATGCCATTTGGCAGTATTGCTAGTCCGTTGCACACAATTGTATTCTAAATCAATAATATTCAATAGAAATTAGGAGGAAAACTGGTTAATGTGCGTCTCTGTAGTGTTCTGTATGGAAGTTCATCTTACATAACTCGCTATTGGTTTCACATCGTCATTTACTTCTTCGTACAATCTGTCAAAATCTTGCTCTACATCTTCTGAAGTCTTTGCTTTACAGTACACTTGATTTTTTTTTTCTTAACGTTTCATACGATTGTTCGTTGTATATTTGGAACGTTTTGTTTGTTGGATATTTTATAAAACTTGATATTTTGGTAATTGAACCTTTTATCTCGTTGGGCATTTTGGTAATTGGACTTTCTATAGTTAGACGTACTGACCTGAAACTCTTTATGCATAATAGTACATTGATGCCTTGAATAAATCAGCAAAATGTAGAGCAGTTAGTTGTGTGTTCCGTTCAGGCGTGGATCCACGGAGGGGGAAAAGGGGGGAAATATCCCCACTCTCAAAATTGTCACTTCAGACGAAATTTTTTTAGTCTTTTTTTTTTGAGTGGTATTGTGATTGTGATAATGTCAAAAAAATATATCAGGTTATGTAGGTTGATGGTTTTACTCTAAAATCACTTTAAATTGTAAATGTACCTTACCACCATGTTATTTTTGTCCGATCCATAGAAACAGTAATGTGTGTACCATAGTACTGCAAATGCATGTTACAAAAGAACAATAAACTGACAAACACAGATATGATTTGGTAACTGTACGTAAATAAAATATTGTGTTGGTATTAACAGACTGTAGCCTATCTGTATCTTACACTCATTCTTATCATTTAAAGTTTAGGCCTTTAATGAATGGTTCAACTTTCCATAATCCCCCCAAAATTATCTCTTCAACCCAACGTTGCTTGGTGAATCCGTTATTTTTAAATCCGTTATTTTTTATGTGATATATTGTGAGTTCATGCCATGTGAATAATAAAACAAGTTGACGTGAAAAAATAATTGCGAGCTGGAGATACAACTGAGGCGGATTTGACGTTGTGCAGCCAAAGATGTTCTAGTACTTTAGATTATCTAACAGAAAATCGAATTTTAGAATCGAAAGTCTTTCAGTTATAGTAAATTCTGAAATCTAATGAATTTTAAATAAAATAAATGTTATGTCTCGTTTTCTTCAAAATGAAAGTATTTAACATTTTTTTTATTTTTACGTACTTCAAAAAATTTACTATTAAATTTTAATTGCTGTAATTGTTAACAGTAAATTGTCTGTTTCTAAGCCATTCAATGAAACTAATGAATTTCTTTATTTTAATTCAAATTGTCAACGACTACAGACGTATTACGTTGGTGTCTCTGCAAATAAATCCATCTCGTGGAATGTTTTCCCATTGTGAAATACTCGAGGTATACGGGGATTTTTACTGTTCTGATTGCTACGATTAGGGCACGAGCATCACACTCACACACACCCGTTTGGGGGACACACGGCCTGCATTGCAGTCTGCGTGTTGGGGGTCAGTACGAGCGCGCGCGGCTTGCATTGACTCCAACACGTACATTGCTACGCGCAAGCATGTGACGTCCACGCGTACAAACTCACACCGCAACGCTTGAGCCGACATGTCCCGTGTTGCAGTCTGTGTGTTGGGGTTCAGTGCGAGCACGCGCGGCTTGCATTAACTCCAGCACGCACACTGGCACGCGAGCGCGCATGTTGCGCTCGCGGTGCACACACATGCTTTGTTGTTTTGATCGTGGCACTCAGAGTAGTAAAACTTTCGAACCTGAGTATTTTCACATTGGGCAAATACAACCAGGGTTGAATTTATTGTAGAGACACTGAACACGAAACTCATTACTATGGAGTCACATATCCTCAAACGAATGTATGAATGAGTAGCAGAGTTTTAACTGTGATGCACGGAATGAGTGCCTAGTGCTGCTATAATGCTATAGTGTAGACATAGCAGACATGAAAAGTAGAATAGTTTGTGCTAAAAACGTTCAGGCGTTTTTACTCTAAATGTACACATTTTGTTCATCTTTCATTAAACGGGCTATATAATACTGATTATACTCAACGTGGTCGACCAAACGTGAATAGGTGCGCACCTACTGACGCGTATACAGTGCAAAGGACTATTAACCGATGACAATCTACGAGTGATATTTTATGATCTGATGCTGAAGCATATGCTTTGTAACGCGTCATCTACATATTAAAAAGAAGTCACAAGGCGGATTCTCTCTCTCTCTCTCTCTCTCTCTCTCTCTCTCTCTCTCTCTCTCTCTCTCTCTCTCTCTCTCTCTCTCTCTCTCTCTCCCTCCCCAAAACCACCATCTCTAACACTAATTACGGAAAGTTGAAGTGTACTTTGTTGGAAAGCTTGAGGAAAGGGGTACATACGAGGTGTACTCAGAATCAAGGCCGTAGCCAGCGGGGGGGTTAGGGGGTTAGAACCCCCCCGAAATGTTGAGGTAAAAATAGAAATATTTTAGGATAAAAACAAACGTAAATAAAAATATAATGAAAAATGCTATTATAAAAAAGGAACTGTGCAATAATTCAGTTATTTTGTGTTTCTGGTACTGCATCTACAAAAAGCAAACTGTGCGTTTGTTTCCTTCCGTGAGTACATAGCTGCCTTTGTAGGAAGGAAACCACTAGTTTCTTGGAAAACCACGTGGCTAACACTTGACAGCCCTCATCATTGTTGGCCGCCGACCTTCAAACAATGGAAAGTGAAGGTGCCGAACTTACTCTGTGAATATCTTGACCACGTGGGTTACAGTTTGTGTGTTGCCATTTGGTAATGACGTGCTCTTCATCTTCAGTAAATTAGTGAATTATTGTGCTCGCTTTAGTTGTAGAGGGACGTACAAGAAAGAGACATAAAGTAAGTAAAATGTTTGCATTTTTACGAGTCTTTCCATTATATGTCTAGTCTACATGTCATACAGTTGTGCTAGAGATATCAATGTATAGGCCTAGTATTATATTTTTTGTATTATATTTAATTAGAACTGGGGTTATGACTATTAACTTTACGAATTTCCTCCGTAGGTTATAAAGATTTGTAATTATATAAAAAAACGTTCTTGAATGCTTAATTTAATTAAGAATCTTATTGATAGGATTTTTGATCCCGGAAATATAGTTAATTCATTTAATTGATTACACTCTTAAGCAGTGGCGAGTTGTGACATGCAAAATATATCGACTGTGTTTTGGTAAAATGCTGTAACCCTAATTTATAAAATTTATTTTTCAGGAGAGACAAAAAGCATAGTGCACATAATATTTGAAACTTTTCAGGTTATTGCCTACGGTTCTATTACACACATTTGTTATGTTATTTCATAGATAAAGTGTACTTAAAATGTTTAGAAATTACATTTAAGGTGAAAAATGTGGGTTACAGCATTTTACTAATCAGTACATAGGCAGCACTCCTTAGATGTAACCCACTTGATGCCTTTTTCTTAACCGAAACTACACACAGTTGAACCAGGTTTTCGGGCAATAATGCTGTAAGCCTCATTATTGACACCATACAAGACAATAAAGTACCTTATTAAACTTTTATAAAAAAAACGGAATTACTTTTATAACGATAATAATGCTTCAAACATAGAGTAATGCAGTATGGAAAGTTTTACATGATGGGAGTGTATGGAATTAGAATAAAAGTCAGTAATGTCAGGTAATGACAGCAAAAATATAAGGGTTACAGCCTTTTACCAAAACACCGTGGATATAAAAAACAACTTTTACACCTTCGTGTAATACAAATACTATGCAATCATTTTCAACAATGCTCTCTACCATTCGAAATTATTTTTTCTAGTTTCTTTTATTTATTTTTAGGAGACGTTAAACTGTAATGGCTAAACGTCCAGGTTCACAACTGTCGATAAAGAACTTTCTCGCCAAGGCTAAGAAAACCAGTGACATAGAGCCCAAAGAACCTGCAGAGCCTGTTGCAAGTACTTCTACTGTAAATGAAAAAGTAATATCAGAATTCGACTTTTATCCTACTGTAAATTCACAAACAAATCCTGAGCATGATGATTGGCATAATGTTGACGTAGGAAAATATGTGCACACGCCCAGTGATAAAATTGATCGGGAAACCAAACTAAATGTTCTGAAAAATCCATGGATTCCTAAAATGGAATTTGAATTCCCACCTAGTGGGAAAAGAAATCTAAGATTTCAAAGACAGTGGCTACATCGTTTTCCCTGGCTTGCCTACACAAAAACTGACGGGGCTCTGTGTAAATATTGTGTGCTATTTTCGAAAGATACAGCTGGTAAAGGTGGTCATCAGAAATTGAAATCGTTAGTCAAAGAACACTATAAAAATTGGAAAGATGCTTTAGAATTATTTGAAAGTCATGAATCCAATACATACCATAAAGAAGCAATGATTTCAGGGAGCAACTTCTTAAGTGTCTCCAAAGAGCCTAACCGTGAGATAAGAAACATCATTGATTCAACAAGGAAGAAACAGGTAAAAGAAAATCGAGACAAGTTATTTTCCATAGTGTTACAGACTGTTTATGTGGCCCACTATTGTTCAAGCCCCGCGATGGAAGCCACTTTGTTACAGGTCGTTTATGTGGGTTGTAAAGTTTTAATAATAATGTTATTTGGTGTTAATTGTGTCAAAATGTAACTGCTCTGTCGTTTACGGGTAAACCGTATTTCGCTCTGCTGCATTCAAATGTTGCCGCCTCGCCACCTGATTGGCGTACGGCTTTCTGCAGTGTTGACTCGGCTAGCGTCTTGCTTTAACGCTTTCACTTCAATAATTCTTACTTGTTATTATAAATTAACTGAATCAAACATACAGAATTGCAGATTGAGAACATTTATTAACCTTTTAGAATATTTCAATTACTTTATAGTACATCAAATTCGTTTTCTGCACCGGCTATTACACTTGTTCGGTTGGTACTTGCTCAGTTCAGTGTTTGTATACAAGTTACTCTGACGTTAATTTACAGTTATATATATGATTTTTCTCAGGGGTGTTAAAGTCCTTTCGGCTACAGAAATATATACTTACGGCTAATACACACAAAGTTATAGCAATTCTTAATACTAATTACATCAACAAATTAATATCTCATTATATTCTATTAAGTAATTACCAATGAAAACTTGTAAAGAAATTTTGGGTTAGGTTTCGTTTGTCAAATTTAGTTATTAAAAGGTTCGTCAATTATTTATTATATTTTACTTTTAATAATTGCTAATTGATTAAAGTTTAATAGTGAATTTAACAAAGCATTTATTTCTGAATCGGAATAGTGATCAGTGAAGTGAAATAGTTATTTATTAATTCAACCAAAAAATTGTGAATTCGATTATGGGATAATGTTTATACTCATCGGTTTTCCTGCTGAAGATCTTGATGTCGTCTTCTTCTATGGATAATTCCTGGGATGTCGTCTTCTTATACTCTCCAGAAGTTTATTTCCCTCGTCTCGATGTTTCTCCTCGCTGACTCAGGCCTCGTATTCCTTCGGTTGTCGTCCGTCTTCTTCTATTAAGATGTTCCTATGATCTTCATTTGGTGTCAGTTGTCGTCTCTCTTCTTCACTGCGTCATTCCGTCTTCTTCAGATAATTATGGTTTGTTAATTAATTTTTTATTAAACGAAATTTTGTTCAGGATTCCCTGGACTATTGTAGTTGTCTCCATCTGGTTTAAATTAGGTTCGTATTTACTTTAATAATAATAATTTTAATTTTAATACGAGAGCTCCTCGATCGACTCTCTAGCGTTGGTCAATAATAACTACTGAAAATCTAACGGTTTTTTGGCAATAAAATTCTTGTTGCTATGGTTACCTAATAAATTATGCTAATTTTCATTGGTTATTAACTTAAGTCATTGTTATGATTTAACGTCTTTTTTAGTTTAATTTTACCAAAATATCTTCAAATGAAGATTACTACCTTATACTAATAGCTAGAGTTATTACATGAGTACCATTCTTCCTAATTTTTCATGATGATCATTTTGATATCCCTCATGCCCACTTTTGAGTAGCTAATTACATTTTTACTATTTTCCATTTTTATATTTTACACATATTTTATTCAAAATTAGTTGTTATTCATATATTTTGGTACTAGGAATACTCACTTAATCGGTTTAACCATTTGGCACATTCTGCCTTAACTTTGGATTATTATCTGTTCTCAAAATTACTAAATTTATATTCAACAGTTGGCCTAGAGCCTAGATTTTATTCTACTCCCACCTAACATTCCTTAATAACATATCTGGTAATTCTAATACAATTTTATAAACAAAACAAACAATAAACATCAGTATTCCTAACTCTAATTCTTATTATGAAAGATTCCTTGTCAGGTTCTAGCCTGAAATAACTTTTAACTACCTTTTCTTTTCTCTACTGTTATCTTGCTTATCCTATAATTTATTACATTCTATGGTTTTTGAACAATAATAAAACTCTTACAATACTACTGATAAACTGTTCCTTACATGATATGTCTTATCTACTAATCCCTTCACTTAAATACAGTGTCTGTCCTTCTTAATTTACTACTCATTCTAATAACTTAATTCTTACCTTATTTTATAATTCTGACATCCTATTACCTAAATTTATAATATCACAATTAGTTTAATCTCTTACTAATGTACAGTTTATCAAAAATTGTTTATCTGTTTATTATAGTTTGCTTATATAATATCGTATTCTACACCCCCACTGCACTTTTCCTTTCATTAGAAGGTTTCTTTAATTATTATCATTCTCACTTTGTTCCATTATATGCTATACCACTTATTTAATTTTACACACATTTTTAACTTACTCACTTGTTTATTCACACGATTTGTCTGATTATTTTATATCACTGTGTGATTATGGTCATGAATAACTAATTTACTTCCAAATCACTCTGATCACTTTTAGTTATTACTTAAATTTTGCTTTTGTTTGGCTCAAAGCATTGTTTATTGTCTTTGGCTATTATCATTACTATTAGTTTGGGGTATGGTTAGTTTCTAACTCCCTACCTTATATTATATAAGTACATTCTTTTATCAACAAGATATATGTGATATTATTACCTTCCATTAATCTTATTATCCTAGTTAAATCTCATATACTACAAATAAATTTTGCTTTTGTTTGGCTCAAAGCATTGTTTATTGTCTTTGGCTATTATCATTACTATTAGTTTAGGGTATGGTTAGTTTCTAACTCCCTACCTTATATTATATAAGTACATTCTTTTATCAACAAGATATATGTGATATTATTACCTTCCATTAATCTTATTATCCTAGTTAAATCTCATATACTACAAATATCAGTTCATTATTTAATTTACAATACACTGTTCATTATTTGGTATTATTTGATTATTTGACACTTAGGTCTCGGCTGCTTCTTCATTGTCTCTTGGTTCCTTTGGTTTTTTATCCGATCTACTGTGTCAGGTCATTGTCAGGTTAATAGTCATTTGTCATTTATTGGGTTACTGGGTTATTGATCTCTAAGTTTATAAGTTTTTGCCTCTTACTCTTATCTTCAGCTTTTTATTTTATAATTAAATACAATTGAATCTTCACTACCTTATGTCATGTTACAATAGTTGACACTATCAAGTTTTGTGGTTGACAAGAACTTGCTCTCAGGGGAACTAAAGATTCAGGACCCATATCGCTAAAAGATGAAGAGCCTTTTCATAATGATGGCAATTTTAGGGCTTTATTAAGGATGAGAATACTATGTGGTGACCGAAAATTGATCAATCACACAGAGAATATGTCTTTAAATGCCTCTTACATGAGTCCAACAGTCCAGAACGATCTTATTCAGATATGTGGAAAAATTATTCAGAAGCAAATTGTCAATGATATAACTGAAGCCAATATGTTCTCCATTTTAGTAGATGAAACTGCAGACATTGCTGGACATGAACAGCTATCTCTCTGTGTACGATATACAAAAAAAAGAAGATAATTATTATGTGTCAAAAGAGGACTTCTTAGGCTTTGTTCGTCTTCATCATACTACCGGACAAGATATAGCTAGGAATATAACTTCATGATATTAATTGATGACTCGTTGGGCACTTGGTGAAACATATTAATACAAAGGTTTTGTAAAATATATAAAAACACTTGGTAAGTTTCACCAATTTTTTAATTAACTCTGACAGCTGTTTCGACTAACTTAAGCCATTGTCAAAGAGCGAGTGAATGAAATTACTGAACACAGGATGTTAGAGCACAACTTACCACCTACACTCCTCTAACATCCTGTGTTCAGTAATTTCATTCACTCGCTCTTTGACAATGGCTTAAGTTAGTCGAAACAGCTGTCAGAGTTAATTAAAAAATTTGTGAAACTTACCAAGTGTTTTTATATATTTTACAAAACCTTTATATAACTTCATATTTGGAATTCGAGCGCTCTCTCGTCTGCAAGTGACCTGGCGGCATGCTTTGTTCAAGAATTAAACACCAAACAATATACTGTATAGCAGTTCTTTGTTGCTGTTCTGTGATAACAGTCATGGCTGATCGACGTCTTGTATAGTTTTTGTACCTCAAGTGTTTTACGAACAATAGACGTAAACAATTTTTATTTCGGCTTACCTTATTGATAACAGTGATAATTGAATGTGTTAAATGTTTTACATTATCGCATTTTCAAACAGTATTGTATGTTCCCTATTATTAAAAGTTTCGTTGTGCATTAAAAAGCACAAACTCGCATTATCCGTGTTTTTAGCTATCCGTGCGCATTTGTCCGGTGATTAGCCTAGATAATCGTTTGCTG
Source organism: Magicicada septendecula (assembly GCA_034769895.1). NCBI lineage: Eukaryota > Metazoa > Arthropoda > Insecta > Hemiptera > Cicadidae > Magicicada > Magicicada septendecula. The sequence continues at coordinate 224,358,857 of CM068368.1, forward strand.
TATTTTTTTAATAATATACCTATTTCCAGTGGAAACTCCTGGGCATCTGGGAGGTCTGACTCCTACTCCTAGAAGAATATCCATACTTCCCAAACCTCTCGGTAACCAAACAACCCCCCCCCCCCCGAAAATTTTTTCTAGCTACGGCGTTGCTCAGAATCCACAGCGTTGTAAATGTAAAGATGGCGTAAGGCGAGACAAATGGCATTTGTGAAGCGAAAGCTAGTGGGACGTATTAGTTAAGCCTCTCCGCGAAGCCTGGGTCACCGAGAAACATAAAAGACTCTTCGGTTAGCCTTGCAAATAGATAAATCCAAATCGCCTAAGCTCTAAACCTACTTAATACAGTACTCTTTATTGCTTTGTACATTTGGTAAGCGCTGTAGAGCAGACTCTACTTTTCCACATTCCATTTGTCTTGTGTTAGACCACAGCGGATTACTGACTAAATAAAGCAAAAGAAAGCAGATATCAAATTCCGGTCGTGAAAAATGTGAAGAATATTGTTCGACTTACAATGTTGTGATGTCGGAAGAAAAACTTGACACTTCAGTTTTGGTTAATTAGAAATAACAATTTATTAAGATTTTTTTGATAGACAATCGATCGATTTGCATCTACTGAAAAAATTAATTTACCGCAAATTTTAATCGACGCCACAGCAAAGAAAACCGAACACAGCAGCAGAACTTCCGAGAATTTTTTTGCAAACGCTCACGAAAAGTTTCTGAACTGAGAAACAATTAATGGGGATAGTTAATTAAAGTCGGACAAGGACTCCGTGTCATTCAGATTAATCATCAACTACTAACTATCCAGTGAGGCCTGCTAACTTATAGTAGTTAGTGTACATACTCTGTACGCTAATGTTGATTTTAAAAAATCAACGAATGACACCGAATGCCATGCAGTTAAAATATCGATTTTCTTCGAAACTAAATACAGGCTATAAATAAATAAGTAAAAATCGATGCCTACAATTCCAATAATACAATTAAGTAATAGTAGTAGTAGCAGTAGTAGTAGTAGTAGTAGTAGTAGTAGTAGTAGTAGTAGTAGTAGTAGTAGTAGTAGTAGTAGTAGTAGTAGTAGTAGCAGCAGCAGCATACTACTACGTTTTCACATCGTAATATATCGATACAAACGCATATTAAAAATATCGATAATGTACTGCAGGAACGGGTAAAGGTACAGTTCCGATGCCGCTAAAAAGCATTTGTTTACTTAATTGTTACTATGGAAATTAATTCTGGTCTCCACGGTGTTGTCGACATCTTTATACGCGTCAACAAAAGGGCATAATTAAAAGGGCCTAAATCGTGCAAATTGGGCAGAATATCAAATTTCAAGTTAAAAAGTGTGTTTGCTTTGTGTCAAAGGTTGTCTGTACAAAATTTGGAGGCAATCGGTGTAACGGTGTGGATTTGTATTCAATACAAATAAATCCTCAGACTTTGAGTTTTGTGTATACAGATATTATAGCCTATAAATTTTAGTATTAATTTGAAATGCTGCTTCATTAAAATTTTTTTATGTTACTACTTTTTAATGTTAGAGAGAATGGTAATTAATTAATTTATCACGGTGGTATCTAGAAAACAGTCAGTTGGAAGACGGATGAAACTCTACCTAACATAGAGTGAAAGCAGTCAGAATCTCGACTAAGCAGGTATACACCTAATCCAATAATTTTCCTTTATAGTAATAATAACTCGTATTTACAATTTAAAATTCTTGGGAAAACTAATTAAATTGTTAATGCCACAATATCTTACAAATACTAATCACTTTTCATTGAGTTTCAAAGAACAGCGCCTGTAGACTGCTTCACTAGTTTTGAGCAATAGTTTCTTACTGTCCCTCTGATTGACTTAATATTTGCACATGATTATCCATTGGAGAGTTTGGGTGTTACTAAAAATCTTGTGTCTTAAGTCGCGCTTTCTGATTAGTTTTTACGGTCTGTTACTTGCATTCTACACGCATCAGATTTTCTATGGACAGAAGGTCAACAAAGAACAATTGTCAAGAAGGATCTCACTTATTGTATGAAATAAAGTTAACAAATTGCTATATAAAAGAGTTATATAAAATTTGTTACTTCTATTTCAATGCAAATTAAAAAGAATTATTCCAGCGGACAGAACACGATGGGATTAACTAAACAGGTGAACGTAATTTAGACAACGAAGAATAGTGTTACGTAGTTTCTAAAAAGAACACACAAACAAGTCAACCGAACTAGTGTTAGTTATGCATCTTGGAAGAATTAATTGCTTTGTCTGAGAAAAATGCCTTCTTCTTTTTCCTGTTTCTGTCATTGTCAAGCAGCTCAATGTTTTGTACAAAATTTGTATACAATTACGTACATGAAGTGATATCGCGTTAATAGAATTTCAATATATTGTCCATATCTTGTTCTGAAACATCTTAAAACTCAATACTTATACTGGGTTTCTGGCATTTATTTCAACTTTAAGATAATTTATATAATCGTTCTGTTCCATAACATATTGGAGTTAAATTGACTTAAATACTTACTGAGGTCAGGCAGGAATATATGGAAGAAGGTATGTGGTGATTATGGACTGTTTCCAGAAGGGAAGAAATTTTAAGAAAAAGAAGTGATACTCTTTATCTGGTCCAGAAGATGTTTCTGTACATTCATATAATCCCAAATTTGCCATTTAGAAAATTTAAAACTCTCAAATAGTCTACAAAACTCAAATACATAGTTACATTAAACTCTAGTCTTTCTAATCAGCTGGCTAATTCTAATTCAATATTGTTCTGTCATGCCTTCCAAGGAATAAAACTTGTTTATACTGAAATTTGTGCAGAAGGTAAGATTTTAATGTTCAATTAATATATTAATTTATTGAATATATAAATTATATATTCCAGTAGAGAGCCCTTTCTTATAGCGGTATAAACACAGTAGTACCAGTCCTTTGACCATTCTCCAGACGCCCATATTTGAGCGCAGAAGTGAAGAAATGTATACACATCCTTATACGCCATCGCTTTGACTATTTCAGCTGTTATCATGTGTACCCCTTGCAAATTTTCAGATTCTTATTGGCTTTTCGACTTCCTCTCTTAGTATTCCGGGCTCTTTGTATTCCTTGTGGAAAAACGGCTGAAAAGGGCGAGAAAGTGATTATTGTTCTATAAAAAATAGAAGCCAATTTTCTCTAATCTTATTCATCTTAATAATATATTATCTTTCATTATTTTATCAACCGTTAAGGCCAGTCTTATTACGTTTTGTCTTATTGCAACTTAGTAAAATTGCAATATATGACTTCAAATGGAAGTAGAAATCGACTTTTGTTGCAAAGGAAACATTGACCATTAACTTGTTACAGTAAGATAAAAGACTAGATTAAAAACATTGCAACCTGCACTTCTCGTAATATTCACAAATGTTAGGTGGAAATAATGCATGTGGACTTTTTTCTTTCAACAAATGTTAAAAGCCACTTAGTTAACTCTGCAATGAAGGAAAGAATATAAATGTTTATATAAATGTTTATATTACCGCTCGTAATTTTAATGTTAGGTTTGATGAATTAAAATATATTAATTTATTGAATATATAAATTATATATTCCAGTAGAGAGCCTTTTCGTATAGCGGTACAAACACAGTAGTACCAACTTTGTCAATTTTATATTTTTATATGCTACATAGGTTAAAGGATGTGATATTTAAAAAAGTAATATTTCGAGAATTGTAACAAAATGGAACTACAGCTGGTGCGATCTCTTATAAGCAGGTTCCATTGCAATAGGCTACATACATGAAACGCTTTAATTTGTATGGTTGTCACCTGAAATATGGCCTCATACGTACCCATACTTACGCACAAATACATACATTTGTCACCAATAGTGTCATGGGGATTACAGTAACATGAACCCATTAATATAATACACAGACTTGCAGCAGCTCCCTTTTAGCAAATGTACGTAATTTATGCTTCCAAGCACGCTTTGTCATTGTAGTAAATGTGCGTTAGAATACACTGACGTAATGCTGAATACATGCTGCTCGTACGACAATAACTACAGTATATAGTTTAATTACTGTTTAATCTAGTTAATTCTCCTTGAAGAGTCAACGCGATTACAGTTAACCAACGTCTCCAAACACTTGCAGGCAGCTTTATATCTAGGCAAAAAAGGCACATGACAATAACTCTGTATTGCGAAAATGATTGAAAATTATAGTTAAGCACATTGCCGAGTTTGGAAAAATTTATTGTCTAGTCCATTTACTGGTAAAGATGCCAAAGTTGGGAAACCATCTTACCACGTCGAGACTAATATGGCCGACTATAACAGTACAACAGTAAAATTACGTATTATGGCTTGTCAACGTATCTGTGTATCTTGTTATTATCATCACCGTCTACGCTTCGTAGAGTAGGCTCTGAGCTTGTAACGGTACCCATCTTAACCACACTCTACCAATGCTTCGCCTTCTAACTAGATTTATGTTTTTGGTTGGAATGGCAATTTCTCTTCGTTCATTCTGTGCTCATTTTATCCCTGACGATTCCACAGAATGTATTTGTGAAGGTTGTGTAATTTTAACTATTTCTTTATACTTATTGTTCCTTAATCTCTCCCGACTACTACCCTAGTCTTGTTGGTCTCTCTTGAGCCTTTGTTGGTCTTTCAGTCCCTGTACCCGCTTCCATATACTGTTATATGTAAAGGTACTGCTATCGTCTTATAGAGTTTAACATAGTTTCCATGCACAATTCTTCAAATTTTCCTTATAGTTCCGCAAATATGGCACTATTTAATATATTTTTACTCTTCTTTGCCCTTACTATAACGACAGATTATATTACGTCATAGCCTATATAGGCCTATCTCACGGGCTATAGTGTTCTACTGTCAACGATATTATTGGTTCACAACGGTTCTTTGCCCGTAAATGCCATAGTTTTTTTTTTAGTCGAAATTGTCACTTTGTATCCATTACGTACCCGGCTAAGTTTAAAAATTCCCTTGTAGAGTTTGCTTTTCGTTTCTGCCATTAATGTAAGGTCATTTACAAAAATAGGGTTGGGGACTCACAACTGCCCTCCTTTTCTTCGATAAAGCTAGTTGTAGAAACGATCCTAAATATTTTAACAGCTTATATTATGGATCTGCCTATCCTAAATTCATAAATCTCAAATCTCATTTGTCCTTCATAAATGATTTTCATTTATAGTTTTTAACCAATAATTTAGTATCCTAGCATACGTTGTATATGCTAAATCCATTAATCTTAATCAAATGTAACTTTTTCACTTATTTTTAAATCCTTCCCTAAATATCCTGATCAGCTGAGATTTTTTGATCATGCTAATGAGTTCATAGTAGCATGTATGTAATAGCTATTAACATTTTGTAAAATGACATTGATTGATGCACCGACACTAATTTTATAGCTTAATTTTTTACACATAAAGAGGCAAATCTTAATCCTACTAAAATAAAGCAATGCTGATTCTTCTAGCTAAAGCTTGGTACTAATCATTTTCTATTATGCCTTATTTATTGCATTCAATGTAACATTACAGTTATTGGTGTCTAAGTAATTTTTGTGTCACGTCTGTTTTGGCCCAGCAGCTCATCATACAATTTAATACACATAGCAGGTAACAATATGGTTTTGAGTATTAAGCAATATGTTTTATACCAAAAATCCGTCAGTTTAAATAATTATGAGGGGTCACGAGAAACTTGCGTATAGCATTTTAAACTAGACTTAGCAGCATTTTATATTCTGGGATGTTGGGTCTTGGTCGATTGGTTAAATTTTCATCTCTAAATGTTTTTGCCACACCTCCGGAGGCCATCGTCAGTAGGAAAAAGAAAGAAAGGCAACGTTCGCAAGGATGACATGCCGAACGAACTTCGTAGTTGAGGAGAAGGAGTGATGCCACGACAGTTAAGGAGTTAGCATTTTGTTTGGAATATTGACATTTCGTTTCACCTCACAACTGTTGCTTTGAATATTAAATATTCAGATTGTTTACAGTTTTTAATTTTTCAAAACTGTTTAGTGGTAATAAAAGGGGAGAATACACGAATATTCGAGACTAATGTGTAGGAAAACCATTTATGCAGTGCTTTCTTGATTTGTAGAACTTGTTTTCCAGTTGTTCATAAACAACAGATATTCCAAGAATAGTTTATAAACAACAGAGAAACTGAACTCAGTAATTCTGTACTCACATTTGGCTAATGTAAGAGACACGCAGAAATATGAGAAATTGTGTATATGTTCAAGTGGACTATGCTATAGTGAGCATATACCCACAAAAATTGTGACACTGAGTAAGATAACATTGTGTTTGAAGAACTAGCTCTCAGAGAATACATTAGTGACCTATCCAGTATTGACCAAATGGTTATAAGTGGGGAAACAACATTTTAATACGTAACCTTACAAACTAAATATGCAATTGAAAATATCCAAACTAAATATGGGATTAAAATATGAAATTCGCCAACAAATTTATAAATACAAAATTTAAGAGCTTATGGATAGGGAGGATATATTAGTAGGTACATCACAGATCACGATAAGACAGATCATGGCATGAAGATCAATAAAGTACAGATCTCACATAAGATCCGACATAAGTGTTAGAACGGCTCGTATTAGTTTGGAAGTTCAGAACTGGAGGGTTGTAGTCTAGGGCAGAAAAGAACGTATTATTGAATTTAAAAACACGACAGAGAAACTTAAAATTAAGATAATAAGAAATCCATTACTAATGATTTCCGCTAAAACATAATAACAGGAATTTCATTATTCAAGTGAATGCATGAGCCAATAACAACGAAAACAGCAACAACAACATTTTTTAAGCTATGAGTAATCAAATCTCTAAGTATATTTAATTTCTTAATTTTCTTTTATTTTCCGAATGGTTTTTAGTTTGTAGTAAATAGTTTCTTTACCCTCAGTTTATGCTTATATGCTGCGTTAAGGATATGGTAATGAAGACCGTTCCTGAGAGCGTTGAATTGGTATTAAATTATACTTCCCCACTAAGTTAGTCTTTACTGAGGTAATTTCATGACATCGTAAACTTTCACCCTTGGCCAAAGCCGGCTGAGGTATCACATAATCATTACTGGGGCAAATTATATTATAACACCTGGCACGGCAATATATAACAGCACACATAACGTTTTATGAGCTACCGGTTAGATATGAAATATGTTGAAAGTGAAATAAATGAATAATACCACTTGGTGAATCAATTTTATTGCATAATATGTTCTTTTACATATGTTTTTTTTCTGTCAATACCACTTGTCTTACGATGTTAATAGTGACCTACATAATATAAACAGTATTACTACTTCATAAATCAAATCCTGTTAAGAACATTAAGATAAAATCAAATCCACAGATTACGCATGGTAGTTCATACCTAAATAATGTAATGAATTATAATTTTAAAATATCACTAGGGTGATGAATATAAGATTTTGTACAGATTAAAATCAGTTTGTTCTTAACAGATGGGTTTTTTAAGACACAATCAAAAGGAATCAATGAGTAATAATGCAATTAGCAAAATCAAATAACCTTGCCAACAGAGCAGATAAAACAATACTCAATGCAAATCAATAATTAAAAAACTGTTTTAGCTACATAGTGAATTTTATACGCAAGGATAAAGAAGTAAAGTTACTTTACACAGGCGGTACTCAGAAAATTGTTACGTTACAATGTCTTTCCATCTTTAAATTACATGCTAGTCTACGAACTATTAAAACTTTGAGGTTTCAGACAAATCTTTATGCACTCACGATTAAACATGTCAAACATTATTATTGCAGATATACTGAAAAATATTTATTATACACAGCAATAAAAGAGTTTGTAGCAACAAAAACTGAAGGATTCAAGCGTATTGTATGGGATAACTCAAAAACTTGATAACTGATAGGATAACTGAGGCATAATGCGTTAGAATCTGCTCATTTGCCGCCTCCACCTCTAAAATTATAGGCCTATATGTACGAGGTAAATCACAGGTAAATGTAACGCCACTACGAGAAACGAAAATTATTTTGGTAGTAGCAAAAACACCCAAATTATTTTGGTAGTGCGCATTATCACACCCAAATAAAGTTTGGAGTGACCGACGTGATCTGAATGTATGTAGACGCTCCAATATGAATATTTCACAGCCACTTGCCGTTTGAAGAACGGTCAAACCACGTGACCCAATATTAATGGTTTAGGAATGGCACAGACAGGACTGTATATACCAAAGTACAATCCTAAATGTAGTGATATGTATGTTACTAAATGAATATTAATAGTTTAAGGAATGAGTTTTATTTATGTTAAACTGAAAATTTATTCTATGTTTAATAATTTGCTGACCTCGTGTCTCAATTACACTGTAACCTGTCCTATGTGTTATTAAATACTACACAAAGACTTTTATAAAATATAATTTTTCCAGTCAATATATTACAGTATTTAGAGACTTCAACTGCAACTACTTTAGTACGGACTTTAAGTACTTTTTACTGCTTTCAGTCAAATCTCGTTACTGTTTGAATAGAAACATGTATTGTAGACAGACATGGATCCTGCAAAATTATTACTCTTGTTGTTTCATTATTAAAACGGTTGAAATGTCCTCACGTGTCTCATATTTACATTCAAAGATAAGGATGCTAAAGACGACATAAGCTTAAATTTTTATAATATTTCAGTGCATAACGCGAGCACATGCATTCAATTATATTGAAAAAATTTATTGTATAAAAGAAGATTATTAAAACACTTTGAATTAATGTCAGATATATGCCTACTAGGGTAATTATTAATTTGAAGTGAAATTAATTGGACACACTGAGGACTGGATCCTAAAAATTATTAAAATAAAATGGTAAACAGGAAGTGAAATAATTTAAATTGATGTAGCAACGAGAAACAAAATGATTAACTGAAAAAGTTACATAATACACCCGTTTGAACTATAAAACATATGAGAATTATTAGGAATATATTAGGAATGCGAATTATTCAGGGAATTGGCATATCCTATAGTGATTAAATTTGCATATCTCTTTGTTTATCACAATAGGACAAAGTAAAACGGCTATACAGTAATATCCAACTTTCGCTTTTCTATTATATCCTTGAAGCGTCAGACTGGGTAGTGTAAAACCGCACATACTAACAGACCTGACAGGTCATAGATGAGACTGGCAAGTAGTAACAGTAGTGAATATACTTGGAAGACTAATTTGTGTTTTTCTTTTTTAATAAACCTATATAAAAAATATATTTTTTCTGAGCCTGTACGGTTCCAAAACATTAAAAACAAATTCTACGAATGCTTCAAAAGTCACATAAAATACTAAATTATCATTATTCTTTAATTAATTACTTATTGTTGCATAAACCGTTATAGACTTTCAAGAGGAAAATACTTGTAACTGTCCAGTACACACGAGATGTAATAATGTAATAAAATTAGTTGGAGCTCCATTCAATAACTATACGCGTTTGTAATCACATAAAATAACGATTGTAATAATTCTAGCAATATAATAGTATATACACGTAGAATCGTTTAGGTAGTATAAAGTAAAATTCACTTATACAGTATATTTAATCATGTATAGAGTATAAACATGAATAAAATACTATTGGTTTAAAATTCACATTCTGTCAGAGTCATTGCTTATTTTCTAAATGTTTGCCACCTATACAGAAGATTAACAACATATTTACTATAGTGCTAACTTAAGACGTTTTACTATAATATACAGTACAACTATATTTAACTTATAACTACGGATGTAACATTTGTGTTTGCATGTACTGTAATATAGTAGACGTAATGTCAGCTGGCTACAGCTATACAAGTCATTCATTATCGACAGTAAACAGTATATGTAAACGCATGGAACCATTAGTTTACACTGTACGTTAATTGGAAAGGTACTATAAATATTCGATGTTCAGTTAATAACATAAATTGGATGCATGCAACGACTAAAGTTTAATACTATGTGACTCATCAGAGAGAGTGTTCCTGATAAATTCTGATTGATTTTACTCGTGGTAGCACTGACTACATTTAACATACATTCATTAGCATAACATCACACACTGATTCATAAGGTTAAAGCAGTAACTTAGGTAATAATATAATGCAATTGGAAACTGCAACCATTCTCAGTCAGAAATTTCACCACTAAACTTTATCTTCTTCTTCTTCTTCTTCTTCTTCTTCTTCTTCTTCTTCTTCTTCTTCTTCTTCTTCTTCTTCTTCTTCTCTTCAAGGATTAGGTTATATAAACCTGTTCCGGCACCCATTTCGTCCTCGGACGACCCACGTCTCTTTTACCAATGGCTTTATAGTTTAGTGCCGCTTTCGGCAATTGATCCTCTGTCATCCTTTGCAGATACTTGGGATATTGGAATAGTGGGCTATTGTCTCCTGTAAATGCAGTTTCTTCCAAGTACGTTAAATTATATTAAACTTTATGATACGTACACAAAAATGATATTAAACAAATTACTCATACACAAAAATAATTAAGTAACTTTGTGATGACACTTTTTGTTTAATATTTGGTAAACCTGTGTAAGCTGCATTGGCCATAACAGTTAAAACTCGTAGTAAAGTTCTACATTGTAGGCTCTGCCGATAACTGTGACAGTTTAGATAATAAGTATTAGCAAATAATTAATTTTAACAAATTTAAAAAAGCAATTTAAACGTGTTTAAAATGAAAGCTAAAAATGAACTAATAAAATACAGGTATTTATTATGAGGAACAAGTTTGCAATTGACACGCAAGAATTATTACTTAATTATTACATGCAATTTACAAAAAAATTTCAGACAATACATTTTTCTAACTTACATTCTACATTAGTGTTTAAATTGGATTTTAACATATGGTGTTATACTCCTTGCATCACATTATTAAAAATACCAAGTCCATAATATGTTAGAAAGCGTTTCATTATACGTACCATAAAAGCAAGGAGAACATTTGATCTTCCCATGTGGGAAGTAAGGGGGTTGTCTTCAGACACGTAAATTGTGTAAATAATAAACAGGCTTGCCACTTTTAAAGTTTCAAGTTATAAATAATGTTCTATACATAATTTTAACAAACATAAAACTACATATTCCTTTAATGACAGCCTTTGATTTCTGTTAACAGTACGTGTTGGTGTGTATCTGCGTAACTTACTAATGCTTATACTGCGTGAGTTTCCTTATACCAAAGTTCAGAACATTTCACGAATAAGAGTGAATGCTTTATTATTATTATGGTTCTAATCTGATAGTTTCTCCATCTTACACGATTTGTATATAACAGGCAGTTACATGTTGCAGATGCAGAAAAAATATTTTAAATCGATTTTCTACGTAGAAATAAACGTTTTAAAGACGTGAAGAAACACTATTTTAGGAACAATTTGTGTAGTGTTTTTTGAGAGACTGCGCAAAAGGGAGAGCAGTGATGTCAGAAGGTTTGTGGCAAATTTTTTTCAACTGGAAGTAACCTACAATTCTACTTTGCAATTAAAAAAATAATTTTCTCAAAAATAACTCACGATTTGGTTTAAAATGTACATATTTTTAAAATTATTGCTAGTAACTAATATGCTGATGTGGAATATTGGAATGTAGAGTGTCAGCTTTCAGATAGGAATAAAATCTTATCCATAATTTATTATTATCTAAAAATGTATAGTTATTCAAGTTATAATATGTAACCTGAAAAATATAATTTGCGTTAACAAATTTTTCATGATTTATTTTCAGGTAATTTATTACCTTCAACCCGAATTTATTATAGGAATTTGATATGAAGTTGCGGGTTGTTCTGCTAGCTCGGAATCCAAAATATTTTTTTGGATTCTTTATTATAAAACGCATTAAATTGTTAATTTTTCCAATTGAGGGTGAATTTCAGGTGCCCCAAAACCAGTTTCCTCGGATAAGGAAATAACCCCCCCCCTAAAGTAAACCCTAACAGAAAATCGTAGGACTTCAAGTGTGAGGTTGAGCAAATAACCAGAACCGCTTTACTTGTTAACCTCTTTATATGGCTTTTATCGCAATACAAGTATACCCGGATATAGGTAATCAAGTTTCAGGATAAAGGTTATCTGACTTGGCAATGGAAAATGTTGTTGAGGTTTCGAATACGGAATTTAGAGAGTATTAGCCAAAAATCACGGTATTGTGCTAAAGGAAATGCTCCAAGGAAGTAGAATGGAAACAGATAAATCTGTATAAATGTGTTCATGTGTATCCACGGCCAAAAAATAAAATTGCGAAATTAGGAGTGTGAATTTTAATACAAATAGTATAGAAAACGGGTAGAAACTTTGAAGGAAGTTGCACTTATTCATGCACTAAGAAAGGCTACCTTTTACATGGAAGCGAGATATAAACGTTAATTGAGAACTCAATAGGTAAGGGAGTAAAAATATTGAAAGAAATGCAAGAAAACCATTAGGATGGATCGGATACGTTAATGTTAAGCGAATAGATAGAGACTGACAAGAAAGTCATGGCAAGGAGAAGGCCAGATAGTACTAAAACAGTTAGCAAGAAGGGATAAATGACACTATAGCGAGCCGAGCAGTAATTGAGGAGACGATACGTGTAATAGACAGGACTGGAGACTTGGAGCCGGAACATGACGTAGTTATAAACCGGGTTTCCCACAAATAATTACGGAAAAATTAATGAATTTTAGAATTTTCATTATGTACTAGTGAACAGTCTTATTTATGGCAAGGGTTTTCCTTACGTCCTGATGTCTGTAGTAGCGTCTCACCTTTACTACCACAAATTAGAATAATTACCTGATATTATGTTGCTGTACACACTTTGACATTTTGATATAGTACCTCAGATGAAATAAAGAATTTATTCAAAGAAATTTGGTTTGACCCCATGTTTTACTTGATGTTTCATTGGAAACAGGTCTTTCTTTCAAATTATATTGTTATTAAAATTATATATTTGTTTACCGCCTTTAACTTCTACAATAGAAAATGTATTGCTTGTACTGCTGTTAATAATAATTTTAGTTAATTCCAACACTTGAATACATTCTACTATGCCCTTTTAAAGCGCCTTTGATTACTGCAAAATAGAGATTACAAGGCAAAAAACTGTGTCCATGCACAGGAAGGAATTGTTCTACATTCTTGAAATGTTGTGTGTCAGTTAAGGATAATAAAACTTTGACAATCCATTATTTAATTCTGCACCAAAAATATGTGGGCAGAAGGAAGAATATGTGCGCATCAGACTCAGGAGGAACTGATAAATAATAATTACGAAGAAAAAAACGTCTGGGTTTTTCCGGCCTTACCTTCATAGTGAATGTCAATACTAGCATTATTATTCGTAATATTGTAAATATAGGAAACAGAAATTGTTAATTGCATCAAATATAATAATTCCTGACAGGTACTTAGGTACACTAACGTTCATCACAAAATCCATTGATAATGCCAAAATATTAGTATTTCGGTTTTTCGTAGGATCTAATTCCTTTTGCTTAAAGACTGTGTAAAGTTCTTTTGACCTTCTAATATGAATTTCCTAGTCTGCAACTTGGTGAATTCACGACTTCACTTATTATATTTTTAATTTTAATCTCTCCACATTGAGAAAAACAATCGACATTTTAATGGGGAAAACGTAAATCAAACTGGTTCATGAAGTGATTCCAGTAATTTTTATAAGAAACTTTATAGTCGTATACGTTTCAGTGAACAGAGAATGCATCATTTGAACGTTTAAATTGATGGAAAAAGTTTTGTCTCTTCCAGAAGAATGACTCGTTAAATTGAGAAGGACTTTGAGTGTTCATGGATCTTAGATTTAATGTTTTGATCAATGCAAAATCTCATACGAATTCCTCTTTTGTGGTATATCTGTTTGCGTTCAGCTCTAATGTCTGTGACTCTTCTCTTTCCACTGAAACAGAAAATAAAGATAAACAAGCTTCAACGCAGACCTTAATAATGGTTTACTTCGGGTATTATGTTATACGAAACATATTTTGAGTGAGGTTTCTTCTTCCCGTTGTACTCATTCCAACTCGTAAGTCTAGAATTCTTTATTTTATTTCTTTCTAACTAGGTTACTCTATATTTCAGCCTTTTTTAACTTACTCCAGTTGACACTAACATGTTTGTGCACACTTGTAACATGACTTGGATAATAATGTTAATAAAAATTTAAGAAGAAGAATAATCGACATAAATAATTAATTATTTATTAAGTATACTAAGAATAAACTGAGACCTTTTATCACTTTCACACAATCAGCTGATGTGTACTACAGCTGAAAAATTGATGTTAAAAGGGCATATTAAACACTCAGATGCGCTTTTAGCACGAATCAAGGAGTTTGAAACGTACATATTGACTGTTTTAATACCGCTTCAAAACAGAGCGATGCGTCTGCCAAGGTATTATTCATTTATGCCAAAACATGATAACTGGAAAAATGTTAATTATGCCCTATGCCCTTTTAACAATGAGCGATTCATGTAGTCTGTACAACCATGATGTACATATACATATTTTGAAAAATTATGTACTTTTAAACGCACGGCCATTATGTCTTGGGACAACACTGTATTTGGGGGAGGGGTTAAATGTATAGAAAGCCTGTTTTTAAAAACGACATAAAAAGTATGCATTGTACCCTCTTTAACAAGAATACGAGGAGACCTCTGACTACGAAGGGGCTCTAGCTGGAACGAATGAAAAGTCAAGATTGCGATAGCGGCCACTTACAGTTGTGGTGGAAAGCCAGAAGCAAAACTATTCCCATTGTTCCTCCCTCCCAGATAAAGGACGGAGGACTTTCTAACGTGAAAGTCGCGCGTGTTCCCGAGATTAGCTCTGGATCAGCGACCAGCTGCCTCCCTAGCGCCAGCAACCTTACTGATCTTGGTAATTGGCAGCGCGCGCGCACGCGTGTGTGTGTTACTATTCTCGCGGATGTGACCTTGTTTTGTTTTTTGTCTTTTTGACGTTTTGACAACAATCTTTTGTTATGTATTCTCTAGGAGTGTGGTATTCGTCTGGTTTTGCATCTTTTTAATTTTCCCGTCTTTGTTGTCATTCTGATTGCTTCCTGTCGGCACAGTTGCTATCGGTTGTCAATGCGTAAGTGAGGAGATGATGCTTCATGGGACAGCTCTGGTTTGGGCGTCATCTATATGGAGAGTTCTGCTTGTTTGAATTGGGTTGGGATTTCAGAAATAGATTCTATTAAGAGGAATGAATAACGTGGAAACAATTACGTGCATAAAGTAATGTCAGATACAACCTGAGAATCTGATTCTTTACAGTGGCTTAGTTAATTAACCAGTGATTCAAATAAGTGACATTTACTGTGTAAACGATTTAAAGGGAAATCCTCTAACGTCGAAAATGTAGTTGTTTACATGTTACAAGCATATATCATTACGCTAGAAGTCCAATAGTACTGTACACTGTATAGATTATACAAACGCATAACAGTAATTGTGAGTTGCAATTAAATATAAGTCCTTTTATATGTACCCCCAACTAAACCAACATAATGCAACATTGCACAGCAATAACGACCCTGCATGAACTCAAACTGTGTAGTTACTGATATAATTTATACTGTCTTAACGATGAAACCCACAATCACGTTTTGAGAAAGCTCCATATAAAACCAGATTATATTGTGACATAAATGGCCAGACTGTCAAAATTAAGTGTTTATGACAAATTTAATGACGGGGTTATAAACTCCAGGCATTTGAGGGATTCACGTTAATAACATCCCATGATGAACACGCGAAGGAGATAAACAGAATGCAGTATATGGCCAGACATTTTGTGGGTTACAATAAAATGGGATGAATGTTAATAGATACAGTACTGTACTACATAAAACGTCACAAAATAACGCAAACTGGTAATAATTAAAAATAATTTCAATAATTGTAAGCCAGATAAATGTAAGATTTTGATGTCTAGGAGGAACACAAAATATATCCAACTCTATAAACGTATACTTACCCTTATCCACGAATACTACACCCTTGTATAGTTGTGGGTGTGCGTGTTCGTGCGAAATAGCGCGCGCGTGTGTGTATTGTAACGTTACGTTCTCGTGCGTGTATGGTCGTATGTTTAACTTACCTCAAATATATTTATACTAGCAAAATACCCGTGCTTCGCTACGGAGTTTCACGTTGTACGTAATTGTACAATTATTGCTCGCTTAATAGTATAGGATTAGATAGATTGTACAAATTCTCAACTCTTAGTTTGTTTATTTACATTCATAGCAACAGCTATTTATTATTTATTTCGAGAAAATCGTTAGAGCCGTTTCCGAGAAAAAAAGGACATACTTTTATTAATTAATTGAACTTCGAAATTTTCTCGACTATAAGAACCTGCAAACAACGAAGTTTTTTTCAATTTAAAACAATGATTAAAAACTCAGGACTGAATGTATTCCGAGTTTCCAGTAAACTGAGATGTCAACCACTTCATTTACAAAGTATGCAATTCCCGCGATAAATTTCAGTATTTGGTTTTTTGCGCCTTAGGAGTGAAAGTTTTTAAAACCGTTTCTTAGTGATCACCTAAGACCTATGATGAAGCTATGTTCAAAGTTTCATTGATATCCATTCAGTGGTTTGAGAGATATCGTGATCAGTGAGTCAGTCAGTGGTATTTGGCTTATATAGATATCTATATCTAGCCGATTTACCCAGCGTTGCTCGGGTTCATAATTTATTCATAGGCTCATAGGCACCTATTCTTGTTCTAACGTTATATTACTTGTATATTGTATACTCTTCCTTATATTGTTACGTTCGCATTCTCACTGGAGGAATACTCTGTAGCGCAGCTGTTTAAGAACATGTCATAAACTGTATTCTTATATCTGGAAAGAATTCTGTTGCGCGTGATGCTCCTGCTCGATTTCTAACTCTGGGAGAGGGCTAACAGCTAAATTAGTTTTCAATAAAATGTCTACAGTACTTGCACGCGCTGCGTATTTAACTGTCGTTTTATAATTCATTGTGTAAATGTTGAAATAAGGCATTTGTTAAAGTAGTGTCTCCTAAACTTATTCTAACAATACAATACCTCTATAGATTTCAGCTTATCAATTTTTAAATTCAAACTGAACCAAGTGCATTTATATTGTCTGTACACTATGATCTGAATACATTCGATATCAAAACTTTGTTTTTTATACTCGCTTATAACTTACTTCGATCTTAACTTATCCACTTTTAAATTCAAACTGAAACAACTCAAGACCCAAAGGACCCCCCAAAGGATCGTATCGAAAAAACACTTGTCCTATGTTGGTTCTCCCGTTGCGTAAACTATTTGTGCCAAGTTTGGTTGAAATCGGTCCAGTGGTTTAGGAGGAGATGTGGAAGACCCCAAAGGACCCCATCGAAGAAAACACCTATCCTATGTTGGTTCTCCCGTTGCGTAAAATGTTTGTGCCAAGTTTGGTTGAAATCGGTCCAGTAGTTTAAGAGGAGATGTGGAAGACCCCAAAGAACCCCTCAAATGACCCCATCGAAAAAAACACCTATCCTATGTTGGCTCTCCCGTCACGTAAAATATTTGTGCCAAGTTTGGTTGAAATCGGTCCAGTGGTTTAGGAGGAGATGTGGAAGACCCCAAAGAACCCCCAAAGGACCCCATCGAAAAAAACACCTATCCTATGTTGGTTCTCCCGTTGCGTAAAATATTTGTGCCAAGTTTGGTTGAAATCGGTCCAGTGGTTTAGGAGGAGATGTGGAAGACCCCACAGGACCCCATCGAAGAAAACACCTATCCTATGTTGGTTCTCCCGTTGCGTAAAATGTTTGTGCCAAGTTTGGTTGAAATCGGTCCAGTGGTTTAGGAGGAGATGTGGAAGACCCCAAAGAACCCCTCAAATGACCCCATCGAAAAAAACACCTATCCTATGTTGGCTCTCCCGTCACGTAAAATATTTGTGCCAAGTTTGGTTGAAATCGGTCCAGTGGTTTAGGAGGAGTTGTGGAAGACCCCAAAGAACCCCCCAAAGGACCCCATCGAAAAAACACCTATCCTATGTTGGTTCTCCCGTTTCGTAAAATATTTGTGCCAAGTTTGGTTGAAATCGGTCCAGTGGTTTAGGAGGAGATGTGGAAGACCCCAAAGGACCCCATCGAAAAAACACCTATCCTATGTTGGTTCTCCCGTCGCGTAAAATAGTTGTGCCAAGTTTGGTTGAAATCGGTCCAGTGGTTTAGGAGGAGACGTGGAATACATACATAGATACATACATACAATGGGGGGGGGGGTTTTGCCCCTTAGGAGTGAAAGTTTTTAAAACCGTTTCTTAGTGAGCATCTACGACCCCATAAGAATATACCTTCAAATTTTGAGATCATTATCTTCAGTAGTTTTTGCTCTACGTTGATTCTCTGTCAGTCAGGACAAAGACGCTTATATATATAGAGATAGACCTACAGGAAAATTTTATTTTTAAATACCATACAAGAATTTACTGCTGCATACTAATGCAGTATTTTATTATTTACTTTCAATATCTATTTGGAAAATAGTACTGATCTGAGAATAAAAATAGTCTACTTAAATCATTTGTGTAGTTTGGTTTGGTGTTTGTAAGACTTCCTTGACATTTTCTTCAACACTTGTAAGTTTCGGGATCCCGTAACATTTTCCGAAATTTTTAATATTACCGAAATATGGCATTATATATTCGTCCCCCAACTCCGATGTCGATCCATGGCTTGAAGACTCCGGAGGTAGTAAAAACTACCTGAAAAGTGAAAGTGAAATCTGGAAGTTGCTTGTGTTGATGAATCTCAGCATCCTCCGCTTCACGATCTCTCTCTCTTCCCTGAGACAAGAAGACGCCGCTTTGACGTTAGTCAAGAGGATCATGTTTTGATCTTTTTCACAACTTAAGTCTGTAATCATAACTCCTAAACCGATCCCCTTGTCTGTTGCGTTAGGACAACAGTAAACTAGATAACTAAGGATATGCAGGTGCCGGTGAATATCTGAATTTTTCATACTCCTCTATTCAAACCTGTCCGGCCTAAATAGTTTACACCTTTAGTCCTTTTAGTCCCCCTCCTCCCCTAATTCTGTTTCCTTCAACCCTCGTCACGAGTCTTTTCATAACCTGATACTCTACTGAAAATACAATTGAAACTTGATTCAGCTTGTTGAGATGATATTTGTGGTAATTAAGAGCAAAACATTTATGCGTTTCCCTGTACACAGGCCTATACATATGTACACATGTATATAAAATCACATTTCATTACTAACTGTAATCCTAATTCATTAGTTTGTTAGTAAGCAGTTTGAAGAGTGTAAATATAAAGAAAGCCATATTCCTAATACCTTATACGTGTTTATATGAGATTATAAATCAAGGCAGATGTAAAAAAGCTAGCAGTGGAAGCTTACAGTAGCTGCCAAATTCCGCTTTACTATGAAAACTAAACATTATTGTGAATAGTTATGTCAAGAATTTATCGACTATATCCTTTGTAAGGTTTAAATATAAAAGCTGGCTTGTGCCTAAATTGAATTATACGCGTATGATAAGTCACTTTAGTTTATTATACTTTATCATAGCTGGTTAGACACACGCAGGTCCTCAGAATAACCTATTAGAATTTGAAAAGAGTGACTCTGTGTAAAGTACTCATAATTTGAGTAAACCCAACCCTCGTAAATTCATAGTTCGGTATCTATGTCTGTTCAGTATTGCTTAAGATCAATATATGGTTCTATAGGCCTACTTTGATTTTTTTGCATAACAACGGTGAGAAGGACGTTATCTGTGGAGGCAGAACAAATAACTCACTTTTATGACTTCTCACAATAACTATCAAGTTGGCAAAATGAGTGACATTTCTAAGTTCTTATTATCTCTAAAGTGACTGCGCTCATAATTAAACATGTAATATTAAAGATAGTTCACTATAAAAAAGTTTAAATAATTGTGTACTTATGTTTGTTGTGTGTGTGTGTGTGTGTGTGTGTGTGTGTGTGTGTGTGTGTGTGTGTGTGTGTGTGTGTGTGTGTGTGTGTGCGTGCGTGCGTGTGTGCGTGTAAGCTTAAGAGGTAGACGCATAATGAATATGCTGTAAACAAGATGAGCTAGCAAAGACGCTGTTTCCTCCATAAACGTTACAAAGCAGTAATTTACTGTTTCCTTTCCTGAGACTGACAGTTACATAGTGTCAGGCAGTCACCCGCACTACATCATCACTAGAAGGATTACTTTTCCTATTGTAATAGAACTAGGAATACGGTACACACGCACGTAGGTCAGTGTAACTGGACTCACATGCATCCAGAAACTGACCGGAACTGGTAATGACTTTATGTGACGAGGAATTTTAAACAATACATTGTGTAACGAGTAAGATGTTACTCCTTTTGTCTATTAATCTATAAGTGTATAAACATTTAATGTTTCAATTACATAAAACATATGTGATACTTTTTATATTAATATATGTACAGTTTTGCTTCATGTTATTCTCCCAATACTTGTTTTTTGTGCGTACCTTTTATTTGTATACAGCCAAACCTTAAGTTTCGTATTTTTCTAGATCACTAGGTTTTTAACTATTTTTTTTAAATAAACAAGGTAAATAATTAAAATTTAATATGCTTTGGAATATTCAACATTAATTATTGTCTAAAAGAGAGGCCTATTATGTTTCTCCATATAAAAAGTGCGAAAGTCTTAATTAATTTTAAAGAGGCTAAAAAATTTAGAACCTCTTCGGTATTTATTAAACTTTCACCTGTGTTGTAAACTGACATTCTTAAGTAACGGGAGAAAACAGGAAAGCTGAACAAAAATGGCCTTATAGATTAACTAATAAGACGAAAATTGACAAACAAAAAGCAGAGAATTTTATCGCGTTTCTTAAAAGGTTAGCGTTTGTACTATAAAAAACAAACACAGGAAAAACGTTGTTGGATCAAGTTCAGCTTTCGTTGAATGCAACTGCCACACACGTCAATCACAGGTCCATCTAAGGCAGCAAATACACTACCCTAGGATTGGCAATAGATTCAGCTTGACCTTCAGTCAATAGATTCAGCACGTGAAGATCAGTCGGTTTCTGTAATACGCGTTATGTCCTATGCTGTCCTTTTTTTTCTTCTGTATGTTCAAAAAAATAAATCGTAATGTTGAGCTACATTTAAATCGCAATTCCAAAAAACAGTTTCATTCTGTAAAACCTGAAAATGCGTACAGGAAAACTACCCATTGAAAAGAAAAGAATTGAAAAGAGTTTTAATTTCTTCTGTATAATTATCAGGCCTTTAGCTGTTTCTTACTCAGCAGTGTTACCTCGTATCGTTTTGGATATTATTTCATCCAAGACTTAATAAATTTTCAGTGACGCGTATTTTAATAGATCTCATTTAAGTATATGTATAATCCATTGCATAATGCAAGAGTATATTTAGTTTTAAAATTATTTAAGAATTTTAAGTGTATTCTTAAACATGGCGTCTTTTAAAATAGATAAAAGTAAAAACATAATTACTAACATAATATAGGCACAATATGGGTAAGTAAATTATAGAAGTTCTGAAGAGCGCAGGTTGTACTGTATTTCAGTATACAGCGGTCAGTGCTTCAGGATACAGCGCTGTCAGTCCTTCACGAATTTGTTCTTAGCCCAACTACACAATAACCTCCACTTTCTACGAACACAAAATAAATGCAACTCAATCCTGTGACGCACGGCAGAAGGAACTGTGTACCCGTGTGTGCAGTTTACTAAATAGAATTTTGATTAACTCAGTCTATCAGAGTTTAGGAACACGGGCACGCTTTTCTTGAGTTTAAAGGTTTTACGGTTATTATTAAAAAAACTTCAACGGCTTTTCTTAATGCTATTCCATCTTTGTTAGCAACACTATTAAACATTTTGTGTTAAAATACGTTAGTAACATTGTCATATATCCAAAAATTATAAGATTACAAAAATGACTAAAGGATTTGCGAGTTTCGGTCGGTGAATGAAAGCCATTTTTTTAAAACTTTTACATTAAAGTTTTATTAATTTTTATTGTCATCATAAGGAACCGGTACGGGCAATATAGAAATAATGAATACACATGTACTGAATGCTAACTTGGGTGGATGTATCAAATCACTACTAAACTAAGGATTCGCGTAACATCACTATACGTATATTAGTGTTTGTGTAATTTATTATTAGTTAATCGGGTAGAACTCACGTGTACAACATAAAATCTTATTTATAATCTGTATGACAAATTTAGTATCTTACGCGTACACAAAATATCATACGAAAAGTTATATCTTTATGAAGAAATAACCTATATAAAACTTCACTGCTTGTTAGATTACTACACATTTGCGTCAATTTATTTAAAAGAAAATTTAAAGAGAATTTTATTCCGTAATTTAAAATTCCTGAAGAGAGGGACTTAAGTAGTTAATATAAAATTCCATTACAACACAAACACAACCTCTGGGTTTAACGAGCTATATAGGGTAAAACCTGATTTCTGCTGTTTAAAATCAAGGGATTGAAAATAGTTTTATTGCTGCACTATTGTTCTATATCAGATGTAAGTATTTCATCATCTATTATGTATTTGTGTAACACTGTTTTTTTTTTATTAACAAGATCAAGATCATTTAGCTTAACACACGCGCGCGCACCAATATTAAAAGGGATAACTCTTTTTTTCTGAATGTTCGTACACCATAAAACCACACACACCACACTCACCAAATTATTTTATTTTAAAATGTATAACGAGCAACATACGAACGGTTAAGGAAACCATAGATTTTTCATAAAAATATAAGGTATTATTAAATTATTATTTTTATAATGTATAATGTGCACAATTATATAATACTTGTAACTCTGTATAAGGTAGTGTATAAGTCCTTATACTATATAAGGCATATTAAAAATTACTAAAATTTTATATATTAAAGTATCGACTTTTACTAAATGTAGTCAATGCCACCTACAAAATAATGAGATTACGTTCAATTTTTTCGTTATTCAAATTTATTTGAGGTGTAGAAATAGTTGTAAGTCGCATAAAGGCCAAATTAATTATTCTGATTTCTTCTTTCTTAATATTATTTTAGATTAGGCTTTATATAACCGTAGTTGTATATTCTTATCTTATATAGGACAGGTATACTTCTGTTCCACTAGTATAAACAAAGACACTGGATAAAAAGCGAGAATGTGGTGGAGAGGGTTGGGTTATTTTTCAATTTTTTAAATCAACACAAACAAGTCTCATAAAAAAAGAATTTATTGTTGTTTTGCAACAGACAACTTTATGAGTAAATTTTAGAAAGCATATAACGCATTTTATTTCGATTGTAAAATAAAGTTTACAAATCTTTAGCTTTTCTGTTCCAGAAGTTCTATATTTATTACAGGACATAAATGCCAACTATATTGAAATTAGTTACCTAAAATAAAATTCTGTAAGTTTACAGTGTATTTTACCTAAAATCACCAACTTAACTGAGTAAAAATTTACAATACGAACGTCAGTTATTAATGCGTAGGATGTGATAGTGCTCGCAACATTTTGAATCTGAACAGAATATATATTGGATTCACAAAGAATTTAGGAGATTAAAAATTTTGTACAGCATCATACCATTGAAATAACAGAAAGTAGAGGTTTCCGGCGTATTCTGGAAATTTAAACAACCAAAAATGGATAAAAGGCTGGTAAGCAGCATAAAAAAGAACATCTAGAAATAGTATCATTTATTTTTACTATTAATAAAAGACGATTAAATATGCAAATTTTGGACATATTCAAATAAATCAAAGACTTTTACTACCATCAGGCCTACATTAAGAAACTGACTACCTTTTGTGATCTCGTTGCATTTGTGCATAGCATCAGATGAGGTACACTCCACATTCTTTCAACAGAAGTAAAACTAATTCGGTTGCAATAGTAGGGGGAAAATGAGAGTTCTAACGCGGAAGTGACGTCACACGGCGGCAAATTCAAAAATGGTGGTGGTGGAGGTAGACATCCGGTGCAGTGTGTCGTCGTGTGCATATTTGCGGCTGGACCGGGGGGGTAGTGGTGTGTCCCACGTGACCTTGTTGGGCGTGTCGAAGTAGTCGGCCATGTTGTCGGCATTCGGCCATGTTGTCGGTGTCGTCCATTTTGTGGGGTTATGTGTGCGTTGATTGGCGGAGGCGTGGCCGGCGTTCGCCGTTCGCCGTCCGGCGGGGGCCTGGGCGCGGCCTGGTCGTGGCTTGACCCTCGCCCGGAGTGGTGGGGTCGTCGTCCATTTTGTCGTCGGCGGCGGCCATGTTGTCGGTAGGTGTGTGGCCATGTTGGAAAAGCGGCGATGTTGTCGGGTTGTGCATGTGTGTGGTGGTTAAGGTTCGGCCACGTTGCCGATTCGTGGTGTGTTATAGTGTATGGGTATGTATATGTAAGGGGTTTTTCCGGAAGTGCGGCCATGTTGGAAAAGCGTCGTCGGCGTTGCCAACTTGTGCTGGTTTATCGACGTTGTCGGTTCGTGCGAGTGTTATAGTGTATGGGTTTAAGATATATTTACACTGCCGCCGGATATCGTCAATGTGAAGAGGTGAATTGCATTGTTGCCAACGCGTCGACCACGTTGTCGGCTCGTGCATGTGTTATAGTGTACGGGTTTCGGATATATTTACACTGCCACAATTGTCCCGATATCGTCGATGTTGTGTCTATGTGTTAAGTAAATATATATACAGATTGAAAAAAATACGTTCGCACCAACCTGTTGGTCTAGGGCTTGCTATGTCGAGCCCTACATTTGTTGTTGTAAGAAACACACATGATATGCAGTGGTCAATTCACTTATATAAAACACATGCACATGCAATATTTATGTAATATCTGAACGCACCAACCTGTTGGTCTAGGGCCTGCTATGTCGAGCCCTACATTTGTTGTTGTAAGAAACACACTTTTGTTTTCCCCCACATGGTGCAGCTGTCTGGACATCTGTTTAGCGAGTCGCTAATGGTAATAATTAATTGCCTCCGTCTGTCAGCATATAATTAATTGCCACCGACTGTATGAACATATGTTATTGTTGCGTGTGAACGAAGTTAGGGACATACATAAATTATTGTGTGAAATAGAACACAAGCCAAGCTAAGTGTACGTCTTTGATTGTGTGTGTGTGTGTGTGTGTGTGTGTGTGTGTGTGTGTGTGGTAGCTGTTACTTTTTTTGTTGATGAGTGTGCATTAGTTGTTATGATGATGTAATCGACTCCGTCTGTCTGCCCATCTGTTTATCGCGGTGTGTGAACGTAGTCGTACATAAATTTTGTTTAAATAACAGAACACACAAGCTGTCTGGCACCATCTGTTATCACAGCGTGTGGGAAACAGAACGCACGCATTTGTGCAATTGTTCTGATTGACATTTCACTTATGAAACATGCATGATGGAAGGAAAGGAAAAAAAGATAGTTGAAAATAAACAACTAAGCAAAGCAAAATTTACATATATTGTAATCAAACACACATAAAAATATACAATAAACTATACACACACACACACACACCATACAATATATAATACGTACGTATTATATATACATACGTATTACGTATATACGTATATACATATTATATATACATACGTATATAATCATACAATATATGAATACAATACAAAAGTTTACGTGTAATCAAACACACACGAAAATATACAATAAATTACACACACACACACACACACACACACACACACACACACAATATATACAGATGAACACAATACAAAAGTTTACAATTAAACAAAAAATTATACAATATATATATATACAGAAAAAAAACATTACTTTATTTACATATATTTTGTAATTATACAATAAACCACACACACACACACACACACACACACACACACACACACACACACACACACACACACACACACACACACACACTAAATTACAGAAAAAACGTCAACACTTTTTTACATATGTATATATTGTGCACAGCCACCTGTAACAGAAACAAAAACAATATTAGTGACGTATAGTTGATACGTGTAGGGTGGATTAGAATAATGTGTACTTTTACATACCTCAAAAATGCATGCGTGCATAAAATGGATGTATTGGCCTGCTGAACGCATACACCCGACATTGTGGACATCCCGGCGGTGTCCCCTCCAATGCCACGGTTTGGAACCAGTTGATGATGCACAGATAGTGGTATGTATGTCCACACATTAAGCCGAGGAGTCTCTGCTCCTCAGTATAATTTTCTTGGCACACACTGCATGATGTGTGCCCTAACATACCCTGTATGGGGCAGAGCTCTCCGCGGCTCCATCGCCACGTCGGAAATCTACTTCTTAGAAGTAATCGCATTGTGGCAGGCTCACTGTGCATCCTTGGTTCCACCGTGTCAATGATATCATAAAACACGAATGGCGCGTCTTCTGGAGGGGACTGCAAACGAGGATCCTGTCGCATGTGTTGTATGTTACGCAGTTGTGGTTGAGGCTGCTGAGGTTGTGCTTGTGGCTGCTGTTGAGGCTGTGGTGATTGTGGGAGTAGCTGTTGTGGTTGAGGTTGCTGTTGATTTGCGGTGCTTATCCACTGCGGGCGAGGTTGCGGTTCTTCCTGCAGTTGCGGTGGTGGCGATTGTGGCGGTGTAATCGTTATCTGCTGCTGCTGCGCTTGTGGACGAATGTCACTGGTGAAAAAGTAAAAATATAAAATCATGAAAAAAAACGAAAGTATGTACACATAAGAAGAAGACTTACATATTTAATGTGATGACCGGTACTTGTTGTGTGTGCTCATCTAGATCATCATCATTATTTTCATCATCGCTACTATTATCTAGATGTACTGTTGTTTGGTCACTGTCATTATCGTTATCATCACCGTACAACATCATCTCATCATCATTGCTGAAAAAAAAATATTACACTTTTAATACCAGATGTAAACGCAATAGTACAAGTGAACGTTAATGAAAAAAAACAAACGTACCGACTCGAGTCGGCTTGCAGAGATGCAGCAGCAGCAGCAGCAGCGGTAGCAGCAGCAGCAGCAACTGAACCAGTAGCATCAGTGAAAAAAAAAAGAATAATTTGAATACCGAACGTAAACCCAATAGTACAAGTAATTGTTAATAAAACTGGACTTACCGACTCGAGTTGTGTTGCGATAATGAAGGTCCCAATAATGCCTGCCGTAATCTTTGGGAACTATAAAAAATAAACAGTAAGTCAGTCGAATGTTATGTTCTGTTTGTACTCGTTAAATAAAGAAAAAAGTTGTAATTTACCTTCGAACCCGCCGCTGCTCCTCACATACTCTTTTGTATAGTTTATTATCATTTCCGCTCATTCTGTAAAAGTAACAAGAAAAATGCTGTATAATAATTTGCTAACATTATAATGCATGTGTGTGTGTGTGTGTGTGTGTGTGTGTGTGTGTGTGTGTGTGTGTGTGTGTGTGTGTGTGTGTGTGTGTGTGTAATGCTGAACATCATCTTTACCGTTAGTTATCGGTCCATGTACTTTCTCTTCTTTGCCTTAAGACCAGCAGCGTCGTCGGTTATTGCGTCTATCCTGTAATGTCCGTACGCAAGTGTACTTACACCGTCGTCCAGTACATACTTCTTATCATCATAAGGAGACAGGGAAAGTTTTGTTATACGTTGCGTGTACAGCTTATGATGATTGCTTCGTATACACTCAGCAGAGGTGAAAACCGTACGACTGTCAAAAAGACACTCGCTGTACAATCGATGCCGTAACCTATTTTTTATTGCCGTCCTTGGCACACCTTTCGCCACTTTTTGTCGGTGCGGTCGGACAACAGGAGCGAGTAACACTTCGCCCTGAGTCCGACAAATTCCCTGATGGGTTTTCCATTGGTCTCAGCCTTGAACTTCCCCACGACTTTTTGTTGTCGTCGCAATGACAAGGATGATCCGTGGGATAGTCCGACGTGTCGAAAAGGTGGAGATCCTCTTTCATATCTGAGTACACATCGTCAGTCTGAATGCTGTAAAGCAAACTGTCCGTGTCAGTCATTAGTAAGGTCAATCGTTGTCCGTACTTGGCGACAGCGTACCGATAATGAAAATTGTACATTATCAATTTGCTGACATCGAGTAATGTGAAGCCGACGTACACCGGACGCGAAAGGAATATCGTCCTGTTTCGTAAGGCCAGTCCGACCAAGTTATCGGTGTAGCGGATCATACGCTTTAGCCGAGGATTGGAAACAATTTTCTGCAGCCGTTGTTCGTTAGAGACTAGTGGGAAGTCTATTCGTTTCCTCACGTTCTCCAGCGATTTGCCATAGACGGCGTTGACCATCAGTTTGAAAAAATCCTTTTCAAAACTGTTGGTGGCTGCTGCTCTCTTTTGCGTGTTGAAATCGATAAACGGTTTCATCCACGCTCTCTGTTTAAACTCAACACCTATGTATCGCTTTCAATTCTAGACCGAGACTCAGATACAATTTTAAATTTCGAAAATGGAGAACGAAATTTTGCTTGTCGTCCAAAGTCGTCAGCAACTTGGGAACGGACGACGAAGGCGTTTCCGATCCGCTATACCCTTTTGTATAGTGCAGTCGTGTGTGGACTCGTCGAGAGTACGGTGAAAGTATGTCAGGATGGACACAGGAACGGACGGGCGGCAGTGGATAATCGGAATGGAGGTCGTGAAGTTCGGGTGGATAGTGTAAGTCGAACTCGAGTATGAAGCCCATGTCACCGTCATCGCACAGGGTACGCACGTCCAGCGAGTTGATCTCATTAGGATCTAACCATCTGAAGTCGGCGTAAGGGAGCGGTTGTGACATGGCTGCACCGTAAAGGTTGTTGCAGTCCGTGTACAATATGAAAGAGGTCGGCTTTGAAGCATCGTACTGATCGACAATTAGCGGGTTGTTGGCCTTGGCGTGGCGGTTGGGTACCATGCTAACGTCACCGCGAACGGCCGATTCGATAAAGAGATGCTGATCTATATCCGTCAACAGCTCCAGTCGCATACCGGTCATCTTTAACATCGCATGCCAAGCGACACCAGGAAGCGAGTAAAGATGAGCCGGATCGATCTGGTAGTACCGCATGGCCATCTCACGGAACGCCTCGAAGACGTCGGCCAGTAGCAGCACGTCTGTTTTAAGATACAGATCGTGATATTCGCCCAGTGTACTGATTCCAAAAGTACGCCACACGTTCTGCGCGTGAGCGTAATCTTCGTCAGATACTGGCGATTCACTCAACCTGTTGAAAAAGTGTTCGCGTGCGGGCAGACGTGTTTCGTCGAATTTCTCGCTACCCGTCATGTAATCGTAAGGGTACACGCCCTTACGTAAGAGTAGCTCGAAGTGTTCTTCGAAACATTGCTTCGTAAAATCGAAATCCGCACCGCTCGCGTGCAAGTTTCCAACAAGTGTGTCCAAGGACGTGTTCAGAAATTGAAGCGTGTCTACGAAACGCAGACGACCCAACGAGACTGATACGAAGCGTTCGCTAGTGGTAGCGATACAAGCGAGATCGTCGTATTTACTAACCCTTGTACTAGGTGATGTGCATCGTAACCTCGTAAGTTATGGAAAAAGACGGGTGTGTGTCGTGGAGTCTTGAAGTTAAGGTTACAGATGTTGTGAGCTGCGCCTAGGTATCGTCCTGTCAGATGACAATGGTTGCGCACTTTGTCGACTTCGGTCAGTGGTTTTTCACAGAGATGACATACGAGGGCATTTGCGAAAGATAACACATCACGGTCACTCATAGTCATAGGGACAACGGATCGGATGATTCTGAACAGTTCTCGCTCTTCAGCGACCAGTCTATCGAGAAAAACGTCTACCACGTTTCTCGCCGCGATAAACGACCTGGGGTTTGAAAATGTTACGCTCGTAGTCGACTGTGAGGTAGGAGAAACCTGAAGGAAGATGTAACGACTCCGTTGTGGCGGACGATGTGTGCGGAGAAGCGTCGCAGCGATGGCAAGGGACGATAAATGATTCAAAATCTGCGTATATCGCAAAAGGGACCTTATGGCAGTATGTATAATTTCTGAAACACATCACATTCTCCTCCTCCTCTTTCGTGGGTAAACGAATTTTCTGTTCGCCGTACGGTGAACAGTGGGGGATATGTTCGGTAAGGAGTCGTTCTTCGCAGAATCTGTGCAGACAGTAATCGCAATAGAAAGAACGGCCGTTGTGGTTGCTTAGTGAAGAGAATAAGCGACTTGTATTTTTTATTTTTGTATTGTTTTCGGTCGTCAGCGGTAAGAAGTAATAGATTAACGTGATGTTGTCTGCCACTGGAAGGAGTTATTCTTAAAGGGTAAATTTCATATTCTTCGTAACCGAAAACATTTATAGAAACGTTAGGATTGTCTCGTTCGAACTTCACAATGTCGGATAGTCGGGTGGGATAAGTTATACCAGAAGTAATGATACTGCAGATATGTGGCTTGTATTTGGATACGCGATTGGTGTCTCTGTGTTGTGGAAACAGAGCGGCCAACACTGACCATACGAAACACATTTGATCGCCTGTATTGTTCACGTTGATGATGGATTTAGTACGAGACAATTCAGGGGGTGTACGAATGAAACTGGAGGCGGTTAACGGTTGGTATCGTGAGAGAACGAGTTCTAAGGAGATTATGCGGTCTAACGCCCAACCGCTACCCTCGCGTGTGAATTTATAAATCGATTCAATAATCTTTTCGTACGAAGCTTCTAAACCATCGGGCAATACATCTTGGTCAGCGATCAGTGTCGTATGACATCGTCCGTGAAAATAAGCTTCAGTCGTCACTTCTTCGTCCTGGTCCGTGTCAGCGTTTACGATGTACTTGAAAAATCTCGCTTTAACCGTTATATGCCACTTTATAGAAAGCAAACGTGTCAGTTCGTTTAGAATGTCCGTACGTAACGTATCGTGCATTTCATCAAAAAAGGTTATGACATCGTTGACGCATTCTTCGTCATCCGTGATAGGCGTGTAAATGCGCAATACCAACGCGCCGCGTAACGAATGTTTACAATCAACAGCAAACGATTGCATTTGTAGTAAATTAACAACAACAACAACAAACACGAAACTTTAACAATTACTTGCTCGCTTGAAGAACAATAGAAGACTGATACGAAGTTAGAAAATAAGCACTATTTTATATGCGACACGTGAAAGTTAGACTGAGAGAGACTCGAAGGTGAACGCTGGCAGTGATCGTCGCTCTACTTATACTATCTATGACGGCTGCGCGCGCAGCTATCCGCTCCCACCACCATGATACCGAACTATTGCCGTCAAAGATCCCCCACTACCAACTGCGTGCGCAGCTATCTGCTCCCACTAATGTGCTTTATTTCATACCGACCAATTGACGACAGCCATCCCCACTACGGATGCGCGCGCAGTTATCGCTGAGGAGGTGAAATGCAACGCGACAAACTAACATTCTTGCTTCAGATATGGATGTGTCCACATATTCTTTTGCAAGCCGATTAAAAAGCTTTTATAACATCAGTCGTCGTGGTAACATTAAATTTTACGTTCATAAATTTCCGAATGTGAACGTAAAAATTTTTGACCTAGCCAAAGCCGGGTATATTTACGAAGACGATGGTGATGTTGTAAGATGCTGCAAGTGTAAAATACGAATTATGGATTGGGCAGTGGGTGATGATCCCGCCCAAGTCCATAAGGCGTCAATGCCCGCATGCGATTTCGTTCGTGAACACTTGTAGAAGTCGGCGCACACAAAAACGGCTCTTTTCAGAGCCGACATAAACTCATGTACAAACATACCCGTTTGGGTAGTACTAGTAGTACTAGGTGTTAGTACTACTACTGCTACCGAACGACAGTAGTCACTCCAAAAGTGTGAGTGAAGACACCCATAATAAAAAAAAAATTATAAATAAAAAATTCCTCAAACAATATCCGTATACACTATAAATATCACGATCATGACTAATAGCGTATCACTCACGTCGCAGATCATCGACACGATGGACGTCTATCGATATCGATCGATACGATCGATACGAAACATTTCACAATAACAAAAGCTTCACGAAGCGCGATACGGTCCAACTTATGTTCCGTGTATTTTGTGAAGAAAAGACGATTTTGCGGCAACTACTGTACATGTTACAAGTTCGGCGTTGACAAATATCACGCTCGTTGTTGGCGTCACATAAAAAAACGCAGCGGTGATTTGCCGCCGATCGTGCTGTTGATGATAGTATCCGATCGTATACACAACAAATCACGATGGCTTCAATTTATCGTAGAGTGCGAACAAAACAACGTACCGATAGAACTTGTTGTTTACGAAAAGAATATGTTCAAGTGTACCGTACGTCACGGATGGAATTTTATTTCACGTTTCCGTCCGATTCCTGAACTGTATAACGCTGTTCAACGTGTGCACGGCTTACACGATTCACACGGGCAGATGAACTACACGACTGTATACACGGACATGCTCGCCTACGGAAGTTCGATACCGCACGCTTCTTGTTGCATCGTCCTTACGGAGCGCACTATTCCGATACGCACACCGATGGAAATATACAGAAGCGTGATGATGATAGCGCCAAAGTGCGCACTGGATCCTAGCTACAACGTAAGTTTTGATGTGCACTGCCCGCCGTCCTCGTTACCGACACTAGCGAGAGGGAAACAGTTCGCGTTGGTGAACAACAAGGCGCAGGGATTATTTTCGGTAGCCTTTCTGAAGGAGGCGTTGCCTACACTCCGCAAGTATTGCGAATACTTTGGTCTGCGGTATTCGCACGAACATGGGTACGTGGTGAAAGACCGGCGTTTGTATGAACAGTGGCAGCGTTGCACGGGCGCTATGGCGGACGAATTTTAGTTGTTGAACTCGTATCTGATACACCTGCATATGGAATCGAGAAGTCAACGCCCAATCGCTGACCTCAAAGCTAAACACATGTGCGAGCGGCTACCTGAGAACGATAACGTCATAGTCGCGGAAATGCACGAGTACCGAAAACGTTATACGTAGCGTCATGTTCAAAGACATGAATTCTGTTAAGACTGTAAGAGCGTTGGACTCGAAACAACACGCGCTCACGAGATACTACATCGGTATGAGCCTCGTGCGTAATGGGCTATGAAAATCAGTTTAGCTCACGTTTTAACGTACTTGCGCAATCGGAAAAAGAACGCGATGTTCTTCCGTTCGGTCGAGATGATATAAGTGGATGTGGAGCGGTGGCGACGTGACAGTCACGTGATGGAAGGTGGACGTACCAGAACGGCATCGATGAGAATTACCTTCAGCACCGAGCCGACAGTTTACTACATTCCAGTGTATTGTGAATCACGGTTCGCACGACGGCATGAGAATGAAACGAGCTGTGAAGAATATACACCAGAGCGTTCGCAAGACTATCGCGACGGAGTTGCACAGGCCGGTAAGAAGGAATTTTCCGAGACGTGCGGTCGAGTTGAAGGGACTTCACGACTTGTACCAAGCAGACCTGGTAGAGATGATACCGCACGCAAAGGCGAACAAGGGATTCAAGTACCTTATGACGATGATTAACGCGTTTAGCAAGTACGCGTACGCCGTTCCATTGAAAACGAAGACGGGTGTAGAGGTCGCACGAGCTCTGGAACCGATTCTGCGTGCTAATAAAATGAAATATCTGCAGACGAACAACGGGAAAGAGTACTACAACAGTACCGTAGAAAAATTGCTGAGCAGATATGGTGTCACACTCTATTCCACGTACAGTGAGAAAAAGGCTTCCATTGTGGAACGCTTCAACCGTACGTTGAAAACGCACATGTATCGCGCGTTCAGCGAACAAGATCATTACCGTTGGTTGGATATGTTACCGGAACTGGTCAGCACGTATAACAACACTGTGCACAGAACGATTGGAATGAAACCGCGACAGGTGAACGAATCCAACGAACGTACGGTGTTACGACGGATTCGTGAGAACACAGCGAGGAGCATCGATTATAAACGACCGAAGTTCAAAGTAGGCGATCGTGTGCGTATAAGCAAACACAAAATGACGTTCGCTAAAGGATACACACCAAATTGGACAAACGAGATCTTCCTCGTTCACACGGTGCGTACCGGCAGCGTACCCGTCACTTATTCGCTAAAGGATCATACAGGAGAAGTGTTGAAAGGCGGTTTTTATGAACACGAAATCAGTAAATCGAACGTTGGTGACGTTTACTTGGTAGAAAAGATCGTACAACGTAAAGGCGATCGCGTGAAAGTCAGATGGTTAGGATTCGATGGTAAACACGATTCGTGGATACACAAGAAGAACTTGGTATAACAACGATTCGACTCGAGGAAATAGAACCAGTATGCGTCGATACGTTACGATGACAACATGCGCGCTGTGTACAGTGTAAAAGACATTGTGTCGCATCCTGGTTACGATGAGTACATCGTGAACACGTCCGCAAACGACGTTGAACGCATGCGCAGGATCTTGACAGTGTACGAGTACTGGCAACGGGTTACCAATCGTGTGACGAGGTTCCGACTCGGCGAAATAGTACCAACCGGCACCGGATTCGATCACTACAAAGATGTGTTTGATCGGATCCAAACTGTGAAACGGGTCCGGACACGTGTGTATGCAGTTATATATCTACCGACTGCTGCGATATAGTGCGACTATTGAATAGACTGTGCATAGAACGACAACATGAAAATATTGCAACAAGGGCACAGACTAAAAATAAAGGACGTGGACTATTCGAAATTGTGCGACGATGGTGGGAGTGGTTGTGGCAGAAAAAAACGTAAACACGGACGTCTTCTGCCCGATACCGTTCGTTCGATCATCTGCGGACCTTCCGCGTGTGGAAAGACAAACGTCATGTTCAACCTGTTGTTCGATGTAAACGGATTGAGATTCGCGAACTTATACGTGTTTTCTAAATCACTATTTCAACCAAAATATCAGATACTGGAGACCCTGATGACGCGACTTTCCGATGAAGGAATGGGTTATCACGCCTACAACGATAACGAAGAGGTACCGCCTCCCGACGAGGTCGATCCCAATTCTATTATGGTGTTCGACGACGTGTCTTGTGAAAGACAACACAACATACGCAAGTATTTCTCTATGGGACGACACAGCTGTGTGGACGCGTTTTACCTTTGTCAGACGTACAGTCAAGTGCCAAAACAGTTGGTTCGTGACAAGCCAATCTAATAGTATTGTTCAAACAGGACGATCGCAACTTGAAACATGCGTACAACGATCACGTCAACACAGACATGAAATATGACACGTTTAAGAACATGTGCGCTGAAGCGTGGAAAGATCGTTACGGCTTTCTCGTTGTGTACAAGGATTCTTCTATCGACACCGGCAGGTACAGAGTCGGTTTTGACTGTTTCATAGTAGTCGCACCTAACTATTAAACAAAAAAAAGTCATACGTTCAGCTAAATACACATGTCCTGCTGTCAACGACTTTAGTTGACGTTCTGCCGTTTATCGAGATGGACGACAAGAAAAAACGACTAGCACGTGATATCGACACGATCAGTGATGATATACGGAAGAAATACCGTGCGTTAAAACATGGGATTCGTGAAGAAGAAGCATCGTTATCCAAAAGTTACAAACCGATTCTGGAACCGTTACAAAATATTTCGCAAGCGTTGCTTGAAAAGAAACGTAAATCAACAAATGAAAAGCCTACAAGAGTGAAAAAGATGAAACGTGAAGAGGAAGAGGAAGAGGGGGAGGAAGAGGATCCGACGGGTGCAATTAGTAAAATCGATGTGGGAACACCATCTCGTTCCCGAACGAAGTCACCGCGTTTCCTGAAAACGCCTGTGATAGCATAAACATTGGACGATGATGATGATGACGACGAGGGTGATCCTAGTCTCAACATTGAAAAAATGTTAGACACGCCGGAAGGAAGACGTGAAGCGCGTAGATATTTTCGGGACAAATACGACAGTGAATCGTTAGCGAACAAGTACATGCGTATGATCGTTTCGTCCGAACGCGATCGTCTGATGGACTATACATACGGTGTAAGACACGAAAACGGAAAATGGATGATCGGTGATTCAGCGTTCGAAATCGAAACAGGCGATACGATTCATATCAACGGTAAACGATACAAAGGTACACCAGGACTCTACGAACTAGTGTTCATGAAGCATCCTAAAGAAAACATTGTCAAGGATTCGGATACGAAAGCGTACAAAGATATACTGCGTGACACCAACGCGCACAAGCAGTATTATTTAGCGAACTCACAGGTGAACGCGAACAAAGGTGTAAAGTATAAACGAATAATATCACAACTGTTTCCACCGAAACGTACAGGACATTGACATAATAATAATAATAATATTGGTACATCGTATATGACGCTGACGAGAAAAAAAGACAAAATCGATTACGTGCACTGGGACGATCCGAACGAACTGGTGGACAGATTGCGACTGTTAATGGCGTCACAGCGTGTCGGAAACAGCGGGCACACGAACGAAATCGTCTCCATAGTGGAAGAACTACGCGAAGCCGACATCATCGTATAACAAGTGCAATATACGTCATCAACTGTCCAGCAGCAGCAGCAAAGCCGATAAAGTATAAATAATACTGTCGTACACGCGTCGGGGACATTCCACGTTTGGTTGTGACAACATGGATATCGTGCTACTGTTTATTATCACGTGCACAAGTGCCGTTGTCGCATCACGCGTTAACGCTAACGATGTAGATTTCGCTATAGATTACTTGGTGCGATACGGATACGTGCCCGACGATAGTTAGTGCTAGACTCACGGACAACGCCGCCATCGATATGGACGCCTACCTTCGCACGTTTCAAGTGAATTACAATTTAACCGTAAATGGAGAATTGAACAAAGAAACGATGAATCTGATGCGTGCGCGGAGATGCAATAACGAAGATTTCGTGTCGTACACCTTACGAACACCGTGGGCCAAGAGACGTTTGTCGTGGCGGTTCTTTCACGGTAGTGCCAACGCTATAGAAGCGTCGCGACAAGCGTTCGCTGTGTGGCAGAAACATTCGAACCTGAAATTCGAATATCGGCCCAACGACATAAACGCAGACATAGTCATTGCTATGAAATATTTTAAACACATGTGTTTGACTTCCAGGTGCACGATCTGCGGGTACGATTTGGACGGACGAGGAGGTATACTCGCTCACGCTTACTACCCGCCCGATTTACTGTATAACACTACCGAAATACACATGGACTACTATGAATCGTGGAATTATACGAACGCAACCGAAATACCGGACGATCAGACCAGTTTTCTTCAGGTGTTAACGCACGAAATCGGACACGCGTTAGGACTGTCTCATTCCCTCGAGAGGGATTCGATCATGTACCCGTTCTACGTACCACGCTCGGAAGGTCCGTTCGACCTGAGAGACGACGATATAAAAGGCATTCAACGCTTGTACGGGAAGCCGCCGCCGCCGCCGCCAGCTACGACGACGACGTCAACGACGACGACGACACCGACAACGAACGACACCGTTCGGACGACGACGGATTTATGTCGGCTAAAGAACGTTAATCAATTTTTAATAATCAACAGACACCTGTATATTGTGCACGATAACTTTTTGTGGACATTGGATCTCGAGTCGAAGCGATCGGGTCCGCCGCCGCCGCTTCTGTTGACGGATTGGTTGACGTTCTTACCGCTGACGTTCACCAATGTTTCGGCGATGTACCAGAGACCGCGGACCGAAGAAGTGGTGTTCTTCATAGACAACTACGTATACATGTTCGATATACACAGTCTGCAACCGGTGAACGGGTATCCGCGTTCGATCACAACGCTCGGTGTTCGCACGATGACGAAAATAAACGCTGCGATACACACGTACACGGGTCGAACCATTCTGTTGTACAACGATATGTATTACGGCGAAGTAGACGAGTGCACGTTCACGATCAAGAAACACGGATACGTTAAAGATCGTTTTGTCGGCGTACCAGAAGCCGTCGATAGCGCGTTCCGATACATCCACGGAAAGATTTATTTCTTCAAAGACGCACGCGTATACGTGTACGATGAATTTCTAAATACGATCGTAAAAGGAAAACATAGCGACGGACTCTCCGTCGTCGGAATAAAATGCATAGACGGTACGATCGTATGAAAACTAATCGATTTATTACGCGAGTAAGTATAAATGCCGTGAACAACGGACGAGGCGCATCATTCACGAGATGAGTGTTGACAAGTTCGGCAGACACCAGAGCGCTGTCAGAGCGCGAAGGGAGACGCGTCGCAGTCTGCGGGAGGATATTGGTATCACGATGACCGAGGACGGGCACTTCGACGTAGCGGGGAAAAAAATACACAACTTGGGCGAACCGCAAGACGGTAACGATGCCGTTCCACTGCGCTTCGTGCGTGACCACTGTCTGTTAGCTGACGATCCGTCGACGACGACGCAAGGAATAGACGCGAAAGGTCGTAAGCTCGTCAACGTCGGCGCTCCCGTCGATCTCGGGGACGCTGTCAACAAGCAGTACGTAGACTACTTGTGCTTACGTTTCACACAGCTGGCACCGAACAAGAAGAACGGAGCTGTCGTCGACGCGCGGGACCATCGCATACAGTCTCTGAGGGAACCGATTCGTGCGAGAGACGCTGCGACCAAAGTATACGTGGACTCGAAAATCATACCGAAGGATACGAACTCTAACCTAATGGTCGGCAACATGCGGATAACGCAGTTAGCGCCGCCCGTCAACAACAAGGACGCGGTGAATTTGGAATTTTTGAACCGACACACGATCACCGCGGTAAACGACGCTTATTTCAACGCACAAGGAAAGACTATTCTAAACGTCGGCGACGGTGGCGCACGAGCTACGGACGCGGTGAACGCACGTCAATTGGAGGAGGCGAAGCGGTACGCGAAGAGCGAAACGTACAAACTCGCAAAAGTGTTCCAACGTCGTTGGGAGAAAGTGGTATCGTATATCTATAAATTGCATACGCACGCAGCGCGTACTTCACTCGGCGCCGAAGAGGCAGACTTACTACTTACGAACAAGACGGAGACGAACGAGTTGATTAGTGATCTGGACAAATCTAAGGACGAGCACGATTGGAGATCACTTTATCGAGAGCAACCGAAACAGTAGTCATATATGAACTACGTAGCCGAAAAAAAGGGGGGCGTGGTCTTATCGGAAAAATAGTTAAAAGCGCGGTACCATTCGTTGCGAAGTCAGTACCTACACTGATCAATCGAGCGGTGGACGTATTACCGGTGGAATTACATCTGCCCGGCTACAGGTTCTGTGCACCCGGAACGAAACTAGAGGAGAGATTGGCTCGCGGTGATCGAGGAATCAACAAGTTGGACGAAGCTTGTCGCGAACACGATATCGCCTACAGCAAGTACAAGGACAACGAACGACGACGTGTAGCGGATCGCGTGCTAGCCGGTAAAGCGTGGGAACGAGTGAAAGCTTTGAATTCGGGCATCAGTGAAAGAGCGTACGCGGCAGCCGTAGCAGCAGCGATGAAGGCGAAATCGGCGTTAGGCAGCGGGCTATGCTGCGGTGGCGGTGTGCGTAAACGTCGACGTCGCACCAGACGACGCAAGCCGGTTCGACGCACGATAATCAGGAAGAGGAGGACGACGACAACGGGAACAGGACGTCGACGAAGACGGACCGGTGGTAAAAAGGCTTCAGGACTATACCTTCTACCGTACCGAAAAAACTAATCAAAATACCCGTGCGTCCGTTGTCCGATCAAGATCTTTATGAGTACACGAAACTATTGCGTATACTTTATTTCAGAGGCGTGTACATGCGCGACGCACTTCCTAGTACATCACCGTGGGAGAACGAAAGCGCGATCGTGAATTTTGACGACGCTACCGGACCGGGCACGCACTGGGTATGCTACAAGAAGCGAGGCGACAGAGTCTGGTACTTTGATGGATTCGGCAATCTGCGCCCTCCTGTCGAGCTAATACGGTACTTTGGATCGAACGTGACCGACGTTCATTACAATTACACACGGAAACAGCCGTCGGACACAGTCATCTGCGGACATTTATGTTTAGAGTTTTTGACATCGAACGATCCGTAAACGACAAGATGTCTTCGCTTACGGTCACCGTCACAGGAACGGATCCGAGCGCACTGGTTTGTGACTTTTTTCCACCGCTTGAACTTACGGACGGTGAATGGTACGCGGGACTGCTGGACTTTACCACGTACAACTCTATACCGAACGTGGAAAGCGGAAGAAACAACGTCTTTCCCGTACTAAAGGGAGCACGTAAAACGTTAGAACTCATCAATATACCGACCGGTGTGTACGAAATCAGTGATATCGAAACGTACCTGAAGAAAGAACTAGCAGACCCAAAGTTTTCTCTACGACCTAACAACAACACGTTGAAATGTGAAATTTATTGTTCATACGATATCGATTTCGGATATACGGAACACAGGATCGGTACCATGTTGGGTTTTTCCAAGAACCGAAAGTTAGAAGCGTATATATTACACACGTCGGACGCGCCTGTAAACATTAACAAAGTGAACGTTTTGGAGATAAGGTGTAACGCTGTACAAGGTTCGTACAAGGCGGGACGAAACGAGCATATACTGCACTCGTTCTATCCAACGGTTGAGCCAGGATTAAAGATAGTAGAAACGCCTAGAAACGTCATTTATTTTCCGCTTAACGTACTACACTTGCGTAACGTTACAGTGTCCGTACACGATCAGGACGGTGATATTGTGAATTTTCAAGGCGAAGTCATCACCGCACGTATACATTTGAAACGTGTGTAGTAATCATGGGAATTTATTTCACCGATACCCCCGTGATAAAGAGCGGCGGCGGCGGCGGCGGAGGCGGCGGCGGCGGCGGCGGCGGCGGCGACGGCGACGGCTCGCACCACAAGATGAA
The DNA here is from genome assembly GCA_034769895.1 of Magicicada septendecula. Lineage (NCBI taxonomy): Eukaryota > Metazoa > Arthropoda > Insecta > Hemiptera > Cicadidae > Magicicada > Magicicada septendecula. The sequence goes on from CM068368.1 coordinate 224,399,981, forward strand.
AGAGGTCAACACTTTTGGAAAAGGTATCAGTAGACGTTCGTCGTTGGCACGGTTAACAGCAACTAACCGACGCTACCTGATTTCACTAGGATTCAAAGTCAAGAAAAACAAGTAATATGGCGGACAGCGGTATCGTCTTATCGGTTGAACGTCGACCATTCTTCGAAGACAACATCACGCATTACGAATATCAACCTCATGCACCGTACGCGTCGGCGTCACGTTACGGAAATAACGATGAGATACGCATACCTATACTGCAACAGGAAGTCTTCACTTTACCGATGGAAAGTTTCCTGTACGTTGAAGGCAAGTTGAGCAAAAAGACCGACAGCACCGGTAGTGTGAACGTGAAAATGATCAACAACGCGGTCGCGTTTCTCTTCGAAGAAATCCGTTACGAACTGGCCGGCGTGGAAGTGGATCGTACCAAGAGCGTCGGCATCACGTCCACAATTAAAACCGTGCTATCTGCCGGTAAGCAGGACATTGTTTCGATGCAAAACGCCGGTTGGGTTGCTCCTACAGCTAACGAGCTAACACCGACCGGCAAACACGAGGAATTCAACTTTTGCATACCGTTGAGGATGCTGATGGGATTCGCTGAGGATTTCACGCACGTTACTTTAAACATGAAACAGGAACTTATACTGTTGCGCACTTCCAGCAACGTTAACGCTTTGTTCTCGTCCACGGATGCACCCGCTAACGCTGATATAGAACTGACCAAAATCTCTTGGATGATTCCGTTCGTGTACGTAAACAACGAAGTACGGATACGATTGTTGGATATCATACGCAAGGACCTACCGCTATTCTTACCGTTTCGTAGTTGGGAACTGCACGAGTATCCGGCTTTACCGACGACCGACAGACAGACTTGGACGGTGAAAACAACTACACAACTGGAGAAACCGCGGTACGTGATACTCACCTTTCAGACCGCCAGAAAAAATCTGAATAAACACGCAGACGAATTCGATCACTGCAATGTGACAAACGCAAGACTCTTTCTGAACGACAAATACTACCCGTACGATAACCTGAACCTGGATATGGATAACGGACGTTACGCATTGCTGTACGACATGTATACACGATTTCAAAAATCGTACTACCACAGAAGTCAACCCAACGTACTTCTAACACCTACTGAGTTCATAGCAAAAGCACCGTTATTTGTCTTCGAGTGTAGCAGACAGGACGAATCGCTCAAGTCATCACCAGTCGACGTCAGATTGTAATTCGAGTCATCGACCAATTTCCCCGCTCAGACCGCGGCCTACTGCTTGATACTGCATGATTCAATCAACGTGTACACTCCGTTATCCAACACGGTGCGCAGACACAATTAAACGCTTACTATATATGTTTTTTTTTGCTGTAAATAGAATGTTACTTTTTTAGAATGTAATGTGTGCATTATATGTTTGTGATTTTTTTAAAAATTTTCATGTGTTTTTATTTTGTTGTAAATAGAATGTAAGGTGATGTTTTATTAAAAATAATGTAATCAATTTTCGTGTATTTTATTTTTGTGGAGGGGGAAACGATTATCCTCTCTTCCCTATTCTTCGCTCAGTGTTTCATCAACACGAGTTGTGAGTGGACGCACAAGATGCTTTCACACGATATCGATGATGACGATATCAATCCCAACAACAACCGCTATTTCAAACAATGCGGTGAAGCGACGACGACGACGTCAATCAAGTCCTTATCACCAGACGATAAAGAAGTGCAGGTCATCTTAATTCAAAAAATCACATCTCCATATCCACGTTACAGAAACTT